>CM029628.1:4133359-4733359 GCA_017311315.1 Dendrocalamus latiflorus
TACAAAGCTAGATAAGTCTCTCATGTCACTCAGTTTTGAAAAATGCCCATTAGAGCATGCAATATACAAACAAAACCAAGAAAAAAGGAGTTTGTTGTTTAGAGTTTTATGTGGATGATTTGATCATCACTGGAGTGAGTATCAAGGAGATCAATAGCTTCAAATGCCAGATGAAGAAATTATTTAGCATCAGCGACCTCGGGTTTCTCAGCTACTATTTGGGCATTGAAGTACATCAAAGCTTCAGGAAGATTACTCTTAGCTAGTCCGCATATGCAACAAAGGTGTTAGACAAATGCGGCATGAAGGATTGCAATCCAACATAAATTTCGATGGAACCCTACCTAAAGATGAGCAAGAACATCACAAATTCCAGTGGCCGAGATGATGGTCACACGGTGTGGAGGAGCTACGAAGCTTTGGAGGAGAAGAGGAGGTGAAGAGGAGGGGCGATGCAAAGTAGTGGAGCTGAGGGGGGGTAGGTGGAGGTGGGCAGCTGGGCGCACGAGGGAGAAGGGGGAGGTGGGAGAATCGGGCAAGCCGTTGGCCACGGTGGTGTGCGAGAGAAAGAAGAAGGGGGAGGTGGGAGGAAGAAGGTGCCCCCTGACAAGTGGGGCCGAGAAGAGAGGGGGGAGAGAGTGACAAGTGGGGTCAGAGTGAAGGGGAAAGTGGAGGCGGCTACGAAGGGGATGGCACGTGGGCTGGAAACAAGCTGAAACAACAGATGGCCTAGACCAAGGCTACTAGTACTGCCTGAGAATGATTTCTAAATTTTAATTCCTTTTTGAATTAATTTAATTCTATAAAGGTTTTCGAGCTCAGAAACTACCAACTCCAAAATTTAGATTATTTAGAACATAAATAAAATATTTCCAAGTTTTTTTATGTTTATTTACCTTTGAAAATTCATTTTTAGCATCTAAATATATTGCAAAAATTTTTAAAATCACAAAAATGCAGAAATACTGATTTGAACATAATTATATAATAACTTGAAATTTTGGGATGTTACAGATATACAAGTATAATTGTTACACAATTCTAATAGTTATAATTAAAATTTTAGTTGTATTTGTTTTACTTCTGTAACTGTTGTAGGGGTGACACTCACCTAAGCCCAGCCGGCTTGTTAAAGGGTTGTAAAGCCCAAAATGGGACATGTATAATGACATAAATGCCCTTGCAAGGGATACTTGGGTGTAAGGACATAATTGTAAAATACTCCCCATGTGAATATATATAAAGCTGTCCCGGGCATGGGGAAGACCCCCAAGCATTGTTCACCTAACATCTCCACTACCACACATTACTGTTTGGTCTATAACCACAACAGTTGGCGTTGTCCGTGGGGAAGACTGAGCAAGCTCTGAGATCTGAAGAAGGATAGCACCAAAGAAGGCTACATCATCGGCGGTAAAGAAGAAGAGGAGCACGACGGAGGTGCTCATCAGCGCCAGGGCGTCGGCATCGGCTCCGGGTGCGGATGGAAACGTCGGCGCTGCGGCTATCGACGTCGCCGATCGTGGCACAACGGTCGACCCCACCGCAGGCGCGGCGGTCGGCAGCGGTAGTACCAATCAGGTTGTCGGGAGTGGTGACGCCGATGCTCGCGCTGGCGCGGCTACCGCCCCCGCACCCGGCATGAAAGTGGTGAGTGGCTCCGGCGGCAACGTTGGCAATGCCGGCCTCGTCACTGACTTCGGAGTCCACCACACCGGCGCGCCGAGCAGCTCCGGAGTGCAAGCTGTGGTCACCGACAACCCGACGGTGCGTACCAGCGCTCAGGCTGGTGCAACCACATTGACAGTGGAGAACGCCCTACTGATGGCCCTCGGCACGCTGCAACGGGAGTTGGTGGACCTCCGCGGAGCTGTGCGGGAGATGTAAGAGGCTCGGAGCTAGCAGACCCTGCCGGCGGCAGCGATGGAGCCCACACCAGAGCGGGCGGATAGTCGCGATGCCCATACGTCCAATCGCGCCCCGCTTCAGCGTGTGGATCCGGAATCCCCCCTCTCCGCAGGCCTGTAGCAGTCGGCATGGCCAAAGGACTTCAATTTTCCCCCACCATCAAGCCATACAAAGGCGACATAGACCCTCGGGAGTTCGTGCGTGTATACAAGACCACCATCGAAGCCGCTGGAGGCGACGACTCCACCAAGGCGAAGGGTCTCCCCCTCGCGTTACAGGGAGTGGCGCTCTCCTGGTTCTTTACCATAGAGCCGAACTCCATTTACACGTGGGAGCAAATCTGCGACCGCCTCTACAACAACTGTCAGGGAAATTTCGTCGAGCGCGTCAACGCGGACCGACTCTTTGCTATCAAGCAGAAACCTTCGGAAAAGCTTCGGGAATACTTTAAGCGCTTCGCCAAGGTTCGCTGCCAGCTCAAGGATGTCAACAAGACCACCATCATCTACGCGGCGATCTAAGGCCTTCACCCAGGGCCGTTGGCCGAATACAACACGCGCAAGCCAATCAAGACAATGGCAAAGCTCTTCGATAAAATGAAGGAGTACGCAAGGGCGGAGGAGGATACGTGGCGACACAAGAGAGACGACTCCGACTCCAACTAGGCAGACTCGCCGAAGGAGGGATCTTCCAAGGATGTCTCCAAGCGTAAACAAGGATCCTCCAAGAACGTCTCCGAGTACAAGCAGGACTCCTCCAAGGATGCCAAGCACTTGAGGCAAAGCAGATGCATTGAATCCTACCCGTTGTTTATATACTTATAAATAGAAGGATTTCTTTTTAACACTACACCTATGCTCCTAAGGAGATCCGCCCCTCATTCAAGCCGGCAGTGTCGTGATTATTAAGTTGTCATTGCACCTGTCGTCTACTGTTTGTCGGAAACAAATTCTATGCGGCGGTGCCGCACGTGCGGCACCGCCTCTGCTGCCGCCGTGTGGCAGCCGCGGGCTTCGTCCTCCGTGCGCGGGCTTCGTCCTCCGTGCGCGTCGGCAGCAGCGGCGGTGCCGCACGAGCTGCGTGGTGCGGCACCGCCGCATAGAATTTTTTTCCCTGTTTGTCCGTCAATTTCCTCCGGTTTCTCAACCACAAGATACAGAATATATGTTATATATGTACAGGTAATACTGCAAACGAATACCAACGGAAAATGGCGAGAACTCTGATGTTGCTCGCGCTGATCTTGTGCTCCGGTACTACCCTAATTACGTGTAGTACCGCAGGGCTCCGCATGGAGCTCACCCACGTCGATGCCAAGGGGAGCTACACGACGGCGGAGCGCGTGCAGCGCGCCATCGCCCGCAGCCGGCAGCGCCTGGCCTCCATGCAGGCGACCGGCGGCGTGAGCGCGCCGGTCCACTGGGCGACCAGCCAGTACATCGCGGAGTACCTCATCGGCAACCCACCGCAGCGCGCCGAGGCCCTCATCGACACCGGCAGCGACCTCATCTGGACGCAGTGCTCGACCTGCCTCCAAAATTCGTGCTTCAAGCAGAACCTACCATACTACAACTCGTCGAGGTCAGACAGCTTCCAGCCCGTTCCGTGCGAGGACGCCATGTGCCTGGCCAACAGCCAGCACCTCTGCGCCCGAGATGGCAGCTGCGCTTTCGGGGCCTTCTACGGCGCCGGCAGCGCCATGGGGTCCCTCGGTACTGAGGTCTTCACGTTCCAGTCCGGCATGGCGAGGCTTGCCTTCGGGTGCGTGAACATGACACAGATCACGCCGGGATCCCTCGACGGCGCGTCCGGCCTCATCGGGCTCGGCCGCGGCTCCCTGTCGCTCGTCTCTCAGACAGGCGCCACTAAGTTCTCCTACTGCCTCACCCCCTACTTCCAGCCGAACGCTGCACCGAGCCACCTGTTCGTCGGCGCGTCGGCGAGCTTGAGCGGCGATGGCCCTGTAATGTCCATGCCGTTCGTGAAGGGCCCTGAAAACTACTCATTCTACTACGTCCCCATGGTGGGGATAACCGTGGGAAAGACGAAGCTGCCCATCCCGAGCACGCTGTTCGATCTCGATCACGGCGGAGTCATCATCGACTCCGGCGGCCCCTACACGTTGCTGGTCTACGACGCGTACAAGGCGCTGGATGAGGAGCTTCGGAGGCAGCTCAACGGAAGCATCGTGCCGCCTCCCGCAGGCTATGGGATACAACTGTGCGTGGCGCGGGACAACGTCGAGAAGGTGGTGCCGGCTCTGGTGTTCCACTTCAGTGGCGGAGCGGACATGGTGCTGCCGCCGGGGAACTACTGGGCGCCAGTGGACAATTTCACGTCGTGCATGGCGATAGCCCCCACGCCTTGGATGAGCATCATCGGCAACTTCCAGCTGCAGAACATGCACCTGCTCTACGACCTTGGCAGAGATGAGCTCTTTTTCCAAACAGCAGACTGCAGCGCGCTGTGATCAGACGCACGTAGTTTCATGCATGCATATCTAAAATAAGGGAGTGACCATACAACATTTTACTATTTTTAGAGTAAAATTAGTCCGATTTTTAAGCGTTAGATAGAGATTCAATGCCTCAAATCATTTTTTAGGGGGGCTTGTATGGGTGGATCCGTTGGATGAAGATCAAATGCTCCACATCAATTTTTTTTGGAGGAGGGATTGTATGAGAGGATCCGTTAGATAGAGATCCAACGCTCTAAAATCTGACTAATTTTATCTAAAAACAGTTGAATGTAGCACTTCTCCTAAAACAAAACTGCTGCGGGTTCGTTACATGTTCCCTGAAACTTTGATTGTCGTTAACAAATTGATGCTTTGATGAGTGTGATTTAACAACAAAAAAAAACAAACAACTGTGAAATTCAGCTGGGGGACACAGTCAAACATGGTTTTTGAAATTACGATTTAAAGGTTCTGTTCGTTATCCACTAAAAACAGAATATTTCCGTGCAACAAATGTTAAGATTTTTATTAGCTGATGCCTATGATATATATATCTTTCTAAAATCCAAAAAAAGTATTTGCAACATATCAAATTTGCATCAACCCATGGTTTGAAGTAGTGAAAATTTGGAAAATATTACTTTATTGACATAACTTCCGGTGCCACCAGGGGCGCTCGTTAGAGTGTTCCGGCGAGGATCTCGGCGCGGCTCCGCATGCATCTGGATCGCGGGACCATGGAATTCTAATGCCACCGTCTATATGGTGGTGTTGGGCTGTCGCCGTACCTCCAAATCTAGATTATGCTCTCTTGCCTGGCCACTACTGGAAGAAAGCTAGCGGTGGTTCTCCGGTGCGGTGGCCATCGGTGACAGGAGCATATGGCAGTGGAAATTGACATGGTAGCCCAAGTAGTCTGTACTCCGCCGCATCCTCCGATGAAGTCTCCTTCCAAATCAAAGATGGTTGGCCTCTCGAGGAAGGATCACTATCACACAAAAGATTATCATAGATGGTTCTAAATTGTCATTACAGAAAGTTTCTAAACCGTCTGATTTTATATATCTGTGATAACAGGTCGACTATCACAGATGGCTACGACCAAAATATGTCTGTGATATGTAATACATCATAGACGGTCCAATGTAAAAACTGTCTATGATAGTATGCATATCATAAACAGCTCGTACATAGAACCATCTATGATGTATTACATATCACGGACAGATTTTTGGACGCAGTCGTTTGTGATACTATACATATCACAGACGGGTTTTGGTCGCAGACTTCTATGATAGTATACATATCATAGGTGGCTCGTACATAAAATCGTCTATGATGTATTACATATCACAGACAGATTTTGGTCATAGCCGTCTATGATAGTCAACCTTTATAGACTGTTTATACTACAAAATCGTCTATGATAGCTTATTGTATATCTAAATATTTTTCTATTTTTGGTTAACCTTAGGAAATGGTAGTAATACCCTCTGAAAACAAGCAAATACACAAATATCACATAATACATAGATACACAGATAGCAATCACAAATAGACAGATATATCACAAATCGACTAAATGTATCATTTGATGAAGTACAATTAAATATGTTTGTACATCTATTATTTCTTGTCGGGGTTGAACTCTCCGTTTGGTTGAATGACCTCTGCCATTAAGAAGCCACACAGCAGTCCTCGAACTTCAACGAGTTCATCAAGATCGAAAGCTCTTTTATTGATTTTGATGCCCGTCGCTAGGAGTAAAGTCGTAAACGTATGTGTGTGTGTGTGTCTATATATACGGTAGCGTTATTCTGCGCTCGTATGTATTATACGTGCAGTTGCAAGTTATCACTGGTTGTGTGTAAAGTTATCATTGGCTATGAAGAAAGTTATCACACTATAAAGGTTTGGCAATAGCTTCATTCAGAAGTGACAGTAACTTTCTCACGTATTTTACGCCTATGTGCATGTTTGTGTGTGTGTGTGTGAAATAATTATTGCCAGATTGATAAATCACTGGATTCTTCTTCTTAGCGCACATGATTTCCTTCATATGACGGCAAACGTAGAATACACATATGTTGCCCTGTAGTTACTGGTGACACTGCAAAAATAGAATTACGTACATATATATAGTCAATTCTAGAGGTATTATTACTAAGTGTGATATAGAATTGTTGTGTTGTAACGAGTACCAAAAATCGCGTCCTGTGTTGTGCTGTGGCGCTGGATTTCTTGTATATCCCTCCCTCGGTAAAATAAGCGCTAAACGACCTACGTGATTCCAAAAAATTAGCATCAGCCATTGTAACCGAAGGGAAGACTACAATAGAGTTATGTATGGAGCATACCTGTTGAGTGTTTTTTCCACAAGGGTGAAGTCGTGATTGTTCTTGAGTAGGCAATCAAGATATATTATCTTACTCCATTTTGATACAATCATAATTAGAATTTAGTGAAAGCTAGTCATGTATGTCACCATAGTCGCTAAGCCTAAATTCATATTGTGTACAAAATACAAATGAAACTTGTACAGTAACTAATGAAGCACTTACTCTTGGTTGTAGGGTGCCTGAATGTGGTCCTTGTCGCTGTGAGCGAGCTATCCCTTCGTTATGTAATTTTCGACGAAGGATGCGTCATCATCGATGCTTTGTCCAGAAATGACAAACGGTACACGGTCATGCTTATAAAATTGTTTGTGATAATTATAGTACAGACGGTTACTCATAAATTATCTCTAATGAGACATCTAGTATAATTTGTTTTGTAATAGTGGATTTTGAGGTCGTGGAAGTGTTTGTACGAGTGCTCATTGGGAATTTATCTAGGAGCGGCCGACAGCGGCGAATGTGCACTTCGGTTAGGGACATTGAGCTCCGAACCCACAGAGCAACTACTGGCTCTGACAAATCCCACTCGAGATCTATGGGAAGAGGATGCTGGTGCCCAAGCAACGCGTGCCCAATGTCGGCAGAATATGGGTGAAGCAGATGTTGATCGATGGGGACATCGATCTAAAGATGAATTGCGAGCTTGCTAGAAACATACTAGGATGGCGCCGCAAAACTCGATTTCTGGCTGTTCCTCGAGATGCCAAAGAGAAGCGGTACGATCACCCGCAAAATATGTTACTTATGTTTATGACAAAGGAGAAGGGACAATGTTGTTATACTCTTTATACCCCCTATGCACAGCAACCCCGTATCGTATTAAATGTTGTGAGATATGGCATGAGTATATATAGTTTTAAAAACAAAATAGACAAATCTTATAGAGAGAACTAATATAACAACACTGAAACAATCACAAAATCACAAGAGAGAGATTTGACAAAGCTGATTGCAAATTTCTTAAGCACAACCTCAAAAGAGTAAAAGTAATCGTCGCTCTCTCGCAACCCTCTCGAACCTTTTAGTACACTTGGATCATTGCCAAATATAAAAATCTTAGTGCTAAAAAATAGAGTAGCCTTGTATGCCTCTTCTTTGAATGAATTCCTCCTCTTTGAATGAATTCCTCTTGCTTGACTTTTGGCTTTTAGCATGCTTGGGTTCTCTATGCCTATATCTTATGGTTTTATATAGTCTTCCTTCTCCTCTACCAATGTGAGAGTTAAAATCCTAATCCTAGTAGGATTAGTCTCTGAATACTCACTACCATAGAAAAGGGTCATCACAGATAGTTCAAAACTGTCATCACAGATGATTTCTGACCCGTCTAAATTTATGTGTCTGTGATAACAGGTGGTTATCACAAACTGCTCTTGAACTGTCTGTAATAAGTTACAACATAGACGGTTTTAGCTAAGAACCGTATGTGATAGTCTAATATCACAGACGGTTTTACTTAAGAACCATCTGCAATAGTCTATTATCATAGACGGTTCTCGCGTCCTCATAAATAGGCCTCCTTCAATTCATCAACATTCTCTAATTGCGCTATAAAACAGTGCAATCAAAGAATGCAGATAAATCAAAGCAGGCCTATTTATTATAGACGTCATGTCTTTGGTGGCTCGTTGTTTAGGTTGTAGGTGTTATTGTGTGGGGAACCCCGACGCTCTAGTATGCATAGTCACCGTATATGTTCTGCACTAGTCCCATGATCAGTAGCTAGTACACACATTCACATTATTAAACTCACATCCATACAC
This sequence comes from Dendrocalamus latiflorus, assembly GCA_017311315.1. NCBI lineage: Eukaryota > Viridiplantae > Streptophyta > Magnoliopsida > Poales > Poaceae > Dendrocalamus > Dendrocalamus latiflorus. The sequence continues at coordinate 4,141,888 of CM029628.1, forward strand.
ATTGCACATAAATAGTTACAACAAAAGGGGTGGGGGGTGTGTGTGTGTGTGTATGCAAGACATAAAAGAGTTTGTACACATAAGGCCGACTACCAAATAACATTAGAGTCTTAAACAAAATGCAGCGAAAATCTAATAACAAAAGTATCCAGCGTTTTGCCATCATAACCCACAGGCAACCGATTAGAGCCAAACCCTATAAAGACCCGTCGTCAAATTCCCTGGTGCCAGGGCGAAATACGCATCGTCGAGAACACAATCTTCATTATCTGATCAACAATAATTTAAGTAAGTTTGAATACATTGTGTACTCAACAAGACTAGTGGTGTATCGCAAAATTTTACATATATGCAAGGCTATCAAAGGATGAGGCTCTATACAAAGTTATTTTTAGCATAAAGCAGATTTCATTTTGCAATATTAGTAAGTAATAATTTGCAAACGAAATTGTAAAGAGCATTTGACATGTCATGAAATAATATTTGCATAATTTTAGCAACAGTAGCTCAATTCCATTTACAGCCTTCCTTGGCTAAGATCATCACACAAATCCCACCCATAGGCATGGTACATGATTAGACGTTCATGTCATCCCATATGTTCAGTAAAACAATTTTGAAAAAGAAAAACTATACTCTTTGTGACTACATCCAAGCTTGCTCATGACCGCGAACATGACTATTTAAATAGTTTTTGATACTCTGCAGAGGTTGTACAGTTTTACCCACATGAGATAATTAAACATTCTGTCAGTCATTACACACTTTCTTGGGTATGCGACGGAAGTGATTATCTTATAGCCTTTAAGTTATGTATTCCTAACATTGCACTAGCCCAATGAACATTGAACCTATCTTAGGTACATCCCCTAAGAGAGCATTCGAATCCTCACTTAAGTAAATCCCCTAAACGAAGTCCCTCACACCTACTTTGCCTTGCCCACTGATTACCTCTTGGAGTTGATCAATTCATTGGCGTCGACGGCAATGGAGTGCGATGTCAGCATCACAAACTCGTTGCCTCCAGTAGGGTGTTCGACATCGGGTCTCCACCCTGACTCCAACGCCAAGACGATTTCAAAGACTGTTGTGCAGCAGGGTCAATATGAGGTTGGAACAAAAGAATATCAAGAACCTCTTTATCAAATTAGAACACAATTAGATGCCATTCATGATTGTGTGTAACAAGAAATAGTCTCAAGAAATCTAGTGGAAGAGTGAGAAAGAAGAGATCCAAAATAAGTTCAACCACTTCTTTCGTCATGCTTTTGACCTATTTGATGAAATGCCAGAGTTTGCTGTTGAGCTGAGAAAAGACAATGGCAGGGTAACATCCAACCTTAATCACTCTCTTGAGGACATTTCTGAATACTTGAATGAAGCATTGGTCAAGGAAGATGACATATGTCTTGAATCATTCTTCTCTGATGCCTTCAATTTAATTGATGAGATCAGCAGGACTGACCACAACCATGATGTAGTTGTGTCTCCCCTAGTGCCATTCTTGAAAGGAATCAATTCCTCATCGCTAACACCATTAGCCATGATACTCATCAAAGTTGGCAGCTCGCCGTTGTTTGCAGAACTGGATATGGTTACTGCAGATCAAATGTTTTATGAAACAATCATGAAGGATGGTAAGGACCAAGCAATGTATGATATTGACATGTATGTCTTCTATCCCATTGACATTGATACCAACACCTGGTGACTCAAGCATCATCATAAGGTTTCCTTCTTCTATAATTGCCATGGTGTGTACTTGTTGGTCAGGAATTGAATTGTGGCAGTGTGAATTGGGTTACTGCGGGTGTAAAATTGGGAGTAGATGGTTCTTGTTTAGTGTTCAACAAAGTACCACCATGGAGGCGAGGAGGCTTCAGTCCAGGGGATTGTGAACAGCAAACAACTAAGTATCACCTGGCACCCAACAAAACACAGGTACCAAAGTGGCAGCAACTTATTGATGAGGATGAATTTTGCATGGAGTGTACACCTGGGGCACTTGAGCTTGAATCAGCATGGGTGCATGGTGCTATCCCTTCAAACTAAAAGTTAATGGAAGATCTATGGCTACTATTACCATGGCCTCCGCCCTGTAAACCAATGGTTATGCATGGTTTGATGTTAATGGTATGTTTCCGGCCCTCACTATTTTCCCTTTGATCCAGGTATTTTGAGCCTTATTCCCATGGAGATGATATTGGATATGAGTGTAATCCCAAGCCTGGTACAGTTTGTCCAGAAGTCACTAGACTAGAGCTATTATTGCTTATTTTGCAAACTATCTCACCTGCTGACCTGAATCTACATGGGGTTCAATTGTTATTGATGTATAATTCATGGTGTGATTATTATCTTTGTTTTGTCATGGAACAAGGGACTATTGAGCATATAAACATATTGAAAACTGGGCTTAGTATTCCTGGGTGCATCTTAGTTTGTATGCTTACATTACAAAGATGGTTCGGCCTGTGCATTATTATGTTATTCTTGTGTGCCGCTGCTTGGCTTATGCTCTCTTGCAGCACACTAGCCAATCCACAACTCAGGGGGTTCTGCACTGAAGAAGGAAATTTATTCGAGCTCTACAACAATGGCTACTTCCTGCTCAATCATTCACTAAGTTGGAGTTACACGATATCATGACAAAACAATTTGGATGATTATTAGGGAAAAAAACATCCGGTGATACCTATACACACGCGAATGATAAACCCTAGCCGTCGTTCCGTAGCCAAGTTCTTAATTAGTTGTTCACCATAGTAGTATCTATCGTTCTTGCTATTCATAGTTCTTAATTCTCGCTGTTTTTCCCGTCGCCGTTCGCTTCTTCCATTCTCGTTTTCGGTTATTTCAGGAGGACCGGCAATGGAAACAGCAGCGGCGGGATGAGTAGGTCTGCTTCCGCGGCGGCCGTGGCGGTGGCTCGCAGCAACGGTCGCAGACGCTGTCGCAGCAGTCCTTCTCACAGGGCGGCGGAGGCGCGTCGCTTCTGCACTCGCAGTCGCAGGCCTCCCTCGACGAGAACCTCCTCAGCCTCCACCTCCCCTCCCCCGCGCGTGATCAGGTTTGTCTCCTATACATCCCTCCCTCTCTCCTTGTTGCTCATCGGTGATGCCAGACGTTCGTTTCTACTGAATGGATCGTAGGATCAGTGGATTCGGTGTTTTTGTTGGATCGGTGGGTTTGTGACGCGGTAATTAGTGGTTGGGGATTCCGTCAGTTGTGTTTGGTCACAGTTGCAACTAATTGATCAGTGTTGGTTAGTCGCTTCCGGTGAATTATTACCTTGCGCGCTTCCGGTGAATTATTACCTTGCGCTTGAATGATGCGTGCAAGGAATAATTCAAATTGCTGCAGTGGACATTTCATTGGGCAAATTCATAAACTGAGTATTGCTGCAGAATTTCTCGGGTGTTTTATTTGGTCACGATCGCACAAATTTGTATGCTGCAGAACCACACTGCACAGATAGTCCAAGTTCCAAATTCACTGTTTCTGCAATCTTCTTTATGTGAACGACTAATCGATTTTGATTAGTAAAAATTGCTTGCTTGCTCTGGTAGCACCATTTTGGCATCTCTCTTTGGTGCACGCATGTACTGAAACTTTCAGGGAATTGAGCTCCATGTAACTTTGTTCTGCTAGTCTGTTCGAAATTGTGATTTTGTTCTGTGAGATTGTTTGAAATTGATGCCCTTTTGGAACACTCAGTATGAAATTTCGTCACATTAATTTCTGTTCTTCAGAGATGACTTTGTGTTATTTATGAAGATGAATGCCCAAATTAACAGTTTTGTTTCTGCTAAATGTTTCACTAGGAGCATGCCTTCGTTAACTGCCAGTGCAGCTTCTTGTGTGCGAGATGAATCTCACCTGCAACTGGCAAAAAGTATCAAGCAACCCTATCCACCGGTGGAACGCCTCTCTTCCGGATATTAGATGTAAACTCTCAAGCCCCTGTGCTGCATCTGTTAGAATATTTATTTTGTTCATACCAGCACAGCAGCATTTCACATGAATTTCAGGCACAATTATTTTTTGTGTTTTGAATAGGTTCATTTTTTAAATCTCATTTACTGAGCATGCAAGCTGGACTGGTGCATGCTTTTATAATAGAAAGTGCATCTGAAGCTGCTCTGTATCTGGACTTCATTTTTAAGCTGTCACATTGTAATGGTATATTTGGGTTGGTCTGCACCTGACATAGCATTTCAGCAGGTCAGGTTCCTAAGGAGGATGTCGGGAACAAATTTCAGCATTTGGCAAGTTCAGTACATAAGATGGGGATTGTACTAGACTCGGTGCAAAGTGATGTTATGCAGCTAAAAAGGGCCATGAAGGAGGCATCACTAGATTGTAAGTCCCCCTAATTGGTACTTTCGATCATAAGAGCGATTGCAACTGCTTCTGTTTTGTTCATGAACTTTTGCACTCTAATTCTGTTCTTATTCAACAAGTGGTGCATCAAATAACTTAAAGCATGTATTTGTTATGTTCAGCTGGTAGCATACGGAAAAAGGTTGTTCTCCTAGAAAACTCACTTGAGCAAATTGTAAGGATAATTGATGGTTTGCTACTTTCTCCTACAAATTTTTGTTTGCACAGACAACAAAATTTGATTTATTCAAACATATTATTACAGCTTAAGGGACAAGATGATCTCAAAGCACTCCTTGAAGGCAGCACAAAATGCAATCCTGATCAGTTGAGTGTTTTGAACTCTCACACCAACAAATTGAATGAGATATCCACGACCCTTTCAGTCTGGCCGAAGCAAGTGCAAGCAGATTTAAGGCAATTGCTGGCTGCTGGGTGACATCTTCAAAATTTTTACAAAAGAGATGGAGGTACTTCTTAAGTTTCTTCTGCTATGATCCACCTCTGCTTTTGATACAACTCTGATAGGTTCATATGTCTTTTGGAATTATTTTGATGGCTCTCATGTTCATAAAAGTAATTATCATTCTAATTTACTATTAGGAATAAGTCTACTTTACCCCCCTTGATTTCTTACAATTGTCTAACTTTCAACCTAGAAGTGCAAAAACCAGATGTTTTACAACTCTCAATTATCAATACCGTTTATTTCACCCCTTTAGACTAATTGAAGTTAGTTTTCGCTGGCGTGGCATTAACGTGGTAGTGGTTTTTTCGACATGTGAGCTGGTTTTGAGATCACATGTTAGCCAGTCAGCAAAATCATCAAATAAATCAAAAAGATATGGTGGGACCTACATGTCATGCTCTAAGCTTTCTTTCACTGGCTCCTCTTCTCCTCTCTCTGCTGGGCCCATCCACGCTTCCCGTTGCCATCTGCCACTACCTTCCTGCTCCCAGCGGCCGCCGTATCCACGCTCCCTGTCCCCCTTGCCCTCCCTCTCCCTGCTTCCAGTCGTCGCCGCCTCTGCGATCCCTGCCGCCCATAGGCCTCCTTACCCTCGCGCTCCTGATCTAGAAGCCCGCTTCCGTTGCCCTTAGCTGCTGCCTCCCTCCTCGCGTGGCCACTACATCCACACTCTTAGTCACCTTCGCCCGCTCCCTCCCTGCTCCTGGCCGCCACTGCGGCCATGCCACCGACGGGCCTCCTCACCCTCTCACTCTTGCTCCCGGCAGTTGCCGCATCCGCGCTCCCAGTCGCCCTCAGGCCCCTCACCCTCCCCCTCCCTGCTCTCGGTCGCCTCACTGAGCACGTATCGCACTGCCGACTTCCTTTGCCTAGAACATGACATGTGGGTCCTACCATATTTTTTAATTTCTTTGATGATTTTGCCAACTGGCTGACATATCATGCCAAAACCAGCTCACTTGTCAAAAAAAAAACCACTACCAAATTGATGCCGCGTCAACAAAAGCCACCTTTCATCAGTCTCAAAGGGGTAAAATAAACGGTATTGATAGTTGAGAGTTGTAAAACATCCGATTTTGTACTTCCAGGTTGAAAGTTAGACAATTGTAAGAATTCAAAGGTTTAAAGTAGATTTATTCCTTACTATTATGTGAAGTTCTCTGTTATCTCCATATAAACATATAAGTTAGTTACTTATATTTTCTTGTATATTCTATTTTTCCTTTTTAGAAAGGCTTCTTTTTCTTGTATGTACATGATACCTAACATTCAACAATCCAGTGTGTGCTTGTGTTTACTTTTCAGCATTTTACTTGTAAGTTTAGAGATGGCTTAAAAAATATGCACAATGCTGCATATCATGTGGCATGCTCAAACCTCATCATTTTGCGCACTGAAAGCAACCGATGCGGGGCCATAGTTTTGGTCTAATTTGGCTGATCTTTGCCCCTTTGTGCAGGGGATTGTTAGAGCGATTAGATTGGACACTAGTAGCAAATGGAAAACCCCAGATGAACCAGACACCAGTAGCAAATGGAAGGGCCCTGATGAGCCAAACACCAGTAGCAAATGGAAGGCCCCAGATGGACCAAATACCAGTGACAAAAGTGTAATCTTCTAGCCTCAGTTTCTTACAAAGTTTAATAGGTTAGCTAATTATCTGTTCCTGCAGTATGTAGCACTGAATTGAAAGTTTTCTTGGTGGAATCAAAATGCAATTTGAGGCTTTAAATCTTGAAATCCTCAAAAGCAAGTGCTAGATATTGTTATGCTTTTCAATAGGCCGATTAAATATTCATCCTAGTGTGCATGATCTTGTGATAAGATGCTTCTTTTTCCATTACAAAGATGATAATGCTGCATTTCAAACCTTGATGTGGTAAATGTTCTAATGCTTGCACGATGCTCCTAGAATGTTTTCTCTTATTTTTCAGCAAGATTATATTAGTATCTTTCAGTTGTATTACTAACATGACTCCACTTTCTGAATGTATGTATGTCTTCACTATTTTTCTCGTAGTGTCTTTGTTTGATTTTGGAAACTAATGAGGCTTAATTGTTAATGTCAGCCTTCCTGCACCTTTGGTTTATCCTGCAAAGGTGACAGATCTGAAGCCGAAGGTAGAGCAGGGAAACGTAAAAAAAGCTCCACAAAAATTAGCTGGTCAAGCTACAGGCTGGCACCTAAACAGAAAGCAGTGGCAAATCGAAAGGTCAATCCACAAGTGCCAACTAAGAAGGTAATCCGTGCAACCTTGCTCCTTTCTAGCTTTGATGATGTACGATTGCCTTGTCCAAGCTTACGTCGCTGGTTACTGTTAGTCTTGTAAATAGTTTAGAGTCTAGGGGGCTATTTGCATATCTTACCTGGACATTTGTATTGGCCTTAGGCCTCTTTGAGAATAGACATTTCATTGCAACATGGTATCAAAGCCCAGGTTAGGCTAAGGCTTCGGCCGCCGCCCTGACCACCTTCCCTCCTCTTCTTCCACTGTGGGCCCCTCTCCCCCGCGCCGGCCCGTCGCCGCCTCTCCCCAGGCGGCCTCAAATCCATCCGCCGCCGCCTCAGTTTTGGCTGGATCCGGCCGCCGCCACCGGTGTCCGCCCCCGCTCGCTCGCCTGCACATTCGCCCAGCGCGCCGCCACCGTGTGCGGCCCGTCTCCACGCTCCCGCCTGGCACACCGCCGCCCGTCTCTAGCCACCGTCACCGACCGCCGCTGCCACCGGTTGGTCGACATCGCCTGGCCATCCCCGGCCACACATGCCATTTCTGGGTGTCCCGGCTCTGTTTTCTTGGCCCAATCTACTCCAGATGGCTACCAGTAACGGCTCCTACTCCATCCCACTCCCTGTTGTCCGTTTCGACGGAACGAACTTCCGGGAGTGGGCGATTCACTTGAGGATTCACCTCAACAGCCAACGGCTTTGGGGTCATCTACTAGCGAGAACCTCTGCCCTCCTTGTCCTACACCACCCATCCAGCCCGCTCTCCCTGCTAATGCGTATTAGGTGGCTTAGGACAAGGCCAATGCTACACTGGAGGAGGCCCTAGAGCTTTACCAATCTGAGATGCACGCCTACGAGCGATGGCAGGATGCCGAGGCTCATACCACTGCCATCCTGGTGGGTAGCCTTTTAGTGGCTATCTCCATGGTGAGCTGCATGGGGTCTACATGTTCTCGCCTCTTAGGTATTCTATCCCTGACGGTCAGGTTTATCGCCTGCATCGTTCTCTCTATGGGCTTAAACCAAGCACCCCGTGCTTGGTTTGAACGTTTTACCTCTATTGTCACTATTGCCGGTTTCTCCGCCAGTTACCCTGCTCTCTTTGTTCACACCTCTCGTGGCCAAACACTTCTTCTCTATGTGGATTATATGTTCATTACTGGAGATGATCCTCAGTATATTAACTTTGTGAAGACACGTCTCAGTGAGTAGTCCCAAATGTCTAATTTGGGTCCTCTTCGTCGCTTCATTGGGATTGAGGTCACATCTACACTTCATGGCTACTACTTCTCTTAGCAGAAGCACATCTAGGATCTTTTTGATCATGCTTATCTCATTGATCAGTGCACGGTGGACACTCCTATGGAGCTTCATCTTTACTCAATTGGAAGTAAAAGTCCCTGGATTAGAAAATTTGAAAGATTTATATGTCTCTGACCATGAATTTTCATAACCATATTTTAAATGCAAAGATGGAAAAGGATGGGACAAGTTTCATGTTCATGATGGATTCTTATTTCGTGCTAACAAATTATGTGTCCCAAATTCATCCATGCGTTTACTTTTATTGCAGAAATCTCATGCTGGTGGATTAATGAGACACTTCAGAAGAGAAAAAACCTTCATGATACTGAGCGATCACTTTTATTGGCCTAAAATGAGGTGTAACGTCAAAAGGTTTATACAACGATGTGTGACATGTCACAAAGCAAAATCTAAACTTAAACCATATGGTTTATATACTCCACTTCTTGTTCCTAGTGCACCTTGGAAGGATATTAGTATGGACTTTGTTTTAGGATTGCCTAAGTCTAAGAGGGGGAGGGATTCAGTTTTTGTAGTTATGGATAGATTCTCTAAAATGACACATTTTATTCCCTGTCACAAAAGCGACAATGTGTCGTGTGTAGCTGACTTGTTTTTAAATAAAATTGTAAGATTGCATGATGCCAAGGACAATTGTTTCAGACTGCGATGTCAAATTTATGAGCTATTTTTGAAAGACTTTGTGGGGCAAGTTTGGGACAAAGTTGTTATTCTCAACAACATGTCACCCACAAATGGATGGACAAACGAAGGTGGTGAATAGAATACTTTCAATCTACTACCAACAATGATCAAAAGAATCTCAAACAGTGGGAAGATTGCTTGCCGCATGTGGAGTTTGCATATAATAGGGCGATACATTTTACTATTCAATTGTGCCCATTTGAGATGGTGTATGGATTTAAACCAATCGCGCCACTTGATTTGCTGCCACTTCTGCTACATGAACATGCTGATATGGAGGCGTCCAAACGTGCTGAATATGTGAAGAAGATTCATGTCAAGACTAACGAAGAGATTGGAAAGATGGCACGTTACTATGCTGAAAAGGCGAACAAGTCAAGAAAGAAAATGTTATTTGAACCGGGTGACTTGGTTTGGGTGCATCTATGCAAAAAAAACGCTTTCTTAACAAATGTAAGTCCAAGTTGATGCCTCGTGGAGATGGTCCATTCAAAGTACTTGAGAAGATCAATGATAATACATATAAAATCAAGCTCTGGAGTGATAATTATGCTGTTAGTTCTACATTCAATGTTGCTGATTGGTCACTATTCTTTGGACCGGAAGAATTAGAATTGAGGACGACTCCTTCTCAAGAGGGGGAGGATGATGAGGACATCCCGATTGGACCGATTACACGAGCATAAGCTAAGAAGATTAATCAACTGATGGACTCGTTGCTTGATAAGTTAAATGTTAATTTAGATGAGAATTGTTTACTAACTAATGCATATAATTTTCTTGTTCTCAGGTTTATAAAGAAAGACAAGCTAGAGGCAAGAAGACTGGAAAGGACAACGATGAACAAAAAAATTGCTATCTACTGATGCATGTGTGCATGCAGCCCTACATGTTGAACTCCACTTTGTCTCCCAACGAACTGCTTTATTGCATGCACAATGCATACAACACATGCATACAAGGATCTGCTTTCACATGTGGTCCCTGTTGTGGTTACAGACCAAACAGAGAAAGAGGTGTGTAGTAGTGGGGAGTGAGGTGAATGATGGCCTTCGCCCCCTCCTCCTGGCCATTGTTGGATATATATATATATATGGGGAATATTTTTACACAAATGCCCTTACATGTTCACATCTCCTTCGAGGGCTTTTAGGTCATTACACATGTCCCATATCGGGCCTTACAACCTACTAACATGCCTGCTGGGCTTAGGTGGGGGCCACCCCTACAACAGGAGCCTCTCATGGTGAAGGGCTTCACAGGCCGAAGCCATGTCGCCTAGTCCTTTGGCCCCCTCCGTCCCTGTGGCCTGTGATCTTCGTCGATAATTATGGAGTCTTCTTGCATAGCGCAGCGCACGCCGTTTGTGTGGGAGCGCGGGTACGGGCTGGTTGGCGAACCCCCCCCCCCCCGCCCCGAGCCGAAGCCGAAGCCGAAGTGCCGGAGTCGAAGTGCCGAGGGCAAGGGTGGGAATGGGAGCCGGAGCGGCACCTCCGCGACCTAGTAGTGCGCTTTAATGGCCCCTGGTAGTGCGTTTTAATGCCACGCAGACTGCGTTGCCTCGAGTGGAGACGTGCGGCGGGCCATTATTGGAGCATCGTGGGATGTGAACGGTTGCGTGACCGCGGTCGTTCACGCCTTCCCCAGGGGGCAGAACACATGGCATGCGCGTATTGGCGCGTCGTGCGCTGCCTGCCAACTTACTGCTGCCCGCCGTGGCTGGCGGTAGTTGTGTTGCCTGACCGCGGGCAGACGGACCGCTGTACTCCCACCGGTTGGGCTTCTGCTAGTGGAGGAGCCGGGGGGGGCTTTAAAAGGCGCTACTGTAGGCATGCAAGCCCCTTCCTTGGACACCAGATCGCTCACGCTTTTGCCTTCTCTACTGGCTCCCCACGCACACTGCTCCTGTTTCCGCATCAGCTCCTACTTGCTGCCTGGTTGGAGAATGGCTGCTCGCGATGACCCTGCGTGCCAGTCTGACGGAGGCGCTTCGTCGAGCCAGCGCTGCTTCCCACCACCACCGGTGGGGTATCGCCTTGTTCTCCGTGACCAAACAGAAATCAACCACCATTGGGATGCCGTAACGGCGAAGGGTCGTTGCTCCCGTGTTCTGGGACGGAGTCGCGTCACGGAGAAGACCCTCCAAGGCCTCCTCCAGGAGAAGAAGTTGGAGGAACGCGTCGGGGCTCGTTTGCCTGGCCCTGACGAGACGGAGCCGACCCCGAGGGAAACGGAGGCGATCGTCTTCGTGGCGTTCTTCGATGCCGGGCTCCGGATTCCGGCGACATTCTTTGTCCGCGAGGTGTTGCGAGCCTATGGGTTGGAGCTGGCGCAGCTGACTCCAAACGCCATTGTCTGCCTAGCCGTGTTCACCTGGGCGACGCGGACGGAAGGTATCCATCCCAACGCAGAGTTGTTCGCCATCTTGCACGACGCACACTGCCAACCGAAGAAAGTGGAAGGAGGGGGATACTCGAACTTCTGTAGCGTGGACTTCGTGCTAAGGGCGCAATGTACTCATTTGTTCCCCGCATTGGCTACGCGGGGAAAATGGGAGTCTGGATGGACACGGCGGTGGTTCTACCATCACGTGATGAGCATGAGTGGTCTTCGGAGCCGAGGGGAGCCGATCTCGTTCAACAGCTCTCCGGACGTAACGCCCAGGGCTGGCGACGAACAACAGGCGCGAAGGCTTGCCGGCGTCGCCCTCCGGTTCAGCATGCGTGACCATGCGGAAGAGTTCATCATGTACAGGATAGCGCCGCTCTCTAGCAGGTGGAAGTACGGGCGGCGGGGGCCCGACTGGAAGGACGGCCTCCAATCGGGGGTGTCTTCGCTCCACGCGCCCTCCGCACCCTGTGAGTGTTGCTGCCCTAGGCTTTGCGCCGCTTGAGCGCCTTCCAGCTTGTTAAGAATTGCAATTGGCCCTTGCGTGTAGTGCGCCGGTTGGAGGATGCAGAGCGCGCGGTGGTTGCGCTCCTTGGGCCATACACTACAGAAGAGCACAAGGCGCGCGAATCTGCAACTTCCCTGGCGAAGCAAGGGTGGGTTAACCGGGTCTGTGAAGTCCTGGGGATCCCCGCTCCGGCTCGTCCGGTGCTGGTAGACACCCCGGAGGGCGTGGAGACCGGAACACCGCCCTCTCGGCGCAGGGCCCGCGCGGAGGCTGTTGCATTCAGCCCATCGGCCGCGGCAATGGTTGGGACCGCCGAGACTGAGGGCGTGGCGGGCGCTGAATCAAGACCAGCTGATTCGGAGAGCCGGGCTACTCCCAGTGAGGGGGCCCTACATGGTGGTCAGACGACGGGCCCCAGCGCCGCGGCTGCGGAAGAGAATACCCCGATGCTCCCCGCAGCAAGCATGGCTCTGCTACCCACGGCGCCTGCTGCGGCTATTGGGACGATCGCAACCGCGTCGCCTACCTCCCCCAAGGCGAAGCGCCTCCGGCTGCAGTCACCTGCGCCCCCGAGGGGACGGTTCAGGGTGGCAGGCCCGGTTACCGGGGTCCTGGCGCCCACTGGGGATGTTAGCGAGATGCTGTCTCTCAGGCGGACGGGACTACCGCGGCCCAGGTGGTAGTCCACCAAGCGCCCTCAAGTGCCGTGGTAGGGGGTGCTGGAGGTAGGCGTGACTCCTTTTCCTCCTGCGACTTCACAAAACTCTCTCCGATCTGCTCACTTATACCGTCATCGACATCAGGCGAGACAGGGTCTCCCGGACGCGGGCAAGGGTCGAGCAACGGGGGTGTTCGCGAGGTTCCTAGCCTTATTGGGCATGGAATTACACAGGCTCCGGGTGCTGCCGAAGACCCTCCGCGGAGGTTCGAAGGCTCGGGGTCTTGGACTTCATCCCTCAGCGGGAGACGCTTCACGTCCTGAGCGAAGTGGCAGAGTACGCCGCCGGCCACTTGGATCGGCAGGCACTGCAGTCGTGCGGGGGCGACTTGTTGGCGCTCGCGCTGGGAGCCTCGGAGATGAGGGTAGCTGTCCGGACCCATACTCGTGTCTTCTTGAGTTGTCAGTAACCGTTTGCTTTGCCTTTGTAGACGCTTGCTATCAGCAAGGCTCTAGAAGAGACCCGGCTGCACGAACGGAGGGCGATGGAGGGTCAGCTACGCGCTAAGGACAAGTTTATTCAGGTGCTTTTGGCGGAGCGCGACGAGGCCATCTCCGACTCGCAGCTGGTTGGTGCGAACGCGAAGAGCGCGGCGTTGGCAGCACAACGCGCCGCGGAGGAGGCTCAGCGTGTTGCAGCGGAAGAGCGGGACACCCTTCTCCAGCGGATCGCCGTACTGGAGGCGGAGAAGGGGCAGCTCGCCTCGTCCCTTGCGGAAAGGACCCTGTCTTTGGACAACGCGCAGACTCCTTTCTTGTAGAGCCTTCCTTCGAACACCTGGAAAGACCTGGCTCAGTACTGCAGGCGCCAGAGCTCGGCAGTGTCCTCCGACTCCACGATGCCCTGCAAGAAAGCGAAGATGGGCTCCCGCCAATCACCCTACTGGGTGATTTGGTGGACAAGGTCCGCATCTCGGTTATCTTGCGCAATGGCTGACGCCGATAATACTTCGGAGAATGCTCCGTCGGGGGGTGGCAACTACTGGCTAGCAGCCTTCACTAGGGCGTCAGCCAAGTCGTTGTCAGCGCAGGGGATGGCTTTGACCGTGATGCCCAAGAAGTGCCTCTCCCGCGCTCTTACTGCTGCGAGATATTTGGCCAGCTCGGGGTCCTTGGCTTGGTACGACTTGTCCACGTGGCCGGCCACGAGACGCGAGTCCGTGTGGACAAGTACCCGGCGTGCGCCCATGGCCTTGAGCTTGGCTAGGCCGAAGAGGAGCGCCTCATACATAGTTGTGTTGTTGGTAGCAGGAAAGGCGAGGCGCGTCGAGTATGACAAGCGCTGCCCCGCGGGGGTGGTAACCACCGCACCCACGCCTGCGCCGCCTGTAACACCGTAGGCCCCGTCCGTGCTGAGTGTCCATACTGGCTCGTTTTGTTGTTGGACAGGCTGAACCGGCGGAGTCCATTCGGCGATGAAGTCCGAAAGGACTTGAGATTTGATCGCCTTTCGCGAGGCGTATGTCAAGGTGAACGGAGCAAGCTCAGCTGCCCACTTGCCGATGCGCCCTGTAGATTCCTTGTTGTGTAGCATCTCCTCCAGGGGGAACGAGGAAGGTACCGTGATTGCATGGGCCAGGAAGTAGTGCCGAAGCTTCCTCGACGCCATGACCAGCGCGTAGGCGAGCTTCTCAAGATCCGTATACCTCGTCTTGGCGCCCTGGAGGGCTTCAGAGACGAAGTATACAGGGCGCTGCAGGGCGCCTTCTTCCAAGACGAGTACGGCGCTAACTGCTGTCGTTGACGTGGCGAGGTAGAGCAAAAGGGGAGCTTCTAGCGCCGGAGCGACCAATGTGGGGAGGCTTGCCAAATGTCCCTTGAGGTCGTTGAAGGCCTTTGCACAATCGTCATCCCAACGGAATCCGTCGCACCCACGAAGTGTCTTGAAGAACGGCAGTCCCTGCTCTGTCGCCCTAGATAGGAAACGGCTAAGGGCCGCCATACAGCCCGCCAGCCTCTAGACCTCCCTTGTCGTCTTGGGCGGCTCCATACCCAGAATGGCGTCGACTTTATCGGGGTTCGCCTGGATGCCTCGCCCGGATACGAGGAAGCCCAGGAGTTTCCCCGCTTGTACGCCGAAGACGCACTTGTCAGGATTGAGCTTGATGCCGGCCTGCCTAAGGTTGTCGAAAGTCTCCTAAAGGTCTCGACCATGTAGGGCGAGTTGCCTGGTTTTGACTACTACGTCATCGACGTAGGCCTCCACATTCCTCCCGAGTTGGGCGGCCAAAGCAAGCGCGATGAGGCGGGTAAAGGTAGCGCCTGCGTTCTTTAAGCCTAAGGTCATCCTGACAAAGCAGAAAGTCCCAATCGGCGTAATGAAACTAGTCTTGTCCTCGTCGTCTTCGGCCATGTACACCTGATGGTAACCAGAGTAGGCATCCAAGGAACTCATCAATTCACACCCAGCGGTAGCGTCAACCAGTTGATCGATGCGTGGCAAGGGGTAATTGTCCTTTGGGCACGCCTTGTTAAGCGCCGGGCCCCACTGGCCTTCTTGACCAGCACTGGGTTGGCGAGCCATTCCGGGTGGTGGACCTCGCGAATGACCCCAGCTCGGAGAAGCTTCGCCACCTCCACCTTAGCCGCTTGCTGCCGATCCATGGACATACGGTGAATCTTTTGTTTGACCGTCTTGGTGTCGGGGCGGACCGCCAGGTGATGCTCGATTACTACGCGGTCCACGCCCTTGATATCTTTTGATGACCATGCAAAAATGTCGGCATTGTTCTGAAGCACCCGGAGTAAGTCTCGCTCGACCTCCGGAGGGAGTCCTTCGCCAATGGACACAAATTGCCCCTCCGCCTGGAGCGGCACCTTTTTGACTCCACCTTCGGGCCGGGGCTTAGGCGTCCATCCCGGAGCAGAGGGCATGTCGCCGAGCGTGTCTGAGAGGACGTGGACTGGGTGACGCAGACTCCGGCTACGGACTTCGATGCGCCTGGCAAGGTCTTGGTCGCCAAAGACGGTGATAACACCCTTCGGGCCGGGGAGCTTCATGCACAAGAAAGCTGGTGTGGGATCGCCCCGAAGGAGTTGATGGCGGGCCGGCCCAATATGACATTGTAGGGGTGTGGGATGTCTACGACGTCGAAGATGACATGTTCGCTTTGGATGTTATCCTCCTGGCGGAATGTAACTGGAAGGGACACATGCCCTAAGGCCTCTAGCGGTTGGCCTCAGAAACCTTGAAGCAGAGCTCCTAACTGCTCCAGATGACTCCGGGGGATTCCCATGCGATCGAGGGTCTCCGCGAACAGAATGTTCGCGGAGCTTCCCCCGTCGACGAGGATGTGCTTGACGTCGCAGCCTACGATGCGGGCCTGAATGACCAGGGGATCTTGGTGAGGGAACTCCACACCCCTAGCGTCGTTCGAGGTGAAGGTTATATTGCGGGGCGACAACCCTGGTTGCGGCTGCGCCAAGGGGGCCCCTGATAGGGAACCTCCGGTGATGACGCTGATGGAGCGGTGTCGTGCCTCTTCCGCGGCGGGGGCTCGCGAGGGGTTACCCCCCAGGTGGTGTGCATCGGCTACGATGGGGAGCCGAAGGGCCGAGGCCCGAGATTTGGCCGTCACCCATTGCAATTCCATGACCGCGACACATGCCTTCGTATAGTGATTGTCGTACCCATGCACCTCGCACCACTTGCCATAGTCTGAAATTTCTTGCTCCGCGCGCGGTCTCTCGCTGCGGCCCGGCCCGTCTTCCCATCCCCGGCCATTAGGCCGTCACCCGTCGCAATTCCATGACCGCGACGCATGCCTTTGTATAGTGATCACCGTACCTATGCACCTCGCACCACTTGCCATAGTCTAAAATTTCTTGCTCCGCGTGCGGTCTCTCACTGCGGCCCGGCCCGTCTTCCCATCCCCGGCCCCCTCCTCGCGAGGTGGGGGCAGGCCCTCGGAGGGCATCCTCGAAGCCAAGGACGTGGCGGGCTTTTTGTGGCCTGCGTTGGTGACGCCGGGGCCTGCGCCTGCTCCTTGAAGAGCTCTCCTGTTCCCCGGCATCACTGCTTCCGGGAGCGTCTTCCTGGGACTCTTCGTTGCGGCCCTGCTTCGAGGAATCATCATCCGCTCCCCCTTGCACGGCAACCACTCCGCTTGGGCAAGGTCGGGGGCGCCAGCGTTGCGTCTCTGTGCATCTTCCTCCGCTCGCGCGTGCTCCTCCATCTTGTCGAAGAGCTTCGCCACTGTCTTGATTGGCTTCCGCGCGTTATATTCGGCCATGGGGCCCAGCCGAAGGCCATGTATGGCTGCATTGATGACGGTCGCTTCGCGAACATCCTTGACCTGGCAGCGTACTTTCGCGAAGCGTTTGAAGTAATCTCTGAGCTTCTCCGAAGGCTTTTGCTTTACTGCGAAGAGCTGGTCTACGTTGATCCGCTCAACATAATTTCCTTGGAAGTTGTTGTAAAGGCAGTCGCGGATCTGCTCCCACGCGTAAATAGAGTTTTGCTCTATGTTAAAAAACCAAGAAAGCGCCACTCCTTGAAGCACGAGAGGGAGCCCCTTCGCCTTCGTGGTGTCGTCTCCGCCAGCGGCTTCGACGGCGGTCTCGTATACGCGCACGAACTCCCGAGGGTCCGTGTCGCCTTTGTATGGTTCAATGACGCTGGGGAACTTGAAATCTTCCGGCCATGCCGCCTGTTGCAGGCCCGCCGAGAGCGAGGATTCTGGATCGACACGCCTCAGCGGCACGCGGCTGGACGTAGGGGCGTCACGGCTGTCCGCTCCTTCCGGCGTGGGCTCTGGCGCGGCCGTCGGCATGGTCGATTGGCTCCGAGCCTCTTGTACATCTCGGAGGGCCCCGCGGAGATCCTTTAGCTCCCGCTGGAATGCGTTGAGGGCTGCCAACAAGGCGCCCTCCACCGCAGACGTAGTTGGTGTTGTCGACGCGCCTGGCGAACGGGCCAGCGCGGCGGCAACCACCTCCGTGGTGCCCACAATCACAGCTGTGGTGGTGGGGCCAGTCGTCGTGGCAGCGGCGGGGTCGATAGTCGCGGCAGCGGCGGGGTTGGTAGTCGTGGCAGCGGTGGGGCTGGTCGTTGTGGCAGCGGCGACGGGGTCGGCCGGCGTGCCGCGGACGTCGATGTTCGTGGTCGCGGCACCCGTGTCGTCATCGGCGCTCGGGACAGCCGCCACCGAAGCCCGGGTGCTGACACGACGTTCCACTGCGGCCGCTTTCTTCCCCTTCGCCGCCAACGACGAAGCTTTTCTTGGTGCCATCCCTCTTCGGATCTTGAGGCTTGCTCTCGTCCTCCCCACGGACGGCGCCAGCTGTTGTGGTTACAGACCAAACAGAGAAAGAGGTGTGTAGTAGTGGGGAGTGAGGTGAATGATGGCCTTCGCCCCCTCCTCCTAGCCATTGTTGGATATATATATATATGGGGAATATTTTTACACAAATGCCCTTACATGTTCACATCTCCTTCGAGGGCTTTTAGGTCATTACACATGTCCCATATCGGGCCTTACAACCTACTAACAGGCCTGCTGGGCTTAGGTGGGGGCCACCCCTACAACAGTCCCCACATGCATGGATTAAGGAAGGAGCACCTAAAGTCCTATTGATTAAGGAAGTCACGTGGCCCTTAGCCATCTATTCTCACGGAGACCTGCTTCCAATCTATTACTTCCTTTTTATTCTCACGAAGGCCTGCGTGCCAATTTCTCTTAGCCGAACCCAACAAAGAATTAATCTAGCTTTGGAGATTTTTATATTTGTTCGTACCACTGATTGAGGGGGGACAGACCACAGAAAACCAATCTATTATTTTAGAGAGTTATACGCTTGTTCTTCCTAGGGTTTGGCATATGATTGCAACCTAGAGGGGAATTGGGCATTCTCAACCCCACTGTTCTTGTGATTCCTTGTGATTTGCAGGAGCGGCGACACGTCTATTTGTGTGGTCAGGTAGATGGGATCACGAGCATGTGGTTGCGCAAATTCTTTGTCACAGATTGTTGTTCTAATAGTGGTTAGCACCATCGGTTCGTCAGGTTGTACAGGTCCAAGTTATCATCATCAATCCTACGTCGTGAAGATCGAGCATCCCTTGTATCATATCTATAGACTGAAGTATGCTTCTCAGAGTTAGAACATTCATTTTGATGAGGTGGTCAAAAGGTTTGGCTTCATCAAGAATGAAGAAAAGCTTGTATTTACAAAAAGGCTAGTGGGAGTACACTTGTTTTTCTGGTCATATATATTGATGATATATTATTGATAAAAATGATATTCCTATACTTAAATCTGTCAAGTCTTCGTTAAGAAATAGTCTTTATGAAAGATTTAGGAGAGGTAGCATATATTTTGGGTATAAAGAACTATAGAGATAGAACTAAAAGGCTAATTGGATTAAGCCAAGATACGTACATTGACAAAGTGTTGAAATGGTTCAACATGCAGAATACCAAGAAAGGTTTCTTGTCTATGTCATATGGTATTAGTCTTAGCAAGACTCAGTGTCCTTCAACACCAGATGAGCGAGACCGGATGAGTAAGATTTCATATACTTCCACCATTGGGTCTATCATGTATACCATGCTTTGTACATATCTAGATGTATCATATACTCTACGTGTTACAAGCAGATATCAGTTAGATTCAAGTGAAAGTCACTGGACAGCTATAAAGAACATCTTAAAATACTTGAGAAGGACTAGGGATGTGTTCCTTATTTATGAAGGCGAGGAAGAGTTAGTCATAAATGGTTATATTGATGCTACCTTCCAAACCGATAAAGATGATATTTTATCACAGTCTGGGTTTGTGTTTGATCTTAATGGAGGAGTAGTGAGCTGAAAAGTTCCAAGCAAGAGATGGTTGCCTATTCTACAACGTAGGCTGAGTATATTGCTGCTTCCGAAGCTACAAAGTAGGCTGTTTGCATAAAAAAAGTTCATCTCTAAGCTAGGTATGGTCTCTATTGCTTCTAGTCCAATAAATCTCTATTGTGATAATAGTAGAGCCATTGCGCAAGCCAAGGAGCCTAGATCGCATCAAAAATCTAAGTACATACTTCAGCGTTTTCACCTCATTCACGAGATTGTTGATAGAGGTGATGTTAAGATATGCAAAGTGCACATGGATTTAAATATTGCTGATCTGTTAATAAAGTCTCTTCCAAAACCAAAGCATGAGGCGCACACAAGAGCTATGGATATTAGATACTTGCAAGATTGACTCTAGTGCAAGTGGGAGATTATTAGTGATATGCCCTAGAGGCAATCATGAAGATGATTGTATCACTTCTATGTTTATGATCTTTTAAAGAATATGTTATTTTATCCCTTGAATAAATATATTTCGTATTGATCAACAAGTATGTGACTTATTCGTGGAACTCTTTATTCATATTTTGATGTTATTCTAAATTATCCTGATCTTATATCATTATGTAGGATAATTATGATTTATAGATCAGCACATGTATTGATTAATGATCATGTTTCACGGATCATAGATATGAGATATCAAATCAATAATATAGACACATGTTGGAGAATATGATATTGGATTGACCCATCATGAGACATTGTAGGAATTGTTATATTCTTAATTATCATCAGTTTGTCTCATACATAGTGTACATAAGATCCTTAGACTTGAGATCGTCATTGTTTCCTGCATATGTAATAGTTTGTTTAGGGGTTACCAAACACTACTCTGTAACTAGGTGGTTATAAAGATAACTTTTTGGTTTACTATAAAACATGAGGAGGAATATAAGTGATCAAGATGGAATTAGCCCCTCCTATATAATAGGAGAGATATCTCTGGGCCCCTCAATGTGGTTGGATTAAAAAGGTGCATGGCCATACCGAATGTGGTTGAAAAGTTAATCACACCGAATGTGGTTGAAAAGTTAATCACACCGAATGTGGTTGAAAAGTTAATCACACCGAATGTGGTTGAAAAGTTAATCACAATTGAGTAATCCACTACAGGCTCGAATGAAGGATCGAGTTATCATAGGATGGCACACTTCTCGTCTTGAATTCGATCTGATATCATGAGTCAAAGGGATCGGTACATAAGCACTATATAGGTTCATCCGATATGATCTTTATATATGTTTGGGAGTCGTTATGTTCTGCTAAGGACCGCTACCGTCTTATGGACCAAAAAGGAGTTTTCAGCCCATGGCCAAATATACATGAACCTATAGGGTCACACACTTAATGGGCTAAAACGATAAGGGTCTGGATGATAGTTTCTGAGTGGGATTTGATTTCTGCTCGTATCAGATAAGAATCTAATTAGAGACTATATAAAGAGAAGTGCGGGCTGAGGGAGGTATCCTGAAACATACCTTTCAAAACCCTATCCGCCACCTCTCATAACCCCTACTGTCCACGCTGGTGCTAGCACGCCGATACACGGTGTTCTATCTCTGAACGTGTGGACTTCGGTAGAGGCGCTGCTACGACTGCGGCACTGATCGGGACAATCGCGAGAAGGGGACAATTGGCTAGAGGACGATCAACTACTGCCACTACACCAACGCGCTTTTCGTTGAATCGGCTACTTCAACTTTACTTCCGCTATACTACGCATCTAATGGTAATAATCCATGATCTCTTACTCATATAGCTTCTTGATTTACACAGTAGAAATTTTTTTAATATGTGTTAGTGTAGCCTACCGTATTCCAACTGAGCTACGAGCCCACAGAACAACTACTGGCTTCGGACAAACTCAACTCAAGATCGATGGGAGGAGGATGCTTGGTGCTCAGGCAACGGCTAGCCAAGGTCGGCAGAAAATGGGTGAAGCAGATGTTGTTCGATGGGGACAACGGTCTAAAGACGAATTGTGAACTTGCTGGAAACATACTAGGATGGCGCCGCAAAACTCGATTTCTTGCTGTTACTCAAGAGGCCATAGAGAAGAGGTACGATCCCCCTCCAAAACAGGTTGCTCATGTTCATGACAAAGTAGAACACGAACAATGTTGTTATATGCTTGTACCCGTGTGCACAGTAACCCTGTGTCGGATTAAATATTGTGAGATACGACATGAACATGTATGGTATGAAGAACAAACAGGTCAATCTTATAGTGAGAACCGATATAACAATACTAAAACAATCACAAAATCACAACAAGAGAGAGATTTGGCAAAGCTAATTGCAAATTTCTTAAGCACAACATCAAAAGAGTAAAAGGGATTATTGCTCTCTCACAACTCTTTCGAAGCTTTTAGTACACTTAGATCCTTACCCTATATAAGAATATTAGTACTAAAGAATAGCGTAGCCTCGTATGCCTCTTCTTTGAATGAGTTTCTCTTGCTTGACTTCTAGTTTCTAGTATGCTTGAGTTCTCTATAGCCACACCTTATGATTTTATATAGTCTTCCTTATCCTCCTCCAATGTGAGAGTTGAAATCCTAATCCTAGTAGGATTAGTGTATGAATGCTCATAGCACACATCTCCAGTCCTAAAAGGATTAGTATATGAGTCACCTTTCTCAGCACATGTTATCATTGTGGTAGAAGACTAGAGGTAGAACGGAGCATTTTCTTTCTAAATGCACTAACCCAACGAAATGTGTGAGATGTGGTCAAGCGATGCCCTGACAGGCAACAATGGAAGTTCATTGCCCCCATGTGTGGTTTTTAGAGCGAGGGGCAAGGGTTCTATTTATTGAAGGTGTTTCTTCTGATCAATCTATCAAGAAAGGGCTAGCACTGCAGTCGATCAATACAGTAGCAGAACGAGAACGAGTTGCTAAAGATATGGAGAATGAGGTGTTTGGTTTGGCATGCAGATGCACAGCTAGACCAATGTTTGACAAGAAAATTATCATGAGATTTCCAAATGCCAACTGAAACAAACCGGAAATTTCACAAAAATTTGAAATTTCTTTTGAATTCAATTCTTTTTTCCCTTGGCTAATTCTCCACAAATCCAAGCCAAATGTGCCCTAAATTACCTGCCCGATCACCCAGCCAAGGCCTTCCTTTTGCGGTTACTGTTCACTGTCCGATATTTCCACTGCCACCCTGATCTTTTGCCGCCGCCACCTTCCCAGCCCTTTCTCGTGCCTTCGCATGCTCTGCAATCCCTGCCCATTTCACACACCCTGTCAGAGCCCGTACGCTTCATTCAGTGCCTTGGCGCTCGTGGCAAGACACCCCAATCGCCACCACCCTTGTCTGCCCCCGGTTTCTGCCTTCCTGGCCCTCTCGAGCTCTCTCGGCTGACCTGACGTGCCCCTCTCTTTTGATCGCCGCAAACCGTAGCTCGAGGACGTCAGTGCCTTCTCGCTTGACCGCTGCACCGCGCCCTCCCGATTGATCCCGACCGTGCGACGCGCCACCGCCTCCATGGCTAGCCTCTGGTGCCGAACAGCCTTCGGGCCCTTTTAAAAGCCGCGGACCACTCCGACCTTCCCAACACTTCCCCGTGAAGCATCACCCTCGGCCAATTAGCCCCTCGTCGCCTCCATTGCCGGCGATTGCCGAAAGCCCTAAAGGTAAGCCCTAGGCCATTTTCCCCAATTCACTTAATTACTTTTCAATTCCTCGCTCCCATGGCATCCTCAGGCCTCCCAAAAACTTCTCGAACCTTTGCCCGAGCTCCCCGTGCCCCTTCTTCTCCGGTGCCGAGAGCCGCTCCGCCACCCGACCACCCCGCCGTGGCTGGCTCTACTCCGACCTCTCCAACCCAAACTGCAACTTCCCAAGCCACCGTGACCTTCCCTAGATGGTTAAAACCTAGACAATTAGAACGAAAAACTTCCCTGTAGCTCCCATGTAAGAAAGATCCGCCGTGAAACTCCCTCACCGCCAGCGAAGCTCCGGCCAACCTCGACCTCACCCAAGGCCAAAAATGGATTCCTCTTGATCCCAGGAGTCCATCCATGCCATCGATTTTCGCTGGAAGTCGCCGTAACACCGGGAATTGCCAAGAGAAGAAAACTCTGTTTCTTGGGTACTGTAATGCACGGGAGGGAGAAGAAGAACAGTACCGGTTCGGGTACTGTAGCGCAAACCCGTTAAGGAATAGTATCGACCCGAAGTGAATAGTAACCCAACCCGCTACTGTTCACCCGAACCTGAAAACCCATATTTGTACCCGTTTTGATCTTCTCGAGCCCGCCGACCCATTTTTCAACTCCATTTCCTCATATCGGACCCCGATAATCCTAAAAACCTAAAACATCTGTCCAAACCCTAGACACTAGTACAATCTGAACTTGTATAGTCCGCCGAAACCCTAAACACGCATTGTCCCTTTATCATTTTGAACCCGTCCACATCTTTTCAACTTCACTCTAGACTTAAATAAAGCTCAGAACAACCCAGACAAATATCCTAAGCCTAAAAATCGATGTCGTCCACACCTTCTGCAATTCACCAAAAATCCATCCGCCACATATGCAACCTCGGCCATCCCAAACACACCTAAACCTTGACCACCCCACCTAACATTTTATGTCATTTCGGTTATTTATTTGTATTTTGTTCCCAGCTTGCATTCCGCAAAGCAGGAACTTGTGTGCTTGTCTTCTACGCTAGTACGCGGGCCACACGAGCTGGTCAACCGAAGGACCACAAGAGCAATTAAAGAAGTCGGTATACAAACTGAAGATTATGTGAAGATAATCAAGATAATCAGAGACTAAGGACAAAGAGGCAAGTCACACATGTTTTGACCATGTTGAACCTACATTTCCGCTATTTATTTATTTATCAGTATTTTCATTATGTTATTTGTGCACTGTTATTTTATGTACAATAAATACTTAGAATGACATGATATTAGCTAAGTCCTACCACCCGAAAAGCCCAGTTTAACTTGATGGCCACATTCACCTTGACAAGACATAGTAATATTAAATATGATATTAATATAAACATGGTAGTTAGGAACTCATCAAATCTTTCTACTGTTAAGGCTTTTGGTATTTGTCTAGAGTTTTGGAAAAGTTGGAGCTAGGGTAAGTGAGGATCGCAGCGGTGGATCCGAAGATCTTATCCTATGGTGGAGGCTTGGTTGTGGATTGGTGGCAGTACAGTGTATACTGAATATGGGTTTGTGCGTAGATGATGCCTCAGTTAAAAATGTAAGGACTAGACCCTTATGTTGAATAAAGGACATAGTAACCGCCCAACCATAAGCGTTGACTTGGTCAAACTTGGCTTAGTCAAACTTGGCTTAGTAACTGCTCAACTTCAATTGAACCTCTGCAACTGGAAAGAGGGAGACAGAGGGTGAGTTCGTATGGGAGGTGGTTAACCATACAACTGTAGGGCTGCGATGAGTCGGACGAGATCCGTGGGGTCATCCGAGCTTGTTGAGATCAAACACCTACTGGGCGGAGACTACACAAAGAATTGAGCAGTGAACGACCTTGTTTTCTTGAACCCGGACGCGAAGTTAAGAAATCTTGTGGGTAAAGCAGGCAGCTCTGCAGAGTCATGACTAATGGTATTCAAATACGCCGTGCTTCCGGTAAATGAAGCTGTGTTTAATGGGTGAATCCAATAACAAGGCATAAGTAGATTTGAGAATGGTTTGGTAATATGTTGAAGGTTGATAATCAAGTTTGAAAACCCCCTTTTACATTAATGAAGTACATTTTACAGTTTTAACTGGTTTCCAACTAAAACTGCATCCACAGAAAATAATAAATCTGTTTCCTCTTACTTGTTATACCTTGCATGTAGTTATTGCTAAGCTCCGTGTGACTTGTTGAGTACGGTTGGTTGTACTCAATCTTGCTTTATTTTTCCCAACACGGAGATCAAAAGAGGTCAAGACATTCCAAGTTTACGTGTTAGGGTTGCGACCGCACTCAAGCGTTCCTGTGGAGCTTTCTTGAGTTCTTCTGATTGTAAGTTATGTTTTGGGCTTGAATGCCCTTAAAATATTTAAAATTTATTGTTAAGTCTTATTTTAATTAAATTAACTCTTTTGATTGTTCGTAAGCAGGCATGATACTTCTTCTGTCCGTAACTGAACTCCTGGGCTGTTACGAAAGGTAACGACATTCCTGTCCCCAAAAACGGGGGTGTTACACCAACAAATCAGTTTCATAGTCGAATCCAAGGATAATCAAATTCGTATTGGATTCTGGCTCAATATAAATGGATGTGGATGCAGAGTAACCATTAATTATCCATTTCAAATTCGATCTTTTTTCCTGTTTGGCATCACTGGGATCCCATACTAAATTAAATCAGATCAAGCAGTCTCATTACCACAATAGATTTGGCAAGTAGGCACATGTTTGAAACCGTACTCTTCTACCTAATCCCCTGATTCCAAATTTTGTATTGACAAGCTACCAAACGATGAGTTGGTCTGCACATCACATGCAATGAGCACATGCGTGATTCGTCACCATTTGTGTTATTAATTTCTTGTTTCTTTGGATTCTTGCTCAAAGTAGATAGATAGATCACTCGTTACTTAGCTAGCTACTCCAACATGGGAGAGGTAGCTACTCAAAGTCAATTGCATGCTGACTCTACAGTGTACTACTACTACTACGGTACTAGCAGTGCTAGCTAGCTAGCAGTAACGTACTGGTGAACACTTAGAAAGGTATCACGGCCTCTTCGCTATCTTCTAGCCGATGCATACATGCATCTCTTAAGTTTGATCATCGTTGGCAACTTCCTCGCACGCATACATGCATCTCTTAATTTTACGTACAGTTCTTGCAGGGCTGCGCGGAGCTCGCAACAATGGCTGGAGGGCTGATGGACCTTTGGAATCAATGGGCGACCCAGATTCTAGTACTGTTGAGCCTCACGCTGCAGATTGTCCTCCTCCTCTTCGCCGGAATCCGTCGGCATGAAGCCTCTCCCGTGCTGCGGCCCCTCCTCTGGTTGGCGTACCAGCTGGCCGACTCCACTGCGATATACGCTGTCGGCCACCTCGCCCTTAGCAGCGCGCCGCGCGAGCACCAGCTCGTCGCGTTCTGGGCGCCGTTTCTCCTGCTGCACCTCGGCGGCCCAGACAACATCACCGCCTACGCCATCGAAGACAACAAGCTCTGGAAGCGCCACTTTCTAACTCTTGCGGTGCAGGTCCTGGGAGTTGGATATGTCCTCTACGAGCATATCGCCGGCAGCGGGATCTTGGTCTCGCTGGGCGCCATCTTGATGTTCGTTGTCGGTGTTGTCAAGTACGGGGAGAGGACATGGGCGCTCAGGTGTGCCAACTTCAGCAGCATCGAGAGCTCACTCAAGAAGCACCCACGTGCCAAACATCGACATTTTTACCCTGAGGTCGACAAGGTGTTCAACGTGGGTGAGGTCGACGAAGAATTGATTTTGCTCCGTGCTCACTCTATGTTCCATATCTGCAAGCGTGGGATAGTTGATTCTGTGATCGATATGGATCCCGATAGTCATGACACCGAATTACTTGGACGCGTTAGGAAAGAACCCGATCACATGTGGGCATTGTTGGAGATGGAGCTTTCCTTGATGTACGACATCCTGTACACCAAGGCAGCAGTGATCCATACTTGCCGTGGATACTGCATCCGTGTGCTCTCGCCACTCGCCACCGCCGCAGCGCTTTTGCTGTTTCAGTTCAGTGCGAAAGATGGTCACAGCAGAGTTGATGTTGCCATCACTTACGTCTTGTTGGGTGCTGCCTTCCTCCTGGAGACGACATCACTGCTAAACGCACTAGGGTCGAGCTGGGCATTTGCCTTCCTGAGTACCACTCGATGGCGCTGGCTTAGACATACAGCCCTGTGCGCTGAAAGATGGCATCAGCTCCGGCATGTGGTTGTATCTCTTCGTCAGCTTGTCAGGTTCATGGGGAG
This sequence comes from Dendrocalamus latiflorus, assembly GCA_017311315.1. NCBI lineage: Eukaryota > Viridiplantae > Streptophyta > Magnoliopsida > Poales > Poaceae > Dendrocalamus > Dendrocalamus latiflorus. The sequence continues at coordinate 4,169,394 of CM029628.1, forward strand.
CTCAAGCTACAACAGATCACGGAGGTGGTCAGGCACCATGGGGCAGTACAACTGAAAGAACATGTGGTCTAAATCCCGTGTTGGTGATGAGTAATTGACTCGTGGTTTGGTTAGAGTGAGTTTAGTTTGAGTGATTCGTGCCTTTTTGGCATTTGGCGAGGTCGGGTCGTGACTAGACAAATTTGACGCGTGGGCGTCGTCCCGGTTGGCCACGTGGGTCATTTCTCGCTTGAGTAGGATTTGTAGGTGCTAACCATGTTTACATGTTTTGTACCGTGCTATGCGATGTGTTTCTTGTCTGTGTTGGCTGCAGGACATCGAGACGGAGTCGTGGTGAGACACGGAGGACCGGACTAGGCGCAGGTGGCGTTGAGGTCAGAACGGTCGGGATGTGTCGAAGACGACGTGGACTCGAGGTGGAGTCGTGGCGAGGCACGGTGGACCGGACTAGGCGCAGGTGGCGCTGAGGTCAGAACGGTTGAGGTGTGCCGAAGACGGCGAAACTGCGTGGCTTGCAGGGCAAGGAATGAGGAAGCTTCCTAGAAGGTGCGCGAGGGGCGTTTCGGTAAAAACGCAAAGCTGCACTAAAGGAAGTGGATTATGGGTAAAGCGCAAAAGCTAAATGGGTAAAGCACTTGGTGAACCCATTAGTAGAGGGTATAAATAGAGAGGAAGATGGTGTGCTGAAATCAGAGAGAGTGGGGATAAGAGTTAGGGTTTCCATTTGGGTCTCTCCATGTGTGTATGTGTGTGTTCCTCCCAAGAAGCATGTGTAGCTCTTGGTGTTCTTGAGGATTGAGAGGGAGAGGATGGATTGAAATTTCTTGTAATCATTCCTCCGAATGTCCATGCGTATGGGGACGTAGATCTTTGTATCTCTTGTTTTTTTTTTTTGGAATGGAAATCTGAAGTTTATTCTTGTTTTTGAGCTTTGCCTTTGCTTGTTTATTTCCTTCCTGTTTATCTCTCTCGGCCAGCACAGCCAACCATTTTCGGCAGCCTCCTTTTTGAGAAAAACTTGTTGTGCCAACAACATGTTGGATCTTGTTCGTTAGAACCTCAAACTGGAAAGGAGCTGCATTTAATTTTTTCTCAGTGGTTATTGGCTGTCTCCAGAAGGTCCTTTTTGGTTGGAATTTTTTAGTTCAAGCTTTGCTCAGTAAATGGTCATCTTGTTCCGCAATGGCAATCATTAAAGATTCAATTTAATTTGAGTTACGTTCTTGCGGCCAAGAAGCTATGATTCTTGCGGCAAGACTTAGTCTCAAGAGGATATGATACTTGCGGCCAAAAGATGAGCACGTGATTGTTGGTTCTTGGATGCTTCTTCTTTTGGATTAAAGATTGCTTTTCGTCTCCTGTGTCTGAGCATTTCTTTCTCTGGCCGATCCATTTCTTTAGCCCAGCTTTCAGTTTTTCCTTTCTGTCTTTTGTTCGGCTAGCATTTCTTTTGTCAAGTTCATGTGGTGCTCTGTACTGCCGATTTGCTTCTGATGCTTGTAGTTAAATCGGTGGTAAACTAGCAGTAGCTTATATATATATATATGTATATATATATATATCTTTCTCCATTTGGTTTTGCCTCCTTTTGAGTTTCTCGAGTTTTTCGGCAAAGGTGTTCTCGGCTTTAATGAACAAATATTTTCTGTCTTCATAACTACGATAGTTATCGGAGAAGAGAATTAAGTGGTCCTCGGGGGCGATTAAATTTTTAGAACGACATTCACCCCCCCTCTGTCGCCATTTCGGTCCAACAATTGGTATCAGAGCCGGTTAGCTCTAATCAATAGATCTTAACCGGTCTCAAGAGCCATGGCGACGGACAAGTACTCGACCAAGCCGCCCGTTTTCGATGGCATCGATTACCCCTTCTGGAAGAGCCGAATGGAAACATACATCCAGGCTCAGGGGTACGCTATCTGGCGCAAGGTCAAGGTCCGGTTTGTTGTTCCGGCCGATGAGAACATCAATGCTGGGAATATGCATGATGTTGAGGCAAACGCTAAGGCAAGGAACATCATTATCCAGGGCCTGAGTCGTAGCGAGTTCGATCGCATCTCCCACCTGTCGTCCGCCTACGATATCTGGGTGACCCTCGACGCATACCATGAGGGCACCACCCAGATCAAGACGGTTCGACAGGACCAGTTCAAGCGAGAATACAACAAATTCGAGATGCTTGCTGGTGAGTCCCTCGATGAGTGCTTCGCGCGTTTCCATAAGATCTTGAGCAACCTCCGAGCGGTCGGTCTCACATACCCCGACTCGGACAACGCTCGTCAGATGCTTGCGGCACTTGATCTGCGTGTTTGGGAGATGAAAGTGACCACCATCAAGGACACGACAGACCTCTCGACCTTGACTCTTGACGCGCTGTACTCGCGCCTCAAGACTCACGAGATTGACGTTGTCTCTCGTAGGTCGAAGTCACAGTCGATGGCTTTGGTCACTGATCCAACGTTGGCTTCTGGTTCCTCTTCTTCTGGTTCTCTTTGCGGTTTCTCCCTTGCTGCTCTCTGTGACATAACTGATGATCAGTTAGAGCAGCTTGCGGATGATCAGCTGGCCCTCCTTGCTCGAAGATTCTCCCATGCATACAAGGGGAGGAGGGACAGAAAGAGAGGAGGACCCGTGATTTGCTTCGAGTGTGGTGGCCCCAACCACATTCGGGCAAACTGCCCCAAGCTGGAGAAAGGCAAGAACGACTACGGCGGTTCGGGCAAGATCGACTACACCGACAAGAACCGCAACAAGAAGCCTCTAGCTCAGACGCCGGGAAAGAAGAAGTTCCGCAACTTCGGGAAGGCCAAGAAGCTCTTCCACCGCGTCCTCACCGCCTTCGACGACCTCGACCTCAGCGAGGTGGAGGGATGGAGCGACGACGACGGGACGGGTGACCAAGAGCCCAAGGATGGCGGCGACGACTTCTCCGGCATGTGCTTCATGGCCCTCGAGGGCGAACTGAGCGACAGCGAGCTGTACTCCGACTCGGACGAGGTATGCCCCACCTACGACCAGCTCAATCATGCTTTTCTTAAGCTAGGTGGTTTTCATGCTAGAGCTAGGGCTAGGTGTACCGAGTTAGAGAAGGAAGTAGATAGACTATCACGGGAGCTTACTTCACTTACACCTGCTCCCTCCCGTGATGATTGTGATACTTGCTGTGCTCTGTTGGGTGACATGGAGAAACTAAGGACCTCGCATGATAGTGTGTCCTCCGAGCTTGATATTGTTAAGGTGGAGAATGTTAGTCTGCTTGCTGAGTTAGAGTTGAGTAGGATGGCTGTTACCCTACTTACTACTGATGAGACCACTTCTCCCACCTCATGTGAGGTTAAGGACATTGCTGCTAGAGGACCTTATGCCATGCTCCTTGATCCGCCCGAGTCTTGTGAAAATTGCAATAACTTGAAGATGAATCTAAAACGGGCAGATCATAAAATTGCTGAACTACAAGCTTCTTTGCTTGAGCCGATTGATTCATGCTTGAACTGTCCTAAGTTAACTGCTGAACTTGAAGCTGTCTCCAAACAGTTTCAAGAAATGATTGATCATGATAGGAAGTTGGCTCAGTATGCTTCTAAGGACCCTGTTAGCTCACCATGCATTAATTGTAACAAACTAAAATCTGACTTGGTTACATTGGATGAGAAATGTGTGAAGCTAACTAAGGACCTACTAGAGAAGCCACCATCTGCTTGTATTGTCTGTGCTGAGAAGGGGGAGAAGCCCCAGGGTAAGGTTGAGACGCTTAGCGACGTGAACCAACCTGCTAGCAGTAGGACTGTCCATTCTGAGTCGGCTGTGCGTGCACAAGCCATTCGTTCCTCTGCTGTTGGTTCTTCATCTGCTCCCTTACCTCCTGCTGTTCCCTCTTCCCCCTGCTCTTCTTGCACCTCTCTCTTTCGGGAGTGTCAGTACCTTATGAACACTCTCGAGAGATTTGTAGGCGGCAAGAAGAAGCTTAATCTTATTCTAGACCAGTCCAAGATTTGCAGATTTAATCAGGGTCTAGGATATGACTATTATGAGGATATGAGGAAGCATCCACCTGCTGTGCTCAGACCCATAGCACCAGGTGTGATCGAGACCGAGCCCAGGACCGAGAAAGTCCAATTTAAGTCAGCGGGCTATGTCCAAGGGATTTCTGACAGCAAGGTGATTGCACCTGCCGCTTCGGCCTCTCAGAAGGCAAAGCCTGACCGTGCTACTTCTACCTCTCAGAGGATGAAGTATCACTGCACCTTCTGTCAGAAGGATGGACACACGGTTGATCGATGCTTCAGGCGCGCCAAGATCGCGCGTAGAGACCGTGTTGAGTCTCTTAGGCGTATTCAGGGTCAGCCCCAGATCCTGAGTGCACCTAGGACCAGCACGAGGTCTAGGTTTACTGCTGTTGATGGGTTTGGGCAGCATCGAGGACTTGGTTTTTCTGAGTCTTCTGTTTTTCGTCCTCATGCTGCTCCTGGTCATGACTTCCGCCGTCCTGAGGGTACATCTCGTTTCCCCCATCGAGACAGTTACCCGCGGCGTGTTCAGCGTGTTGCCGATGTTCCGACTCGCTCTCCCGTAGCAGTCGGACCCCGCAACAGCTTCAGGTCTGCTCACAGACCTTCTGCTGTGAGTGACAGAGAGCGTAGGGTAGATAGAGGTCAGTCGTGCTTGACTACTTCATCTGCTCGACGTGTTGTTCAGTATTGGGTGCCAAAATCACTCTTGATTTACCCCAGTACTGAGACTTTACTCTCTGTTTGACTCAGGTTCGCCGGGTAGGGAAGGAGAAGGTTTGGCTTGTAGACTCCGGTTGTTCTCGTCATATGACCGGAGACTCCCGTTGGTTCTCCTCCCTAGCCCGCGCTCCAGGTGATGAGACGATCACCTTCGGAGACGCTTCGTCTGGGCGTGTCATCGCCAAAGGTACTGTGCATGTTAATGCTTCTTTTATTCTTAAGGATGTTGCCTTGGTTAGTAAGCTGCAGTACAATTTGCTTTCCGTTTCTCAGCTTACCGATGACAGTTTCGAGGTGAGTTTCAAGAAAAATGCTTGTAAAATTCTTGATTCTTCGGGTAGTCTGGTCTGCGGGATTTCTCGTTATGGGAGGATCTTTCGTGCTGATTTTTCTGAGTCTTCTGGCGATCCTCTCAGGTGTTTAGTTGCTTCTGAGTCCCGCGACCTTTCCTTCTGGCATAGGAGACTTGGTCATATAGGCTTTGACCACTTGACCCGAGTTAGCGGCCACGATCTCATTCGTGGTCTGCCGAAACTCAAGATGGTCAAAGATCTTGTTTGCGCTCCATGCCGGCACGGCAAGATGGTTGCCGCTTCTCACCCTCCGGTCACAGTTACTATGACCGATGCACCGGGACAGCTGCTCCATATGGACACTGTTGGACCAGCTCGAGTGCAGTCAGCAGGAGGGAAGTGGTATGTTCTTGTCGTGGTCGATGACTTCTCGAGGTATTCTTGGGTGTTTTTCTTAGCCTCGAAGGATGAGACATTTTCACATTTCCGAGGTCTTTTCAGTAGGCTTTCTGTTGAGCTCCCTGGTGCCTTACGAGCGATCCGCAGTGACAATGGCACGGAGTTCAAGAATTCCTACTTTGAGAGTTTCTGTGGTGAGACAGGTGTAGAGCACCAGTTCTCTTCTCCGCACGTCCCACAACAAAATGGCATTGTGGAGAGGAAGAACCGTACCTTGGTCGAGATGGCCAGGACGATGCTTGATGAGTACTCTACACCGCGGAAGTTTTGGGCTGAGGCTATAGCTACCGCGTGCCATGTCTCAAATAGAGTTTTTCTGAGGGCACACTTGCACCGCACTTCTTATGAGTTGAGATACGGGCGAAAGCCCAGCGTCTCTCATTTTCGTGTGTTTGGTTGCAAGTGCTTTATTCTGAAGTCCGGGAACCTAGATAAGTTCGAGTCACGTTCTTGTGATGGGATCTTTCTAGGTTACTCGCCTTCTTCGCGGGCTTATAGGGTCTGGAACTGCGAGTCTAGCAAAATGGTAGAGACCTGTGAGGTAACCTTTGACGAGGCCAGTCCGGGGACTAGGCCTGATATCTCAGGTTCTTTAGAGCAGTCCGAGACCATCTTCGTAGATGACGAGGACGATGGAGATGAGGGTTGTCTACCCGATCCAGTCCCTTATCCACCCCTTGAGGTGCCGTCTTCCACCGCACCTCTAGGTGATCAGCCCATGCCTACTGCTTCCTCCGGAGCTAGTGGCTCTGTTCCTACCTCGTCAGCTCACGAGGTAGAGGCCACTTCTTCATCTCATCCAGGACCTCCCAGACATATCCAGAAAAGGCATCCTTCTGAGCAGATGATTGGAGACCTGTTCGAGCGTGTTACCCGCTCAAAATCTGGCTTATCTCAATTCTGTCTCCACTCTGCTTTCATTGCCTCCTTTGAGCCCAAGGATGTTTCTCATGCTCTTTCCGACGAGTCTTGGGTCAATGCCATGCATGAGGAGCTAGAAAATTTCGAGAGGAACAAGGTCTGGTCGCTTGTCGAGCCCCCGCGAGGTCACAATATTATTGGGACTAAGTGGGTGTTCAAGAACAAGCAGAGCGAGGATGGAGTGGTTATTCGGAACAAGGCTAGACTGGTAGCTCAGGGGTTCTCCCAGGTTGAGGGTCTAGATTTCGAGGAGACCTTTGCCCCTGTAGCTCGACTTGAGGCCATTAGAATCATGCTTGCCTTTGCAGCTTCTAAGGGTTTCAAGCTCTACCAAATGGACGTCAAGAGTGCCTTCCTTAATGGAGTCATTGAGGAAGAAGTTTACGTCAGACAGCCTCCAGGTTTCGAGAACCCCAAATACCCACACCATGTCTTCAAGCTTTCGAAAGCGTTGAATGGACTTAAGCAGGCCCCCAGAGCATGGTATGAGAGGCTTAAGTCCTACTTGTTGAGTCATGGGTTTGAAATGGGTAAAGTAGACAAGACCTTGTTTATCCGCCGTCATGGCAATGACCTTCTGCTCGTCCAGATCTATGTCGATGACATCATCTTTGGCGGCTCTTCTCATACTCTGGTATCACAGTTCTCGGATGTCATGAGCACCGAGTTTGAGATGAGTATGATGGGCGAGTTGACATTCTTCCTTGGCTTCCAAATCAAGCAGACTCGGGAGGGTACCTTTTTGCATCAAGGCAAGTACACTCGCGACCTCCTGAGACGCTTCGACATGAGTGATGGTAAGCCGGTGTCGACTCCGATGGCTTCTACGGCCTATCTTGACCCAGATGAGGATGGCGAGCCAGTTGATCAGAAAGAATTCAGAAGTATGATCGGCTCCCTTCTTTACCTCACTGCCTCGAGACCAGACATACACTTCTCTGTGTGTCTGTGTGCTCGTTTTCAGGCTTCTCCTCGCGTATCTCACCGCCAGGCGGTGAAGCGCATCTTTCGGTACCTTCGAGCTACCATTGACTATGGTATCTGGTACTCTTCCTCATCCTGTCTTTCCTTGAGAGCCTTTTCGGATGCAGACTTTGCTGGCTGTAGGATAGATAGGAAGAGCACTTCTGGCACTTGCCAATTCATTGGCACTTCTCTCGTTTCTTGGTCTTCGAGGAAGCAGTTCGGTGTTGCGCAGTCCACCGCAGAGGCCGAGTATGTTGCTGCAGCCAGCTGCTGCAGTCAGGTACTCTGGATGGCTTCGACCCTGCGGGACTTTGGGTTAGTTATCGACAGTGTTCCACTCTTTTGTGATAACACTTCTGCGATTAACATTGCTAAGAACCCAGTGCAACACTCTCGGACCAAGCACATCGATATCCGTTTTCACTTCCTTAGAGACCATGTAGAGAAGGGCGATATAGTGCTCCAGTTTGTGGAGAGTGACCACCAGTTGGCTGACATCTTCACCAAGCCATTGGATAGTTCGAGGTTTTCAGCTCTGCGGGGAGAGCTTGGGGTGGTTTGTCCTTACGGATTGTAGTGAGGGGGAGCTTTGGGCTTTATTGCTTTACTATATTGATTATGCTTCTGTCTCATTTCTGTTGCATTGCACTCGGGGTGCATTTGGGTTTAGTCCTTCCAGCATAGGTTAGAGTGCTTCTCTTGCCGAGATGCTTAGACTTCTAACTCTTATCTTGTGCTTCCAGGATTAGCTGCTTCTTATCTCACTAGGTCGAGCTCACTCACTTCTTGTAGGTTCTAGCGAGGGTTGGGCCACCCTCGGGTAGACAGGGTACGTGTTTGCTCTCTAGTGTGTGATTTACTGTCAGCTGATTGTCCTGGAGTCATATGAGGTAGATGAGAGTCAGTCTGAGCCATAGTTGCCTCTATATCTTTTCTATGCTTTAAGGACTACCCGTTTGGATTTTCTTTGCCAGCTTCTCGAATTTAATGTTTTGGTTCAGGGGGAGTTCATTTGGGAGCTTCTGGAGCTTAATATTGACTTAACTCAACTTGAACTAAAAGTTGCATCTAATGTTGAGGGGGAACTGGTCTTTCGTGCATTTTCAGCATTCTAGTATTATAATCAATCTGCATTGAGTCTTGATTATTATCCTGTTATGACATGTTTCAGTGCTTTACACCTTGCCATGACTTGTGCTTAGCTTGCTAAATTTATCATGACTTCATATGTGTAGACTAGCGTTTGCCATGATAAGTTAAGTAAAATTGATCAACTTAAATTAAACTTGTCATGCTAGCATTTGAGTTTAGTCTTTCTTGAGCTATCCTTTTATGATTCATGCCATGTCAAATAGGCTGAGTAGAGCGTTGAATCTATATTGAGGCTTAGTTTGAGCTGTTTTAGTCTCCTGATGATACATGAGTTAGTACAATGTGTTAAAAAGTAAAAAGATCTCTTTTGTGCGAAAAAACTGATCTCACCAACTCTTTCCTATGAGACGGCTTGCCATTGCACTTGGCATGAACTTAGGGGGAGTTTTGGATGACCTAGACTATCTTCTTAAGCTTCTTGCTTGGAGTAGTCGCATAAGGCTTGAGATCTAGCACATGATAAAACAAAATGTTGGTTGACAACCACCATATTTGTGCGAAAAAACTGATTTCACCAATTCTTTCTCATGAGACAGCTTGCCATTGCACTAGGCATGAACTCAGGGGGAGTTTTGGATGACCTAGACTATCTTCTTAAGCTTATTGCTTGGAGTAGTCGCATAAGGCTTGAGATCTAGCACATAAACAAAAAAAAAATTGGGTTGAAAACAACCATATGCTTTCAAAAGACAATGTTTAATGTGCTCAATTTGCTTAATCTACAATCAGAACCAAGTACTTTAACCAATGTTTCAATCTTGAGCTTATAGCACTCTATTTGGACTCATTGTTAGCTTCTTTGTTCCGCTTAGCTTATTGACATGGCCTGCATCATCCTTGGATGTCTCTAGCTAGACTTTACTCATTGATGACGTGACTTGCTCACAAAATGCATTACATTTCAGATTGTCATCTATGTGCTCTAGCTGGCTTATATATATGTTGTCATGATCTAGATAGCGTTTTATTAAGTTATGACTTGGTGTATTACATTATGGTCATTATGGATAATTCTCATGGCTCTAAATGCTTAAATAAACAAACTTCAGCCATTTTCATCCATTGACATGTCATATTCTCTCTTTTGCATCTTGATGTGTTTATTGCCAAAAGGGGGAGAATAGAGAAGAAAAAGTCTGTTGGGATCATTTTAGAGCTTTGGAGATCAATTTGCTCTTTCAGTTGTTGCTCTAATGGTTCCTTCTGTCGACATGGTCATAAGCTTCATTCCCTTCTTTGGACCATGTTGGATTCTTCAAACTCAAACTCAACTTCGTGCTTTTTCTGAGTTTGTCAATATACTCATCAAGGGGGAGATTGAAAGAACATGTGGTCTAAATCCCGTGTTGGTGATGAGTAATTGACTCGTGGTTTGGTTAGAGTGAGTTTAGTTTGAGTGATTCGTGCCTTTTTGGCATTTGGCGAGGTCGGGTCGTGACTAGACAAATTTGACGCGTGGGCGTCGTCCCGGTTGGCCACGTGGGTCATTTCTCGCTTGAGTAGGATTTGTAGGTGCTAACCATGTTTACATGTTTTGTACCGTGCTATGCGATGTGTTTCTTGTCTGTGTTGGCTGCAGGACATCGAGACGGAGTCGTGGTGAGACACGGAGGACCGGACTAGGTGCAGGTGGCGTTGAGGTCAGAACGGTCGGGATGTGTCGAAGACGACGTGGACTCGAGGTGGAGTCGTGGCGAGGCACGGTGGACCGGACTAGGCGCAGGTGGCGCTGAGGTCAGAACGGTTGAGGTGTGCCGAAGACGGCGAAACTGCGTGGCTTGCAGGGCAAGGAATGAGGAAGCTTCCTAGAAGGTGCGCGAGGGGCGTTTCGGTAAAAACGCAAAGCTGCACTAAAGGAAGTGGATTATGGGTAAAGCGCAAAAGCTAAATGGGTAAAGCACTTGGTGAACCCATTAGTAGAGGGTATAAATAGAGAGGAAGATGGTGTGCTGAAATCAGAGAGAGTGGGGATAAGAGTTAGGGTTTCCATTTGGGTCTCTCCATGTGTGTATGTGTGTGTTCCTCCCAAGAAGCATGTGTAGCTCTTGGTGTTCTTGAGGATTGAGAGGGAGAGGATGGATTGAAATTTCTTGTAATCATTCCTCCGAATGTCCATGCGTATGGGGACGTAGATCTTTGTATCTCTTGTTTTTTTTTTTGGAATGGAAATCTGAAGTTTATTCTTGTTTTTGAGCTTTGCCTTTGCTTGTTTATTTCCTTCCTGTTTATCTCTCTCGGCCAGCACAGCCAACCATTTTCGGCAGCCTCCTTTTTGAGAAAAACTTGTTGTGCCAACAACATGTTGGATCTTGTTCGTTAGAACCTCAAACTGGAAAGGAGCTGCATTTAATTTTTTCTCAGTGGTTATTGGCTGTCTCCAGAAGGTCCTTTTTGGTTGGAATTTTTTAGTTCAAGCTTTGCTCAGTAAATGGTCATCTTGTTCCGCAATGGCAATCATTAAAGATTCAATTTAATTTGAGTTACGTTCTTGCGGCCAAGAAGCAATGATTCTTGCGGCAAGACTTAGTCTCAAGAGGATATGATACTTGCGGCCAAAAGATGAGCACGTGATTGTTGGTTCTTGGATGCTTCTTCTTTTGGATTAAAGATTGCTTTTCGTCTCCTGTGTCTGAGCATTTCTTTCTCTGGCCGATCCATTTCTTTAGCCCAGCTTTCAGTTTTTCCTTTCTGTCTTTTGTTCGGCTAGCATTTCTTTTGTCAAGTTCATGTGGTGCTCTGTACTGCCGATTTGCTTCTGATGCTTGTAGTTAAATCGGTGGTAAACTAGCAGTAGCTTATATATATATATATATGTATATATATATATATCTTTCTCCATTTGGTTTTGCCTCCTTTTGAGTTTCTCGAGTTTTTCGGCAAAGGTGTTCTCGGCTTTAATGAACAAATATTTTCTGTCTTCATAACTACGATAGTTATCGGAGAAGAGAATTAAGTGGTCCTCGGGGGCGATTAAATTTTTAGAACGACATTCACCCCCCCTCTGTCGCCATTTCGGTCCAACAACAACATGCTGCACTTTTGCAATCGCAACGACAAGTCGACCACTCGTCCTCTGCTCGGCAGATTGGCCGCTCGGCAGATTGGCCAAGATGTTGGGGTATGATGAGTGGTGGAACAGGAAGCATTACTCGAGAACAGTTGTGATTTCACAGGAGGTCAAGATGTTGTTGTTCGGATATATAAAAAGGTTGCTCAGGAAGGGGGAGGTGAACACAATGGGTGTGCTCAGGAACAAGTGGGGTCTGGAGGCACTGCAGCGTCGGAAATTGGACGAACGTCTCTCCTCGACACTCGGCGTCGAGCTCCATGAGGGCATCCTTATCTGGCACATCGGCACTGACATTTTGCTTGCGAGAAGCAAGCGAGCCAAGGAACAGGATGTAAAGTCCCATGTGGATGCAATAAGGGCACTATCCAATTACATGATGTTCCTCCTTGTGGATCGGCCCTACATGCTACCAGGCCTTGCTCAGAAATGGTTGTACAAGCGAACCTGCAACAATATGGTCGAGATATGGGGTGATCATAAGGACCCTAGTCCCAACAAGAGCAGTAACGTTTCTACTATGCTCCAGGAATTATTCCGACTGCATGACGGACCCAATTCTTCAACGCTCCCGCGAATCGAGGAGCTTGCTAGCATCCTGTACGAAGTGGTCCCAGGCTTCAGCGTCGAACGTCCTCGTCTCTCGTATGCGAAGAAAATTGCGAGAGTGCTGGTCGATGAGGAATCAGACACGACCGAATCGTTGAAAGTGGTCCTTGAGGTGTGGGCGAATATTCTAGTCTATGCAGCCAACCGATGCAGCAGGGAGTCCCATGTCAAGAAACTCAACAGCGGTGCTGAGTTGACAACAATCGTGTGGCTAATGGCAGAACATCTTCACCAACATCAACTCATTGAAAAAAATCAGGAGGTATGAATCGTGCGTGGAGATGACTACTGTATCCCCAGATGTCTATCAGCCTATGATAGTATCTTATTATATATGCTTCGTGATTAATTTCTTTTAATTTATCGGTTCTGCTGCTTGTATGTTGCTTGATCTTTTTTTGCGTAAATGTAAGTCAAAAATTTTCACCATTTGCTCTGTAAGGAGATTTTTAGTTTACTAGGAGCTGTGGCTTTCTTCATGAGACTCTTTTGGTGATATTGCTCATTCCATGGGAAATTTTGCTATCCCAAAATCTGGCTATATAGTACCTGAAAAGTTCTGTACGTCTTTGTTCTACGGATCTACGGCATGGTGTTTCTTAGCTGTTTCAAAATCATTAATAATTATCAAGAATAATCACCATTATTAATAACTATTACATAATTGTAGGGTTTTTTTCACACGAGAACACCCAGATTCCATTATCAAAGACAATAGTATTACCACGTGTTTTGTCACCCTTGTGTCCATCAGAGATCACTTTGCTCAGTGCCCGATTCTCCTAGCTTCTTCTCTTCTCTTTTTTATCAACCCTGTCTTCTCTTTTTTATCAACCCTGACTCGCGCCTTGCTCCATATCTTCTTCAGTAGCTACACCATCTCTGAGCCCGAGCAATAGATTGGTTCCAGGATCCCCAACTTGCTCTTCTCCCTGCCCTGGCACATGGTATTTGAGACTTCGACCTGAAGAGCTTCAGCGCCTGCGACAATCATCCCCTGTGCTTCTTCCTTCTGTAAGCCTGCCCAGAATTTCAGGGATACGCATGCATAGAAAATCAACTTTTTTTTCAAACATGCTTTGTTTCTCAGCTTCCAAAGGGCCAGCACACAGCTGCCAGGGCAACAACCTGCATATTTTTTTCCCACCGGCAGATATTGCCGCACCCACCAGAAATACTGATTGAAACTTACTGGACTTTTCTTGTCAAAAACTTACTGGTCTACAGCCAGCACCCAGAACATTACCAACTATCCCCCGACCCCCAAACATATTTAGCAGCCACACACACGAAAAATAAGTGATTGATGCTCTAATTCATTACAGGAGCAACATTTAGGATCTCCTTTCGCATTCCTCCTCAACAGGTTGTCTTTAGTAAGAATGGCATATGTAAGAGTAACCGGAGAACGATCTTTATTTCCAAGTATAGCATAATTGTAGTTAAAACAACATAAATCATCACTAATTAAAAGTGATGATAAGTAATCGCCACTGATCTGACTAGTACTAAACTCTTAACACTACTACAAAAAGAGTCATCCTGGACGTCTCATCATAGACGGTTTCCTCGAACTGTCTGTGATATAATTATCACAAACAGTTTTACATACGTGACCCATGTACCGTCTGTGACACTCAACTATCACAGACGATTATTAGTATGAACTGTCTGTGAAAATTGCAATATCACAGACGGTTTTTAATTAGAACCATATGTGATAGTTTACAGATGGTCATTAATATGAACCGTTTGTGGTAGTTGAGTATCACAGATGGCTTATGGTTGGAATCGTCAATGATATTTTATCATAAATGGCGTGCGCTCGTCTCCCCGATGTGTGCCTTCAATCGTTTTGGCTCCCCAATATGCTTCTTTTCGTCTCACGCACCGGATGTCACTACTACAAAAGAGGCTATACTAGACGGCTATATCACAGACAGTTCATAGGGAACCGTCTGTGCTATAACTATCACAGACGATTTATGTTAACAACCATCTGTGATATTTTTACAGATGGTTATTTATACAAATCGTATGTGATAATGCCAGACATCACAGATGGCTTTTAGTTAGAATCGTCTATGAAACAATCATAGACAGTTTTTATTTATGACCATCAGTGTTTTGTCCTTTGTCATATGAACTACAGAAGCTATTGTTCAGCTGGAACAGATATGTATGACCAATCACTTTTACGAAAGACAAATTCAAGTCAAATTTATTACAAAAGTCCAAAAAAGAGATTCTCAAATCTTAACCTTCTGGGCTTCATATACTTCCTTTTCTACTTTTGGAGTTCTCTCAATTCTTGATAGTAGAGGTCATAAACAATACTGGAGAGTTCCACCTCGGTAATAGAGAATAGATGTTGAAACATTAAATACAATTGTAATCACTCAATTGTGCTTAATCAAACAATTCATTCAGTTGTTTAATTCATTTGTAAGATCTGTGTAACGATTGTCATGTGCTATATATATGATCTGCTTGTTTTGTTTAATTAATTTATGAGATTTGTGTAATAATTCTCATGTGCAATATATATGTGATCTTCTTGCTTATTTTCAGAAGCATGGCTAGCATTTTTTGAGGCTAGCCGAAAATAGAAAATAACGTAGCTTTTGAAATAGCTATTACAGACAGTTTAGTGTTTTAAACCATCTATGATATGTAGATATCACAGACAGTTTTTAAAAACAACTGTCTATGATATGTACGATATCATAGACGGTTAATAACAAAAACCGTCTGTGATATATACAATATCACAGACAGTTATTTTCAAAACCGTCCGTGATAGCAGAATATCACATATGATTTTTCAAAAAACCGTCTGTGTTTTAACTTATCACAGACGGTTCGGGAGCCATCTGTGATAACCACCTAATATCACTAACACATAAATGCAAACTATTGAGAAATCATCTGTGATGATGGTTTTGAAACGTCCACGATAACACCGTCTGTAGTAGTGCTTGTCGCCAACATTGATAGCCAACCTTGCTATCCTGGATGAGCACCTCGCCGGCCATACGCTGGCAGATGTTGCGAAAGGACACTGTTGATAGTGTCCTCCCTGCTATGTCCGAGGATTTACTAAAGCAATTGAAGGTCACCTTCTACCATCTTGACATCTCCTCCGCCGTGCCTTCCGGTTGGTCTTCCGCTTCCGGCGAGCTAACCTCGCCATCGACATGGTCCTCCACAACGATGTTGCATGTCTCCAGGAGGCTTGACGTCACTTGGAGTGCTTAGTCGAGGCGGCGAGTGACCGAGTCAACCTTGTCGAGACCCCTCAAGAAAGGGAAGAGGGCCTATGGGCTCAATTCGACTTGATTGTTCAGTCGATGGTGTTCGGGAGACACTCGAATAATCACATCGGTGGGTGGACGCATTTCGGGCTTCATTCACTGATGATCCCGAACCATTCGATGTCGACTTTGTCGTCTACAAAGTTTTGAAAATGGAGATTGCATGCTACCTCTGCCACTAGAGAAAACCTCAAAGCAGTTAGCTATAGGATTCTACTTTTTTGTTATCTTTTGTAAGAAGTGACTGGGCCACACTGTTTGGGCATTATATATATGTAAAATCAAGCGGTTGAATTTGTATTTACTCTCTTATATATATGCAAACGGTCTCGGTATAACGACATGACCAGTAAAAAACAAGTAAAGAATACAGATTTATTCCTGGGTCATTACTGAATTTGCATTTATGATATGACAATGAATTTAGATTTTAGAACCGTATTTATCATAGACAGTTCTAATTTAGAATTGTTTGTGATGTTTATTCACATACAGTTATTAATACAAACCGTATGTGATAATTAATTATCATAGATGGTTATTAATGAGAACCGTCTGCGATAATGAGAGATCACAGATGGATTGAGCTTGGACGTGTCTAGGATATGCGTTATTAAATACCTAGCCAGCAGGGTCCTAAAAGATATGTCTTCATTTCGGTGCATTGAAGGAGGTGGCCGGCTTCAGGGAGTTTGGTGAAAGCATCCCGCTTGCAGATCTAGCTTATAAGTCTATTTGTCCTTGGTGATTAGAGGTTAGTACTTGCTTCCAATAGGCCCTGTTCTTTTCAGCTTCTAAAAGCTGCTTTTCGGTTTTTCTACAATAACTAGCTTTTAAATGGAGTATCTTTTTAAGATAGGGTCTACTAGTTAATTGTAGTACATACTGTACTGACTTCATTTATATCAGCAAAAACTGCACATGGGTTTCTGTTACTATGTATTCTCTCGCACGAATAGCCTAAAAGCCACAAGCCACAGCCAAAAGCCATAAGCTTCAGCCAAAAAGAACAGGCTCTATATGTCTTGTAATTAAGAGAGGTGATAGCTAGATTTAGATCTAGCTTAATTGGTAGCTTGCTCCAATTTAAGAATGGGTCACTACTCCTAGTTTACTTTAATATATTCTTGGTTGATATATATATATATATATATATATATATATATATATATATATATATATATATATATATATATATATATATATATATATATATATATAATTTCATGACACTAATTTGTTACATGCATAACGTAGATAGACCGAAGCTAAATGTACATTGAGAACCGTGTGAGTGAAGAGTACATTAATGGCGTATATGCTTTTATAAGAGCGGTCGAGCAGAATATTTTGAAGAATAGGATGGAATATATGTATTGTCTATGCATTTGATTGCGATAATCTGGAGATGTTTACCAACTCAGCGCAGATCGAAGCTCATTTGATTCGAAAGGGTTTCAAAAAGGGGTATACATGTTGGACTAGTGAGGGTGAAGACAAGATTATACAACAAGGTAACATCGTCGAGAGAGACAACGATATGCCAGTTGTGGACTGTGCTTTCAATGAGGACAGGTCGTATGATGATAATCTGGATCAGATGCTACACGATACAAAAGGGAACTATAGTGAGAGAGTTTGGTAAATTCGAGGACTTGATGGAGGACCTGGAGAAACCTTTGTTCCCAGGCTGCAAGCCGCAATACAAAAGGTTGTCATCTGTTCTTGAACTACTGAAATTAAAGGCAAGAAATGGTTGATCCGACAAGAGTTTCACGGCATTGTTAAGTTTCCTAGCAAATATTCTTCCAAAGGGAAATGTGTTGCCGAGAATCATCTACCAAGCCAAGGAGGTTATTTGTCCATTAGGAATGAAAGTAGAAAGAATACATGCATGTTCGAATGATTGTACCCTATACCATAAAGAGTATGCAAAATTACATATTTGTCTAGTGTGCAAAGCATCCCGATACAAGCGTAAGAATGACTTCGATGACGGCGAGGGCATTGAGGTTAAGCAAGGACCGACTGTTAAGATGTTATTGTATCTACCTATAATTCCCCATTTGAAGCATTTATTTGCGAACCGAAAGGATGTAAGATTATTACATTGGCACTAAGGAGCATAAGAAAGATAGAATGATAAGACATGTTGCTGATTCTACTTAGTGAAGGAACATCGATAGGATGTTTGTAGACATTGGTGCAGAACAGAGGAATATAAGGTTTGGGTTAAGTACAGATGGAATGAATACTTTCGGTAATATGAGCAGCCGACATAGTACTTGACCTGTGAATGTATGCATGTATAACCTTCCTCTTTGGCTGTGTATGAAACGGAAGTACATTTTAATGTCACTACTTATCCAAGGGTTGAAGCAACCTGTGAACGATATTGATGTATACCTAACACCATTGGTGGAAGATCTTGTGATACTATGGAACGAAGGGGTACAGATATGAGATTAAGACAAATGAGAGAACTTCACTCTGCGCACCATGTTGTTCTGCACTATCAATGATTTTTCTGTCTTTGGTAACCTGTTAGGGTTGAGTACGAATGGAGCCAAAGCATGTTCGTACTGCTTAGATTATACCAAGAGTGTGTGGTTGTATAACTCGCGCAAAACTGTGTACATGCGTCACCATAGGTTCCTTCTAAGGTATCACCCATACCTCATAATGAAGAAACAATTTAATGAAAAAATATGATGACTTAACACCAAGGCCTTTTAGTGGAAAAGAGGCCTACGATATGGTCAAGGCTATCGATGTTGTGCTTGAAAAGGGATGTAAGTTGAGAACCCGTCAGAAGAATACAACATGGCTAAGCGCAACTAAACCAAACCACATTGGTTCTACACTAGTGACCAATTAGTAATTAACTATCCTAGAGTGACAAATGATCATGACATATAAATGAACAAGGTGGATAAACAACAGTTAGGGTTCATAGCTATTTCCCAAGTAATTAACATCTTGTTAACATATCCTATGTATTCAAGCTTAGGGTGCACTGTGAGTGCACCCTAACTAAAAAAGTCACAAAAGATTTCGAGAAATTTTTATATGTACTTATAAATTTACTTTAACTATGCATAAAATTGCAAGTTCAAATTCATTATATGTTAATGGTAACAAAAAATAGAAAAATGTAACAAATGTTGAGAGTTCAAATTTGACAGAATTTTCTCTTTTTTGCCGCTCTTAACATAGAATGAATCTAAACCTTGAATTTTATACATAGGTGGAGTAAGTTTACAAATATATGTAGAAATGTTTCTCGGAATTTTTTGTGACTTATTTAGTGGGGTGCACTGTGAGTGCACTCAAAACTTGAGTGTATAGGATATGTTGCCTAACATTTATATCAACACAACAATGCATAATAAATTTAAAACATGAAATAGTTTGTAAAAACTGGGTGCAACATGATAAGGTAGTATAACTTGCCAATAAAAGGTCCTAGTTTTGCACTAACTATTTCTCTCTTGCTTCAAAAACTTTCGGAACGCGAACATCTATGTGAAATGAGAGAGAAAAAAATAAATAAATAAATAATAGAATAACAAATGAACAGGCTCAATTGTATGTCATACGAGAGATATTGTCTTTCGAAAGTTAGATCGGTTGATAAATTCGAGAAAAAGGGAGAGAGAACAGAGACTGATAGGTGGGGCCAGAGAATATTGCAGGAATCTTTCTTTTTGGATTTTGGAAAAATAACATAGGTTGACCGGTGAGACCGATGGTCTATAGACCAAGTCTAGTGCTAGGGTTTGGGTTACCGGTAATCTGGGTCTACGGAATAGCATCTGACATGCGGAGTCCACAAATAATAGACTCGGTCCATAGTGGACCGGTTTCACACGAACCAATCTAGGGTTAGGAGTGCGTGGTTGCTAACGTGGCTGACACGCAGACTGGCGCGGTTGGGCTGGCTGCTGACGCGGTGACAACGTCGGTTGCGGCGCACAAGGACCAACCGTCGATGGAGACGGCGGCAGCCACGAACGGCTGGGGTTCTTGCGGCTTGGAGTAGTGCAAAAGCGAGAGCGAACAACGGCGAACACGACGGCGTGGTCGCTGAGTTCGGCGGCGAGGAGAGAGCGGTGGCGATGGCTCGAATCACAGTGACGGCGTAGATCCGGCGGGCTCCGGCCAAAACCAAGCGGCAGCAAGGTAGAGGACGGGAAGGCGGTGCTAGAGACGACGATAGCAAATCTCGGGACTCACAGACGACGGCGGAATTGTCAGATCCCCTGGGAGGAGATCCGAATTGAGGGAGAAGAACTAGTAAATCTGGAAGGTGGTAAGAAACAATCGGGAGCCGCCAAGTAAAACTAAGACTAAAAGAACTAGGGCTACAGTGTAATAGGTAATGACGGGGAACAGCTTCTCATTCCTTCCGCAAAAGTGTATATATATATATATATATGGGTACATAATCCGACATTAAAGTTTAAGCAGAGTTTACAGCAAATTAACTGAGCTTAGAACACTAATCACAGAGAGATCATTTTGCATGACTTAACCGCTGCTGTCACAACTAACGTGAGACGTTGAGATTCCTCCAGGAGAATAAGAAAACATCCCAGCCGTCAAATGGACCCAACTGAAAAGTAGCGAAGCGTTTTCTTCAGACTTCAGGCCTTTCTTCAGTTCTTCATCTATTGCCGGATCTGACAGTGCCCCTCCCTCAGCAGAATACTTGTCCTCAAGTATTACCTTCTGGGAACCATGATCTGATGGTCTGAGAGTAGAATTCAGGGAATGTACCTTTGATGAAGTCGGCGTCTTCCCAAGAAGCATCTTCAGGAGGCAGGTTGACCCACTGAACCAACTAATGTGTCACCAATTTGTCGTGGCAAGGCATTGCTCAGGTCTCCAGAACTGAAGCCAGCTCAGTTTTAATCTTCCCATCTCCACTAACAAGAGGTAAATCAGGGCTGGGAATTGCCACTAGACCACAATGTCGCTTCAGTTGACTGACATGAAAGATTGGATGAATTCCAACCCCTTCCGGCAGCTGCAGTTTATAAGCAACATTTCCAATTCTCTGCATTACCCAAAAGGGCCCATAATACTTACTGGTAAGCTTCAAGCATTGCTTAAGTCCAAAGGCAGTAGCTCGGTAAGCCTGAAGTTTAGATACACCATGTCTACAACCGTAAATTGTCTCTCACAGCGATTCATGTCAGCGTATTTTTTCATCCTTGATTGGGCTTGAGCCAAGTTCTCCTTTAGCCTTTTGAGCATAGTTTGCTTCTCTAACAAAAAATCTCTGACTTCCTCCTCCTTCGGTCCAGGGACTGCCACTTCATTGATCAAGGGTGGTGGAAACCCATACAAAGCCTGGAAAGGGGAGATTTTGAGTGATGTATGAAAGGTGGTGTTATACCACCACTCTGCGAGAGGCAACCAAGCTACCCACTTCTTGGGTTCATGAAAAGCCATACACCTGAGATACGTCTCCAAACATTGGTTAACCCTTTCTGTTTGCCCGTCAGTTTACGGGTGATAAGCTGAACTAAACCTCAATTCCACTTTCAGAGCATTAAACAATTCTTGCCAAAGCTTGCTTGTAAAAATTCTGTCTCTATCTGTCACAATAGCCGAAGGAAAGCCATGCAATTTGAAAATGTTGTCAATGAAAGCCCTTGTGACTGATTGAACCGAATAAGGATGCATTAGTGGAATAAAATGTGCATATTTAGTAAATCAGTCCACAACAACCAAAATTACCTCATACCCTTTTGATTTTGGCATTCCTTCTATGAAATCCATGGAAATGTGGGTCCACGCCATATCGGGAATAGGTAAAGGTTCCAAAAGGCCTGGGTAGTGACAATGATTAGATTTTGACCTTTGGCAGATTGCACAATTCTGCACAAAGATTTGGACTGCCCTCTTTAATCCCGGCCAATAGAATAGATTCTTCACTCTCTGGTAGGTTGCCACCATTCCAGAATGTCCTCCCACCGCTGAGGAGTGCAGTGAATGAATGATATTTTGCCTCAATTCAGCATCTTCCCCCACATATATTCTGCCTTTGTATCTCAATACTCCTGAGTGAAATGTATAGTCGGACTGCTGTCCTGGATTTAGGGTGAGTTGTTCCATCAACTCCTTGCAATAGACATCCGAAGTATAACTGCGCTCAATTGTTTCCACCCAAGCTGGAACTGCCATGGATATAGCCCTCAACTCAGAACACCTCCTTGATAAGGCATCTGCAACTCGGTTCTCCTTCCCTCTCTTATACTCGATGGAATAGCCAAATTCAAGAAGTCTCAACATGAGTTTATGTTGAATTCCCTCTCCAATCTTCTGCTCAGCTATAAATTTGAGACTCTGTTGATCGGTTTTTATGACTAACCGAGTACCTAAGAAGTAGTGTCTCCACCTCTTCAATGCCTCGATTATCTCTAAGGCCTCTTTGTCATAAGTTGAGAGTGATGCAGTCCTAACCCCCAAAGTTTTGCTAAAGTAAGCGATGGGCCTCCCTTTTTGCATTAGGACAGCACCTATTCCTTTTGCACTTGCATCGGTCTCCAAAGTAAAAGGTTCCGAAAAGTCAGGAAGGGCTAAAACCGGAGCAGTAGTTAAACTGGACTTCAACTCATCAAAAGCCTCATCCTGCGATTTTCCCTAACAGAACCCCTCTTTCTTTAACATATCATGCAATCATCTGCAGATTAATCCATAGTTTTTGATGAATCTTCTATAATATCCCGTCATTCCCAAGAAGCTTCTTGATTGAGTCACATCCTGGGGCTTGGGCCAGTCCCTAATAACCTCAACCTTCCTGGGATCAGTGGCTACACCTTGCTCTGAAATAATGTGACCCAAGTACTCCACTTGGGCTGCAGCAATCACACACTTTTTGATATTAGCAAACAATTTCTGCTGCTTCAAGATGTCCAAAACAATAGAAAGGTGCTGCAAATGCTCACTCTCACACTTGATGTACACAAGTATATCGTCAAAGAAAACTAGAATGAATCTCCTCAAAAACTTGGCAAAAATTGTGTTCATCAAAGATTGAAAAGTTGTCGGGGCATTCGTTAACCCAAAGGGCATGACCATTCATAATGCCCCAAATAAGTCCTAAAGGCTGTTTTGCAGATGTCTTCTGGCCTCATACATATTTGATGGTATCCAGATTTTAAATCCAGCTTGCTTAAAATGGTTGCCCCATGTAACTCATCCAGTAGATCCTCGATCACTGGAATTGGGTACTTGTTCTTGACCGTCATGGCATTTAACTTGCGGTAGTCGACGCACAATCGCCATGAACCATCCTTCTTGTTGACTAATATAGCCGGAGAAGCAAAAGGACTGGAGCTGGGTCTAATGATTGAAGCTTCAAGCAGATCTTGAATTTGTTGTTCCATTTCGGCCTTCAACTGATGAGGGACTCTATAGGGCCTTATATTAGGTGGGTGAGCCCCTTCTTTGATTGGGATAGAGTGATCACACTCCCTCTCAGGAGGTAATGCATAAGGGTCTTGGAACACCTCTGAGTATGAGTTAAGCAAGGATTGGAATTTGGGATTCATGGAAGTGGTTCCTTCGGGTGACTCACTAGGCTGAAAGTCAATCAAGTATCCAGTAATTCTTGCCTTTAGAATCTTATCACACCCCTTTGTACTCAACACCCGAACTAGAGGGGTTGGCTGTTGGTCACTGAAAATTACCTCTTTGACTCCATCTTTCTGGATGATTAGCTTCCTTGTCTTCAAGTCCATACTCACAGGACTATGTTGATACAGCCAATCACATCCCAATACTAAATCATATCCTTTTAGAGGCAATACCTTGAATGAATTGTTAAAACTCTCTCCTCTAATGCAATACTCCTCATCGGCTATATATGAACCAGTCAGCAAAGTTCCTCCACCAGCCACCAATACCTTCTGCAATGGAACTAACTGAATCTTGCAATTAGTTTGAGTAGCAAATAGGAGATCAATGAAGGTGTGAGTGCTACCACTATCTACCAATGCTACCCCTTTCTTACCCCCAATGTTAACCTCTAGGGTATAAGTATTACTTCCCAGCAACCCATTCACAGCTTGAATAGAAATCTGCATGAGTTGTTCTTCTGAATCTATTTTGGGAGGTGCACTTTCCACTCTTTCCATAGGGTTTTATTCCTGTTCAGTTTCTGTTGGATCTGCTTCTTCCTCCTCTCCCACCATTAGGTTCACCTGTTGGAACTGTTTGCATTTATGTCCCAAGAACCACTTGCCCCCACAATACTTACAAACTCCTGGAGTAAATGGCTTCAAGGTTGTATCCTTTTTCTGAACAGCAGCCTCTACTACAGGTTTGTTTGTTCCTAATAGGAGCAGGAAAACTCTTGTTAGGACCAACCACACCATTATGAATACCCTTCTTGGCTGCAGCATTGACTCCTTTCTCCATGTCTTTGGCCATCCAGTATGCTTCACAAAGGGTCTATGGCTTCAAGGGTTTTAGGTAGTGCTTTATGTCATTTCTTAAACCATTGATGAAACACTTAACAAAGAAGTGAGGATTTTGTAATGGATTCTCATTCTTATAGACTGCCATGAGCTCTTCAAATCTATTGATGTAGTCTGAGACACTAAGATTGTATTGCTTCACTGAGTGGAAATTCTCTATCACTTCATATCCACTATGTTGCGCAAAGCGGTCACAAATCATTACACAAAAAACTGGACAAGGTGGAGGGTTCCAAAGTAATCCAGTGCTCCTTAACCATCTATCGGCCCTCCCTACCATGTATAATTGTGCTAGATCAAACTTAGCTTCATCAGGGACATTTGCCATGGCAAAATACGTCTCACTCTGCCGTATCCATTCCAAAGGCTTTCCTCCATCAAACTTAGGGAAATCAAGCTTGGGACCTTTGGCAATGGACTTATAGAAACTATGAATTCTATCATTGCTAGGGTTGGGGTTCCATTGTCTGGCGTGATACTGAGACTGGGGTTGATTCAAGTAATCTCTAGGATTCAGATGCCACTGGCTTGCCAAATCAGGATCACGGTTGGGGTTCAATGTAGGAGAAACAGCAAAAGTGTGTGCCGGTTGATTCTGACCCCAAGCATTTGGTATTGCAGAGTATCCCGTAGAAGGAGTAGTGAAATTACCTTCGGGTGTGCTATGCAATTGAACTCCCTGCGTACTGTTAATGTTGATCTGCCCCATGTCTTCAATCCTTCGCATCATCTCCATCTCAAGCTCGGCCGACGGAGCAAGGTCTTGCATGTTCCTCTGCTCAATCACTCTTGTCTGAGGATTAACCATCTCTTGCAATAAGGACTCCATCCTGGTCATCTGGTCTTGCATTCCAGACACCTGCTTCTGTAAATCCCCCATCTGGCGCTGCAACACATCAACCTTGTAGCTTGCTTCCATGGCTTCTTGCCTCACCGCCATGAAATCCGACGCCTCCGCCTCGTTCCTCGGCATGGACTTAGTCATCCACTACCAGATCAATGCAAGGCTTAGGGATTTTACCGCGGATTGAATCCGGAACCTTCGCCGCGCACCAATCTTTGCCGCCGCCGCCACCGTCGGGGGAAGATTGGGGATTTTACGGGGAACCCAAGGTTTTCCCCCAACCCAATCGCCCCGCTTCTTCCGCCAAGGATTCAAGAAGCTCTAATACCAATGTCAAATCCCCTGGGAGGAGATCCAAATTGAGGGAGAAAAACTAGTAAATCTGGAAGGTGGTAAGGAACAATCGGGAGTCGCCAAGTAAAACTAAGACTAAAAGAACTAGGGCTACAGTGTAATAGGTAATGATGGGGAACAGCTTCTCATTCCATCCGCAAAAGTATATATATATGGGTACATAATACGACATTAAAGTTTAAGCAGAGTTTACAACAAATTAACTGAGCTTAGAACACTAATCACAGAGAGATCATTTTGCATGACTTAACCGCTGTTGTCACAACTAACGTGAGACGTTGAGATTCCTCCAAGAGAATAAGAAAACATCCCAGCCGTCAGATGGACCCAACTGAAAAGTAGCGAAGCGTTTTCTTCAGACTTCAGGCCTTTCTTCAGTTCTTCATCTATTGCCGGATCTGACAGGAATTCATCGATGGAGACGATGACGGCGGTGAAGCTCCGACCTTCAATTCCGGCTAAACGATGGCGACTCCTGGGCGACTGACAGGTGGGGCGACCTGTTGGCGACAGCTGAGAGATGGGGACAACAAGGCGTATGATCTCGGCACCATTTCGTCCTCCCTGACCGGTGAAGTGCCCACCCAATTCCGTCCCGTCGCCGTTCGCTGCTTCCATTCTCGTTTTTGGTTATTTCAGGAGGACCGGCAATGGAAGCGGCAGCGGCGGGATGAGTAGGTCTGCTTCCGCGGCGGCCGTGGCGGTGGCCCGCAGCAACGGTCGCAGACGCTGTCGCAGCAGTCCTCACAGGGCGGCGGAGGCGCGTCGCTCCTGCACTCGCACTCGCAGGCCTCCCTTGACGCGAACCTCCTCAGCCTCCACCTCCCCTCCCCCGCGCGTGATCAGGTCTGTCTCCTATACATCCCTCCCTCTCTCCTTGTTGTTAATGTGTGTTGATCGGTGTGTTAGATTGATCTCTCTCCCAATTAGCCCAACGGCTAATCGGGCCTTGATCCGCACCCTGATCGGGGGCGCCCAGCCCATCTATTGGCTGGTGGGCCCCCGTCGCGTTGCGCTATAAATAAAGGGTGGGGGCCGGCGGCTCAACTGACGAGGTTCGCCTGAGCCGCACATCCCCACCGACACACAAACCCTAGACCGATCTAGAGGGGGCGCAGTCAGCGACGGGAAGCACCATCGCCGTCGCCTTCATCGGATCTGCGCCGCCGCCACCGTCTTCCTCTTCCCCGACCGCCGCTGCCCGTGCGCAGACTTCATCGACGCATCACCCATGGCCAGCTCCTCCTCCAACGCATCAGACGGTCGGTATCCTCTCTCTCTCCCCCTTCCCTCTCGGATCTAGAATCCCAGGCGCGAATAGAGGTTCTACATTGGTATCAGAGCCTGATTAAAGGATCGGTTAGCAATTAGAAGGAGATGATTCTTTTGCAAATCCTGTTGAAACCCCTATTGGAAGCCCCAACCGAACCCTCAAAACCCGATTAAGAATCTTTAGATCGGCAGCAATCACACAAAAAAAATGAAAGAGGCCTTTGGGGCCGGCCGCCGCTGCTGCTCCCCACTGGCGACGCGCTCCTGCGCGCCTTCGGGCCGCTGCCGGCCCGCCCGTTCCGGCCGCCGCTGCCGCTCTCCCGCATGCACCACGAGCGCCCGCCGCCCCGCGCGCTTGCCCGCTCCGCCCTCGCCCCAGCGCACCGCGCCGCCGCCCCGGACGCCACGCGCTGCCGCCGCCGCTCCCGGGGAGCGCACCGCCGCCTTGGCCGTTGTGCGCGGAGAGCCGCCCCCCTGCCGCCCGTTGTGCGCCGCCGCTGCATCTCCTCTCCCGTGCGCGCCGCTTTTCTCGGGTGGAGAGGAGCCGAAATGATGGCATCTAGGGTTAGGGTTTTGGGGCGGCATTTTTATTCGGGCGGAAAAACCTCCCAGCCGTCCGTTTCATCCGACGGTCATCGTCTGCGCTGGTCATTTTTGGGCCGTACGGGCGTGGTCTGGGCCGCGCGAGCTGATGGGTTGTACCCGAGTGCGCGCCTCCTTGGGCCGCGCCATGGGCATTTTGGCCCGTGCGGGTTTTATACCACTATGAGCTTTTTGGGGCCCGCGTGCTATATTTTTTTGTGGGCTGAATGCAAAGTTTCGGGCCAAATTGGCTTTTTTCACAGTATTACATTCTACTTATTTTCAGAAGCAGTTTTGAGTGAATTTGAATGAAATTTGAATCAAATCTCTGTAAATTTTTGCACCAACGTGTTAAATTTCCAGAGATTAGATGAGTACAGTAATAATGCTTCTGGGTATGAATTAATTTCATGTTTCCGCTGCAAAAGTTAATGTTGATTAATTTTCATTATTAAATTCGAACCAACGGGAGAATTTAATTTTGGAAAAATAGATATAATTTCCAGAGATTTATGATATTGTTATTTTCTGACCAACGTTGATAATAACAGTATTATAATTTTTTAATTGATGATTTTATGCATTATTTCTATTTCTGCCCAACGGTGATGTAGATTTAATGTATAGATAAAATTGTATGTCCTATTTTTGACCAACGTTGGAAATAAGGCATATAATTTTGCTGTTATGTTCTCACTTTATTTGAATTATTTTTCAGGCGGATACAACTTGATGAGTTGTATTAAAGAAATCCCCACTCTCAAAGGAGATAACTATGGAGAGTGGAAGAAAAAGATAGACTTAGCGTTTATCTTGGCTGAGGTGGACTGGGTTCTCACCACAGCACGTCCCACTGAGCCTGAGGCGCCAGTGAGAAAAGAAAATGAGGACGACACTGCTTGGCAGAAAAGACAAAGGGATCATGCTCCCCTACAGATGTCTTATGACCTTAAGCATAAGAAATGGACCACAGCCAACAAGAAGTGTATGGCTGTGATAAAGAACACGATTGAGCCTGCAATTCTGGGCTCAATCGCAGAGTGTGACACTGTCACAGAGTACCTTGAGAAAATAAAGAGTCAGTTTACTGGCTCTTCAAAGACTTATGCTACACAGCTGATTAAGCAGCTTGTGACAGAAAGGTACTCTGGTGGTGGCAGTGGCATAAGAGAGCACATACTAAGGATGAGCAACTTGGCATCCAAGCTTAAACCAATGGATTTAGCTCTCAAGGATGAGTTCCTTATTCATTTGATTTTTGCTTCCTTGCCGAAAGAGTTTGACACCTTTGTTGTCAACTACAACATGCAACCCGAGAAATGGGACTTAGAAAAGTGCATAGCTATGTGTGTGCAAGAGGAGGAAAGAATTAAATCCTCACATGGTGGTTCTATCAACTATGTGAAGGACAACAAGAAAAAGAACTTCAACAGTAACTCCTTCTCAAAGAACAAGGGAAAAGCCTCTGTCCATCAACCTCAACAGAATAAGTTTGCATTAGACAAAGATCAGTGTCTTCACTGCAAGAAGACGGGACACTACAAGAAGAACTGTCCTGATTACCTAAAGATGATAATGGCAAAGAAAGGTGAGAACATTATTACCTTTGTAAATGAATCCCTGTATGTGCAATATTCGAAATCTACTTGGTGGATTGACTCAGGAGCAACTGTTCATGTTGCTAATTCTTTACAGGGATTCCGTTCGACGAGGACTACGCAAAGAAAAGAAAGATGCGTTAAAGTCGCAAATGGAGTCCAAGCTGAAGTTGAAGCCGTTGGCGATATTTCATTAGAGCTAGCTGATGGCTTCACTCTTTTACTTAGAGATGTTCTTTATGTTCCCTCTTTACAGAGGAATTTGATTAGTGTTTCATGTTTGGACAATGATGGTTATGATTGTCATTTTGGAAATGGCAAGTGTGAAATAATGTTTAATAAAGAATGTGTTGGTCTTGCCATCTTACAAAATGAGCTTTATTTGTTATCATTACGTGATGATGTGAATGTCGTATGCGATAATGAGAACGTCGCGTGCGAGAAAGTGAATGAATCCTCGTCTACGAATGTAAACAGGAAACGAAAGAGAACTCTAGATGCGTCGTCGAAATTATGGCACTGTCGTTTAGGCCATATTTCGAGGGGGAGAATAGAAAGACTAGTTAAGAATGATATTCTTCCTCCATTAGAGTTCTTAGACTTAGAACAATGCAGAGAATGCATTAAAGGAAAATATGTAAAGAAAATTAAGAAAGACGCCAAAAGAAGCACAGGAGTTCTACAAATTATTCACACAGACATTTGTGATCCTTTTCCTGTGGAAAGTGTGGATGGTTATGACTCGTTCATAACATTCACGGATGATTACTCCCGTTATGGATATATTTATCCAATCAAAGAAAGAAATGAAGCCTCGGATAAATTCAAGATATTTAAGGCTGAAGTTGAAAACCAACACGATTTAAAGATTAAGATAGTCCGATCTGACCTGGGGGGAGTACTACGGTCGACATACCCCATATGGACAAGTTCCTGGACCTTTTGCAAGGTTTTTACAGGAAAATAGCATAGTGGCCTAGTATTCTACACCGGGCGAACCTCAGCAAAATGGAGTAGCTGAAAGACGCAACCGTACCCTGATGGATATGGTGCGAAGCATGATGAGCTATTCCACACTGCCAGTGAGTTTATGGATGGAGGCGTTGAAAACCGTCATTCATATTCTCAACAGAGTGCCTAGTAAGTCGGTGCCCAAAACACCGTACGAGTTGTGGACAGGAAGAGTTCCCTCACTAAACCACTTACGTGTGTGGGGGAGTCCTGCTGAGGCTAAAGTATTTAACCCAAACCTTGGGAAGCTTGATCCCAAAACAGTAAGTTGTCATTTCATTGGCTACCCTGAAAAGTCAAAAGGTTTTCGTTTCTACTGTCCGGACAGATATACAAAGTTTGTAGAAACGAGACACGCTGTCTTCTTAGAGGATGAAATGATGAGGGGGAGCATGGTAGCTCGAGAGATTGACCTTGAAGAGAAGCGGGTGTATGTGCCCACTCCGATGATTCAAGAGCCATTCTTCACACTACCTGCTGTCGCTGCACCGACGGTGCAAGACACTGTGGTGCCAGCACCTGTTAATGTTCCTCCTGTGGCAACAATGAATGATAATGAGGAACCTGTTCTTCAGGATCCTATAGAACCCATTGCCACAGATGAGGGGGAGCAACAACAGCCTCAAACAGAAGATGTACCAAATGAGGAGGCCCCGAGGAGGTCTCAAAGAGTAAGAAGATCAGCTATTTCTGATGATTATCAGATTTATCATACAGAGGAATTTCAAATGGAGGATGATCCCACCTCATTTGAAGAAGCCATGAGAAGCGAAAATGCTTCAAATGGCTTGAGGCCATGGAAGAGGAAATGAGGTCCATGAAGGCTAATAAAGTCGGGACTTGGAAATTATTCCTAAAGGAGCCAAAACAGTAGGCTGTAAATGGGTCTACAAGACAAAGCTTGACTCCCAAGGGAATGTAGAAAGATAAAAAGCGCGACTTGTGGCAAAAGGCTTTACACAAAGAGAAGGGATTGACTACAATGAGACCTTTTTCCAGTCTCATGTAAAGATTTCTTCAGAATCATAATGGCATTAGTAGCACATTATGATTTAGAGTTACATCAGATGGATGTAAAGACGGCATTTCTTAATGGGGATTTGGAGGAAAATGTTTACATGGCACAACCGAAAGGTTTTGTCGTGGAAGGAAATGAAAGAATGGGATGCCGCCTAAAGAAATCGATTTATGGGTTAAAGCAAGCTTCAAGACAGTGGTACTTGAAGTTTGAAAGTACAATAAGAAAATTTGGGTTTAAAGAGAATGTAGAGGACAACTGTGTTTATGCAAAGTTTAAAGATGGGAAGTTTATCTTCCTAATCCTGTATGTGGATGATATCCTACTGGCTAGTAGTGATGTCAGTCTGCTACTGGAGACAAAGAAGTTTTTGTCCTCAAACTTTGATATGAAAGATCTTGGTGAAGCCTCGTTCGTTCTAGGGATCGAAATTCACCAGGATAGAAACAAAGGGGTATTGGGACTGTCACAAAAGGCATACATAGAGAAAGTCTTAAAGAAATTTGGTATGCATAAATGTAGTCATTCACCTGCACCTATAGTCAAGGGCGACAGATATGGGAATTTTCAATGCCCCAGGAACCAGTACGAGCTCGATCAAATGAAATCGGTTCCATATGCTTCAGTTGTCGGAAGCTTGCAGTATGCTCAAGTGTGTACGCGCCCTGACTTAGCGTTTGTTACCGGGTTACTTGGTAGATTCCAGAGCAATCCTGGAATAGAACATTGGAAATTGATAAAGAAAGTCTTGCGTTATTTGCAAGGAACAAAAGGCCTCATGATGACATACAGAAGATCAGATTCACTCCATATAGTGGGGTATACAGATTCTGATTATGCGGGAGATGATAGAAAGTCGACATCCGGATATGTGTTCACTCTCGCTGGAGGAGCTATATCGTGGAAAAGCTCAAAGCAAACCGTCACTACATCGTCCACAATGTATGCCGAGTTTGTAGCATGTTATGAGGCTACGGGGCAGGTGAACTGGCTAAAGAAGTTCATACCCGGTTTAAAAGTGGTTGACGACATCAATAGACCACTTAAGTTGTACTGCGATAATGAACCCGCAGTAACGTATGCCCACAACAATAAGTCAAGTGGTGCTGCCAAACACATTGACATAAAGTATTATGTTGTGAAAGATAAAGTTCGAGATCAAATTATAAGTCTTGAGCATATAAGTACCGCAAAGATGCTAGCGGATCCGCTTACTAAAGGCTTACCACCCAACGTGTTCAGAGAACATGTAGCCGGCATGGGTTTAAGGGAAAGCCTATGATTCCTGGACTAAAAGATGGCCCAAAAGATTAAAGTAACTATTTCAGAACAGAGAGGTGTATTGTAGCTGTTAAATCTATCGGCGATTGACCGTGACGATGAGACATGTTCTATGCACTAATCTGTGATGGAATGAGTAAAGTCAAAAGTAATTAAAGTTAAAGCATAGAGGAGATCAAGGGGGAGAATGTTAGATTGATCTCTCTCCCAATTAGCCCAACGGCTAATCGGGCCTTGATCCGCGCCCTGATCGGGGGCGCCCAGCCCATCTATTGGCTGGTGGGCCCCCGTCGCGCTGCGCTATAAATAAAGGGTGGGGGCCGGCGGCTCAACTAACGAGGTTCGCCTGAGCCGCACATCTCCACCGACACACAAACCCTAGACCGATCTAGAGGGGGCGCAGTCAGCGACGGGAAGCACCATCGCCGTCGCCTTCATCGGATCTGTGCCGCCGCCACCGTCTTCCTCTTCCCCGACCGCCGCTGCCCGTGCGCAGACTTCATCGACGCATCACCCATGGCCAGCTCCTCCTCCAATGCATCAGACGGTCTCGGATCTAGAATCCCAGGCGCGAATAGAGGTTCTACACGGTGATGCCAGCCGTTCGTTTCTACTGAATGGATCGTAGGATCAGTGGATTTGGTGTTTTTGTTAGAACCACACTGCACAGATAGTCCAAGTTGTCTAAAAAAGATAGTCCCATTTCCAAATTCGTTGTTTCTGCAATCTTCTTTATGTGAACGACTAATCGATTTTGATTAGTAAAAATTGCTTGCTTGCTCTGGTAGCACAATCTTGGCATCTCTCTTTGGTGCACGCATGTACTGAAACTTTCAGGGCATTGAGCTCCATGTAACTTTGTTCTGCTAGTATGTTTGAAATTGTCATTTTGTTCTGTGAGATTGTTTGAAATTGATGCCCTTCTAGGAACACTCAGTAGGAAATTTCGTCACATTAATTTCTGTTCTTCAGAAATAACTTTGTGTCATTCATGAAGATGAATGCCCAAATTAACAGTTTTGTTTCTGCTAAACGTTTCACTAAGAGCATGCCTTCGTTAACTGCCAGTGCAGCTTCTTGTGTGCGAGATGAATCTCACCTGCAACTGGCAAAAAGTATCAAGCAACACTATCCACCGGTGGAACCCCTCTCTTCCGGATAGTAGATGTAAACTACCCCTGTGCTGCATCTGATAGAATATTTATTTTGTTCATACCAGCACAGCAGCATTTCACATGAATTTCAGGTACAATTATTTTTTGTGTTTTGAATAGGTTCATTTTCTTAATCTCATTTACTGAGCATGTAAGCTGGACTGGTGCATGCTTTTATAATAGAAAGTGCATCTGAAGCTGCTCTATATCTGGACTTCAGTTTTAAGCTGTCACATTGTAATGGTATATTTGGGTTGGTCTGCACCTGACAGATAGCATTTCAGCAGGTCAGGTTCCTAATGAGGATGTCGAGAACAAATTTCAGCATTTGGCAAGTTCAGTACATAAGATGGGGATTGTACTAGACTTGGCACAAAGTGATGTTATGCAGCTAAACAGGGCCATGAAGGAGGCATCACTAGATTGTAAGTCCCCCTAATCGGTACTTTCGATCATAAGAGCGATTGCAACTGCTGCTGTTTTGTTCATGAACTTTTGCACTGTAATTCTGTTCTTATTCAACAACTGGTGCATCAAATAACTGAAAGCATGTATTTGTTATGTTCAGCTGGTAGCATACGGGAAAAGGTTGTTCTCCTGGAGAACTCACTTCAGCAAATTGTAAGGATAATTGATGGTTCGGTCCTTTCTCCTACAATTTTTTGTTGGGATGTTTGCACAGACAACAAAATTTGATTTATTCAAACATATTATTACAGCTTAAAGGACAAGATGATCTCAAAGCACTCCTGGAAGGCAGCACAAAATGCAATCCTGATCAGCTGAGTGTTTTGAACTCTCACACCAGCAAATTGAATGAGATATCCACGACCCTTTCAGTCTGGCCGAAGCAAGTGCAAGCAGATTTAAGGCAATTGCTGGGTGACATCTTCAGAATTTTTACAAAAGAGATGGAGTTACTTCTTAAGTTTCTTCTGCTATGATCCACCTCTACTTTTGATACAACTCTGATAGGTTCATTTGTCTTTTGGAATTATTTTGATGGCTCTCATGTTCATAAAAGTAATTATCATTCTAATTTACTATTAGGAATAAGTCTACTTTAGCCCCTAATTCTTATAATTGTCTAACTTTCGACTCGGAAATGCAAAACCAGATATTTTACAGCTCTCAATTATTAATACCGTTTATTTCACCCCTTTAAACTAATTGAAGTTAGTATTCGCTGGCGTGGCATTATCGTGGCAGCTTTTTTGACATGTGAGCTGTTTTGGTATCACAATACAGCGCAAAATCATCAAATAAATTAAAAAAATTGGTGGGACCCACATATCATGCTCTAGGCTTCCTTTCACTAGCTCCTCATCTCCTCTCTCTGCCGGCACATCCATGCTTCCCGTTGCCCTCTGCCACTACCTCCCCGCTCCCAGTGGCCGCCGCCCCTTGCCCTCCCTCTCCCTGCTTCCAGCCGTCGCCGCCTCTACGATCCCTGCCGCCCATAGGCTTCCTTACCCTCGCGCTCCTGATCTAGAAGCCCGCTTCCCATCGCCCTTAGCCGCTGCCTCCCCCCTCGCGTGGCCACCACATCCACACTCCTAGTCACCTTCGCCCTCCCCCTCCCTGCTCCCGGCCGCCGCTGCCGTCGTGCCACCGATGGGCCTCCTCACCCTCTCACTCTAGTTATATGGCATTGAAATGTTGCAACTTACGGATATAGCACTGAAATTTCTGTTTTTCATTATAGGCCACTTCAACTTCCTTTTCTGTTTTAGAATATTCCATCACCGCTAGAGCCTATTAGCAGGTTTTGCCATTAAGTTGTAGGGTTCCCTCTTTACTTCGTCAGATTTTTCCCTGGCTTCCCTGTTAAGACAAAAGTGCCCTTGTATTGACAAAGATTTAGAGCATTGCTCTCACAAACTTTACTAAAGAAAGATGGCACAGCAGGCTCCAAAATTTCCATTAAGTTTTCAAATGATGGAAATTTCACATGCAAAATTTGAATTTTGAAGTTCAAAATATTATATTGGATTTGTGTTCCTTGGTCAATTGATTTTGCAAATTTTGGAATACCAAGACTTCAAAAAATTTTCTTTGGTGTTGCCCAAAAAAGTTGCAGAGCATTTTTAAGTTAGAGATGTTTCCAGACAGAGGGCTGTTGTTGGGCATGTCTTTCATGGCACATTTTATGCTTCACGATTCCTTTCGTTTTTCATGACTGTTGCAAGGCTATTTCTTCCATGTTTAGCATCGTTTGATGTCTATCTGCTTCATTGCTTTGAATTCCTGTGTAATACTTAATTGATTATTTTTGGGGGGATTCATACTTAATTGATTATTTTTTTTGGGGGATTCATTTATTGTATTCTTGCAATAGCAAAGAGCCGAGTAGTGACATCAACTAAAAGTTATGCTCCATTCTGTTTGATTTGACTACATATGTAGTTATGCTCTTCGATATTTGTCCTGTAGGGTAGATTCCAGGATGCTACTAGATTTTGGTTTGCTGGTATTCTGGACATATGTTTTGATTCTCATGCTGAAAGGGTTAATTGCAGGGTACTAGCCGATGGTCATATACCTTGGGCTTACGAGGCATTTTCCCGGCATCATGGACAACAACTTGTACAGAGCCCTGCTCTACTATGGTAATTGACTGCTTTAGAAACCTGTTGATTAAACATCTCCGTGCGAACATGCTTGGGGTTGTCTGCAACAGGCAGGCATTCATGTGTGGTCGGGCTACACATGCACAGACCCTTGCGTGTGCATTTCCTGTACACCAATTTATATTTGATTTGCAATTTTCTCGCTGGATGAACAGGGGCTGGCGGCTTTTTATGATCAAACTCTGGAACCACAGTCTGCTAGATGCCCGCACCATGAATACCTGCAACATAGTTCTCGACGGCTTCAAAAACGAAAGCTCCGATCCGAAACAAATTTGATTCATATAAAACATTGGCCAACTTGAGTAGAATGACTTGGCGCTGATTCTGGTCATTTCAAAGGTTATTCTCGAACCAAAAGCTTCAATTCGAAGCTAGAACATAGGCTGAGGTCACCATTGCTTTACCTAGGACTCCTCTCAATTCTATTCATTGATAGTACTAAAAACTGGAGGGCCATGGCCCAGTCCCAAACTATAATATTCTGGATAACATTCCGCTCCAAGAAAAAATGTGGTTGACTTGAATTTGCATGAGCTATTCGTTCAGTGCTACGGACTGCTTATTTCTTTGCAGTTTAATCTTCAGCCTTCAGAGTCAATTGAACTGCTTGTATGGTTTACGTAGTTGCATGAATCATCTGTTATACGGTGTCTGATGGACAGCTTTCCTTGGCTGTTAAACAAAATAAGTTTAGTCTATATTATTCCATTTTAGAAAGTAAGTTTACCTTGTGGCAAATTCTTAGCAAGGAATTCGTAGGTTGTATAAATTTCCATCCCATGTGCTGAATACCTCAGTTGGGTGAAATAATACCTAGGGCAGCTGGCTTAGCTTGCAAGTCTAGTCCATTGTAGGATCGTGCTCATCCAAAAGCCAATATTTGAAGACTTCTAATCAGCCTCCCACACATTTGTTAATCAAGCAGAATGAACACCAAATTGTGGGGTATGTTGTAACATGGGTTTAGTGTGGACACTTAGCCTAACCAGTCCACAACGGACTGCAGGCCTATTAGGCCGCTTAACAAAGTTTAGTCTTATATTGCTTAGCAAGAGAGACCTCCTCTATCTATATCAAGGGGGGCAAAGGTTCTCATTTTTGTACACCACTTACTTTTGTTCGTGTTTGAGTGTTTGATTGTCGGCAACACGATCTCGATATTATAACATGTTATTAGCATGATAACGTTCTCGCTAAGACTTCTTAATACTTCTTAATACGTTATTTTTATCCATCTTGTCAGTTATCAGCGATGGTTTTAGTAATTCATTTTTGTCTCTCTCCCTTGCCGCTGCTCACTTTCTCCCTATTGGTCGGATCGGTGCCACGTGTGTCACCACACCGTCGCCCCCAACAGGCGGGAGCACGTCTCCGCGTGCGTGTCACTGCCTTACCATGCCGATGGGCGTACGCCTTCGTGTACGCGTCGCCGGAGCCGCCACTAGAGCATCTCCAATGGGTCTATAGCAGCTATCTACAAGAGAGTCCATGTCATCAACTGTCCTACGTGGAAGATATTAAATGAAGAAAGAGAACGCAGCTCTCTACAGCTCTAGAGATAGTCTATAGCGCCAAACGAGGCAGCCTCCATAAATTCTGTGTGTGCATGTAAGCATCAAATAGCTATCCTTATAGATAGTTCTTTAGAATGCTAACTTTAGTGTGTACTATATAAATGATGTGGAAGTCTTATAGTTAGTTGCTAGCTATAACCATTGGAGATACCCTAACGGGACATTGGTCGCACGCCTCCACGTGCGTGCCACCGGTCGCATTATCACCGGTGACGGGTACATGCATCCACATGTGTGTTGGCGATTCATATACCTCACAAATAATTCATCCGCAAGCGTACGGAATTCATCATAGTATTTTACCTTGGAGTATTTCAGGATATCGTATTTTTCTTAAGAAAGTTATAGGTGTAAGTGTAGGAACATGAAGTTCAATAGGTATCTAAATATTGTCCGGACTTTTCGAGAGAAAAAGATCAGGATAAAAGATGGGATATGATCACACTAAATCGTACACTTGATACGATCCAAAGGTAGGTAGTTTTCTGGAGTTAGTAGCTGGTAGGGGTCGGAGTGAGTATTATGGTTGCTGTTTTGTGATCTTTTCTTTATGGTGCGAGAAACCTGTTGTGATACGGTAGAAGCGAAATGCAACACATTAATAACCGCTTGCACGGAAGCTAGGCTAAGTGTTGTCACCAACTTAGCTTATCTCTCAGGGATACAGCTGGACGTATCCCGGAGGAACTCTACATAACACCTTATAGTCCTGCATTACTATAAGAACATAAGTTTTGCATGCATATGATTAAAAGTGGCAAATAAAGATAATGCGATAGTAGTGAAGCCTGCTAGTGCACATGTCACTATTTATCGCTGTGTATGGATGATATCACATCAATGTTGACACTATATGCACTAACGAGATCCTAGACTAGTGCGATAAACACAAATGGTCCAGATTTGCATATTTGGGTACCGACAACATCGGCCGTGATGCCCACCACGTCCGCGCTCGCCCTTGTGTCTGTGACATCCGATCAGACACCACGACAACCATGGTGCCTCCACACCATGTCCGTCATCACCCTTGCTCTAGGTTGTCATGCCGCTTCCACGACCAAGTTGGGTGGATGTAAGATCGAGGAGTCCGACTAGAGCGGAGTGAATAGGCGGTCTAAAAATTTTCTTCAAATTAATACTAACAATTAAAGACCTATTCTATTTTTCTAAACCAAGTAAATAATATGGAAGCTAAATTCAAGTTGGTTTAGCTCAAATAGTGCCTAGAACAAATAAACTCGCCTAAGTGTACCAACAATTCTAGCCTAGGTCAAGATTTGCAATCCTAAGTTGAGAAGCAATCAAATTGATTCTAAATATGTAAATTGCTTGAAAGTAAATTGAGCACAAGAAATCAAACCACAAATGATACAATCTCTTTTTACCGTGGTGTTCGGAGACTTGCCGGTCTCCCCTAGTCCACACTGAGGTAAGCCCGAACAAATCAGACCAGCTCCACGAATTAAGCCTTCCACCTCAAATCACTAGTGATAGCTCTTTCCCACTCCGGGTAGGTGAGCTCCAACCTTCACAATTTCGCTGGGTCTTCTCACAACCTTCTTTGAGAATATCACCGCGCACGACGCCTCCCACACCGTCTAGGAGTCGGCAAACTTCAAGAGTAACAAGTCAAGTCCCTCACTTGACTCTCACCACGTGCAACGAATGCACTAGCTCAATCCATACACAAAGTCCTCCTCTAGAGGCAACACATGCACTCTAGAACCTCTCTCCCTTCTCACAAAGTGTAACACATGCACAATTGAGTGGAGAGCCTCACTCTAGCTCAAGGAATGCAAAACTAGCACCAGCAACCATCACCCAACAGCCCTTGAGGAGGTATTTATACACCTCTATTGGAACGGAGTGAAAGGAATCCTCAAGTACCTACAGGGTACAAGTGATATTGGACTCTTTTATCCCAAAAATCAAGTACAAAGTTGATAGGTTACTCAGATGCTCTTAAATGTTTGATCCCCATAATGCCAGATCATAGACTAGATATGTGTTTGTAGGATCGTCGATGGCAATCAGTGGGGGGTGAATGATTGCACCGCACAGCGGAAACCTTTTTTTAAATTTTCTATCTTCTAATCGATTAACAAAAAAACAAAAAATAAAACAAGACAAAATGTCAGACCCAGATTTTGCAATCCGGAATCTACTGTGTTTAACTGCACTATTCCCTGGATCAGTAGATAGTGCACACAGTTACAGTTCTGAATATCAAAGTACATATCATGCGGAAACATAATTAAAATAATAAACTTACTCATGGGCCGATTAGGCCGAAATCAATAAATTGCAGCAGCGGAAGAACGAAGCACACAGGTGGGACCTTCCGGACATGCCCCCAGGCAGCCAACTGGAGGTTCGCGACCTAGCCCTTGACATCTTCATCTTCACCTTATCTGCCAGCTTGTCCACTCTTGTTGCTGAGGAGAGGTGACTTGACTCTTGATTCTGAATTTTGCCACAAAAGCGAGCGTGAGCACTCCGACCCCGTGCTCAGCGAATCAACACACAGAATGCAGTATATATAACATGCATGGCTAATCAAGGATGGCTTAAGTTCATTTTCTTTTGCGAAGAGTGCTTTTGAATACAATTATATAAAAATCCTTTAAGACCTAGCATTTTGAACACACGTATATGTTGAATGCAGTAATAATAGTGATTCAGATTCCATCCACCATTACATGGCATCTGCACCATATAGCAATTCTTCAGCGTTATAGCCGCTTAACTTACCACTGGGACGACACCCAGGACAATTCCAAATTAGGGCCTTACACTGCCCTTCCACTTTTCCAACCCATCATAAAGCATTTTGAAATAGAACTATATCTGGTTAAGTTCCCATGTCCGCCCTTGACTGTGGGCACGGCTATTCGAATAGTTTTGGACTCTGCAGAGTTTGTACACTTTCACCACAAGAGACAATCAACTCGTTGCCCCACACGATTCCTTAGACGTGTGGTTGAGCAGACCATCACAGTGACTTTTCAAAGTATCTAAACCCTTTTGTCATCTCACCCTATGGGAGACTACCCATTGCGGTGGGTCCCATATGTTGCACGGGATGTTCCCCACAGCTACTAGCGTACGGGCTCCACTCCCCTCTGCGCTAGCACGACTGGGAAACTTCACCCTCCACTCGGTGTCCCTTTGGGCCTTCCCTTGCCCTTGCATAATCACTTCTATCTCCTATTAGCGAGATGAGTCCGGGGTTTTCGATAAATCTACTTAGCCAAGTTGTAGTTTACAGACTTGTGGTTGTACTGTTTTACACGGGTGACATGACAAGATTCGGTCCTTAGGGTTATCTGGGCGGTCTACCATTAATCCACTTTGTGCTTCCACTGCACCAAATATTCACACACTCGAACTAGTCCGCCCAGATATTTAAGCATGTTGAGATTTTGGGAGCAAAATATATCCATAACCAAGTATACCAGTCATTCCCACCATGACTGCCCAAACCAGTTTCTTACAATTAAAAGTGACAATGAAACTTGGGGCATTTCAGCGCCCCGTGTATAACTATGCAGTACTAAGCGTAGCATATCATTAGGGACTTATATTCGAAATGTTACTTGTATAATTTTACTAGGGCGACAAAGTTCATACATTCAATCATTTCAATGGAGGGGTATTATTATTCAAGGTAAACCACGGCATATAACTAGAGTATTAAATTGAACATGAATTTGCATATAACATACATCATGCAATTTGTTAATTTAAAACAAAGTAATTTGCATGAAATGTAGGTTCAACATGATCAAAGTATTGACTCGCCTGGCGCAGTTTATCGCGGTCTTGAGCTCACGCAATGCTTTCTCTTGAGCTTCGGATCTTTTCTTCTCCTCGCTCTTGATCTCGCTTGATCCGTGGAATCTTCGAACTTCAGTTTCTAATTACGCGACAAACGACTGAATCCAAAAAGAAAGCAAATAACTCAAAAGATCCAAATAACTCGGAATAAACTCAATTTAGTTTTATTATGATTTAATGGGTGATTTGAGGCAATGCTGATTGGGTGCAGAGGACTGACGAGGTTACACGAGGTTGGGGCAAAGTGATGGTTGGGTTAAGCAGAGGCTAAGGAGGGTTCGTGATACAGGGATATTGACGATGTTATTCTTACTTTGGATTTGAGGATGGCACCGAATACCACGGGTTAACCCATCTTATTTAATAACTTCTTTTTATTACTTTTATATTTATTAAGGAAGTTCCATGAGCCATTTTAGACCTATGGGCAGACGTAAGACTGTAGTGGAGTGTAGGGTAGTGCCTTGTCCGATATTAACTTTCTAAGAGTTAGGGCATGAGTTATATACACAATGTATATGATTTCTGGTTTGTCGAATTAATCTTATAGCTTATATTTTTAGTGGTTTGAGATGTATTTACTTATTTTTAGGTCGCGCTAATATTACCCTGTTCATTAAAATACGAGGTGGTAAAATTATTTTAATTACCGATTACATAGGGATTTTTGTAGGTACTCCAACATGACCCTTTTTAATTAAAGAGGCTCTTCAGATTAGGTATCGTAGATATTCTGCGTATATTTTAATTATTATTACAGTGTTGACGTTATTATTATTGTTATGTAAATTCATTTATCTAGAACCAAGCATGCTATACTTAGGTCATACCTTACTATCAATATTCTATCGAGTCTACGGTTGAGATTTACTTGTCGATGGCATGCTTGTGATGACTACTAATCATACTGCTACATTAGGTAGATTACTTTTAACATCTGATGTCCTAGGGGTTACTTTATTATATTTGCCACGCATATATAGACATTTCTACTTAAAAGACACCCTTTTGATTAAAGGTTACTACCAATTTATGTATCTTTTAAAGATATAGGAATGACAACCATATCTTAGTTGGCTACATTTGTATGAATCAGAGGTACCATTAGAATTAGATTAGTAAATCTAGATTTGACGTACAGTAATCCCAGGCTGCATCTCTATTTTGCATGAATCTCAATCTATCCCTACATCATGTTTTATTTATCTTCGTTTATCGTTAGTTTAAGTTTAATTCAAACTATGATCCATTGGTACGAGTCCCAGCTTGCTTTACATACCATTATACTTAATTTTATTATGTATCATGTACCAAGGCTAGTGTCAAGACTTAATTAATGGCGCTATTATTAGCTTGCTCCTACTTTAGCTGCTATTTAAGATTTTATGGCTGGCAGTATGCTAATGATAGGGTTTATATTTTCAATAGGGTCTATTTTCAATAGGGTCTAAGGTGTATAAAAATTGCACTAGTTTAGTGGGTCGCATACATGCTATCCATATGTCTCTAACTGCTTACTTCCATATACTTATAGATGCTTATA
This sequence comes from Dendrocalamus latiflorus, assembly GCA_017311315.1. Classification (NCBI taxonomy): domain Eukaryota; kingdom Viridiplantae; phylum Streptophyta; class Magnoliopsida; order Poales; family Poaceae; genus Dendrocalamus; species Dendrocalamus latiflorus. The sequence continues at coordinate 4,212,098 of CM029628.1, forward strand.
TATATATATATATATATATATATATATATATATATATATATATATATATATATATATATATATATATATATATATATATATATATATATATACATTTGCTTAGTAAGGCTCTACATTTTAGTTGTTACTAGTTTTTAATATAAACGTATCTGTCTAGCAAGGCTTGTTTTACAAGGTTGTATTCCAATATTTACTAACTAGCAAAAACCTACGGTTAAGATTTTATGTAATGGAGGCATGTCAAATACGGGCATAGATTTTACTTATAATTATTGGTAGTCTTTTAAATTTGAACATTTAACCAAAATAGATTTCTTTTATTACTTCCCTTAATTTGCATTTTAGTCTTTTAATTCAATTATGCAAACCACAGTAAATATCACTAAAATTCTAATGAGCTCTAAAATTCATGATTTCAGTTCCATTGGACAGATCTTGATTTTAGATGAATTTAGAAATTTGTCTCATCCAATTTGGAGTTAAAATGAATAAGTTATGCCCATTTGAATATTTCAGTTCAGTTAAATCCCAAAATTATTAAATTTCTGACAGTGGGTCCCATATGTCAGTTTCTTTTTATTTTAATTCTTTTCCTTGCTGTGCCGCTGACAAGTGGGGCCAGGTACTGTTCAATGGGTCCATCTGTCAGCAGGGTCCGGTGCAGAGGTGTCACTGACCCGTGGGGCCCAGGGGTCAGTGGGTCGTCCCGGCTACACAGGCCGACAGGTGGGGCCCACCTGTCAGTAAGGAAAAAGGAAAGAAATGCTCGACCGCATGCGCGGAGCGGGGCTCGAACGCGCGCCGCGGGAGCGGGGGAAGGGAAGAGCGAGCGGAGGTAACCAAGTGGGCGGGGAGGCTTTGCCTACCCCATAAGGGTAGCTTACCCATTTGAGGTAGCTCGCGGAGGCGGCCGGGCAGAGGAAGAAGAGGACGGCGGCGCCGGCGGCGAGCGGTAGCCGGAGGGGTCCGGGTCGTGCGTAGAATACAATCCTTGTGTGAAGGCGAATCTTCTGGTGTGGGTGGCCGGGGATGACGGTGGCCGGAGAGGGCTGGCGGCGTGCGACGGCGGCGGCTCGGGCGGGTGCTCCGGTGACGGCGAGGTGGAGACCACGGGAGGCGCGGGGAAGACCGGGGATGGCTTCGCCTTGCTTCCCCGATGCTCTGGGAGCTGGGATGTGCCCGGAGGCGGCCGGGGTCGGCGGGGAGGGTGGCGCCGGAGTTCGGGAAGAAGGAGGGGCCGACGGGGAATTGGGGCTTCTCGGTGCAATTGCAGCTAGGGAAGGGAAGAGGAGGGAGCTGCGACGCGGTTGAGGCTCCCAGGCAAGGCTTTTATAGCCGGGAGAGGGGACGCGTGGCGAGGCGGCGGAGATCGCCGTCCTGTTGCCGCTGGAGGGGGGGATGAACCAAATCTCTCCGAGATTTGCAGGAGAGAGGTGGCGGGAGAGGTTCGCCTCCCCTCCTGTTTCATTTGCCCGCGAGGTGAGAGAGGGAGAGCGGTTGATCTGCTGCGGAGACGCGAGAGAGAGCTGGCGCGAGGGACGCGGCCGCGTGGAGAAGAAGCTGGGGAGGAAGAAAGAGAGGAGCGCGAGCGAGGGCGGGTCCACCGGCCAGCGGGTGTGAGCGGGAGGGCGCCGGGCCCGCGGGCAGAGGGAGAAGTGCGGGCGAAGGCGGGGCCGCTGTCAGCGGGGAGAGGCGCGAGGGCGGGGTGCGGGCCCGCGTGGCAGTGGCGCGCGCTGCGCCCGCGGAAGCTGGGCCGCGCGATGGAGGGCGCGGGCGACGCGTCGCGCATCGGGCCGGCCAGGTGTCGGCCCGAGAGGAGAAGGAGGGGTATTTTCATTTTTATTTTTCCAGATATTTCAGAAATGCGTAGCTAATTGAATAAATCTCAGAAAAATATGAAATTACTTCCCAAAATTTCAGGAAAAATTTACAGAAGCTCATGAGGACCTTCTGGATTTAGCAAAAATGTTTTCAACTATTGTTGGTATTTATTTTATAAAGATTATTTTCTTGTTATATTTACTTGTATGCATACATATATATATATACATACATATGTATATATACCCTTGTAGAGTTTTATTATTATTTGTACTTTTATTTTACTTTTTTGATTATTTTGGATCATCTTTTCAGATTCTTTATTTGATACTCATGTTTTATTATTTTATGTGTGGATTTCTTCCTTCTTTTTACTTTTGAAGTTCCTTTACATTTACCAAAAAGTCAATAACTCCAAATTCAAATGTAAAGCAAATAAAATAATCCAAAAACTTCATAATTTAATATTTATATTTTCCAGGATGTTACACAAAAAGAGATAGAAAAAATACTATATGAGAAGATACACGCACGAGAAGCAAACAGCTATCGTCCTGTTGTTTTCACCCAAGATAAAAAAAACTTAATTAATTATGCCTAATTGCTTTGCTTGGCCAGAGGGAATCAATGCTCACTACAGAACTCACTACAACCATGCAAATCTAACCTCAAAACTTAATTAGCACTTATCTGTATTACTTTGCACTAATCTGCTTTTCTTCTCTCCTCATACATGAAAGTCACAGCATGCTTTACCTTTTAGTTTGGGGTGACGTATGAATTGATAGCTGTGCATGTATGCTCTAACGGATACAGACCTTATTTTATTTCTTGATTTGACGCTGCCTACTGTGTCTTGATGACTGCATGTATATCAGTATATGACGACCAAAACGTAGACTCTGCTGCTCTGCTTGCTCTCTTTTGGATTGCTGTTTATGCTGCACGAGAACGTGATGCACTGGCACGGACGAACGATCTCGATGTCGAACCGATCTGCTTTCTTTCCGCGCGCGAGACGGCGACGGAAGAAATCGAGATGACAAGACAAGGACGTCACGAAGAAAACTGCGCCGCTAGAATTTCTTCGAATAGATCTTTTATTTCTGAATCATGGTGGTTACAAAATGCCCTTTCTAGCACCCTTAAACTCTAGCACAAAATTAGTCTCTCCAAAAGCCACAAAGTTAGCCTTCAACCCTACCTCTATTTATAGTCTAGGGTCTAAAACCTGGGCTTATCCTAAGCCCACGAATTCTAATCCAATTCTAACAAATAAGGGACCCGAAACCCTTCTTAACATGGGTTTTTCAAACTTCCAACTTCTCCAACTCATCACGTGTCGAAGCCTTCAGGACCGCACCTCCTGTCTCTTCTTCACGCATCATCCACCACGTGTCGTAGCCTCCGGATCGCACCTCCGTAGCTCCAACACGTAACGTCCATCTCTGATCTCCATGCGCCCCAAGCATGAGCCCGACCATCTCGTGACCTCCTTGATTGTCTGAACCTCGGATCTCCCCATCCTAGTCCCGGTCCACCTCGTCACCGACTATGATCGTCTCCATGCTCAACCTGCACATGCAAAGACCAAAGAATATTTTCCCGGCACAAGTTCATCCCAACTTGACCAATCATCAATCCACACACGCCATACGCCTCACATAACATTGAATAGTAATATTATCAAATATTCATCATTGTAAATTAACCATTGTCAATTATTCATCACCAAAATATCCTAGACTTAACCACATGGTCTAACAGTGTTTCTAAGCGAAAGTACAGCTATCTATTGGAGATCTGTAAAGCAGTTGATCGTTGCTACATCGATGAATCATTCAAAGATCATCGCTTTGTATGAGACAACATGTGATTGTGTATAGCTTCGAAGATTGGTCCAACATATCCAAGAGCTGTGTGGTGTAGAGGTAGATAAGACCACCACAATCCTTTATGAGTATAATGCAGCTTGAGTTACACAAATGAAAAATAGCTATGTCATGATGCATATAACAAAGCATATACTCTCGAAGTATTTCTACCCATATGAACTATAGGAGAATGAAAATATAGAAATACAAAAAATTCAAACAAGTGAGAATATTGTGGATTTGTTGACCATAGCTTTGTCAGCTTCTTTAGGGCTTGTTCTTTTTGGCTGGGGCTTATGATTTTTTGTTGCGGCTTGTGGCTTTTGGGTTGTTTGTGCGAGAGATTGTAGAGTAACTGAAACTCATATGCAGTTTTTGCCGATATAAATAATGTCAGTACAGTATGTACTATAATTAACTAGTAGACCTCATCTTGAAAAGACACTTTGTTTAAAAGCTAGTTACTATAGAAAAACCGAAAGCTAAAAAAATACAGGGCCATAGGCATGAGCAAACATAGAGAGTTGTCCTCAAGGGAGGTATATAATCTTCATATAGTGATCATCATTCAGATGAAAATATGTTATACTCTTTTTCCCGTTGCTGAGTTTTGACCTATGGGGTTTTCTCAATTCAAGGTTTTTAGTGAGGCAGCATGTGCAGTGGTAGCAAGGACAAGAGCTATGTACTCTTTTCTTTTTACCAATTTTTCCTATTGGCTTATTTGGAAGTATTTTTTAATGAAGCGTGAGCATAGCATTGGCAAAGTGTTTTATGGGGGTTTGATCTAACATGGGCTTAATTTGTGTGGATGTTTATCCTAAACCGGCCCATAATGGATGGCAAGCCCATTAGGCCGATTATTGTAGTTTAGCCTCATATGGCTTAGCATATCGTGAAGGGGATCTCCTCTCCCTATATATTGGAGGGTAAGGGATTTTTATTGTACACACAGAGTCTATGGACAAGATTAATAAAGTTGAGAGGTTTTAGGACTACATCCTGGGTGCCTAATATATGTATGTGTGTGTGTATCAATTTTCCATTCATTTTTAAGGACAGGAAATTGCTGCCGACCAGAGCTGAAATGTGTCAGTAGCGTCTTCCCAACTCTGGTTTTTGGAAACTGGAACCGCCGTGAAAACCATACCAGTGTGGTTATGTTTTTTGTGCGATTTTCAGCTGGTTTCTGGTAAAAAAAAAACAAACCGCCTTCAGTTTTAGGGTGCATTTTGGAGTTGTATTTTCTTCAAGATTTTAAAGTTTGGGGTTTTCTGAATCTCGAGTGAGTACACAATTGGTTTTGATATGCTAAGATACTATTCACATGCGAAATTTGCCGATCTTACGGCATTCCAGTAGCTTTACGACACGTTCTAAGCTGTTGGTCCCCATTAGTTATCGTTGATTAGGTCAATTAGGAATTAACCCAATCATAGAGACGAACATGGGGCTGGGTTGGTTGTAATGGAGACATATGCCAAGCACAATTAACTAGTGGTAGTGCACAACACATTGCCCAAGTCAAGCACCCTAAGTGACACTTAAAATGCAGTACCATCTCTCCTTGTTCTCTTGATCTGATGAAGAGTTCTTTTTGTCGGTCTAATTGTTTATGCTTTGTATTATCTCTCCCATCCTGCGCACAAGTCAATGGATGGCAATTGCTGTAGACAATTTTATAATGTGCTCCTAGCGGTGTCTGTTCCACACCTGCTGATCGATGCTGCTCAGGATCCGATAGAAAGTTAATTGATGGTGCCAATGTTTAGAATCATCTCCTTCACTGAGTACTCTATGCAGTCAGTACACACTGTCAGTGGTATAGCATGTTTACTGTTGCCAAACTGCCAATTCATGGGATTGATGACTTGCCACTGCCGCATGATTTTCATTTGATGTCTCACTGATATGTGGGCTTAGTGGTAAATTCTCAATTTTTCCACGTTAATTGTTATGTTTATCTTCGCCGTACGATGTTACATGCGTTTGATAAGTATTCTTTTTTTTGGTTTTTTTGGCATTTAAGGAGAAATCAAGCAAAGTTCTTAAAACCGGTTTTGGGTTGCACGCAAAGTCAGAATGGGTCAATTGGCGCATCGAACCACTTAGCCCAACTCAGCTGCAGCCTGGCCAAGTAGTATTAATCTTCTTCTTCCTGGATGCTTAATTTGGGAGCCAAATTTCTTCTAACTGTGTTAATTTTGTCAAAGTTCTAAGAGCATTGTAGTTCAGACAGAAGGTCTTGTTGTCTTGAAATTTTTTAGGGCGATGTAAGCCATATAAATACATCAATTAGGTATTTAGACTTGAACAGGACTTTGTGTCTAGATGACACATATCAGAGCACGTTGCATCTTTGTGATGTACATCTTGGACTATTACATGGTCGTGATGACGGCATTGGGAGCGCATGACAAGCGAGACATCAAGAACAAATGCAGAGTAGATGGTTGGCCATTGGCCATGGAATTTTGTTTCACACTGAACTTAATTTTGCTTATCTACGTCATACAAGTTGCGTAGAAGCAGCTATTACTTCAATGGGCACAAGACTTACATGCATGAATAACTTCTTATTTGTTTGGACACAAATTAATATATGTTGCTGCCAAATTGTCCATTACATGAAAGGTGGGAACCATGTCTTACAATTACATATATATTAGCACTCTACCAAAATAAATAAGCATGTTTTTTATTTATGAGAATCTCTCTTCTGAAGGCCTTTACAGGGGACAAAATTATAAAAATGAGATCATGCCAAAATTCCATCTCAGGGATGGAAGAGAGAGAGGTTAGACAGAGAGATTTGGGGAGTGAAGCAGTTGCTTACACCATATCCACTACTAGGCTACTATGTACACACCAACAGACCACACCACACACTTGAGTGGTAGCTGCAACTTACAGGAAAGGCAACAGCCGTAGCTGCCCGTTTTCAATAGAAGTGGGGCGCAAGCAAGCCATCCAACCTCTGATCCTGACGCTGATCAACTAGTTTAGTGCTAAAGGTTTTTACATGGTCAACCATATTGTTTCCTCTTCTCACTCAGATTCATGGTCATCACCTGCGGGGTTAGTTGGAAGCATAGTATATTCTTTCTCAATGTCACTAGTTAAAATATACTCACCGTTATCCTTGATCAAGAGAGCTCGCTTGCTAGGGCAGTGCCGCATCATGTGTTCATTACCCTTGCAGTGATGACATTGTGTTTCTTATGCTTGACCCGTTGAAGTAAACGAAGATGATCTTTGTGCGGAGGCTTGTACCATGCTCTTGCTTGTTTCCACTGCATGTGACGGTGTAGTGTAAGTAGATGGACGCTGGCTATTGGAGGAGTTCGTAGGTGTAGGTGTTCGGCTAGAGGGAGAAAATGGTGCTCTTGATTGTCCACGACTTGCAAAATAACCTACAAAATCTTCTTGTTCCTAGGTTGATGTCCCTGTACCTCTCTTTCAACTTTACAAGTAAGATGAAATAAGCGAGTGATAGAATTGTATTGTTTATAATCAAGTATGTCTTAGATTTCACGGTTTAAACCTCCTAAAAATCTAGCCATTTTAGCTTCTTCGATTTCTTCTAAACCACAATGCAATAAACCAATTTGCAATTCTTAATAGTATTCCTCTACTGACCTATTGCCTTGTTTGAGTATTACAATTTATTGAGCATATCACGAGAATAATATGAAGGTACAAATCTGTCTCATTGCTATCTTCAAAGCATTCCATGTTCTAGGTATATTCTAATTAGTACGACAATATTCACTCCACCAAATAGATGCAAAGTCAGAAAACTCACTGGTAGCAGCCCTAACTTTCTTATCTACAAGGAATTCATGACAATGAAATTTTTGTTCTACGGTTAACTCCCATGTGAGAAAGCATCGGGATCATATTTTCTAGCAAAAGAAGGTATAGTGAATTTAATTTTACTAAACGCATCATTATGGCCACGTACCTGACATGGTGGATCTCTCCTCATACATTGTCAATTGAAGCGTCTCCGCCGATGATCATGATCATTGTTGGGGTTGAAACCTCAATCGGACTCCGTATCAGCAACATACTGATTTACTTCATTATTGACCTCATCTTGTTGTTCTACCTCTTCAGCCCATGGCTGAGCAACGGAAGGGGCATGGCATTGTCGTGGAATGCCGACAGCAGCGGGGGCAGCAGGTATAGGAACTACAGTTTGTGGTGGTGGAGCTCTCTCAAATGCTCCACACATGTGTGGATGACATTAATAACCACCTCAAGATGCTCGGATTGTTGATTCATCAAGTGTGTAAAGTGTTGCATGATTCTTTTCATACGAGATGTCAAAGGGTGTTCCTCCTTAGAGTGATCAGCGGAACCTACCATTGTTAGTAGAAAACAAGGAACAAATCACAGTGTATGTGTCCTTATTACTATTAGGTGTTGGAGGTTCAACAGAAAATCGCTCGGACTCAAGCTTATACCAAATTCTTATCGATTCTTACCAAGGAAAATAGACGGTGACCGGCAACTGGTGTTGGTGTCAAACACTCCCAAAGATTGACAAAGCGATTGCAAGCAAATGGTACCTATACGATGGTAGAAGGTGAAGCTAGGATAGGCTTTAATATGGTAGCAAGGATTAGTAACAATTAAATCAGTAATTACTAGTTAAATAATTGTTCAAAGTACTAGTCAATGTTGCTGATCTTAGCTTAGGAAAAGATAGGTAATGAAGTCCAGTGTATGGACGCACACGCAAAGATCAATGTGACTTGATGTAAGCAAGAAAAATCTCACACCAAATTCTAGGAGAGATGCTAGCCCACTACTCAAACTTCTATCTAAGGGCACAAGATTGTTCACATGATGTAGAGCACACAAAACAGTATAACGTGCAATGTAAACAGCCCTCTAGTTTCAGCAGAAACAACAGCTAGTCTTAAAGATGAAAGAGGGCAAAGTTTTATATGGCTTATATATGCTTGTTTGAAAGTTTTTGATGAAATCTACAACTTTGCGGTTGAGGAGAAACCCAAACTCCAATGGAAAGACAAAGAAAAAGGGCAAAAATAGAAACAAAAAACTTGCTATGTAAATTTGAGGTTGAAGATGGACAATTTTCAAAAAAATTATAGGAATCGATCGGGCTCTCCATTATCTTTACAACGAGTACAAGAACGTCAAAACCAGACACCGTATGCAAAAGTTATGACCATTTTACTGAAGGTGTCTTGGAATCGCATTTCTACTCGGACTAGAAACTGACTCGGACTCAATTTGAAACTACTATATCTTTCAATCCCATGGGCCAGACTTGCTGAAATTTTTTTGTGAAAGCTTGTGGCTATATGTAAAAGGACTCCACCAATTTTGACTCACTTTTCTTTTCTCTCATTTTTTTACTTTTTTTTCTACCGCAGCTTTTGTTTTATGCGGTTGCCTCTTTCCCCTTCTGGTTTGGCCGACTGTAGGGTTTGCCGCAAGGCACAAATAACAAACAGCAAAGGGTGGATGGTGGGCTCGGACACCAACTCACCCAAAAGATCATAGCAATCCTCTCGATTTCATGGTAACAAAGTGGAAATGGATATGAACTCTTTTGAAATGGTTTTTTTCGCGGATTAGAGAAGTTCTAACACATGAATTTTCGGTTTTTGGTGCGTATTAGAGAAGTTCTAATCCACAAATTTTCTATTTTAGATTCGAAAACTAAAAACCCTAAAAGATCGATCAGGCGATGCCAACTAGAACTAGAAATCACCAACTAGACACGACGATGCAACCAAAAATTCAACAAGTGACATACCGAAAAGAAAATTGCAAGGCACATATTGGTTTAGATAGGATAAAGTAACCATAATATTTTTTTACTTTCATGGCTTTTGTGGACTGTAGGTAACAAAAAAATTCTTACCACTTGATGAACCACGAAGGTCCAGTTCTGGCTCGATCTTTCGATGAGATGGTAAATTCCGTAGCAGTCGCTCAACTCTCATGATCCTGGCTATAAACTTGCAAGGCTTGAAACCACGCAATTGCTGAACTATTCGACAAGTCATTATCAACCGTGCACAAATACTCGGATGATCTGATCATGAAGATCTATTCATGCATACAACAAAGAAGCACGCAAGGACAAGATAAATAAGCAATCTAAAATTGTGAATAGGAATTGAAATTGTATTGATAAATGGGGTTTTGAAGAACAATATCACTGTTAATATCGCCGAACAAGAGGACAAAGTATAAAGTAGCAAATCTAAACTTCAATCAATAAAACCCAAAGAGTTCAAAGGAGGCTGATGACTAAATATATGAGAGAGAGGCTAGGAGATGGCGGCTAAGGGTGGTGGGCAAGCAACCCTAGGAGATACAAGACCAATGGGCCCAAGTGGAGGTGGCGTAGCACTTTTGGACTCAGATTCAGAATCAAGTCTGATTTATTTTGGTGATTGTGGCACGCTCAGAAGATATTTGGAGGTGAGGCCGGATCCGTTGGAAAGGGAACGAGATCTGTTGGAAAGGGAATGAGATAAGCTTTCAATCAAGTACTCGTGGAGCTCAAACAAAGTCTGTATGTGAAAGTTATGCCCATTTGAAGTCAGTGTTGTCTCCGGATACCGAATTGAATTGTGTATGCTTTCCTTTATTATCAGCTCCTAAGTTGCTGATTAAAAGAACATCATATGTATTAAGTAGCAGCATATTCTTATTAGGAACAAAATTCTCTCCTAGAAATGACGTTATCTGATAATTCAATTGACATGTGTGAGCTCTTGTGATTGGACCTTACAAGTCCATATATTTAGATCTATTATAAGGAATGTTGGTTATATGCATAGAAGTGATGTCCTCATTAATTTTGGTCATAACTCAAAAGACTACTCTGATGCAAAAAATTCCTACATTCCAACAGGACCTAAAGTGAGAGGGTAGTGAAGTGGTAAAATTGGAAATACAAATTTACTGGAAGAAACACCCATATATACTATAGCAATGTACATGAATGTACTGTAATTTCGATAGCAGTACGATAATGCAAAGTCTGAAAAAAAAACATAAAGTGAAGCAAGAGAGAAAGTGAAAAGGAAGTAAAGGCAGATTTTTTCCCCCATGTTTTATGTTTAGCCTTTACTTGATTTCGGAAATTAAGTAAGGAGTAGGAAGAAAAGAAGTACAAAGAGAAGTCCTATTTTATCGAAAGAGAACTCTCTTTTGAAGCTTAAAATCACTTTAAGTCTCCACCAAGACACTTTCCACCTTTTGTCTCCTTATCTTTATGCCAAAACAGTGTACTGATATGCCAATTTCATGCTAGCCAAACAGTGTAGTGACAAGCTAATTTCATGGTAGCTGTTCAAGGATGAAATAATTGCTTCAACCACTCCACACATCCCTACGTGTGCTTGAAACAATCACATAAATGTTATTTGGATGACGAAATCCGAACTTCCAATTTTACTTTAGCGCAATTTGAATGGGAAGGAACATATTTCATTGCAATAAGAAAATGGACTTATACTTGACAGTGACAAACAATAATTCAAGTTTAGTAGTCGGTCACTACTAGCCTTTGGCTTGCGGCGTGTAGGTAGTTACTATGACATACCGAAATGTTTTTGGCGCACTAGCGCAGGCTATTTCTTGATTCTTGGCTAGACAAACCCCATTTGGAACGCATGATTTAATCGTAGTTTTTTTTAGGAATTAAAATGTTTCATGTAAAATTTGTACCAAAATTTTACTACAATTCGTAAGTTTCAAAGGAAACTTGAACGTGATGCTTAATGATTATACTATGAGCGAGCCCACTTGCAAACTTCCATCCGAGACTACTGCCAAACTTGCATTTGTGGCAATAAACTATGTGGTTTAGATCATAGTTTTGCCCGCCACCTAGTGCTATCTTTACGGAGACAACACCTCTGAGTGAACTTGTGGGTACCTGTTATACTTTGATACTACTCTTTATGCACCGTAACCTTCAGATCAGATTAAGTGGAAATTGAACCTCTAAATTCATCTAAGTCTTTCTCTCATATACTCAAGTGTTGATTTTTTTTTTAATTTAGCTTAGATTTTAGTGTTTCTTTCTCCCCTTTTGATCTAGCATTGTGCCAATGACTTGTGACAAAATGTCCCTTGGAGATAGGGCTGGAAAAAAAGCTCGAAGCTCGCAAGCTACTCGAGTTCAACTCGTTCTAGGCTCGATTCGAGCTCGGTTCGAACTTTAAATGAGCTGAACTCAAGCTTGATCTCAAGCTCGCGAGCTTCACCGAGCCACGGTCGAATAGTTTACGAGCCCCGATTCGAGCTTAAATAGTAATACATATTAATTCTTATCGAGCTTACTCGAGCTAAACTTGAGCTTGAGCTTTTCTTATTATTGAAAATTAGTGTATATTTGAATTATTTTGACTATTATCGAGTTTACTAGAGCCGAGCTTGAACTTAAAATTTTTTATTATTGAAAAATAGTGCATAATAAATTATTTTAATTGTTATCGAGCTTCAACGAGCCGAGCTCGAGCCTACTCGAGCTCAAGCCGAGCCGAGATCAAGCCCAGGTCCAGGCTCGGACCTCAACTCGAGCTCGGCTCGAGCTTCTACCGAGCTCGAGCCTGGAAGGCCAAGCTCGCTCAAGCTCGGCTCGTTTACAGCCCTACTTGGAGACTGGATCTCATCTATCTTATTCTTCGCAAGTTCTTAAGTTTGCTCGATTTTAGCTTAAAAAGAGTGCAATCTTGGGTATTTTACTTCTCGAATTTTTGGCTTAATCTCTTGATGTGGTTTTGCTTGCCAGAATGTGTGGAAGTTTATCCAAGGTTATCTTGACCACCTACAACCCATGATCAAGCATTTGGCTCAAGGTTTGGTTTTTGCCCGATTTTGATCCAACTTGATGTCGAATTGAAAATGATCAAAACTTTGGAAAGCTTTGCTTCTATTTATTATTATTATAATAGGTTCCTAATATTCTAGACAAGGTGTGTGTAAAGTTTCAAGTGATTTGGAGGTTTGGTTTGAAAGTCAGCTTGTTTTATGATTTCAATCTGGTTTTGGTGCAGCTAAGCTTTGAGAACAAAAAAGGTCCCAACTTTTGCACATTCTAGCAAGAGATCTTGTTGTTTTAGGTTCTTAAGGTTATGATCTAGCTTTGGTTCAAATTTCAAGTCTTGGAGCTTCCACGTGAAAGTTGTCTGGTTTTAAGTTTTGCTCGGTTGAATTTTTAGTGCTGATCTGAAGGTGTGGTATGACCGTCATGTAAAGCATGATAGGACCACACCCCTATGGTATGACCACACATTAGGTGACAGTAGGACCATACTGAGGGGTAAAACCTTGTTTTGATTTATTTTTCTTAGAGATTTCATTGTAGGTTCCTAGGCTCTGATATTTATAGCTTCCCTTAACTACTGGAGTGAAAGAATTATGGTCTTGATAAAGAAAAAGATTTTAGAAAGATATTTGTTTGTGTAGGCTCCTATTCACCCCCTTTAGTTGCTCATTTCAATCCTACAGTAATCCGCATGACCCTACCTTGAAGTGATACCTCGCAACCTTGCAGTTCAAGCGACCTCACAAATATTAGATTTTTCTTTAAGCCAGGAATATACCGAACTCCCGCCAATGTGTGATGTGCTCCATCATGCATCACCAAGGTAACCATTCCTACTTCAGTAATTGCATGCTCCTCACAATACACCAAGTGAATAATTCCACAAGCTAGGCATAGAGAACCTTCGTCAAACATCTTTCTCACTGAATATATATGGAATAAGCAATCTGATCTAATATCTATTCATGAGAATATATGATTGACTAACAATAAGTATGTCTGAAACATCTTTTGCTATTGCCACTGAGCATGCACCTTTTATTTGTTTCAAACTTGGACAATCCTTTATGATATGACATTTCTCATCACATAGATAGTATAAACGTGTGCTCTTGGTATTACTCTTCTTCTTCCTGTGACTTTTGCTTTTGCCTGCAATAACTACAATAGTCAATGCTTGATCACCTAAGGATGAAGATTCCGATGGCTTTTTGAAGAACTCTGCCTCTGATACATATGTAACTGGCTCATTGAAGTTGAGAGTGCTTTTTTCAACAAGAATACTCATCACCAATTGCTCCTATGATGATGGTAGGGATGAAACTAAATTGATGACCTTGTTGTTTTTCTCATCCACATTATTCAGCTGTATAATAAGTTTGTTGACGACATTGAGATAGTAAATGAACCATTTGTCTTCTTTCATGTGAAACCTGTAAAATAGTCACTTCAACACTCATCGGTTTGTCAGTAATTACCATATACAATTATTTTAGGTCACTATGATTTCTTTAGCAAATTATCTTTGATCACTGAGTACTTTACCTATGCTAACAATGTTTCAGTCCATCACCTTCTAGTGTTCAATGGACATGTTTTCTGGTTTACCCTCTTCAAGATCATCTTTAACCCTTGTTGGATAAGAACATCTTTTACCACATATTGCCACACGTTGAAATTTCCTTCGCCATTAAATTTCTCTACTAGATTTTGCATCGTCAACATCGATCTTGGTTTTGCACCATTTGACGTTTTGCCGACCTTCTCGCAAATCATATTAATCTAATCTTGGCTTTGATACCAGTTGTTATACTCTAATACCCCTTATTATGCACAACAGCCCCAGATCAGATCAAAGTTGCAAGATACGATATGAGCATGCATAGTATCAAAAATAAATTAGATGAATTTCGTAGAGAACCAAAATAACAATACTGAAATAATTATGACAAGAGAGAAAGGTTTAGCGAAACTAGCCGCAAATTTTTTTTTAAAACACAACACCACAGATTGAAGCTCTCTCACAACCCTCTTGAACCTTTTAGGACCATTGGATATTTGCCCAATACAAGAATCTAGTGTTAAAAAATAACCTAGTATCTAATTCTCTCGTACGTCTCTAGCTTTGGATAGGTTGGTTTATGGCTCGAGTTCTCTATGGCTACACCTCATAATTTTATATAGTCTTTCTCTAAAGTGAGGTAGAAATTATACTCCAAAGATAAATAGTTAAGATTCATCTAGAATTTGTTTAGCACATCTCTCTAAATCCTATCAGGGGGGCAGGATAAAAGTCACCTCTCAACAGTACCAATCATCGAACTAGAATTTCTACGGTACTTGATGCACGATGTACTCAATTGACATGGCTTCCTCTGTTACACTGTTTTCTCACTTGTAAAACAAAGTCTCCAATAGTGGTGTCATGGAAGAAGGAAAAAGACTGGATGGCACAAGTATCCAATACATGCCCATTCATTGTAATTTTCATCTGTCAGTGACACATTGGCCTTGCTGTTGGCTGAGCATGGCGTCTCCATGTTACCAGGGGATCCAAAATTATTGGTGGCGCACCACTGTAAATTTCGTCAAAGGTGGCGACGGCGGCGATCAATGGTTATATCCTGGATCCTTGGAATGTGGTGTCATTTTGTGCTGCTACTTGGACTTTTAGATTGAGCAGCTTTTGCTCGGCAAATTACTACGTGAGATTGCAATGTAATGGTCATTAAATATGGTACATTGTAGACTCCATTAGACATTAATGTGCATATCATTATCATTATCATTACTATTATAAAAGAACGAGTTGGTGGTCGTACGTCCGTTCTCCTCCAACCGCTCTATTTCTTCAACTTCTCATCACTCTTCACTTTTCAACCTATCAGAGCAATCCTCTTTTATAGTATGATTATCTATACATCCAATAAATTTCGTTGCAACGTACGAATATGTAACTAGTTATTATAAAAGAATGAGTTGGTGGTTATACGTCCATTCTACTCTAACCGTTCTATTCTCTAAATTTCTTACCGTTCTCTATTTTTCAACCGATCAGAGCAACTCTCTTCTATAACACGATTCTTTATACATTCAATGAGATCCGTTACAACGCAAGAGTACGTAACTAGTCTCCTTAACAACTCAACTTCAATGGTCCTAACATGCCTCTTAGCCACTAATATGTAGGTTTTGTTGAACGATTGCCCCCACACATCAGTGAGTCCAAGTAATACTGAAGATAACCCCAACCACGCTAGTTGCCTTGCACCTTATTTACAAACATAGCCATCACACAAGTGCAGACCTCAACCTGTCAGTAATTGACAAGCACCTGTGTAGTCCTAAAAAGGGTGTAAGCTCGTATCCGAATAGCCATACAAATTCCCACGTTGTTCGTCCGTCGGACAGATGATAGACGGACCAGATTTCTCTTTTTTTCTGAGTTTTGACTCTCCAATTTTCAATCCAAAATCCACAACTTGCGCAACACGACCCAACCTATCCGGCACTAGTTTATTGGCAGCCACAGCAGCCATAGACTATTGGCAGCCAAGGCAGCCATGTACCGGGCCTATTCTTTTAGGCTATAATTCATAATTTTTATATTTGCTTTTTGATACGACAGCTGACGGTAGATATGTCGATACGGATAGCATATATGAGTTTAGGTTTCAGATACCGTTTGAAAATTTTATTTTAAAAAGCTGTACAGATTATTCTGGTTCTTTCGAAGTTAAAAGAGAGAAACCAAAATCCAAAATATCAGGACCATGCATCAACCTCGAGAGTTTCTCCATCTGGCCTTGTTGACATCCACTTTGTTAGTCGCAGCACGCACAGCACACTTGCATCACCTCGCCACTGCATACCATTCCTTCCCCTCAAGCCTCCACCTCCCTCGATCCCTCTACGCATCGTCACCAACCTTCCTTCCCACTTCCACACACTCCACCTTGTATTCTCCTCCCCTTCTTGTTTGTCACCTACGCAGACGCAGATCTCATGGACGTCCAAGAAGAGGCCGGCGCGCCGCCCGGCGCGATGGTGCCAGCGCTCGCCCTCGCGGCGGTCGTCGTCAAGGGCAAGCGCAGCAAGCGGCGCCGCGTCGCGGTGATCGCCGCCGCAGAGTCGTCGTCCGCCGCCACGGAGGGCTCCACGTCGCGGTCCGGAGCCGAAGAGGCCGCGTCCGGGTGCGTCAACGACGAGGAGGAGGACATGGCGCTCTGCCTCATGCTACTCGCCCGAGGAGGCCACGGCGGCCGTCCCGTACCGCCGGCTCGGGATGCTGACTCGGCGGTGGCGGCGGCGAAGGAGGCCAAGTTTCGGAGCAGGCGTCCGGTCGACGGCGCCTCTGGCGAGTTCGTGTACGAGTGCAAGACGTGCAACAAGTGCTTCCCGTCCTTTCAGGCTCTCGGCGGCCACCGCACCAGCCACAAGAAGCCTCGCCTTGCACCGCCGCTGCCACCGACGACGCCATCCGAGGACAAGAAGCCTGCCGTCGCGGAGACGACCACCGCCGAGGAGAAGCCGCCGCCGCCACCAACGCAGGCAACCACCGATCCAACAGTACTCGCAATCCCAGCAATACCAAAGCAAGAAGTAGTGGACACGAACGCCACCATCATGAGCAGCTCGAAGCAGCCGAGGGTGCACGAGTGCTCCATATGCGGCGCCGAGTTCACCTCCGGGCAGGCACTCGGCGGGCACATGCGGCGGCACCGACCGCTCGCGCCGGCGTCGGCGTCGGCGTCGGTCTCTGCGCAGGAGGACGGGCCGAGGAAGGAGAAGAGCCTCCTGGAGCTGGATCTCAACATGCCAGCGCCATGCGAAGACGGCGAGACTTCGGCGACGTCGCCGGCGGCGTTCGCATTCGCCGTGAAGGATAGGTCGACTCTGCTCTTCCCAGGGTCGGCGTCGGCCTTGGTTGACTGCCACTACTAGCAACAGAGTAATTAGCTTCCCTGCTTCTCATCTCTCTTCATACATACATGCCCACCAGTGATCTAAATATTCTTTTCTTTTTTCTTTTGCCATTTTTATTCCCTTGTTTGTTCAAATGATTGGAAATTTGGAATGGGTGATGTGAATTATTGCTACAAATGTTTGAAATTTGACCTTGTGTGATTAATTCTATTAATTCATTCAGTGACATCTGATTAGTGACCCCTGTTTCCCTTGCTAGTGATCAATTCATTTGATCATGAGTTGTATTCTTTGCTAGATTTGATCAGGATTAATGTTAAAGTGTGATCTGAATTAGTCATCATGTCCTTGTCAAACACTGTGCTAGACATCGCACTTAGCGGTGCATGCGTCAAGCCGTATTAGACGTGACCACGGCTAATGCATATGACTTTGATTCAGTTTTCTTCTTTGTGTTGGGACTATGATCCCTAGCTTATATGCCGAGCATTGTCACTGTGTGATCATCATTCATATTACTCGGATTCAGTTTCCTTCTTTGTGTTTGGGATTATGATCCCTAGCTTATGAGCGGAGCATTGTCACTGTGTGATCATCATTCATCCGAAGTGAGCTGACGATGAGTGCAAACGGGTGTAAAGTGGCAAGCAAGTAAGAGAGAGAGAGAGAGAGCTGGAAAAGGCGAGTACTTGGCATTGTGCTCACGTAAAGGGAGTGAGCTCTCTCCCCCTCTCTCTCTCTAGGTGTGTGCTATTATGTGATCTCTCTCACCTCTCTCTACATCATCATCATCGTCCAATCGTTTTGGGTGTTAGCTTGGGTTTGGTTTGGTTATTGCTCTACCACCAAGAAAAGACTCCATCCCTGGATGCTTCCATTG
Organism: Dendrocalamus latiflorus; assembly: GCA_017311315.1. Classification (NCBI taxonomy): domain Eukaryota; kingdom Viridiplantae; phylum Streptophyta; class Magnoliopsida; order Poales; family Poaceae; genus Dendrocalamus; species Dendrocalamus latiflorus. Next base: position 4,230,426 of record CM029628.1, read on the forward strand.
GGCAAGGTTTCCTTTGCAAGTTGCAGACACGCCCAACCCAGCTCTTCCAATGCCACGTTAGGCGATCAGCATTAGGATCCTCTACACTAGCACAGCATCACAAACTGTCACCCTAATCCACATAATTAACATATCTGAATTGCCGAATTGATTCAAGGCTTGTTTGGAACTCATGCGAGAAATTCCACAGGAATTTTGATAGTACGGTTCCACATGATTTCTACGCATTTCTGGTGCTCTAAATCGGGCCAAGTGTTTTCCACACGGTATGATTGGTGGATAGCATGTACTCTGAATGATGGTCTCTTTTTTACTACGATTTATGGGTTTTGGGCTGTTTGTATGAAAGATTACAGGGTAACAAGAACTCACGTACGGTTTTGCCGATATAAATGAAGTCAGTAAAGTATGTACTATAATTAACTAGTAGATCCTATATTGAAAAAATACTTCATTTAAAAGTTAGTTACTGTAGAAAATCCGAAAAGCAGTTTTTATAGAAGATGAAAAGAACAAAGTCAATAAAATGCAAACTTTTTTTTTTGGATTTCTCATGAGCTTAATGGCAGGTTTGTCATTAACTTAATGGCAGGCTTTTAGTATGTACTGGAATGTGTACGAGCCAATAAAGATGGACAACTGATCAAGGCTTAAAAGGGCGATTAGTTGAGTGATTAGGAGTGTGGTTAGCGGGAGGGTGGTGGAGGTGCAGAGTATCCGGGAGTGGACAGGGAGGCAACGTGATAACTGAGTGGCAGCCCAGACCCTGCCCCTTAACAGTGAGAGGCCCCCAACTCCAACCAACACACACCCCTGTGTTGTAGTGTTGGCCCTCCACTCTCTCCAATATTTCCCTGACTTCTGGTATAATCTTCTGATATTTTTGCCCTTGTTATATTGGTAGTAACTATATTAGTGTGAAGAATAATAGTCTCAAATTGGAAGGGCGGGCCTGGCGCATTGGTGGAGTCTCTCCATTGTGCGCTGAAAGTCGTGGGTTCGAATCAGTCTCTCTACAAAGCAGGAGAAAAGCTGCCTAGAAAATCCCCTTCCTCAGACCCCACACAGTGTGAGAGCTTTGGTACTGGATACGCCCTTTAATAATAGTCTCAAATTGCCACTACTATGCTTATATAGCATACCAAGATAGCTAGGGCCCTGTTTGAAACACGGGAGTTTTTTTTCCCCAATTTCTGTGTGAATTAAGCTGTTTTCTATGAGATTCCACAGCATTCTAGTGAAATTTCTTCGTTCCAACAGGCCTAGGTTCTCGTGTGCCCACCAGTTGTTCATCAGAATCTGGTTGGGAACTCTGCAAACACTGATATATTTTTTTTCCATACAAGCATCAGCTGGAATTTGCCTGCAATTTGCTATAACTCCGAGTAAGATCATAAAATTAATGTTTTTTCTCAAAAATACCGAATATAATCTGGCTTAACCGCTTCATTGATTAAGTAACTTATAGAGTTGTTCTTTCATTAAAAAAATGAACTAGTATTAGGTTTGGTCAACATCACTTCCACCTTCCCAACCACACCAGGCCTCAATCGTACCACCATATTCTATGCTATGCTCCACCTGCATTGAAAACTAATAATAAAACATGTCAACACAACACTTTGGTATGTGATCTTCAAAATTCTAAGTAGGCCTTCCTTTTCGTTAACCAACAAATCCCCATGAGATTCTTCAATGCTACACACCATGGTTAACGAGTGATCATTGTTATAGAAGTATTTATTTTGGTAGATTAAATTTTGATGTACTCCATGCGTAATTAACTACCATCATAAAGGGATCATAACACATTGTTAAGTTATTTTATTCTCTACTTTCACCATTGGAGAATGCTCTTGTGCATTTTCCATCATTATTACAATTTATAGCTTTAATAACAAAGTTGATGGTGTAAATCAATACGTCAGTACTAGAATTAGTTACATTGCAGATCAAGATTGATTAGTTTGCAGTATAGACTGTAGGAAGCTTCGTGCCAAGAGCTGTCCCAATTAAAGAAATCTAGATTATGTGTGACATGACTAATTATTTTCTGAGAGAGATATGACTAATTTATTGGTACCCACTACTTCGAACAGTTGCACACTCCAATTGATAGCTCACAGAGATACATATCCCTCTAGCTCATGACTGATCTAAGAAAATCACGATGAAATCTCCCAATTAAACACAAGATGCATCGAAATGATTAAGCCTCAAAGTAAAGCCTAACTCGTCATTGATCCAGTGCATCTCTGGGGAGTAAAATGCAGGTGTTTGCAGATATAAGGGCACATGGAGCTTGGGAGTGCTCAAGTTTTCTTAATGCATATACACTTCATCACTGCCCTCATCTCCCAAATATACACATGCAGGCTTTATACAATTCACCTACCCTAATGTCATTACCCTGCAACAGTTGATCATTTACTTACTTAATTAGGACTAATCTTCCATCTCCAGCTTGTCAACAACCATTATATTTGGAAAACTTGGCTAGACGTCAGTACTATTCATAAGATAATATCCTGACCTAATATATATTACTATACAATCCTCAATTTGATCCTATCCCCCCCCCCCCCTCCCCCACATCCACCTTATTTTGCTTTTTCTTGGCTTGGCTAAATACAAAAGCAATTTATGTTGCTTTCTTGCATATGGCCTGATCAAAGAGTTCCGTGCAACTTTCGGTAAGATATATGTACTTATCTACTAATGACATAGAACTGAAACTTTCGTCTGATTATTTTACAAGAGAAGTCTTATCTCTGGAGTGTGCGTGTGATGGGATTCCAAAAAAAAAAAGTGTGTGCGATGGTGTGTGTTGCACTGGGTGTTTGCTCAAGTCGAGTAGTAGAGTCGCTAACTAAGGACCCGCTTAGTTGGACTGAAAAGTTGTGGCTTGTGGTTGAAATTACATTGTAGCTGAAGGTAGTTTATTTGGCTTAATTAAATTTAAAAATTTTAAAAATAGAAAAAATATGTTAACTCATCACGGACAACACGAATGAATCCGGGAAAAAAGAATCGGCAAAAAAGCTCAAAAAATCAAAAGTTTTAAAAAAAGATAAAATTTATAAATAATAGAAAATAAATCAAAAATCAGAAGTTCAAGTTGAAATTATTAGAGCCTAATTAAGAACGGAGAGGGCAGACGTGAGAGAGAGAGGAGCTGTAGCAGTAGTAGTGGAGTGGAGTGCTTCACACTCTCAGCAAAGTGGACTTCACTTCCAGTGGCGTTAAAGCGGCAGCTGCATCCACAGGCGGCAGGCCACACACCCCAGTGGTTAGAGGTCGTTGTAACCTACTGTCCTGTGGGCCCCACAACTAACTGCCCCCTCCAAACAGCCCTGCCGCTCTGAAGATGCTATGTACACACACTCTTTTCGACCAGGCCCCCAAAGCATGGTTTGTCAGAGTTTAAAAGGTTAAGTACGTTGGTACATGCACTTTGCACTATCGTATTATAAATATTATACGAGTGTCTGTTGTATCAAAAGTTCAGCATAATTAGAACTGGCCCCGCTCAGTTGGGCTGAAAAGCTGTGGTTTATGGCTGAAATTGTACTGTAACGGTTGAAATTTCACTGTAACTGAAAGTGGTTTATTTGGTGTAATTAAATTTAAAAAATTTAAAAATAGAAAAATTATGCTAGCTCATCACGAACAACGCAAACGAATACGGGGAAAAAGTTCATAAAAAGACGAAATTTATGAATAATAAAAATAAGCTAGAAGTCAGAAACTGAAGCCGAAACGAGCGGAACCTTATGCTGAAGTTTGTACTATGTGATAAACCCTGAGGCATTAAACTATTAGCTACACACAAGCATGCGCATCATCCTCTTTGTAATTAATAACCATTGCAGATCCTATTATGTCCTGTCTTTCTTCTACCTTCACTATTTCTGGCTAACATAGGTTTAAAGGATTACCTCAAATTAACTAGGATGATTTACATAGTTTGCACTGCAAATTTTTGAAGTTTGCGAATTTTTCACTCCAGAAGGAAAAATATGCCCCCTACAATCCCATTGGAAAATACACTTTATGTTATTCCAACAATGGCTAAAGCGTATGACTATATGCAAATGATCATTCTACGTTTTCAAAGATTTGAAAATATTTGCGGAGAAGGCAATAAGATCTGATTCTATCAAGTCATTCTATTATGGCTATGTTCCAATGTGTTGTGGTTTTTTCTTGTGACTTTTGACTGAAATGCTACTATAATATATGTTAGCTTTTTGAGGTATACAATTAAAGAAAAATAAAAATACCGTTATATCTTCATGGATAATATAAAGAAAAAGAAAAAAGTCATATTAAAAAGTCAACGCGTTCTAAATAACTTTTAGCTTTTAAAAGTCAAAAACCATCACTGTTTAAACCAGGGCTAAAAAATAGTGTATCCAACCTCCGCGACAGCAGGTGGTGGTCTAGCAGAGGTGCTGATGGCTAGGGCTATACTCCTAGTATTGAGGAAGCAGATAGAGGAGGGATACTTGAGCACTGTTTATGGAATTGTAATGTCTATACAAATTTATTTCTTTTGTATACGTAGAGGTATGTGTTAGCTTCCTTCCTATCAGCTGTTCATGCAACCAACTATTCTTTAGTAATATAGTAATTTTGTAGTGGTAATTGACAATGACCAATTGTAGTGTCAGATATGCAACTACTCCAATTAACAAATAATGCATACCATTCAAAAGAGCATAATTTTGCTACTTCAAAACATGAACTAGGAGGTGTGCACCTAGTTATTTCAATTCTAGCCCTATCATTTCCCATTTGTTGTTCCTTGCCTTGAGTCCGTTTACTTGGATACTTTTGTTGATTGGATATGGATGGCTGGTTGGCAAGTGGACAAAACAAAAGCTATCAGCTCATAAGGCATTTCACAATCTTTTCACAGGGGGTGCACTGGAGTGTTAGTAGAAACCTGCCTAGAGCCGTGCAATGGCAGCCAAATGATTGCATAGCTGATGGAATGGAAAGCTCTGTGGAGTGGTGTCTTCACCAATTGGATCTCTGCCTTGATTTGGTCTTTTTTTGTGAACTACACGTCCCACTATGCACAAAAACATGCAAGAATAAGTAGTTGATTATGGTGTGGATGAGGCTAGACCATGCATAGTTTCTCAGTTAACCAGACTATATCCATGTATGTTAGGAATTATGAGAGTGCTCCACGTGCGAAATTCCTAGCCAGCTAACTTGCTCATTTCGGCTTGAACTTCTCTGGCTTATGGTTTATTTTTCATTATTCAATAATTTCATCTTTTTCTGGTTTTTTGTCTTTTTTAGCTTTTTGTCGGTTTTTTTCCCGTATTCGTTTGTACTATTCGTGACGGGTTAACCTGTTTTTTCTATTTTTTATGTTTTAAATTTAATTACGGCAGATAAGCCACTGTCAGTTACAGTACTTTTTCAGCCAGCTACAGTGCTTTTCAGTCATAAACCACTTAAAATAAGCCCTTTTGAGCAGGACCACTCCACTTGAGTGATAACCCTCCGTTCTTTTTATTTGTCGTTTTAGAATGTATCAACATTTTATTACTTTAACCATAAATATACATAAAAAGTATTTAGATTGGTCCTATGAAAATTATACTAGCAAATTTGTCATCAAAAAGTACTTCTATATCATCGTTGAATGCACTACACGCACAATATAAATACTACAAGCATACGGGTCAATTGTACTTTTTCACCCGGTGTATCCCAAGGTTATTGAATCCATGAGGAACTAGCTACCATGCCTTAGGGTTTTCTAACTCCAATCATCAAACTGCCTCAAGAGCAACCAAATTATTGCATAAGGGTGATCCTATCTCGAGCCATGATAAATAGTTGATGACCAATGCTATAGGTTTCTAGGTTATTGCTAATCACTGAATAATAAACTAGCTTGAAACCAGCGTTGAAGCTCGCGAGCTCAAGATCAAGCTCGAGTTTAACTCATTTAAAGTTCAAGCCGAGCTTGAATCGAGCCTAGAACAAGCCGAACTCGAGTAGCTCACAAGCCTCAAGCTTTTTATAGCCTTATCTGGAGGTGGAAGAAAGGTGCTGCGAGTGGACCCCATATGGTAGTGAGAGGGAGTAAAGTGAGCTGAGCTGAGAGGTTTGGACAATTTTTAGACATAATAGATGAGCTCTAAAAATTATGAAAAATTGTTTGGACGCACCTAACATAGATCAGATTATTTGGAAAAAATTTTAGAATTTTATATACTCTAGATGTTTCTCAAAAAAATTGGAAGATCTCTATTTTAATTAAAGAGCACTATTTGATTTGAATAAATTCAAGAACGTGTTCGAAAGTGTTGAAAATTTTATTTCTAGTGCCATAATTATATTGTGAGTTTTGAAATGATATATACTATAAATTTTCTCATGCCATATTTAGTTCAACTTTTTATATTTGAATTTGAATTCAATTTGAATTATATTCAATGCACATTCTTTTCCAAAGTTTTATGTTTGTAAATTATTTTTCCTAAGAAACTCCAATAAAAACCAAGGAAACGAAATGCATGCAAAAAAGTTTTAAATTTTTTTTCTCATTTTTTTCATCCACTGGAATCTGAGATGTTACAGCTGCACCGAGGATATGTTGCACTGTACGAGACTTCTCATCCCAAAAGCTAACTTGTGAGGTAAGGTACTCCCCATTTTTAAATTAGGTATCTTACCCTTTCACAACTAATGTGAACTATTTCAACAATCTCCTCCTTGACACATTATTGTCCCTCAGCCATTCACCGCCTCCTTCACCGTACGCAAACGGTCTCTCAAGGTCACGGTCTATCGGGCGTTGACACTAGTATCCATTGGGTCAAAGTTTTTAGAATCAGGTTTTGATACTATTTGTTGGATTATAAGGGCATTCTCATCTAAAAAGCTAGCTTGTGAGATAAGGTACTCCCCTATTTTTAAGTTTGATCATTTATCTTTCCACAACCAATGCCAGATTATTCCAATAGGTTAGCACGGGGCAACGCTAGGGGTACCATAGGCCTTCATTGACCTAGGCTTTGGCCCAGCACTAAGCATGGCTGGCCCATGGGAGCCCACGATGGACTTTGGCATTTTCTAGACATTTTTCCTTTGTTTATGCAAAATAGGTTCCAAAAATACAACTTCCACTTCAGGTTAGGGTTTATAGCAATAATTCATAATTTTGGCACTCTTCTTACCAATTTACACGAGAAATTAGGAGTGTGGAACGTATATAAAATGACTGCCAACAGTCATTATATTCGTAATAAAATTTTCTAGCATAAAACTAAAAAATTAACTGTCAAAGGGGTATATTGGAGATCATGCCATTGCCCAAACCAACAAGTAAAATAGAATAGAGGTAGTTTAATATATATTTTCTGAGTGTGTTTATATGCATTCAGATGTATCAAATAAAAAGACAATTCTCATCCTAATAAACAAGTCTTCAGTTATAATTTTAGTTATTAATACAGGGCTTAATATAAAGTGCATTCCTTTATAAAGCACCTAGAGAGGCAAGGGGTGCACTTAGAGAGGCAAGTTGATTATTGTGGGATTATGCACCGATTTATCTCTCTCTCTCTCTCTCTCTCTCTGTCCCCTCTTTCTCTCTCTCCTCCCTTTCTCTCCCACCTCTGGCGAGCCACGCCGCCGTCGTCGAAAACCCCGTCGTCGCTGGAAACCTCGCGTGCCGGATAGCTCGCCCTCTTGCTGCCGGAAACCTCCGAACCTTGCCGGACATGATCCAAGCTCGCCGCCCCACCGCCGGCCGAACAGCCACACCCCTGAGCTCACGCGAGCCCGCGCCGTCCTCCATCGCCGAGCTGCCCCGCCGCCGAGAGAGAGCAATCCTGCGCCATTGCTGTCGGATCTGGGCTCGCCGCCCCGCCACCGATGAGAGAAAGGAGGGGAGAGAGAAGAGAGCGCGCGCGGAAAGAGACCGAGCGAGAGACCGACGGGAGAGAGAGAGAGAGAGAGCGGGTTTTTTTTTTTGATAAGGAGAGAGAGCGGGTTTGTGCGTAGCTCACCAGTCACCACTGAGATTCCACCGCGAACCTACTCAGCTTTTTGACACCTACACGAATCTTAAAGCGTAATGAACGGCTCCGCAGCGGTTTGCTTTCGGCAGGTTTGGGAGTCTTTTCTGGTACATAGATTCGTTGTTCAGTGTTCTATTCCTATCATTCCTATCATGATGGTTGATGCGGTTTGTTCCCAATAACCTCACTTTTTTTCTACATTTCTAGTACTATTACACATGTTTGACTTCTCTTGTGTTTTTTTATAGGAGTGAGTATTGTATAGACGACTATTTTTTTTTCATCTTTAATCATTTTTTATATTACAACTTTAAGTGATTAAGAGTGTAACTTTAGAAGAGGAGAATTAGTACACGGTAACTTTATGTATCTGAGAGTGTAAATTCAAGTGACTGAGAGATAAAAAAAAATTAGTCAATTGTGCAATAGCAAAACTTTTTTTTATTACTCTTTTTGAATGGCGAGGGTTCAGTATAGGCGTATTGCCCTCCTGTCAGTAGGGCTGGAAACAAGCCGAGCCGAGTCGGCTCGAGCCAGGCTCACCCAAGCTCGATTTAACTACGGCTCGGCTCGTTTAAGAAACGAGCCAAAAACACTGCTTGGCTCTGCTTAAAAGCTGGCTCGAGCCGGCTCGCGAGCCTAGCTGCCATAACAAGATCAAACTTGTTCCCAGCTTGCAAACCAAGCTACAACAAGCTGCAGTAAACATACTTCTTACTAAAATAACATGTGAATGAGAATCGGTAGCAAAGTAGAGCATGTAAACCCAAAATGATCCATGACTATACTGAATATCTTCTCCATGTTCTGGCAAAAGTAAATATCAAGTAAATAGAGAAGCACCAACCTAAAGTTTGCGAATTACAGCAACTATCATCATTCTTTTCATTCTACTAAATTTCCTATGTTTAAATCCAGACAATAAAATGGATTGACCAATAAAAACACATAGATGTACATGTAAACAAAACTACTTACAATGTTTATTCAAATAAAAGTAAGAGATCTTATATTCTTGTTCAAATTCTCACGAGAGGATCAACAAAGAGCAGCATAAATAAAAGATGATAAATTAAATTCAGTTAAGCTGAGCAGTGTAGCTCAAGAAGAAGTTTGCAAGCTATCCTAGCAAATGCTTGAATTACCCCGGACATGATCTACAAAATTTCACATGAAGTCATCAGACAAGAATGATTCTCAATGATGTTCACAAATGCTCCAAAAATATGGACTCCCAAAAATTGCTATGACATGTGCAAGCAACTGCAAGTAAGCAGCATACCTTTACTTCTGGTATGAATATGACAGAGTAAAGTATTTCATAGGTAGCCTCACCGGTCGGGAGTGAGATGGAGTTGGGGACGGGTCGAGGGGCACTAGATCTGGTGCCGCCGTCGTGCTACTCGTGGACACTGATGTCGGCGGGGTAGAGGAAGACGGAGGGACGTCGGATCCAGAGGCCGCGGGGATGGGCATGGCTAGATCTGGCGATAGTGGCAACAGGGACACCCGGATGTAATTGGATTTGGGGAAGAAGTGTCGCGGCGGTGGGGAAGAATGAGTAGCCAGCGGGCAGGGATTAGGGGGCGCCGGCGGATCTACCGACTGATTGTCTAGCGGGCGGGGAGAAGGGAGGCGACGGATTGGGAGGCTCAACGGCAGCAGTAAGGGGAAAGGGAGGGGCGGCGGTGGGAAAGAATGAGCTACCGGACGACGGGAAGACGGGCCTTAATGGGATGGAGAGGAGGAGGCCTTGACGGTCTATGGTGCCGCTGTGCCGGCCAAGATGTCGGCGAGATCTCAATTCAGGAGGATGGGCGGAGAGCAGGAGAGATGGGTTTAGGGATCGCGATTGGGGAATGGGGATCGCGATCGGGACAGGTCATGGCATGGGGAACGCCGACGCAACGCGAGTGGGGACATCGGGAGATGGGAGATGCGAGTGGGGAATGGCGAGCCAAAATAGCTCGGGATCGGGAGACGCGAGCCAAAATAGCTCGCGAGCAGCTCGAGCTCAGCTCGAATTTTTTGTGAGCTGTGAAGAAGGCTCGGCTCGGCTCGAAATTTCACGAGCTCGAGCCGAGCCAGCTCGATTCGTAACGAGCTCAAACCGAGCCACGAGCTATTTTTTTCACCCCTACCTGTCAGTGTCAGGCAGAGGTGCCCATGAGCTTGCAGGGCAACAACCCAATAGGCCATGATGCCCGAATGGAACTAACTGGGTGCTATGGTGATCTGGCCCGGAAGGTGTTCCTGGCAGTGTAAATGTTTTAGTGACATGCTGATTTGTATGTTCACACTTTAGGGCCTGCTTGGGAGTTCTGATTTTTTTTTTTCACTCGTAAAGGAAAGCCACCTGTAAAGTTTTGTTACATAGCATTACCAGTGAGATCGAACCTCCCCGTAGGTCAGTCTGTTTGGGAGAAAAAGATTCTGTGATTTGAGCAACTAAGATTCCCTGTCAATTCGTCAAAATGGGTGCGATCTTTGCAATATGCATCAAAATTTCAGATCAGACCAACAAATTGGAGCTACAAAACAGGAGAAATTGATAGGAAATTTCGGACCAAATCATCGAAACAGCTCTGCGCCTCCATAAAAAGAGTCCACAGTTGCATTGTTCGTCGAAGTTTCAGACCAGAACATCGCACTGGAGCCGCGAGACTGTACAAATTGATAAGAAAGTCGGAAGTCGGAACAAACTATCAAATTAGGTCAGCTCCCATCAACTTTGTTACACAGCATTACCAGTGAAAAAAACAGCTCTGCGGAAAAAAAGCGAGGGGCTCCGCCGCCTTGCCGATTTATATGTGTTCTTAGTCATTGAAGGGTTGAGTGACTGGATTTACAGTCGTCTAACCGTTGGACGACTGCAAGTAGTCATCTGACGGTTCGACGACTGTAATTATGTTGTCCAACCACCCACAGATTGCTTGCGTGTCGCGGGGCTGTTGGGCAATATGATCTAGTCGTCTAAAGGTTGCGCGATTGGAGACCATTCCTATAAAAAAAAAATTTGCGGCTATATATTTGTTATTTTCAATAAAAATTGATTATTTTCAAAAAAAAATTCTAACCTACTCAGCTTTTTGACACCCGCACGAATCTTAAAGCGCAATGAACGGCTCCGCAGCGGTTTGCTTTTCCACAGGTTTGGGAGTCTTTTCTGGTACATTGCATTCGGGTGCAGTGTTCTATTCCTATCGTGATGGTTGATGTGGTTTGTTCCTAAAACTGATGATCCAAGCAGGCCGCCCTTAATGGAGATCCTTGGTACACTTCGCCCTAGGTCATAGATACGCGACACAGGTACAACGTCGCTGTGATACGATTTCTACAGAAGCAAGGGCATGTCAATATGGCGACTACGATACGAAAATAAATGTGAGGCGCAGTTCATAGAGGTGAGAAGCTACGAATGTTTGTGTCTGTTTGATATAGCTTTTAAAATCAACTTTTAATTTTTATTATAGCACCTAACTTTTAAATGAAGTATTTTTTTAAAATATGATCTACAAGTTAATTATAGTATACATTAATATCCTAATATCTATACCATCTAAAATCACAAGTAACTATTTCTCTCCATAATCTCTGTTGCAAATAGCTAAATTCAAAATTGTTAATGAAAAACTATAGACCACAACCATATCAAATATGCCCTTTTAAGTATTGTTTTCCTCTCCATGCGAAGAATACTACACCGACTACGGGGGAAGTATGGAGGAATTGCCGGAGGCTTATCTGGAACGTATCAAATTCCGGCCCAATCAAATCGAAACAAGGCCCATACACGTTGAGTTTAGTTCAGGTTCCACAAGGATAACGAAACCTTAAGAAAGAAAATAGTCATATGCAATGCACGACTAATTTATGGACGCCCGTGGGATCGCCATCCTACAGATGCACTTGTGGGCCATCCGGTCCGCACTCGGACTGATCGTAGCCGTTCATATTACGGCACGTGGACCTCACAGGCGCGGTTTCCACATCGCTCATTTCTCTTAGTAGAAGTGGTCAAATAGGTCGTGATAGCCTGGCCGCCGACCCAAAGCCTGGTACACTTTGCCAGGCCTAGGCACAGTATATCCCACCACCTAAATAAGCTGCTGCTAACCCGACCTGATGTATCGTGTCGTGCTTAGGTCGAGACCTCGGCCTAGCGGACCAACTTAGCATGGCATGTACAGTATTATGCCTAGCCCAACACGGCCTATTAAGTAGATAAGGCTCGTTTAGGCACGGTAATGGTATAATTTTTGAATTCTTTATTTGTTTTATAACCGTTGGGAAGCTTATAAATTCTAAAAAAAATAAAAATCTCAAAAAAAATCTATAAACAGGCAACAAACCCCCTTGTTTAGCCATTATCCAACCTTCACTCTCTTCTTTTAATTCTGTTCTGAAATTTTAGATCCATTTTGTGATAATTTGGCAAACTTCAAATATATTTTTGCCAAATATCTGAAATTTCAAAATCCAATTGTAGTCAGGAAAAGAGATAACAATATTGATTTCACATATTTTATTATTCTTATTTTTGTACTAAGGGGAAATAAATAATAGTGCAATTTTCGATTTATGGTTTTCTTGATGGAAAATTATGATAATTTCCCTATTATTGATTTCATAATTTCACTAGAGGACCTTACATCCTTCAAGAATATCATGTTTCCACCTCAAACAAGAGAGCAACCAATAATGGGCCTGTTTGGCAACGGCTGTGGTTTATGGCTTTTGGATGAAATTTCTGAATTTTGGTTGTTTACAGTACAGATTACGGAGAGATAGATACTCACTTACAATTTTGAATGGTACAGATGTTGGGATTTTAACGTGTACATCGTTTAACTTGTAGACCCCGCCTTGAGAAAATACTCCGTTTGAAAGTTAGATACTGTAGCAAAAGCCAAAAGCCGCTAGCTTCAGAGGAAAAGAACAGGCCCAACATCATTAGGCTCTAAGAGTGCCTCTACATTTGCAAGCACCAGAGCACATATATCCAGGTCCAGTACATTAGAAGTCTAGGCGGATTTCAAGAAAACATTCAAAGCTAGACGAAAAATGGAGCCCAGATAAGATTTGTTGTTTGTAAAGTATATCATTATGAATTATCTACAAAGTCTTCAAGTAGAACGAGGCACTTGCTCAAACAATCTGCAAGATGTAAAGCAAAACAAAGTGCAGTGGATGGCGAGCAAGGGCTGTGTCAATGGTTTCACGATGTCAGCAGTCCCCAATGGAGGAGAGGCTTTAAGGGGGCACGCATTAGCTTATGTGCAAGCAAGAGCTAGTGCACACGAAAGGAATTGGTCGCATGTTTACCAGAATTAGCAAGGAGCGACGGAGACATTAACAGTGACTGGAGACAAGGAAGAAGCACGGCTTCGAAGGTCTACTGCCGATGCAAGGAAATTAAGTTAGGCATTTGTATAATTGGAGGGTGGAACACAATATGGCACAGATGGCTCGGGGCAAACCTCACCTGAGCAGCTGAAACGCGGTGGCTTGGGATAGCGCACTCTCTGAACTTGGGAAGATGGTTCTGTTAAGGAGATAGAGTTGTATTAGGATATAGAGTTTGTATTCTATTCCATATATGCCTTATCTCTATGTGGCATATCCTCTTGTACTCTCCTATATATATGGCCCTTTGGGTCTCATATCAATATGCACAATATTCATAACATAGTATCAGAGCTTAGGTTAAAACCCTAACCTCGTTCTACTTTCACTTCCGCTCCAGCCGCCGCCGGCTACCTCTTCCGCATCTGCTGCCCCCGGGAGAAGCAATCTCCGCTCCCGGGGGCAGCCACGTTGCCGGCTGTTCTTGACCGCCTGTGCGCGTCCTCTCGCCGACGCCAGCCGTCGTCCTCGGGTCGCCAAACCTCCTCGGGCTCTCACGCGCCTCTGTGCCAACACGTCGTCGCGTCCGCCTGTGCTCGCACGCGCCTCTGCGCCGCGCCGCTGTCTGGATTTGGTCGCCTTCGGCCGCCACCAGCCTGGCACCGTACGGATCCGGTCGCCTCCGGGCCAGATCCGAGCCTCCGACGCCCTCGTCGACTTCATCGTCGCCTCCCCCTGCGGCTCAGGCGCGGGATCTCACGGCGGCGCTGGCTCCTCGCTTCCCATGCGGCGCTGTCGGATTTGGGCTTCCCGCGCCAGATCCCGCCGCCGGGCTCTTCTTCGCCACCAGATCCAGGCTCCCCGCGCAGAATCCCAACGCCTGGCTCTTCCCGCCGCCGCCGCTGTGGTTCTCGTGCTCCGCCTCCCCTGCCTCCGCGCCGGGGCCAGGGGGCGCTCGCCAGCGCCCGGCGTCCGAGGGGCAGATGACGACAGCTCGGTCCGCGGGCAAGTCCAGTCGGGTCTCCTTCCGCATTCTTTGGGCTGCCGCCGCTGTTTCCTTGCGCCAAATCCGGCGTCTTCGGTCGCCTCCGCCAGATCCGGCCGCCTTCTCTAGGCTGCCGCCTCCCGCTGGAGCCAGCCGCTCCCCTTCTCTCTGAGTGAGGGAGGGAGCGCGGACGCCGGGCGCGAGGAGAGTGAGGGGAGAGCAGAACGGCCGTGAGATTGAGGAGAGAGGAGAGATGGCGATGGCATGAGTTATTATGCTGCTATGTGTTTTTCTGTGTCTGTTAGTTTATTTTTCTTGTGAGTCTTCCGTCGCGTCTATCCAAGTCCGTAGTTTCTAATCTTTCGTTCGTCTAAGCCGTGCGAGTCCACAAATTTATTGTTGGTCATAGAAGTATAGGAATTTTTCTTTTGCATAGTCGCAGCCGCTGCTTTTATCTTTGAGCCACTACAGATCGTAGAAGTCTCTATGATGCTGCCGCTTCTCTTTGAGCCGCCGTCCCGAGTTTCTAAAGCCGCTGCGCTTCTTTTGCACCGCGCCTACGTTGTGCTTCTTGTGCACTGCGTTGCCGCCATCTCGGGCTTCGATCTGTGCCACTATGTTTCTATCTATTCCTCTTCAGCTTGATTTGACAGTTTATTTAAAGGCTGCACGCAATGACGACATCATCAAGACTCGGACTTCGAATTTTTCTTATTTTAGTGTTAACTCTTTTTTCAAATGCAATGCTATTGTATACGTCTTGCATTCATAACAGGTTCGACCACGGCTTCACAAAGCACCAACTGCAACATTGACCGAGAAAAGAAGGTTAGGAGAGCGTGAGACTAGCGGAGACGCAAGCTCTGAGCTAAAGAAACTCACCAATGGCAATGACGATTCACGGTGGGCTCACCGGCGCCAAGAATGACATTGGCGTTCCTGCTAAACCAAGGCGCCTCTTCTTTAGCTATTATAATCTCCCCTCTTCTTCAGTGCTTTTGTCAGTGTTGTCTGTATTTTTTTTATTGATCTAGCTTTTGTTTCATGTCTGTATGACTCAATCTTCGTATGTAACAGCTACAAGGGAATTAACGTGCTCAAACATTTTCCCTATTGCGAAGTTAATTATAGTGGTATCACCTTTTTGTTGGCCCCATATACAGCTTTTTTGAGAGGTCATTCTAGCCTTTTGGAATGGAATGAACCCCAAAAACTTAGCTAATCAATGGCACTTTTAGCTCAAAACTCCACGAGTGCAAGAAACCTAAGGTTACTTAGGACACTCTCAATGGAAGACACTACGTAGCAATATTTATATGCTCCACATCACTAGAAATAACTATAGACATTCCTCCCCTGATACATAATATCTTCGAGTGGACCCAGTCAATAAATTAACGTATAATTCAATATTTCTCTCTCCCCTCTCCTCCTCTAATGGATGTTTTAGCTAATATCTTTGTGTTGGATTGTGTGCTCAAGCAATGTCTTACATGTGACATTACTTTTATCTCACATTAACTCTAGTGCCATATTAGATTTTTTCTATGTGGTACCCTCATAAATTTAAAAGGCACTGGCCAAGGTGGAGCATTAGGAGTGCCCTTAGCTAAACATTGGCGCTTTTAGCATAAAACTCGGTGAGTATAAGAAACCTTTGGCTCAGTTCTTTTAGACTTATGTTTAGACTTTATCTCCTATTTCTACACAAACTCGCCGTTAAATGGTGCATTTTTTTTAAGATAGAGTCTACAGATAAATTGTAGTATAAATTGTACCAAATTCAGCCGCACTGCCCAAAATCGTATGTGACCATTTTTTTCTACATACTGTCTCTCGCAAATAAACCAGAATTTAAAAATATCTCAGCCTAAAAAAACTATGCCTTAGCTCCAACCCAACCAACACACCACTGCCCACTTTCTATTCTACCCTTAAAAAGGCTAACTTTCCTTGCAAACTCCGTTTGCACTAAAAGGCCCTAAAAAAGGAGAAGCAACGTTTAGGTTATCTAATAAAAATCAGGCTTGTAAATGTCTGTATAAGCTGTAGTGCACATCAAATAGGCTTTGCGTGTTTGTAGGAAGTTGATACCGTGACCTCTTGCAGCAAGAAATGCGAGGATGGAAAAAAAAATGAGAAATAAAAAGTGAAAGCTCCAAAATAAGGAAGCCTTTTTTTCTCTATCTATAGATCTATTCTTCTCAACTTTTAAAATTAGTTTTTGGTTTTTGCTATAGTACTTAATTTTCAAACAGGATATTTTTTTCAAGACAAGGTCTATAAGTTAGTTGTAGTACACGTTAAAAGCCCAATATTTATACAATTCAAAATCCCAAACGAGTATCTCTTTCTATAATCTCTGACATAAACAGCTAAAATTTAAAATTTTCAGTTAAAACTATAAGAGACAGCTATAAAAAAATAGACCCTATAGTTGATTTGATTGCCTAAGGTTTAATCAACGACCGATGGATAGAGAGGAACCACACGTGAGCCCCTCCCACGGCAGGTTCTTTCCAAAATAAGAACAAGACGTAGAGGGGGGAAAAGGCCAAACGTGAGGGGGAAAAAGAGAAAAGAGCCCTTTTATCCCTCGCAAAAAAAAAAGAGAAAAGAGAAAATAAAAAGCGGAGGAGAAGAGACACGGCGAGGAACTGAAGAGGGAGACGCTACGCCTGTTCGTCTTAAATACGCCCATTCTGAATCATCAGGCTCCCAAGTCCGACGCCTCCCTCAAATCCAAATCCTAAATGGTATTGTAAATGCAGATGCTGCTCCACGTCAATTCCCCCTTCGCCGTAGCGAAGCCCCCGCGCTTCGCCGCCGCCTCGTCTGCTTCGCCGAGGAGATCGGGGAGGGCCCTAGCCGTGCCACCGCCGGCGCATTCCGCCCGTGCCGCCGCGCTCGGGATCCGGAGGACGCCCGCCGCCGCCTCGCCGCGGACGCCGATGGCGGTGGGGGAGGGAAACGCCGCCGCCGCCCACGCTGAAACCGTCGCCTCCGAGGTGCGGCGACTGCTCCCCCTCCTCTCGTCCGTTGATGTTGCAGTCGTCAGTGGGACCCCTCGTTTTCTGCAAAATTACACGAATACCCCTCCCGGGTATGCTGCGGGGCCCACATAACCAGACACACAGCGCTCGCAGCGAAATGATCTTTTTGGAGAGGGTAAAAATGAAAATACGTTGATCGTTAGTGATCTCCGCTCACCGCTTTATTTATTTTTTATATTGACCCCTGGATTTTTGGGTTATTACATCAATCAGCACGACAGAATAATGGAAAGTTGACACCCTTCACTCGCCAAAATTTTGTGAAAAAGATTCAATTTTTTTCCTTTGATTTCCCCCCACTGTGTTCGTATTTCGCAAAGGGTACGCTGATAAAGGATGTTACATCTGCAGGGGTTCTTGTCGGACGCGAGGGCTTACTGGGTGACGAGGTCTCTGATTGCCTGGGATGTTAGCGATCAAGAAACCTCCGTCTGCTTGTATGCAAGCAGAGATGCTACGATGCGCGTGTCGGATGGGGTCATTGAAGGTAGGCGCAATTAATGGATGCATTTTGAGCTATTGTCATTATTTGGTTATAATAGAATAGCAGCACTAATGCATGTAAATTGTAAAACCTCTTGTTGATTTGATAGGTTATGATTCAAAAGTTGAGCTGCAACCAGAACATGCCGGGCTTCCAGCCAGTGTATGATTATTATTGATCCCTTGTGATTATCTGTTGTGCTCAAATGTGTGTTGTGCTTGCTCATCTTTGTATTTTTTTTTAAAAAAAATGTAAATCATATTCTGATGTTAGAGTACCATTTAACAATGTTTCAGGTGACCCAGAAGTTCCCATTTATCAGCAGTTATAAAACTTTCAGAGTTCCCAGCTCTGTTGATGTCGCGAGCATTGTCAAATGCCAACTCGCTGTCGCTTCTTTTGATGGTAATCTTTAATATTTGCTGCCTTTTCTTAAATACCTTTTGCTGCAACGTTCATCTACTGTTTATGTGCAGCTGATGGGAAACACCAAGATGTTACTGGACTGCAACTGCCTGGTGTATTGGATGATATGTTTGCGTACACTGGACCGCTTGGTGCAGTTTTCAGCGAGGAAGCTGTGAGCCTGTACCTTTGGGCTCCTACAGCACAGGTATGGGTTCTAGAAAGCCTCTTAGGCTCTTACGTACTATCTCTAGTTCCACATTTTCTCTGCTTGTATGTAAAATGTCCTTAGTATCGCTACAGGATGTGAGTGTATGCTTCTATGATGATCCAGTAGGGCCTTTACTGGAGACTGTGCAACTCAAGGAATTAAATGGCGTTTGGAGTGTCACTGGATCAAGAGATTGGGAGAACCGGTACTATTTGTATGAAGTCAAGGTATATCATCCAAGTACATCACAAGTTGAGAAATGTTTAGCTGATGATCCTTATGCTAGAGGGTATGTGCGCTTTGATTAGTTCATAATACTAATCCATATACATAGCGGAATAAACTAATGTTTTGTTAATTTGATCAGGCTTTCTGCAAATGGCTCGCGGACTTGGTTGGTTGACATTGATAGTGAAACATTGAAGCCAGCTTCCTGGGATGAATTGGCAGATGAGAAGCCAAATCTTGATTCCTTCTCTGACATAAGCATCTATGAATTGCATATTCGTGATTTCAGGTGAACTGTGCTGTTGGATTATGCAACTGTAAATTTGATGGGATTTTATGCATGTTCATTTGTAGAACTTTACCACTCTATTTCCTGTTTCCTGTCAGTGCCCACGATAGCACAGTGGACTGTAATTCTCAAGGAGGATTTTGTGCATTTACATGCCAGGTTGTTCTGAGTTGATTTACCAGAAGATTGATATAATTCATCATTTGTTTCATCAGTATACATCCTTATTGCATTGTGCAACTTGTGGTACAGGATTCAGCAGGAATACATCACCTAAGGAAGTTGTCTGATGCCGGTTTGACTCATGTGCATTTGTTACCAAGTTTTCATTTTGGTGGTGTTGACGACAATAAAAACAATTGGAAACATGTTGGTAAAAACTCATTCCTTCTGTATGTTTTACCAGACTAACAATATAAACTATTTAGTGTAAGATGGTTAAGTCACTGTTGTAACTTGCGTGCTTTTTTGCTAAAGAAAAAATTGCATTTCTTTTTGTTGTTTACTTTGAACTCTTATGAGAACACATAAAATCGGAATCCACAATCTGATGTAAGATTTTCGGAAAAATTAGACATTAGAAAGTAGACGTATTTTTTAATAATAGAAATTACACATCATTTGAGTTCACTATAGTTTCAGATATCTATCATTTTCTTGTTTTTTAGATAACTTTGTGTGATGACTATTTATAAGTTCTTCATGGATTGAACCAAAATCATGCACTTTTCATCTTATGACTTTTAGTTGACTTATTCGGTTATACCTGTTGGAATCACTGGAGATCTTCATTTACTCTGGCAGATGAGGCTGAATTGGCAAAACTCCCTCCCGATTCAGATATTCAACAAGCTGCAGTTGTAGCTATTCAGGAAGAGGACCCTTATAATTGGGGGTATTCATTTTGTGCTCTTTTTTCTCTCACACATTCCACATGCTAATGTATTTTTGGTAAGTGAAGTTTATTATGTTTTGGCTAGTAAAAATTATTCTCACACATGGTCATATGCAACTAAAGGTATAACCCTGTGCTCTGGGGGGTCCCTAAAGGAAGCTATGCAAGTAACCCAGATGGCCCAAGTCGTATTATTGAATACCGTCAGATGGTTCAGGTGTGTTTTTGTTTTAATATGCGGTAAATTGGAGCTCCCAGCCTATAGCTGTAATGCAAGGAGTAGCCATGCGAAATGTGACTAGCTCTATGCAGGATAGGGATACAGTTGTTTTTCTGATAAAATTTTGGACTGCAGGCTCTTAATCGCTTAGGTCTTCGTGTTGTCATGGATGTTGTATACAATCATCTAGACTCAAGTGGCCCCTTTGGCATCACCTCAGTGCTTGACAAGGTTATCACTCTTTAATAATTGTTTTATATTCATAATCATTCCAACTAAGAAAACATTCATTGATCTTTCTTTAAATGTATTTTACAGCATGCCTTGTTTGATGAGTCTAAGATTTAAAAATAGTTCCATTAAAATTGGCCCACCCAAAAGCATTTCTAACATAAGTAATATCAGTGTCCAATCATATAACAAACCTGATATTACTTCTTGTAACTATTTATTCAGGGGCTTGTTTTTTCCAAATGTAAATTAGAGCCAAAATATTACAGAAAGAAAGGGGTTAGGATCCTTGAGTTTTGGAATTTAATTCGATTGCATGAGACATGGACATGCATGAGTATAGTTGCAGTTGCACCACACACTACCAGAGTGTGCCTCACATTTTGGTCAAGTTTTAGTGGATTTAACCTGCCTTTGCCTTTATTCTATTTTGAAGTACACCACAATCTGCTTGTTACTGTTTAATACTGTAGTTGAAAACATCAGTTGCTTCCAGGGTTCAGAACCGCCCAGTTCCCTCTAGCTTCCAGTCGAATCAGCCAGAACCAGTTTTTGAAAATTCAGACAGTTTTTTCACTGATATATGCCGAGTTTAACCAATTCATGATCGATTATGGCTTATGTAGACCGATTCTAGCTGATTGGTCGTATTTCGTTTAATTCCGGGAACCAGCCAGTTTTTGGCAAATTGGCGGGGACTGGGAAATATGTCCTTTCTCGTTTTATTAACCCTGGTTGCTTCACATTTGTGTTGGCAAATAGTTTCTTTACATTTTTGTAGATGGTCTCTCTACTAAGAATTGCATTGATTCACGACATACTGTGAGCTGAAGGAGATATATTCACATGTCTCTTTTAAATAATTATTTGTGATGAAGATGAAAATATGAACTTTGGAATTGTAGTTTCGGTTAATCTGTGGATCAGTCAGTTTTTCCAATTATTTTATCCAAATCACCATTTTCGATTTGAAGCCTTGTCCCTTCTTCCACTCTATTTGATGTTTTACGTGCCTACCCAAATGAATGGATAAGTATTTTGCTCGCACACTTCATTGTGCATCAAGTGAAAGAAATATGTGAAATTATTGTTTTAAACTAAGAAATGCCAGGTATTGAAATGCTTATCCCTTAATTTCTGTGTTCATTAGTCCAGCATATGTTTATAGATCTAAAAATCTATATGTGTGATAGTTAAACTCAAGCCGTTTATTTGTTCCATGACATACAATATTTTTTGCCTAAAGCTTTTGACCTTCCTAGTGTGTTTTCTTCTATCTTGTTATTTATATGAGATATTTACAGATTGTTCCTGGATACTACCTTAGAAGGGACAGTAATGGTCAGATTGAGAACAGCGCGGTTATGAACGATACAGCAAGTGAGCATTTCATGGTTGATAGGTTAATCGTCGATGACCTTCTGAATTGGACAGTAAATTACAAAGTGAGTTGTTATGGTAACAACATTGTAACTAACTATTATGAACAGTATATCATTATGATATCATTCTTTGAAGACTTAATGGTTCTGAATCATATCATCGTACTTAGTACAATTTAAGCCACTTTGTACACAGAAAATGCATACATTCATGACATTTCTTGCTTCTTCCTTTTTCACTTTGGCTGAAGGGTTTGATGTTGTTGGCTACACGTCTTCTAAATGTTGCAACTTATTAGTATGCATCTTTACGATCATATAATTGTTGCCTTAGGTTGATGGATTCAGATTTGATCTTATGGGACATATCATGAAAAATACCATGGTAAGTAAGCTCACCTCCAAGCTGAATTAAATAACATGTTGACTAGCTGGTTAAACACAAATCTTTTTTGTTTGATCCCCATGATCTAGTACAATTATCACAAATGCATCAATCATTTGCTGTATTTCAGATTCCGAGAACTACATTTATACCCATGCAATTGCATGGGTGAATTTCACTGGTTAGAATTTTAGTTCATTTAACATTACTGTTAGTTAGTAATAGTTGTGAGTTAAAGATGTTCTTCTGTAGCACCAAAATGCACAGCTGGAATAATTTCCTTTTGACTTCTGATTGCAACATATTCACACCACTGGGAAGAATGTTCTAATTGAACCTCATCAACATTCTTTTTTTATAGAATTCTCTTTCGACCATTAAGTTCACCTCAACTTCTATCAGGAAGGTATTGTTAAAATAAACATAGAGAGCAAAGCTCAATATGCAAGCTATGGATTTGGTTACTGACTTTCAAACCTTGTCTTGGCTTAGGTGGTCGATATATTTAGTCTTAATGGCATTCAGATGTGTATATTTAGCATGCTAATCAATTTGGAGCATACGTTCTTTTTAGTATCCATGCCAGAGTCGAACACCTAGTCTAAGAAATTTAGTATCAACTAGCTAACCTCTGCAACAATGCTGGTTGCTTTAGGAAACTAATTTTCATGTCTGTGTGTGTTACTTTGTCATCACTACCACGACCAGTGGAAAGAAAATAGCAAATAGAGCTGAGAAAAGTGAACTTTTGTGGTGTTTAGTAAACCGAACGTTACATACCTCGTATTGATCCTTGTTGTGACATGTGGCCATATGTTGCACAAAATGATTGTAGGATTGTTTTCCTCTTTTTTGTAATTAAGTGCATCATACTATGTGCTTGAGAACCTTTTGTCTAATGAATACAGATGAGAGCAAAATCTGCTCTTCAAAGCCTTACAAGGGATGAACATGGAGTGGATGGTTCAAAGATATACTTGTAAGGACTGAGATTGCTCAGTTTCAGAGCAACCAGTTTTCGTGGTAGCAGCACACATTCTCTGTGCATTAACTGATAAGGACATTGACATTACCACAGGTATGGTGAAGGATGGGACTTCGGTGAAGTTGCAAAAAATAAACGTGGAATAAATGCATCCCAGCTTAACATGAGTGGCACAGGGATTGGTAGGTAAGTCCGAATTTATACCAACTTACTATGTGCAGTGAGCACCTTTCAGCGGCTACCTGCATGCTGCTGCATTTCCTTGAAGATATTTAAATTTGAATTAGCTAGTTAGTCTTGATGGACATGAATTTCAGAACAAATATCCAAGGTATAATTTGTTTTTACAATCATCAAGTAGAATTGACCAGGGAAGTTAACGTCTCAACAGTCATTCTGTCTTTTCAGAAATTCATTACAAAAAAAAAAACTAGAATGCGGTTTTATTCTAGTAAATAGCCAGTGTTGGAAATTTTCTTGTGGTCTTTGTTCTTCATATACTTTCCATTTTTCTATACAAGGTATTAATATCCAATACCATCATATTTTGCAGCTTTAATGATAGAATCCGGGATGCTGTTAATGGGGGTAATCCATTTGGTAATCCACTACTGCAAGGCTTTTCTACTGGTCTGTTCTTAGAGGTAATTTTGATGCCCTTTATGCTTCTACCATTCCTGGAAATTACGGCTAGTATGTGACATTTTAGTAACAAGCTGCCTGCTTCTATCTTTCCTAAGACAGTTGCAGTTACGGGTCTGTTTTCTTAATACAATATTTGGGCCTAAATTTTGTTCTGAACTACAATAGCTGACCTGAAGAAAACTGAACAATCTCATAACCAGGTCCACTTGATACACCTTCTCATTGGCATTCCTTAAGCTATTACTTGTTACGTTCCTGCTAAGGGTTGGTAGTGGGGAACAGAGATTGGAAGGGGAATCAGGGATTGGGAGATGAAATCAGAAGGATTAAGGAAGAACCAGAAAGGTTTTGAGAGGAAGAAGAGAAGAACCAGAGGGAGGAGATAGCAATTGGGGGAGCATAATATTTCAGTTCTATTCAGTTCACTGAACAGAGTTGGTGATGCAGGCTTATATCTTGCCATACTCACGCACACCCTTACATGGGCCCACTGCCCAGACACACACATTTACACACTGAAGCATTCATTCGGCTCACATGCTCTACACACACTGCCTCTTCTCGTCTCCCTGCTTGCCCTCTGAGGTGCAGACCATGGCAGTACTCAATCTGATTCCAGAAGTTGTGCAACTCTCTCTGGTTGAGGCCATTTGCTTAAACTCATAAAGCTTCCTTTTTCTGTAATTACAGATTTGACTATAGCTACCTGAAGTTGCTTATGAATTGGTGTTGCCTTCCATTAGGCCACCGTACCTATAACCATGTGTCAACCATGAATTAGACAACTCTTTCGCCAGTTATAAGCTTTGTTATAGTCCCTGCCAGTTCTATATCTTTTGCATGCACCCCTCAGGTACAGAGTACTTTATTGGTTGGTTGAACTAGTTAGCTACTATCTTGTGTGTCTTAGCTGGAACTAAAAGTCTTCTAGCTTCAAACTCTCAAGTGGAGCTGTGATACACTTTACTACATTGTCCTTTTGTGCAGCCGAATGGGTATTACCAGGGTAACGAAGCAGATACCAGGCTCACACTAGCTACATATGCTGATCACATACAGGTTCGCTATCAATATTCATTTCCTTTCATAAGTTGTCCGCTGGTGGAATTTCAATTTGCTATTGACATATCAATTTAAAGGGCAATGTATTCTGTTGATTAATTTTGTCTTGTTGAAAGGAACATATAAATGAATAGCCACTTTTAATGAAGGCCCTTGAGAAAACTGGAGAATGAATACTTGAGTTCTATATTTCCAATATCTATTACTGTTCCCACTATCTATTGCATGGTGAACATTATTCAGGTGGACATGAAAAATTGCTTCTATTATAGTAATATGTTTTTACAATTTGTCTGGTTTATTTCTGGCAAGAGATAAAAGGTAAACAATCTAAGCAATTTGGAGCTTAGCAACCACTTGGATACAATTCTGAAAAAGCTTGTCTTGGCCACAAGTGAAGTTCCTTGATGGGTTAGTTATGTTGAAGTGTTATCTACAGATGGAAAAAAGCAAAGCTGTATGGAATTAATTAGTTACTCTTTTAGACAAATGCGTTCAACTTGGTCAGTTGTAGTTAAAATGAAGTAACCATCTTCTGATGCTAAATTTCAGGGTTAAAGCACAAAGGTAAATGTACTACTTTGTGTTGAACCTTAGCTCATAGGGTAAACATTGCCAGGAGGACAACTGGACGGCATTGGCTTGATTGGACTAGGGATTAGACTATCGATGAGGGAGAAGAGCAATGGGAGAGAGATTAGATTAATTCATCTTCATTGTTTCATTGTTTGATTGATAATAGATACATGCTACCCCTTTTATAGGGATAACTTGACTTGACCTTCAATAAACAATTTCATTGCTTGATTGATAATAGATACATACTACCTCTTTTATAGAGATAACTCGACTTGACCTTCAAGAAACAATCTCTATATCTAAGAAAATCTATCTCTAATAAATAAAATATATTTATAAGGTAGTAAACCTATGTAAGAAGAAAATTAGCTAATCTTATCTCTATCCTAATTAATCTAAGCCTGCCATACGTGCTGCTACAGTATGCAGATACTGTTCACGTGTGTGAACAGTACCATAAACAGTAATTCCGTGCGTGAACAGTACAGTAATTCACGCGTGTGGCAACTGCCATGAACAGTTCTTTGGCGACAGCTCGTCCTCGAGCTGTGGTGGCGGCTATGGTTGCAGCCCTTGGTAGAGACTCAATGTGGCGAGCAATTATGATGCCTCGTGTGGAAGATTAGCAATGTGTTAATGATGATTGATGGCGAAAGTGCGAGGGCCTTAGCGTTGCTCGATGTCAAGAAAGTTGCCGGTGATAAAGGCAGTCAATGTGGAACAACACTGGCGCACTTCATGGTAAGCAGAAGGCGTGTGAAGAGATTGATTGCTTTGATACTAATTATCATGAAGCTTAGTTCATAACGGGATAAACATCCGTCGGAGAGAGGTCAGACGACGACGCCTTGAGATAGAACGACGCTAGGATCAAGAGAGGCAGTTTGAAAGTTATATATGAATTGTCCAATGTATCAATTATAGAATTTGCTTCCTATGTGTTGGGATGTAATTAGTTTGTTCTTTGCCAAGCAAGAACTATATTTTGGACTAATGAGCATATCCTCATATCAATTTCTTTTTCTTTTTCTTTTTACAGATCGGGCTGGCTGGTAATCTGAGGGATTATGTATTAATAACTCATACCGGAGAAGCTAAGAAGGGGTCAGAAATACGCACTTTCGATGGATCACCAGTTGGCTATACTTCATCCCCAATAGAAACAGTATGGTTCTTTTAACTTTCCAAAATATTTAGTACTTGTTACAATATCATTGATTCAGTGCTCACAGGATTAGCATAATATGTTTTTCAATTTCAACAACAACAACAACAACGACAATAACAATAACAAAGCTTTTTGTCCCAAATAGGTTGGGGTAGTGTTATGTGGGGAAATAGGGTTTACAGCCGCCGTAAGGCATCAGGAGAGCAAGAGTCCTAGTTTATATTAAGATTGTTATTTCCTTCCTAGTATCAGATAAGGTTTCCCTAAATCTAGGACATTAGGTATTAGTTGGTTGAGCATGTAAGGCCATATATATTCAGGCCATCAGTTATTGAATAAAGCAATCAAGAAGTTATTCCCAAAACCAATCCTGTTCGGCATCACGGCTCCGGGGAGGCGAGGCGAAAGACCTCGCCCTCCCGTTGAGCACGCCTACAATCTGCGTAGCCGGGGATCAAATCTGGCGGCTAACATCTTGGTATCAGACGTTCACGATCCTTGCCCTGCTTCCTCCGCCATGGCCGGCGCCACTGATCAGGCGGATCTTAAGGCGACGCTCTCCGACATCATCAACCGCCTGGAGGCTATGCGCGGCGACATCGCCGATCTGAACAACCAGCAGCAAGCCCATCATCTGGCGATTCAGCGCCTCGAGAAGGGCCGCCACGATCCGTCCCTCCAGTTGGGCGTGCGTGATGAAGACAGCAGCGCCACAGTGGCCGGCGGGTCTTTTGGCCGCGAAGGGCGCCAGAACAGCGGCGATGGTCGCACCGGAGATCGGCCCCCTAGGTATCACAAATTGGATTTTCCTAAATATGACGGCAAAGGCGATCCACTGCCGTTCATCAATAGGTGTGAGCAATTTTTTCGCGGCCAGCGCACGCCTGAAGAAGACAAGGTGTGGCTTGCTTCTTACCACCTCCTTGATTCGGCACAACAATGGTATATGCGCATTGAGCGCGACCATGGTACTCCGTCATGGCGTCGCTTCACCGAGTTGCTTAATCTCCACTTCGGGCTGCCCCTGCGCCAAGCCCCTTTGGGCGAGCTCGCGGCTTGCCGCCGTACCACCACAGTCGCCGCCTATGCAGAACGATTCCTTGATCTTCTGGCATGGGCGGGACCTCTCACGGAAGATCAGCAGGTGCAGCTGTTCACCGTCGGCCTACAAGAACCGCTCAGCATCGATGTCCAGCTCCAGTTTCCGAGCACCCTACAGACGGCGATGAGTTTGGCTCGAGCCTTCGAGCGTCGCGAGCAGATCACCCGGGAATTGGTGCGACCAGTGCGCCCACCGCGCGCCCTTCATACTCAGCCGGTTGTTCCAGCATCCGCAACCGACGGG
Organism: Dendrocalamus latiflorus; assembly: GCA_017311315.1. NCBI lineage: Eukaryota > Viridiplantae > Streptophyta > Magnoliopsida > Poales > Poaceae > Dendrocalamus > Dendrocalamus latiflorus. The sequence goes on from CM029628.1 coordinate 4,258,375, forward strand.
GCTGCTTCATCTTCCTCAGTTCCGGTGCCACAGACGACCACAGTAGCGGGCCGGACAGTTCGTCGTCTTACATCTGATGAGATGGACGATCGCCGTCGTAAAGGCCTTTGCTTCAATTGCGACGAACCTTATTCCAGGGGACACAACCGTGCCTGCAGGCGGCTCTTCTTCTTGGAGTTGTCCGCCGAGGATATTGAAGACGACGGGGCTGATACGCCGGAGACGCCCCGGATATCGCTGATGGCAATGGCGGGTATCCGTATTGCTGAGACTATGCATCTCAGCGTCCAACTCGGTGAGATCACGCTCACAGCCCTGCTTGACTCCGGCTCCACGCACAATTTCGTGTCAGAGACCTGCGCGGCTAGCTCAGGCTTGCCGTTGGTGCCGCGCTCTGGGTTAAGGGTGACAGTGGCCAATGGAGATCGGGTACCTTCGCCAGGTGTTTTGCCCAAGACACGTTTGGTCATTGGCGAGGAGGTCTTCTTCACCGACCTCTACGTCCTTCCGCTGGGTGGCTACGACTTGGTTCTGGGTACTCAATGGCTCTCCACGCTAGGCCCGATTCTCTGGGACTTCAACAAGCTCACCATGTCATTCTGGCATGGCGACCATCGGGTGGCATGGCGCGGCTTGCCGGATGCTGCCAAGGTTCCTGCGCGCGCAGCGGCTTGTCACAGCAGCGACCTGTTGGATGCCTTACTGCTTGAGTTTGAGGATGTTTTCGCTGCTCCGTCTGGCCTGCCGCCACCACGGGTACATGACCATCGCATCCACATGCTGCCAGACAGCGGACCAGTCGCAGTACGGCCGTATCGCTATCCCAACCGCCAAAAGGACGAGTTGGAGCGACAATGCCGGGAGATGATGGGCCAAGGTATTATTCGCCGCAGTACCTCTGCGTTTTCTTCCCCGGTGTTGCTCGTTAAGAAGAAGGACGGTTCCTGGAGATTCTGCGTGGACTACCGGGCTCTCAATGATCGAACCGCCAAGGATAAATTCCCTATTCCGGTGGTGGATGAACTCCTCGATGAACTTCATGGGGCACACTTCTTTTCCAAGCTTGACCTCCGTTCGGGGTATCATCAGGTGCGTATGCATCCGGCCGACATCGATAAAACGGCATTTCGCACTCATGAGGGTCTCTATGAATTCTTGGTTATGCCCTTCGGATTGACGAATGCCCCGGCAACATTTCAAGCCCTTATGAATGAGGTACTTGGTCCCTTCCTCCGAAAATTCGTTTTGGTCTTCTTCGATGACATCTTGGTCTATAGTCCATCCTGGTCTTCGCACCTGCAACATCTTCGCACCATGTTCTCAGTGTTGCGCGCCAACAAGCTATTCGCCAAGCGTTCCAAGTGCTCCTTTGGCGACAGGGAGGTGGCATATTTGGGGCATGTAGTGTCTGCTGCTGGGGTCGCCATGGACACTTTCAAAGTTCGAAGTGTCGTCGAGTGGCCTCGACCCCGCTCCGTTCGGGCATTGCGTGGATTTTTGGGACTGGCAGGGTACTACCGAAAGTTTATCAGAAACTTTGGGGCTGTCGCAGCACCGCTCACAGCCCTGCTGCGGAAGGATGCGTTTGCCTGGTCCCCGGCAGCCGACTTGGCACTCCAGCAACTCAAGACGAGTCTCACCACAGCGCCTGTTCTTCAGTTGCCTGACTTCAATCGGCCCTTTGTGGTGGAATGCGATGCGTCCGGCACAGGGTTGGGCGCGGTGCTCCATCAAGACGGTGGCCCAATCGCTTATTTCAGTCGTACCATGGCGCCACGCCATCACGGCCTCGCCGCTTACGAGCGGGAGCTGATTGGGTTGGTCCAGGCAGTCCGGCACTGGCAACCATACTTATGGGGTCGTCAATTTGTCGTCAAGACGAATCATTATAGCCTCAAATTCCTACTGGATCAACGCCTCACCACAATTCCGCAACATCACTGGGTAAGCAAATTGCTTGGTTTCGATTTTGAGGTCATCTTCAAGCCAGGACGACAAAATGCGGCGGCTGATGCTCTCTCCCGGCGTGAACCAGAAGACACTGCGGCCACTTGCGCCATATCAGGTCCCACATTTGATCTCCTGGCTGACGTGCGTGCGGCTAATGAAGCGGATCCAGCCCTTAGCACACTGCGGGAGCAGATTCAGTCCGGTTCTCTTCAGCAGCCATGGGCTCTTCTTGATGGGATGGTATCTTTTCGCCGTCGTCTACACATTCCAACAGGCTCTCTGTTGCTGCCCTGAATGTTGGCCGCAGCCCACGACGAAGCGCATGAAGGCGCCCAGAAGTCACTTCACCGCCTGCGGCGAGACTTTCACACGCCTGGGGACCGCAGCCTCATGCAGGCATATGTACGCAGCTGTTTGATCTGCCAACGTAACAAAACGGACCATCTTCACCCGGCCGGGTTGCTCAGACCCCTCGCGGTACCCTCCGCCGTTTGGGAAGACATTGCAATGGACTTCGTGGAAGGACTTCCACGTGTCAATGGGAAATCGGTGATCCTCACCATCGTGGACCGGTTCTCCAAATACGCCCACTTCGTCGCCATTGCCCATCCATACAGTGCGGAATCTGTGGCCACGGCTTTCTATGCGAACATCGTCCGTCTTCACGGCATTCCATCTTCTATCGTCTCCGACAGAGATCCGGTATTCACTTCGGCCTTTTGGAAAGCCTTGTTTGAGGCCACGGGTACTAAGCTTCACATGAGTTCGGCATTCCACCCTCAGTCGGACGGCCAATCCGAGGCAGTTAATAAGGTTATTGCTATGTATCTTCGCTGCTTCACGGGTGACCGTCCCCGTCAGTGGGTGCGTTGGCTGGCCTGGGCGGAGTACATCTATAACACCTCATATCATTCTGCGCTGCGGGCGACCCCGTTTCGAGTCGTCTACGGCCGTGATCCGCCTTCTCTTCGCTCGTATGAACAGGGCAGTGTGCGGATCGCAGCGGTCGCCCAGTCCTTGGAAGAGCGAGACGCCTTCATCACTGATGTCCGCGCCCGGCTGGAATTAGCACAGCAAGTGGCCAAACAGCAATATGACAAGCATCATCGGGCACTCACATTTGTGGCAGGCGATTGGGTATGGCTACGCGTCCGCCACCGCGTGCCCGCTTCCCTGCCAGAGGCGGTCAAAGGCAAGCTTCGTCCTCGCTTTTATGGACCATATCAAATCATGGAGGTGGTTAATGAGGTGGCTTATCGCCTTCTTTTGCCTCCCGGTACACGCCTTTACAATGTCTTTCATGTGGGTTTACTCAAGCCGTTCGTGGGGACACCTCCAGCTTCTCCACCTCCTTTACCGCCCATCCACAATGGTGCTGCTCAACCAATACCTGCCAGAGCGCTTCGGGTTCGCATGATCAATGGCGTACGTCAGGTCCTCGTTCAGTGGGACGGCGCGCCAGCCTCAGCCGCTTCATGGGAAGATCTTGAGGACTTCAGCACACGCTATCCAACATTTCAGCTCGAGGACGAGCTGATTCTCGAGGGAGGGAGAGATGTTATGTGGGGAAATAGGGTTTACAGCCGCCGTAAGGCATCAGGAGAGCAAGAGTCCTAGTTTATATTAAGATTGTTATTTCCTTCCTAGTATCAGATAAGGTTTCCCTAAATCTAGGACATTAGGTATTAGTTGGTTGAGCATGTAAGGCCATATATATTCAGGCCATCAGTTATTGAATAAAGCAATCAAGAAGTTATTCCCAAAACCAATCCTGTTCGGCATCACGGCTCCGGGGAGGCGAGGCGAAAGACCTCGCCCTCCCGTTGAGCACGCCTACAATCTGCGTAGCCGGGGATCAAATCTGGCGGCTAACAGGTAGGCTAGAAATAAATCCCCTTCTCAAGATCAAAGAAACAAGAGTCTTGAAAATCTACAATGCAAAACCCTAAACTGTACATCCTATCATCTGAGATGAGAGTCTAAAACACTACCCCTAAACTTTCTTATGGTTCTAGTACGTGGATCGCTAACTTCCATACGTTCTTATCTAAAGCTAATTATTTAGATATATTCCAATCCTTCAAGTCTCTTTTAACTGCTTCCTCCCATGTCAGTCTTAGTCGACCTTTGCCTCTTCTTACGTTTTCAGTATATCTTAAAATGTCACTACGGACCGGAGCCTTAGGAGGCCTCCGTTGGAGGTATCAAAACCATCTCAAACGATGTTAGATAAGCTTCTCTACAATTGGTGCTACCCCCACCCTATCACGTATATCATCATTGCGGATGCAATCTCGCCTTGTGTGACTACAGATTCACCGCGGTATCCTTATCTCTATTACACCCATTTTCTGTATATGTTATCTTTTAGTCGTTCAACATTCTGCTCCATATAGCATTGCGGGTTTGATCGCCGTCCTATAGAACTTACTCTTTTAACTCTTGAGGAACTTTATTGTCACACAGCACACCAGATGCTTTGCGCCATTTCACTCATCTCGTTCTTATCCTGTGGTTCACGTCTTCATCAATCTCACCGTCCCACTGTAGCATCGATCCCAAATAACGAAACGTATCCTTCATAGGCACCACTTGTTCGTCCAGCCTAACATTTCCATCATCTAGGTACCGCTGAAATCACGCCTCATATACTCAATTTTAGCCCTACTAAGTTTAAAACCCTTCAATTCTAAGGTCTTCCTCCACAATTCCAGATTTATATCAATACATATCCTACTCTCATTAACTAGCACCACATCATCAGTGAAAAGTATACACTAAGAGATACCTCTTTGTATATCTCACATAACCTCGTCTATCACTAGGGCAAAAACGTATGAGTTCAACGCTGACCCTTGGTGTAGTTCTATCTTAATAGGACAGTTATTACTAACACTACCACATATTTTGACATTAGTCACAACATCTTCGTACATGTCGTTAATTAGGGTAATATATTTTGTTAGGATTTTTTTTCTTCATAGCGCCCACCACATGACCTTCTTTAGCACTTTGTTATAGATTTTCTCCAAGTCAATAAATACCATGTGAAAGTCCTTTTGCTCCATAATATGTTTTCCAATTTGCATGGGATTTTTTTTCTCACTTCGTTAAACTCTGTTACCAATTATATACTAAAATGTACTGTTCTGTACATTTCAGATCAACTATGTTTCTGCTCATGACAATGAGACACTATTTGATACTATCAGTCTAAAGGTATGGTCCGTAGCCTGTTACTGAAATAACTAACTTTTATTATGTATTTTCATCAATTATTACAGTATGGTAATCATTCTTTTTTTTATCCTTTACAAATGATGAAGCTGACAAGACAGAATAGCATGAATGTTTATCTTTTTTTCTGGTAACAGTAGTTTTTTAAAGGAATTTTCTGCTAACAGTAGTTGCTAAAATTAGTTACTTCCTTGGAAGTTATACTTTATATTCATAAACCAAACATGTCAGTATTGTGATAATATAATTTTCAGAAACAATTTTTCGTATTAGTTCAAGCAGTATCCCTTCCTCCTTTATTCCTCTAATAAACTTGTATTATCTGAAATTTTTTCTTTGGCATGTTTGTGCAGACCCCAATGGGCCTCTCAATTGATGAGAGATGCAGGATAAATCATTTGGCCTCAAGCATGATGGCATTATCCCAGGTCCTTGAAAAAATGATTTATTGGTTATAATTTTATAATTTTTCTGGTATATAGTGCTGTCATATTATGGGAGTTAATAACCAGAAAAACATTTTCCACTAACATAAGTTGCTAAATCAAAGTAAAATGAGTAATGTGGCCTGGCTAATCTAGCAGGTCAAGTGGTTAACCTAGTCGAATTAACTCAATCTTGAACTCGTCTCATGATGCGAACTCACTAAATGATCATGATGGCTAATCTTATCTCTTGTTTTCCTACGATAATTAAATTGTTGTGGTCGGTAGTTGGGTACGGGTCCGAAGACCAAGGATAGGGCATTCGCCCTCATCTAACCGTCAGCAGGGTTCTTCCCTGATAAGGTAGAGAGACTCTAAGTCTTATTTGGGGAACATTTGTTTATTCATTGTTTGATTATAAATGGTGCGGTTTCTTTCTTTATATAGATGAGGTTAATCATTGTTTGATTATGAATGATGCGGCTTCTCTCTTTATATAGATGAGGTTAACCTCTAACAATATAGAAACTAATACAATCTAATGCAACCAATCAACTAAAAATAATATCGTATTGATACTACCTAAATATTAAGATATCTATTCGTAATATAAATATATGCATCTCCATTCCTAATATGAAGATATGTATCTAAGCATTCCTAATACGAAGATACGCATATAACTATTAGAATATCTCTTTGTATAAAGCCCATGAGACCCATAACCCCTTTTGTATATACTCTCTTGTATAATCAACAGTGAATGAATATATACAATATACTTTACATGGTATCAGAGCTCCCTAGCGGCGGCTTCTCTCGCTATGTGGACGGCCTTCTCTTCCACTGTGCTGACGGAGCATTCCCGCTGATCGACTTGCACATCACCAGCTTCGTGCGGTGCAGCCTCTTCACCCTGATCGTCACCGGTGCGACTTCATCATCCTGCTGGTGCGGCTCATCCCACCGGTGCTGCTTTTTCACCCAGTCGACGGATTCCTCACCCCATTCGTTGCCGTTGGCCTCTTTTGTTGCGGCTTGCGCATCGTCAGTGCATTCCCATCGGTTAACGGCCTCCTTACCCCATCGTCGCTGTCGCCGACCTCTTCCGTTGCGGCTTGCGCATCGCTGGTGCATTCCAACTGGCTAACGGCCTCCTCACCCTGCCATTGCCATCACTGCATCTTCTTCGTCGTCGCCAAGCTAACAACCTCCTCACCCCGCTGTCGCTGCATCCTCTTCGTTGCGCCGAGCAAAGGAAGTGCTGTGTCGTAGGTGGCTTCTTCGTTGTCACCAAGTAGAGGGAGTAGGTCTTGCTGTTGGCTTCCTTTTCGTTGTTGCTAACGGCCTCCTCACCCCGCCGTCGCCGTCGCTGCATCTTCGTCGTCGTCGCCAAGCTAGCGGCCTCCTCACCCCGTCATCACTGCATCTTCGTCGTTGCCGAGTAGAGGAAGTGTTACGTCGCGGGTGGCTTCTTCATCACTGCCGAACAGAGGGAGGTCTTGCTGTCGGCTTCCTCTCCGTTGCTGGAGTAGGTGTTACGGTCGGTCTCTGCCTCTCCTTTGTTCGTGTTGCATCGCCGGTGAGTCGCCAAGTCTTCCAGTTGTTGTAGGCCTCTTCGTTGACCTCTTCTTCATCTCCGTCGAGCAAAGGATTGTCCCCTCTGATGTTCTCCTCTACCATGGCAAATGATGGCTCCCTCTTGGTCACTGACATCAAGCTAGATAGTTCCAACTACAGGGAGTAGGCTTTCTCAACCATGACAGTTTTGAGGGCAGTCGGTCTTGAAGAACACCTTAATGATGATCCTCCCGATTTAAGGGCTAATGATGCCATTAAGAAGGCTTGGAAAAAGGCTAATACTAAGATGATGGGAGCTCTGGTTCTGAGTGTTGTTCCTTTGCTTCGGGTGAGCCTTAAGCATCACCACTCCGTCAAAGAGAGATGGAAATATCTTGAACAGCGATATCTTCAACCTAGTGGAGCACTTCATTTCTCCTTGCTACAAAGTTTGCACAATCTTCAGCAGCAGAACATGTCCATAGAGGAGTACTATGGAGCCTTCACTCGCATCACCAGTCAGTTTGCCTCTATAACTCCAAAGAGTCACTCCGGATGTGAGTCTTGTATGGCTAAATAGAAGCATGAGAATCAGACCTTCATGTTTCAATTTGTGATGGGTCTTAGGCATTAGTTTGAGTACAGTCGCACCCAGTTACTTGGTTGCCCAACTCTTCCTACCTTGGATAATGCACTTGCTCGTCTGATTGTTGAGGAGACACGTCTTTGCTCTCTTGCCACACTACTGCAGCGATGACTCACATCAATGTTCTTGTCTTTTAGCACCGAGTTTCTTCCTCAGGAGATGTTGTCTATTCCTATTGCAGGAAGTCTGGACATACATCTGATTGTTGTTTTGCCCTTCACCTTGAGATGTTGGCTGAGTATCGTAAGATGTTTCTTTTGCAGCACCGTCGTGGATCTACTTGGAGGACCTCCACCATTGCAGTCTTTAGTCTGCGAAGAGTGTTTTAGTTTCAGCTGCTTCCCAGTATGCTTTCGGTGTTGTTCAGCCTTGGGTACTTGATTCAAGGGCTACTTTTCATGTGACCTCTTATTATTCTCAGCTTGTGTCCTACCAGCCAGTGAAGGACAGTCTATCCGTTTAGATAGCTGATGGTACATCTTGTTCTGTTACACATCAGGGTTCTCTTGCCATATCCAAGTTTTCTGTTGCTAAGCATAAGCATCGTCACATTATTGAGACAGTCCACACTCTTATGATTTTCTATTTTGTTCCTGCTCATTTCTAGGGTGAAGCTGTTTCCCTTGGGTACATTTTTGAATGTGTTTTTCTTGGGTACATTTTTTTTAGCTCAAGGGCTATCATTGCTATGATCCCTCTGCTCACCGCATTCGGTTTTCTCGAGATGTCACATTTGCCGAGGATCGACCTTTCTTCTATTCTTCCACTCAATCATCATCCTCTGCTTCCTTAGAGAGTACCTCATTTCTTTCTCTTCTACTTATCCTCTCTTCAGATGAGTCATTTGCTGATCTGCCATCATCATCTCTGTCACCAGAGCCATCTTCACAGGTTCCTCCCTCTCCCTCACCAGCTCCCCATTTAGATACTTTTCTTTTCCTTTATAGTTGTCGTCCCGGAATTTCATTTGATTCTGAGTCTCTTATTCACTTGACTTCTGCTCCTTCGACTAGTACTACTGGTCCCTGCATTGACGACTCCTCTCAGACATTGAGGTATGCTCTTCGTGATCGTTTTTCCATTAAGATTCCAGACAGATATGATTTTTTCATGCAGGAGCAGCTCATGAGCCTAGTACTTATCAGGAGGTAGTTCTACTACCTGAGTGACAACTAGATATGTTTGAAGAGCTTGCAGCTCTAAAGGGTACTGGTACATGGGATTTGGTGCCATTACCTCCTTAGTCAGTCCCTATCACGTGCAAATGGGTGTACAAGGTAAAAACCAAGTCAGATGGTTTTGTGGAACGCTATAAGACTCGACTTGTTGCTGGAGGTTTTCAGTAGACTCATGGTCGAGATTATGATAAGACTTTTGCTCCAGTTGCTTACATGACGACAGTTCGCACTTTGATTGCTGTGGCTGCTATTTGGTCATGGAAATTTTCTCAAATGGATATTAAGAATGCCTTCTTTCATTGTAATCTACATGAGGAAGTCTACATGGAACAACCTCCTAGTGTTGAGGCTCCATCTGGGCATGTATGCCGCCTTCGAAAGGCTCTCTATGGGCTCAAGTAAGCCCCTTGCGTCTGGTTTGAGCGTTTTAGCTATGTGGTTTGAGCTACTGGTTTCTCTCCTAGTGAACATGACCGTGCACTCTTCATTCACACCTCTAAGCGTGGGCATACATTGCATTTGCTCTATGTGACATGTTGATTACTGGAGATGATTCAGAATACATTGCCTTTGTTAAGCAAAAATTGAGTGAGCAGTTAAAGATGTCAGATCTAGGGTCCCTCAGTTACTTTCTAGGAATTGAGGTTGATCATTCTAATGATGGCTATATCTCTCAGCATCGGTACACTTAGGATTTGATCTCTCGCTCAGGTCTTACTGATACATGCACTGCTGCTACACCTATGGAGCTCCATTTGCAGCTGAGTCCTACTGATGGCACTCCTCTTGAGGATTCCTCTCACTACAAGTATCTTGTAGGCAGCCTTGTGTATCTCACTGTGACTAGGCCTGATATTGCTCGTGCAGTTCATGTTCTCAATTAGTTTGGCAGCGCTGCTACTTCAATTCATTATAGTCACTTTACTTCATGTACTTCGGTAATTAAGTAGGACAATATCTCGTCGTTTATTTTATGCTCACTCTAATCAGCTTCAGCTTCATGGTTACTCTGACTCCACCTGGGCCAGTGATCCTATTGACCGTCACTCAGTCATTGGTTAATGTCTTTTTCTTGGTACCTCTCTCATTGCCTGGAAGTCCAAGATATAGACTACAGTATCCCATTCCAGCGCTGAGGTTAAGCTTCGAGCCCTTGCCACTATCACATCAGAGATCGTGTGGCTTCGGTGGCTTTTAGCTGATCTTGGTGTTCCGTGTGATGCACCCACATTCCTTCTTTATGACAGTATCGTTGTTATTCAGATTGCAAATGATCCTGTCAAGCATGAGCTGACCAAGCATATTGGTGTGGATGCTTCATTCACACGTTTTCATTGCCAATAATCAACTATTCGTCTCCGGTATATTTCTTCGGAGCTTCAAGTGGCAAATTTCTTTATGAAGGCTCAAATTAGAGAACACTATAGGTTTCATGTTCTCAAACTTAATATGTCAGATTTACCTTAAGTTTAGAGGGGGGTAGTATCTCTTTGTATAAAACCCATGAGGCCCATAACCCCTTTTGTATATACTCTTTTGTGTAATCAACAGTGAATATATACACTATACTACTTCACAATAACCATTCCCAATACCGCTGCTACAGTACTGTCAGCCTGCTCATGTGCTACAGCGCACGTTGCTGTTTGCCCACTGCTACAGTGCCTTGCCGGATCATAGGCCATAACATAAACATGAGGATATCTTTTGCCAGAAGCCTAGGAAGTTTAGTATTAGTAGTATTGGAACTTAAAATGGATAGTAATTTGAGTCTTATATTATAGTCCAACAGAAACACATGGCAGTAAAATTTCACATAATTTGTATTTTCGGCTTTCACCATCTTTCTTATTCTGCTGACCAAGTAATTTTTGCTTTTTCATGTGATAAAGACTATAGTATATCACTATATCTATTTTTAAGCAAACAACCGATAATACTATAGTAAGCTTTCATACATCAGCTATAACTTGAGCATCTGGAACAGGTTCCTCATTTTTTTTTTGTCTTTATGTGTCCTTTCAGGGAATACCATTTTTCCATGCTGGTGACGAGATACTTAGATCTAAATCACTTGATCGAGATTCGTATAACTCTGGTGATTGGTTTAACAAGTAATACTCTGCTCTTTCGACTTTGATGAAAACATCAGTTGCTCCCACTTTCCATTAACTAAAATATTTGAATTGCTTTCAAGAAAGTAAAACTAATTCAAATTTCTTTGAACAAATATTTGTTATTACCATAACTTCTCAATTCTCACTATATATGAAGAAGAGTTTTAATGAGAATAGAAGTTCCCCAGCATCTTTATCTGCAGGGTAATGTTCTGTTTTGTCCCTATTGTGAAGGCTTGATTTCACATATGAAACAAACAATTGGGGTGTTGGGCTTCCTCCAAGAGAAAAGAATGAAGATAATTGGCCTTTGTAAGTTTCCAAATCCTTCTTGAATTTTCATAGATCATTTAACCTATCATCAATGTGAAGAACTCTTGCCTCTTTATTAGCATTCTGATTTAGTTGTATATTTTATTGTGCCCTTTTGATATAGTAAAGAACCTCAGTGATCATTTTCGTTCTTTTTCCTTTTAAGTTCTATGCATGTGTTTGATGTTCAAATTGGAAATTGATTTTTGCAGGATAAAACCAAGATTGGAAAATCCGTCTTTCAAACCTGCAAAAAATCACATTGTTGCTGCCTTAGATAATTTTGTTGACATCTTGAAGATCAGATACTCCTCACCACTCTTTCGTCTAAGTACAGGAAGTGACATTGAGGTACACGTATTCTTTGTGCTAACAAGTTAATCTGAACTTTTCAGATTGCTATAGTGCTATTATGTAGAGTTGTAGATGAGCAACTTTTTTTTCTGCGAGGGACGAGCAACTATGTCAGTTAAGTACCTTTCAGGAAATGTTGATTTATGCTACATATATCAAGTAGATTTGGTAGACATGTTTCACAGAATGAAATTATATATGGCATAAATGTCATGCATTGTGGGAAGCTGGGAGCTATATAATTGGCAATAGGACACAAATGTATGTCAACTTATAGCCGGTAGTTGGAAATGAATGTTTGCATGAAAATTAGAGACAAAGACAATATGTGCAGCTCCACTCCATTAGTACAACAAATGAAGTAGCAGCTAGCAACTGGCACAAGAAAACTATGAATATTTGATCTCTTGTGATTTCTTCAAATCTAACTGTATTCGTATCGTATGTCAGCAAAGGGTCCGCTTTCACAACACAGGGCCCTCCTTGGTCCCAGGAGTTATTGTCATGAGCATTGAAGATGCACGAAATGATAGACCTGAGTTGGCTCAGTTAGATACAAAGTAAGTAGGACTGCTGTAATCATGACTTTGCATAAACAAGAGATTGCAGTCTTGGGAAACATAACATTTTGTGTCAGCTGAAACTTTTTAAAAATTAAAAATAAAATAGTTGCAGACTTGCAGTAGTTTCTAGACATCCATCCATGTCTGGTATGGAAACCTTTTGATATTCTCTACAGTAGCTAACTAGTTATCACTTTCTGCAGCTTCTCTTATGTCGTAACAGTCTTCAATGTATGTCCGCATGAAGTTTCGATAAATATCCCTGCTCTCGCTTCAATTGGGCTTGAATTGCATCCTGTGCAGGTAACTGTTACCAGTTGTTTCAGTTGCACCATAGGTCCTCTCCTCAACAATATGTTGTTTTTACAGTATTGTTTTGTTAGCATTCTATTTATTGTTCAGTGCTTCACTTTTAATTTTTGGGAAGTGAATTTCAGAAGCAAGTTCATTACTGCTATTTTTCTTGCGATTTGCTTCCTAGAGTTTTCATGTTTGGAGTAAACTTCGCAGATTTCTTGTACATCTTTGTCAAACCCTGAACAGTCGAACACTGTTCAATCAGTAAATTCTAAGGAATAAACCACTGCTTTGCGAGGGGTGTACTTCATAGTTCAGTGTTTCAATCTCATAAAACCAATGAATCGTCAATCTGAAGATGTGGAAATGGGAGGTAATATGAATATCTGACGGCTATTATGATATGTTTCAGGTGAATTCATCAGATGCTTTACTCAGGCAGTCTTCATACGAGGTCGCCACAGGTCGATTCATCGTTCCCAGAAGAACAACAGCAGTGTTCGTTGAACCTCGGCGTTGATGCCTTTTGCGAACAAGTTTCTTTTAGCACCGAAGTAAATAAATGGAGAATAAGAGAGGAGAAGCCTGCCGTAGTGCATCACTGAAGAAATAAATGGAATAATAAGAGGCTACTGTGAAGTGTGAACGCTTGGCTAGTGTATATCAAACAAAGTGCCCAAGTTGTCAAGGCATGGCTTTGTCATATATATTGTTTGATTATCAGAACAAAAAAATATAAAAATATATTGTATTGTATAGTATGGCATGTTAAATAAATAATTGATGTTAAACTGTTGTATCATCAACACCAAAGGAACAACAAATCTATGGCATACCATGATCTCACTGTAGCACTTTTTCTTTTTTCTCTCTTTGAATATATTTATTGGATAAATAAATCGTATGTACGATTGAGTATTGTATTGTGAACGAAAATATATTATGGTTTGTACTTTAAGTTATGTAGTAGTCGAGGCCGTACACTCCCATTTGAAACACAAGGATTCTATAGGAATTTCGAAGGAAATGCTCGAGTTTCCTACGAAATTTAACTTAATTATCAGGCTGTCAAGTCCCAGGGCAGAAGGTGACGTCATAGCTGGAGGCGCCGAAGCAGGTGAAGGTGCTGCTGGCGTCGTCGTAGGCGTAGCTGTACGCCGCCGGGCACGCGCTCTTGAACACCTGCGAGTAGTTGGTCGGCCCGCACGCCGCCGGTGTGCCGTACTCGCCGGTGCAGCAGTACCGCGCGCTGCCGTACACGTTGCACGCGCTCCGGCACGCGACGACGCCGCCGCCGGACGCGGCCACGACGCGAAGCTCCGTGGGGCACATCGCGTTCACGTCGCCCGCGCACGCCACGGCGCGGCAGTCGCCGGCGCCGCCACCCGAGGGCGCGATGCGCACAGGCACGTTGAAGCCGTCGACGAGGCTCACGTCGTAGAAGTCCTGGCTGCCGGAGCCGGCGGCGGCGAGCGTGACCTCGACAAGCGTGACCGGCGGCGACGGGCCGCGGCCGTTGCAGGTGACGTCGCCCGAGCCGCAGTCGGCGGTGGCACAGGAGAACCGGCCGGTGGTGGAGTCGGTCGCGCAGCCGGTGCGCGCCCAGAATGTGCCGGACCAGCTGCCGGACGACGGGGCGGCGAGCTGGAAGGTGGCGGTCGGCGGGAGGTAGAAGCCGGAGCGCGCGAGCTGCGGCGAGCTGGCGCCGTTGAGCGCGCCCACCCACACAGGGTACTGGCAGCCGTTGGTGAAGCTGAACGACGACGCGCCCTCCGCGACAAGCGCTGCGAATCAAGAGTTCAAGACATGTATGTAACTACGTACATTCAAGCATTCAATCAATATCTACATGTGTACAGGATGATCATTGCTGGCTGATAAACATATCTTGGTTGTAACCAGTAGCGGAGTTAGGATTTGATTATGTCCTGGACTCAGTGGTGGAATAATTTAGACTATCTGAGTTGGACCATAAAAATACTACTCAGACTGGATTAAATTTATCCGAGCTGTACACTGATATTTTTTCCACACCTCAGGCTGAAACCTACCTTGCCTGGGGTATGACTCCGCCCCTAGTTGCAAGTTATGTTTAGGTGCAAAATTTCCAGCACCATATATAATTTAAGCACAATTCCACGTAATAAAAATGTCTACGCTAAAACCATATAAGGATCTAGGGAAAAAAAGAAGTAAAAAGGAGCAGTTTACTGTTTCTCGAGTTTCATGTACATACGAATTTACCAAAACTTAGCAGAGAACTGTACACGACCAAAACTAGTGAAAACTGTTCATTATGCGACAGTGTTCAAACAAACGAAGCACGGAAGATGAAGTGACAATGCGTAAATAACTGGTTACACCCTGACCTCTTTGGAGCAGCTGGAGAAACATCAGGATGGCGGGAATCACCCTAGCTCCATTGCCAACCAAGAAGGGTTGGGGAAGAAGGTGAGCTACCGCCATGGCAAGCACAAGAAGCCTCACAACTCACAGGCACAAGCAACACCTCGTGCATATATATAACATGTAAAATCAAAGAAGCACATGAGCCGCAGGTAGGTAGGCAGGTAGATAGACGGATAGGCGATGCGTGGAGGAGAGAAAAGGCAACAAAAAAAAGAGCTTTTTTGGCGAATTTATTTGGCCTCTCAAGCTTGGCATGAGCTAGCTACTGCTACCACAACATACTGACAAAAGAAAAGAAAAAAAGCAAAGAAGTAATTGTCATCACGTACGTACGCCAGTGTGAAGCACTAGCAATCGATCTGTTCATCATCAATTCCACCGATCGATTGGTAGTTCTGCTGCTTTTTTTTTTATTTGGTGCAGGTTTGGTACTCTTGCAATGAAGAAACTACGCGGTCTGCATCGATCATGGCTCTGCAAGAGTCAAACGACAGGTGACCTGATAAAGGGCCAAGGAAGGACTGAGAAAAAGTGGCTTGATGGTGTGTGATTCAATGCAAACCCCAATCTCTTTTGACTCCTTGGATAACTTGCTTGGGCAGTGGCGCTGGCACCATCAAATTACACAAAATTGCTTTCTGTTTTTGTCTACTGTTTGTGAGAGAGAAAAAACTTGATGTTCATCCAGCTTTTAGAGATTAGTGATCAGGATTAGGAATAAAGAAAAAAACCATTATATATGCAAATTCAACAAAACAAAATGAGTGCACAATTTCAATAATTCCTTTTTAAAGATAGAAATTGTGGGAGTAACTATTGCAACTTAATTGTGAACAAGCGAATATGCAAAGATTCTAAGCTCTGTTCTTTTTTAGCTTTTGATTTTTCTATAGTAACTAGTTTTTAAACAGAGCGTCTTTTTCTATAGTAACTAGTTTTTAAACGGAGCGTCTTTTCAAGATAGGGTCTACTAGTTAATTAAAGTATATACTGTACCAACTTCATTTATATCGACAAAAACCTTACGTTAGTTTCTGTTACTCTGTAATCTCTCGCACGAACAGCCCAAAAACCACAAGCCATAGCCAAAAGCCATAAGGCTCAGCCAAAAAGAACATACCCCTAATTTACTAAGGATGTGTTTGGTTGGAGTGATGAAAATGGAATGAGATGTGATAGAATAGGATGAGATGGTTCCACAAAAAAGCTGGAACCACATGGTCCAGCATCTAAGAAGAATATTCTCTAAATTTGCACAGGTTCATCCCACTTTGGATCATTCCATCCCACCCCATCCCTCAAACCAAACACATAGATAGGCTTGGTCAAAGGAACCATCCCATTCTATCCCACGCCATCCCTCAAACCAAACACATCCTAAGAATCCATTTGGATACCAGGATTAAAATGGCATGTGAAATAGGAGTCCCAATTAACATTCCCACAGAACTGGAAATAGTTTGCCATCCCAATTCTAGTGTTTGGATGGTAGTACGTAGAATCGCGAACTAGAATTAGGATCCAAATCAACTCCGATTGATGTTTGTGCTCACGTTAAGGAATCCTGAATGAATCTGGGTCTGACCGGCGATGAAGAAGGTGCTTGGGAAATGGTGACAGCGGACAAAGTGGAGGACAGACCGCAGGTAGCGGTGCATGGTGGAGGTGACCAGCAATGGCGTTCCCTCAGCCAAGGTGGCAGGCCACAGTCCACACGTGGCTGGGCTGCACACCTAGCTAACGAGGGGTTGCGGTGGCTAGATTTGAGCAGCGGCTGTGCAAGGGCGTCGAGGGGTTGTGGTGGCTGCCTACGAGGAAGAAGTGCAAAGGTGCCACGGTTTAAAAAACTGGTTGTAAATTTTAACCGGGAGGGGTCGGCATGACCGAAAATAGAAAATTTTGAAGGATTTCGGACAGAAATTTTCAAATTAATTTTTGAATTTTAAAAAATTAGCTGATTTTAGAATTTTGACACAAATTTTGGCAATTTTTTCTAAGTTTGGCAAATCCATGCAAAATAATTTTTTCAAAACCGGTTTAAAATTTTACCAAGAATCACTAGTAAAATCGGTCTTCAGCCGGTAATCGGCCGATCAAAATTTCCCTAAAAGGGGCTCGAGGATGCCATCTTCTCTTTCCCGACACACACCTCAACCAGTGTCTACCGGTGGCCAAGGATTCAAAAACCGGCTACAAAAAAAAATGTTGGACCCTGGTCAGTATCGTAACCGGTTTTCTACCACATAGATTTGATTATCAAATTTAAACTTAAAATTTGAATTTGTCCAATTACCACCCGGTTTGACTAATCCCAGCCGGTTACTGCTTAGAATTACTACTCACCAATTCAACTTCAAAGTTTTCTCTCGGGTTTCTGTCAATTTTCTTTGAGTGTTTTTTTTAAAAACAATTCTACGACGACCAAACAACATATATGCATGGTACCAGCTAAATCAATCAAAATTAGGTAAAAACAAACACATCAATACCGGTAGCTACAGTGATATACCAGTACCCACCAGTACGGCCGGTTACCGTCGATTTTTTACCCCTGCCGGTGACCCGTCGTCGACTGCACCCCTCACCTCCATCGACCTCCAGCTTACTTCTCTGGCTCAAACGCTCAATTTACTTTCCTCGCATTCAGATCTAACCAGTGAAGGCAGCGGTGTTCCCTAGCAACCGCCAATGGCGGAACAACGAACTGCCCAGAACGGCTACCAGAGTGTTCTCGGAGAGACTGGGAGTGGATTAACCAAGCTCCTCGAGTTGTCCTCTGATTCAGGCGGAACTGGGCTGCAATTTCAGTTCTTGTTCTTGGACACATCCAAATAGGTGATATTCACAGAACCCAATTCCAACTCAATTCTTAACTCAAATCCGGGGTACAAAGGGGATGTCAAGAGTTTGTTTTCTCAGTTACACCGTATTACTGGATGTGCTCAAGCTAGGTCATGGCTGAGATCAGATTAGTACGAGAAATTAAGGAAAGGAACAAACAGAGAAGTACGTCAGGGCAAAATTATTTAATTTGAGCAACATTTTTTTGGATGGTGACACAACTCAGCTTTTGAATCAGGATACATGAAAGTTCTTCTTCTCCTAGCCTGTCCACTTCCTTACCTGCCGATCTGCTATCCCACCCACTAGACTTGGCACTACTATAAAAAAAGGCTATCATAAATTGTTTGTAAGCCGTTTGAGTTTATAGGTCAATAATAACATGAGGTCATCACGATGGTTTTCAAACCATCTGTGATATGCATGCACTATCACAGACAGTTATTAACTTATAACCGTCAGTGATATTGACTATGAATCACATACGATTTCAACTACAAACCGTCTGTGATATTAAACTGTCACAGGTGATTTGTAGTTGAAACCGTATGTGATTCATGAGATATCACACGGTTTCTACTACAAACCGTCTGTGATATTCTTTTGTATTCCTAAATCTATTTCTGTTTGTTGGCTAGCCTAAGAAAATGCTAGCAATGCTCTCTGAAACAAATAGAAATACAACATCCATTTCACATTCATTTCAGAAACAAGAATATTCATTTCACAAATCAATTGATTGGAATGAAATAAATTACCATCCATAAACAGATACCCATATGTACAATTAAGCTCAGCTTGTTGTTGTTGGAGATAATTGACAAGTGAATCACGGTGAACAAGATTAAACAATCTAGTGAACCATAAGAGAGGGGAAGGAACCGTAAGGGAGGGGAGGGAACCATAAGAGAGGAGAGGAACCGTAAGATCTACACGAACCTGAAACCCTAGCTAGCCATCTATCAATTTCATAATTTCATATCAAGCATCAAGGAAGAGAGGGGAGAAAATCGGATGACAGGTATCACCGGCAATGAAGGAGAGGCGGTGGTAGCATCACCTTTGTGTCACGATGGTGACACTGCACAAGACACTCTTACAACACTTACAAAAAAAGTGTCTTATGCAGTGAACCGTTGTGTCACAACCGGAGGCGGAGAAGCTAGCTCACGACGGTAGTTGGCGTCGTCGAGGGGAGAAAGCAATAATAAGTTAGGAGTGGATAAACTAGGAGCAGCCAGTGGAACTCACACGTTCTTAGAATGAAATTAGGGGAAAGGGAGGGGAAAGTAATAAGGGGCGAGAGGTCGGAGGAATCGGTGCCTGCCGTTAGATGCGGAGAGAATGGATGGGTGAGATCGAAATCTTTGGAGGAGATGCCATGGATCGGTGTCGTCGCATTTTTATAGACGGTTTGTTATACATACCGTCTGATAAACATATCAGAGACGATTTGATATACGAACCGTCTGTGATAATGCACATATCAAAGACGGTTTGCTAAACAAACCGTCTGTGATAACGCTTAAAAATACGTGCTCTACTCCCACTTGTTAATATTCCGATGCATGCGACCCTTAAACTTCCACACGCTTCTGGCTTTATATGCAACGCGGTGTACAATTCATTCTAATCTGTCCTCTCCTTCATCTTTTTCACCAGATTTCTCAATAATGGCATCTACTATTCTTTTGATCTCATTCCTCTCATCTATCCATTATGAGTTGTTCAGCCACAACCTTACACAGATGCCCAACAACTTACGTCTGGAGCAGCTCTTCTGCTCATGCCCTACTCTCCTTCCTCGAGTCGCTTCCATCCGTCAACTGGACCATCATCCACCGTCAACAGAGGTGTCTCCTTGCTACTCAAGAAAGAGAAATCACCCTCACCCTCATTCTTCTCTTCAATATGCGCAAAATAGAAAAGCTCTTGCGGCAGTGGAGAGACATATGGATAACTTTACTGATCAAGCAGAAGCGGCCGATTCTGAGGAAGCTTATCATGGCATCCACTTTAAAATTATGGGCCATGCTAATGACTTGCCCAGGCTAGAGGAGAAAGGGGAGAGGGCAAGGACAATTTTCACAGCATTCGAGAACTCAATCGCTGATCCTCCAACTACAAAAGTAGAAGGGGAAGCATATGAAGCCTAGAATACCAAGATCCGGGAATCTTTTTTTGAACTTTTGTAATAAATTTGACTTAAATTTGTCTTTTGTAAAAGTGACTAGTCACACTTATCTGCTCCAGCTCAGTAGCTTCTGTAGTTCATATGACAAAGGACAAAACACATACGGTTGTAAATAAAAACAGTTTGTGATATTTTATATATAGTTCTAATTAAAAGTCATCTGTGATAATGAGAGACATCACAGGCGGCTTTTAAATGTAATCGTCTGTGATAGTTTCATAGACGGTTTTCACTATAAACTGTTTGTAATATTACCTTTTTACAGACGGTTTTTATCACTAGTATCAACATAGATGATTTCTAAACTAAAATTGTATGTGATTGTATTTAGTACTAACGGTTTTGGAGAACCATCTGTGATGTGGCGTCTAATATTAGACTTTTTGTAGTAGTGTGGGGATCCGACCAATTTCCCTCTTTCCATTGTTTCTATGCATCCCAATTTCCTCTCTCTACATCCTCTATGTACATGCATTATAAGCTAAGGCCTTGTTTAGACCACGGGAACTTCACAAAAAATTTTGTATGAATTTTATAGAAAATAGCTCAAAACCTGCAGGAACTGGGAAAACTCTCAAGTTCAAAACGGGGCCTAAAATTCGGAGTTTCATGGTACCATACATTTTTCACGTAAGTACAAGGTGCAAAGCAAAGGTGGAAGTGCCACGGCCATGGGTGAAGGAATTGTCATATCAATAGCCTGGCTGCACAGCTCAGTAGATAGCTCGTTTCGGTTTTAGCTTATGTCTTTTAGCTTTTTTTCACTATTAATAAATTTCATCTTTTTCTGAACTTTTGTCTTTTTTGAGCTTTTTTGCCGGTTCTTTTTTCCCCATATTCATTTGCGTTGTCCGTGATGAGCTAGCATTTTTTTTTCTATTTTTAAATTTTTTTTAAATTTAATTACGCCAAATAAGCCACCTTCAGTTACAGTAAAATTTCAACCGTTACAGTGTAATTTCAGTTATAAGCCATAACTTTTCAGCCCAACCAAGCGGGGCCAACCATGTCTATAGGTGCTAGCAAAACAAGTTTTCTAGGCATCAACTAGCTAGCTGTTGTCTTTTCTTCAGGAAATGAGGAAATCAGTCACATTTTGAACCAATCGACCAACTCGAGATGCACGACAATCCGAAACGATCCGCCCTGCATAGCTTATTTGACCTCCTACAATATAAATTCCTAGCTCCGCCCTGCATGGCCGACCACACCCTGTGCTGCCACTGCCCCATTGCCACCCTCGACGGGGTTGATGTCGTTGATATGCACTGGCGGAGCTATAATTTGCTTGAATCTCCGCCACTGAAACGATCCGTCGCCTTGCTCGTCAAATTTGTTGCTAGGCACTGCTGCCTTCGAATCTGTCATTGCGCCTAGCTTGTCGCCCCCACCCACCCACACACACCAACAATAGCCAGATCGGCTCCTGCATCAAAATATGTGGTTGGACGCTCGGTGAAATCTCCATTTTGGCACTAGTTTACATGCAGACTAATCCGTCCTGCAGTTTTGAGCTATGTTATAGATCATGAGACGCTAGCAAACATATACAGAATCCTATACGTACGGGAGTAGTATAGGATTGGCGTCCCACGATGCACATTCATCGATCTCGCGGCCTACTCGAAAATTGCAAATTTTGAAACTCACAACTGGCCACGCCAAACATGATCCATATATTTCATCAATGTTTCGTTTTGATCATATCACATGTATGTAAAAACAAGTGCATGCCGAGCTAGCTACAGACAGGGAAAAATATTTCGGCTTGCAAAAAATTTTGGCAAGCAGCGAAACGAACGGACCAAATTTTTGGACAAAATTTTCAAATAGTATTTGAATTTCGATAAAATTTAACCAAAATTTGGATGAAATTGGTTAAGTTTTAAATAGGACAAATTTAGCTAAAATTTGATTGAATTATTCTTGTTTCGGAGGGTAACGAAAGGGGTGAAATTTCCAAAATTTCGTCCCATTTCAGACGAAATTGTGAACCATGGCTACAATTAATATGGCTATAGTGCTGTGATAAATTTTGGATCAAATGAGATCAACATATATATGTTGCCAACACATTTGTCAGAATAACAAGTAAATTCATGGAAGCACTGCATATTTTTACAAGGGAGTGACTAGGTATCATCTAGATATTTTCTTTCTAATTATCATCTAAATTTATGACCTTTGGATTACAGATCAAGTAAATTCATTCGGGTAGTGTGCAGAGTGCGAGTCATGCGGATCGTGGCCGGAAGAGTCGGACATTTTGTTAGCCGTGTATTTGTAACCTGAGACTATAAATAAGAAGAGAAAATAGAAAAGCTGTATGGCATTACGCAGCGACAAAACTCTTGTGTGTATTGAGTTGTTCAGAGGTGTTCATATGTGTTATAACCAAGTATGTGTGTTTTGATCCGTGCTTGGGCCAACATGAGGCACTACCTGCAGATCGAAGGCAAATTGGATAGCACAATGCCGGTCACATCATCTCATGATCTCTCCGTCGTTGATGGCGACGCCGTCGCCGCCGCTGCAACTGGGACGGGCGCGTGGCCTGCGGCGAAGAGCGCGACGTGGCCCATGAGCTTGTCCTTCCGGGAGAAGAACGTGCCGCAGGAGCAGCGCCACCGGAGCTCGCCGCAGTGCTTCTCGTGGGTGCGGAGGTCGGAGAGCACGGCGAACTGCTTGGCGCTGCACCGCCGGCACACGTACATCTTGGGGCAGTGGTTGCGTCGGTAGTGGTTCTTGGCGCACACCACCGACTTAAGTGGCTGGAACCGCGGGTGCCACCGATTCCACCGGCACCCCTCCGCCGGGCACGAGTAGCACTTCTTGGCGCCGCGGCCGTCATCGGCACCCTTTCCGGGGCCGGACGGGCTGTTGAGCGCGGCCAACGTCTTGTACTCGTCGCCGTGCGCGCGCATGTGCATGCGCAGGTTGGCGTCGCGCTTGAACCCCTTGCCGCATACCTGGCAATAGTGCGTGTACCTGGCGAGCAGGTACGACGCCTCAAGCTCCACGATGTCGACGTCGTCGCCGCTGGTTGACGCCGCCGAGAGGCTGAAGCTCCCGGCAGGGTCTATCGCAGCGTGCGCGGTGCTCGTCGTGGCGTCGGAGACGAACACCGTGGCCGGGTCATGTTCGAACGGTGAGATGTCAGCCTGATGCGCCACCGCGAACATCTGCTCGTTGCCGCCGTCCGCGATGGCAGCTCCTCGGCTGAAGGCTGCTTCCACGCCCGCATGCTCCAGCCGATGCGCCATGGCGGACGCCACTGCGTTTATCCTTTGCAGGACGGAGCAGGCGCTCGACACCGCCATGGCCGCCGCCGCTTGCCTGAGGTGTTGTGCGGCGGGGGAGACGACCATGCCGACCAGGGGCTCGAGCTGCTGGACCATGTTCCGCAACACGGCGACATGGTAGGCGAGCGCTTCATCCTTGGCTGCCGCGGGCGCCGCCGCGCCGCCGGGGTAAATCGAGAGCACGTCATGCTCCACCTCCTGGAACACCTGGAAGCCCTGTGGATTGTGAGAGAACCATGGGTTCATGGCTGACTAGCTAGGGTTTGCAAGTAGCTAGCTAGTGATCAAGGAGAGTTGGAGAATTCATGATGCAAACATGTATACATGGTGTTGTGCTCTAGCTAGCTAGGGAGAGATTTCTTTTCTCATGCTGGAGGATGAAATCAAAGGATAAAAACTAAGAGAAGAAATGATGAAGAGGCAGGTGGGAAGTCAACGGATGAGCTTGGAGCATAGCATCCCTGCTTGAGCCTCCCTCATATGCTACCAGGGCCATATGGAGCAAATCTATGTAGAATTTGCAGATTTCCGCTTTCTATAATATATTGTTAAGTTTGGAATATAGTCGTCAGAGCATCTCCAATGCAACTTTCTCGAATAGATGTCGTATTTACGGTAGTAGTGTCCAACCTTTAAAGCTTGATTTGACCGCTAATATACATCATTTTTAAAAAAAAATTACACATGGAAATTATGTTAATAGATTTTTTATGAAAAGAGCTACCATACTATTGTAAAAAAATATAATAACTTTTACAAGCATATAATTAGAAAATTAGTACGATATGTCTAGGTGACGCGTATGTCTTACGTTTTTCAGTTAAAAATATTATTTGACTGGAAGAAAATATTGAGCCGCATTAAATATTATCAAGTGAATTTGTTTCTTAATAAATTTCTATATGTTGATGAGAACAATACTCTACCTCATACAAGCTCATCGTGTATTCCCAGGTTTGATCACATTGGAGACTTTGGAACCATAGGCCGAGACATCAAGGAGAACATTACAATCTGCGTGCCGTTCATTGACCGAAGTCAGTCATGCATTGGTCATGTGATTACACGTTAATTAATTGCAGACCATGTGGTTCGGTTTACTAATAGCACGTTTGCATGTAATTAGTTATTAGTTTTTAGAGAGTGTCTATACAACATTCGACTATTTTTTAAGACAAAAACAATCAAATTTTGAACCGTTAGATGGAGATCTAACGTCCTAGATCATTTTTTTAGAGGGGGTCATTTTTTTAGAGGGAGACTTATATGGGTGGATTCGTTGGAAGAAGATCTAACACCTCAGATCAATCTGACTGTTTTTATCTTTAAAAACAGTCGAATGTTGTATAGACATTTCTTAGTTTCTATGAGTCCGAACTTTTGTTAGGAATCGACTCGGTCCTCAACGGAGACAATCTCGGGCCGCCTATACGCGTGCGTGGTTGGTTCGGTAACCGCCGCCGTATATATACGCATCGTCCGCACCAGCCATGGGAGGAGGCGACTAGAAATCAGAACACAGAGTATGTGACGTGAGGGGAAGACTAGATAATGGGAGTTCTTGAGCTTTGTACACGTTTTTGATCTTTTGAGAGCCATGAAAAGTCCAATAGAAGATTTGTGAATTCTTGCAAATTGAGATCGTTAAACCTTTTCGCTGGGAATTGGGAGCGCGATAGGGCTTTCGCTTGGTGGTCGTGAAGCCCGGCGCGTGTGATCTTACGAATTAAAGAGCGTTTGTTCTTGCATTGGCAACGGAAGATCGCTACGATTCAAGAGAGAGCACGTGAGTATCCAATCATACATCGAGAAGATCGGATGACCCCGTTTCACTAGGAGACCATATCGATGTCTAACCGACAAGTAAGAAAGAACTAAGGTAGGCTTGTTCTTTTGTGGCTGCGGCATATAGTTTTTGGCTGCGGCTTGTGCCTTTTAGCTGTTTGTGTGAGAGATTACAGAGTAATTGAAATTCATGTGCGATTTTTTGCCGATATAAATGAAGTCGGCACAGTATGTACTATAATTAACTAGTAGATCTCATCTTGAAAAGACACTCCGTTTAAAAGCTAGTTACTGTAGAAAAGTCAAAAGCTGAAACCAAAAGTCACAAAAGAACAGACCCGTAGATAGATTCAATCTAAGGGCTTTAGGAGAGTGCTAGGTCCACGTAAGCTTAAGCATCTACAAGGTGACTCCTTTTGATTAGTGTGTGCCCTTGAGATCTTGAGCTAGCGTTTGGAGCTCGCACCCTTCAATCATGGCTGCTAGCTATCAAAGCTAACACCAGCCCACCACCCTTTGTGAAGTTACCCCCAAGCTGAGTTGGCACACTGGCACTCTCCCTCCAACACATCTGTGAATGGTTGGGATACCGGCCCCAGCCAGAGTCTTAGCGGACTTTAAATTTGGACATAAATTTAGGAAAATATATGTTGTGAATGTTTTTCATTTCCATTTTGTTTATGGTTTTTTGTTGGTACTACTACTAGCCAGTCAACTAACTAATTATCAACAAATGCGCTTTAAGTCATGATTAAATCGGATAGCTCATGATATATGCACCTCTTACGGTAGCCAAAAGAAAATAGTTGGACTTTTTGGAATGAAAGAATTCTACTAGAAATTCACAAAAAAAAGGCAATTCGCACAAAAATCGCTTTGAAAGTCCTGCATTTCAGTGAGGTAGTAGCTGTTTAGATCGACGTGTGGTTCAAATGATACGTACACCAATTGTATATGTTTTGTGTATACCAAGAGGCGACTAATATATATCAATATGCATGGTATGATCGAGACAGATAGACTGTGCCTAGCTACTGCCTAGCTAGTTAAGTATTTTTTCCAAAGTTAGCCAACAACATTTACAAGATAAACTACATCGTCAACTATAACTCTAGTATATCAAACAGGCAATTATAACGATGCAAAACTTGCTGTTTTCAAATATGATACATATATTATGTGTAAGTAGCAAGAAGTTATATTTAGTTGAGTAAATTGTATTTTGCACCAGGTTTACTCAATAGTTTCACTTTACACCAAGATGTTTTAAAATACACTAGCCAGCCATCTTTGTGTCTAAATCGTTACATCTCCTGACAAGCAAGGCCCACCCACAGGTGAGCCACCCGTCCACACAGGGAGTGATGTGGTGCCCCTCCACATTAGCAAGGAGAGATGGCATGAGGTGGTGGCTCGGGTGACGCACATCACCAACAATGGAGAGGCGGTGAGGATCGGGGGTTGGGCAAAAATGCACGAAGTGAGAGAAAGATGGTGATTGTGGTAGTTTGCATTGTGATGTGCTAGAGACATGCCAACGGTGACAGAGGACGGTGGTAGCAGAAGGGTGTTGGTGGCACCAATGCTATGGGCGTCAAGGAAGAGGGGTGAGCACATCAAAAGATAGAGGAGAACGAAGGGATGCTCAGGTAAGAAGTAATCGAATGGAGTCTCATCGGTCACGATGAACAACGACATAGAAGAAAGATGGATCTGGAGAAGTATAACCTCATTTCCGAGCAGTCGTGTACACGAAACTCAAATTAATTTTGGGTGTGCAGCAGGAAGTGGTGGAACACGATGTGATTCGGATGGTTTTTGAAGAAGCTCACCGGATGCGGAGTTTGAGCTCGAAGGTAATGGCAGTATACTCCTTCGGCCAAGAAAAAGAAGAGGGGTAGAGAGGGAGATGGTGAGGGGGGACCACAGCTTCACCACTTCTTGGCTATGCCACAGCTTTCTATGCGAGCACTCCACTTGTGAGAAGAGAGGTCGGGTCTTGCGCCTGTTCATCGTACGCATGGACGCCTTGGCTGGACTAGTTGGTTCGGGCCAATTGTAGATTGATCTAACCGGTTACACCCAAGGTGTTTAGGCTAGTGCAAAGTGCAACTTTGTTTTGTCCGCCCTAGTGTAAAATAAGATTATTGCCTAACCTTGGTGTAAAGTGAAATATGATACACCTTACCTTATGCAAACTACAATTTACTCTATTTAGTTTTACAATCGGAGCGAGTGTCTAGTCAATTAATTTAGCACAACAAATTACGTACATGAAACTAAGTTGCATTCACAATGTAGACTAGCATAGTCTTTAAGAAAATGCAGACAATTGGTGGTGATCGGTTCGGCTGAAAAGCTCGTGGCTTATGGCTGAAAACACTGTAGCTGGCTGAAAAAAGCACTGTAGCTGACAGAGGCTTATTTAGCATAATTAAATTTAAAAATATTTAAAAATAAAAAAATATGTTAGCCCATTACGTATAATACAAACAAATATGTGAAAAAAAAGAACCAGCAAAAAAGCTCAACAAAAAGTCAAAAGTTCAGAAAAAGACGAAACTTATGAATAATGAAAAATAAGCCAGAAGTCAGAAGCCGAAGCCGAGTTGATCAGGACCAGTAACCCATATATAATAGTAGTACTACTCATCTGTGGTCTGTAACAGATATGAATGCATGCATGCATGTTGTTGGGTTTTTCTTATCATAGGATCATATGTTGTTTTGTTTAGCGGCAGGTTTGGACTTTGTGCGTTTGGTAATTAAGTTGATCATTCCAACGAGACCGCCACATAAAAATATGATCCATATGACCTCGATCGACCAGCTTATTTCAAAGTATATATGTATGGATGGATTTAGCTGTCAACTAATCTTCAGGTCGTATCTAGTGCGAGTGCCATGCGTGCTACTAGGCTACTCCTAGCTATTAGCTAGATAAGAGAGAAGCCAGGCAAGTCCTTGTATATACTATCACCTTTGAGTGTCAAAATAATTAAAATGAATAAAATCCATGCGCTGTTTGGTGCTAATTTCTTAAAAAGAGGACCCTTTCTCGGTGTGAAATCATCTTCTGGCCCTAAGGCCCTGATCAACTCGGTTTTGGCTTCTGACTTCTGGCTTATTTTTCACTATTCATAAGTTTCGTCTTTTTCTGAACTTTTGGCTTTTTGTTGAGCTTTTTTGCCGGTTCTTTTTTTCCCGTATTTGTTTGTATTATACATAATGGGCTAACAAATTTTTTATATTTTTAAATATTTTAAAATTTAATTATGCTAAATAAGCTATTGTCAGCTACAGTGCTTTTTTCAGCCAGCTACAGTGTTTTCAGCTATAAGCCATGAGCTTTTCAGCCAAACCGATCACCTCCTTATGCTTACGACATTTAATGTGTGTAGCACATGGAAGATTATTGATTAAATTAAAAATGGGATACACAAGTTATAGTACTTCTTTTTGTTAATCTTTTTTCCCCTCTTTTCTAAAAGAGAATACGGTTTTCCCACATGTAAATGTGGGTACATGTGTACTATCGATATATCACCATCGAGTGTGCATCGAGATCCATGCAAACTTTTAAAAATTCAAACCACCGTTCCATCTTCTAGTCATTCAATATCCATTGCACGAATCTCAGGGCACTTTTGAGCTAGGTTAATATATATAGTGCATGTTAGGCCACAGATCTAAAGGTATGTTTGGGACCGCTCCACTCCACGTTTTTCAGCTCCGCTCTATGTTTTTTAGCCAAACAGGTTCAGCTCCACGCACTCTGTTCGAGGAAAAAAAAGGTGGAGTTGTGAGAGCACCTAAAGGGGTGCTCCACAAACTCTAGGTTTTTTGTGGAGCTGCTCCACGGTAGAATTCGTGGAGCAGAGTTTGTGGAGCAGTCCCAAACACGCCCTAAATAGGTTGAATACAACTAAACCCATGGAGCAACGGAACAACAACCTTATAAGTGGTATTGAGCCTTCTCCCCCCCCCCAAAAGATTCCCTCACACTTATAAATTGTGCTTTCTCCTCTCGCACAATCTATGTGGGACTATTCCTAACAGGTGTTACTAGTAGTGGTGCACGTGCAACGCATGCATCAGCACTGTAGTTTTATACAATGTACAACGCTACAATTAGCATTCACAAGGTTGAAGGTTGGGCAAAATTAAGAATATATAGAGCACTGCAAATCGGCAAACGCATGTAGCAGCCTGGAGAGGCACATCCTACAGGAGAGCAAGATCGAGCAAGCTAGCAATGGTGTACGTGTGCAATATATTGAGGGCAGGCGAATCCTGGAGACCTTAGCCGACAGATTGTGTGGTGACCCCGAGTCAATGAACGATAGAGATCGATTATACTGTGAAAATAGATCAATGGATATCATTTTTGCCCGACTGAGTGTTAGCTTGTTAGCTGTAAATTAAATCCTAGGTCAAAATTCAGAGTGCGATAATGTAGAGGAAATTGAATTGCGTTCATTAGGCCCCTGCATTTTTTTTGCTACATTCAAGATATGTGTATCTTTAATGTTTTTCATAATGTAACATACACACTGTCTAGCCAGAATGCGAGTTTTTTTTGCAGGAAATAAATAAATTAAACTGTTGCAGTCATCCTATGGTTCACAAACCAGAGATCATGGGTTCAAATATCAAAAAATTCAAGACGAAAAACCGTATAATAATTCCTACAGAATTTTTGGAGATGGATTTCCTAGAGAATTCAGGCGCTTCGAACAAAGAGAACCTTGCTAAGGTCATCGGCCCGGTTTAGCTACCAAACTGGGCCGAATGTCCAGCTGCCTTAGTAGGCCGAGCCGTACTAGGCTTCTCCTTAGCCGAATATTCCGGCCTAACCCAAGCCCACTAGCTACTCGCCTACTCCCCTCTCTCGCCTCTGCTCTGCGCAACCGAATCACGGGAGAAAATTGATAAAATAACACTCCTTTGGAGTGGCTTCGATAAAATGTCACTCTCTACATAGCAATTGTTAAAATACCACCCAATATATGATTAACTCTATGATTTGCCCTTTTAAAGGATTTAGCCATTTATTTTTGTTTTTTATTTTTTTCCACCAAAATTGTATACAAAATTACCCTAATACCCTTCTCAAAATACCACTACCTCCTCAACCGATCGAGATCTCCTACTCACTCCCGATCCATCTCCTGCTTTTCCAGAGAAAGGGCTCGGAGAGAGGCGTAGGGCGCCGCCGCTCCGCCGCCGGCACGGGCCACCGCCGCCGCCGGCAAGGCCCGCCTTCGCCGCTGCCGCCGTGCCCGTGCGCACGGACGGGGTGCCGCCGCCGCCGCCCGCACTGGGTCCCACCGCCGCCGCCACGGGTGCTGCCGCCAGTCGCCGAGGACTACTTCGACGAGCAGAAGCTCCGCATGGAGAACGCCCGCCTCAAGGAAGAGGTAATTACCAATGAGCTACCTGTTTGATGCATCGCGCTTGCCCGGTGTATATGGGGTGTGGGTGTGTGTCTATGTCTGAGGATGTCGTTCTTGGTTGCGCGGCGCAGCTCGACCGCGTGTCGAACCTGACGTCCAAGTACCTCGGCTGGCCCTTCACACAGATGCCGCTGGTGACGCCGATGTCCGTCTCGTCGCTGGACCTGTCCGTCGGCGGGATGGGAGGGCCGGCGCTCGGTGGCCCGTCGCTGGATCTCGACCTCCTCAGCGGGGGCTCGTCGGGGATGCCGTTCCAACTGCCGGGGCCCGTGTCGGACATGGAGCGCCCCATGATGGCCGACATGGCCACGCGGGCCATGGACGAGCTGATCCGGCTCGCGTAGGCCGGCGACCACGTCTGGGTCAAGAGCCCCGGCAGCGACGGGCGGGAGACGCTCAACGTCGACACCTACGACAACATCTTCTCCAAGCCCGGCAGCTCGTTCCGCGGTCCCGACATCAACGTCGAGGGATCCCGGGACTCGGGGCTCGTATTCATAAGTGCCGTCGCCCTCGTCGACGTGTTCATGGACTCGGTGAGCCATCCTCGCTTCTAAGCATTCGATTGATTGCTTCCGTCCATGACGTGCATGCCGTGCTGATTGATTGATGTCGCAGAGCAAGTGGATGGAGTTCTTCCCTAGCATCGTGTCCAAGGCTCGCACAATTGATGTCCTTGTGAATAGCATGACTGGGAGGAGCGAGTCTCTGATTCTGGTAATGCCATCGAATCAATCGAGCAAATACTTCTTGTTTGCATTTTGGTTGCTTTTACGTGAGATCCTTACTAGAAACTACGAGCAATCTAATGGTGTCGTTGTGCAGATGTACGAGGAACTGCACATCATGTCGCCGATCGTCCCGACGCGCGAGTTCAGCCGGCGGCGCCCCGGGCGTGCGGCGGCAAATCCCCGTATTTTGAGAAGGGTATTAGGGTAATTTTGTATACAATTTTGGTGGAAAAAAATAAAAAACAAAAAATAAATGACTAAATCCCCTAAAAGGGCACATCATATAGTTAATCATATATTGGGTGATATTTTAATAATTACCATGTAGAAGGTGGCATTTTATCGAAACCATTTTATCAATTTTCTCGAATCACGGAGCCGCAGCCAGCCAGGCACACGAACTCACGAAGCCCTGACCCACCTCTCGCCGGCGCGCGGAGCAGCGATCGGCCGCGAGGTGCGGGCGCTCAGTACAGGCGGCGAGCGACTCCGCATCCAGGCCGGGGCGACGGGGCTACGGACGACGGTGCGGTGAGATCCTCGTTCCTTGGACCTCACAAGTCATGTCCGTTCTATATTCCTTTTGATCTGGGAATTAGGAATTATTGAAATTCTGAAGGATGATCGGGGAAAAAAAATCTTCTTCTTGTTTATGAAAGATGAGAAAGTGGGAGTTACTACTATCGATATAGGTGTTAATAATCTTCAGACCATGGCAATTGTGCATTGTGAATCTGGTGAGCTTGCCATTGGATAAGAACCGGTGTTAATCCCCTTGGGCATTGGCCTAGGTGATTCGTCTCCATCATTCCCTGGAGATTCTCATGCTCTTTGTGAATTTGACTGTTTTTGTTCATCTTGGCACGCACCCTGAGAAAAAAAAAGATCCTTTTTTTTATGAATGTGCGAGTCAGATATAACATAATAGTTGAGTAAATATTTTTTTTCATCTATACCCATCATTGAGTTCCTTTGAGGACTTTTGAGTTTCAAAATCATTCGTAAAACGGAATTTAGTTAGAATAAATATCCATGTATTTTCTCTTATTTTTGGCAAGAGTACATAGGGGCACACAACTCAATTCCTCGTACAGTACAATAGCGACCGGCACCTCCTGTGGGAGTTTTTTTGCTATTATTGTACCCTCTAAGTTGGGCTTCGACGAAACGGTATCTACGTCGTGGGCTTCTCTAAAATAGTACTCTTGTACTTAAGACTTCTCTCAAATAGTATTCTTCAGGGATTTTAACTCAAATAATTTGATTTTCGAATTTTTACTCCCCCAATTGACTGAACTGCCCCTGCTCATTTTGTTTAACCCTAATCACTTTTATTTTCTTCTTTTCACATCGTTTGGGTTTCATTGGCGACGGCGGCACGCCGACTGGCCGATCGGAATACTCGGCGCGGCGCCGTCAACGCCAGGTGAGAGCGCGGCAAGGATCGCACGGGAGTGCGCGCACCCCAGGCCACGGACGATCGCACGCCAGCCAGGGATGGTCGCACGTCGGCAGGGGCAACCGGACCACGTACGCGGCAGGTGTGATCGGCATCTTTGTACGCGGCAGGTATTGAGCATTAAGGATGATCCACGTACGCGGCAGGATCAATTTTTGTCATGTTTTTTCATGTCATGTTTGAGTTAAAATCAAATTATTTTAGAGAATACTATTTTACAAAATCAATCTTTGTCATGTTTGATCCACGTACGCGGCAGGATCAATTTTACAAAATGAGCAGTGGCAGTTGAGTCAATTGGGGGAGTACAAATTCGAAAATCAAATTATTTGAGTTAAAATCCCTGAGAATACTATTTGAGAGAAGTCTTAAGTACAAGTGTTGTGGCTACAGACCAAACAGAGAGAGAGATGGTAGTGGAGAGTGATGAAGATAAGTGTAATGCCCTGGCCCTCCCCATGGCTTGTACTCATATATATATACACATGAGGAGTGCTTTTACAGTTATACCCTTACATTCGGTTATCCCCTCTGGGCAGTTATGTCATTACACATGGCCTATTCTGGGTCTTATAATCTCCTACTAGGCCTGCTGGGTTTAGGTGGGGGCTATCCCTACGACAGGAGCCTCTCATGGTAAAGGGCTTCACAAGGCCGAAGTCATGTTGCCGAGTCCTTTGGCCCCCTCCGTCCCCGCAGCCTGTGAACCTGTCCAAACTTGACCCGGGGCTGCGTTGTGGCCGAAGCGGATGCGTGCTCTTCCGGCCGTCCATGTGGCGAAGCGTGCTTGGCGCGGTGCGGGCCTTGAGGCGTCATGACCGTCAATGTGACGGCGGACTCCCAGCATTTGGACTTCTGAGGCGCGCGTACTCCGCAGTCGTTGCGACCTTGCCGCCTGGTTGTGTGCTTTTTAATGACGGTTGGCTTGTCAGGGGGCAAGCTGTCGCATCGTGCAGTGTGCCTTCTCGTAAGTGGAGCGTGCGACGGTTTCCGGTGTGCACGCGGTGGGGTGCGGACGGTTGCACTTACGCGCCCCTGATAGCTGAACCGCCCGACGTTCGAACGGGTGGCGGCGAAGCTGGCGCCTAGTTGAAGTAGACGCGCGCGCTCCGTCCCCAACCCTTCGAACGGGTGGCAGCGAAGCTGGCGCCTAAACGAAGTAGACGCGCGCGCTCCGTCCCCTACCCTTCGAACGGGTGGCGGCGAAGCTGGCGCCTAGTTGAAGTAGACGCGCGCGCTCCGTCCCCTACCCTTCGAACGGGTGGCAGCGAAGCTGGCGCCTAAACGAAGTAGACGCGCGCGCTCCGTCCCCTACCCTTCGAACGGGTGGCGGCGAAGCTGGCGCCTAGTTGTAGTAGGCGCGCGCGCTCCGTCCCGTACCCTTCGAACGGGTGGCGGCGAAGCTGGCGCCTAGTTGTAGTAGACGCGCGCGCTTCGTCCCCTACGCTGCGAACGGGTGGCAGCGAAGCTGGCGCCTAGTTGAAGTAGACGCGCGCGCTCCGTGCCCTACCCTTCGAGCGGGTGGCGGCGAAGCTGGCGCCTAGTGGAAGTAGGCGCGCGCGCTCCGTCCCCTACCCTTCGACCGGGTGGCCGCGAAGCTGGCGCCTAGTCGAAGTAGGCGCGCGCGCTCCGTCCCCTACACTTCGAACGGGTGGCAGCGAAGCTGGCGCCTAGTCGAAGTAGGCGCGCGCGCTCCGTCCCCTACCCTTCGAACGGGTGGCAGCGAAGCTGGCGCCTAGTGGAAGTAGGCGCGCGCGCTCCGTCCCCTACCCTTCGAACGGGTGGCAGCGAAGCTGGCGCCTAGTGGAAGTAGGCGCGCGCGCTCCGTCCCCTACCCTTCGAACGGGTGGCCGCGAAGCTGGCGCCTAGTCGAAGTAGACGCGCGCGCTCCGTCCCCTACCCTTCGAACGGGTGGCAGCGAAGCTGGCGCCTAGTTGAAGTAGACGCGCGCGCTCCGTCCGCTACCCTTCGAACGGGTGGCAGCGAAGCTGGCGCCTAGTGGAAGTAGACGCGCGCGCTCTGTCACCTACCCTTCGAACGGGTGGCGGCGAAGCTGGCGCCTAGTCGAAGTAGACGCGCGCGCTCCGTCCCCTACCCTTCGAATGGGTGGCGGCAAAGCTGGCGCCTAGTGGAAGTAGGCGTGCGCGCTCCGTCTCCTACCCTTCGAACGGGTGGCAGCGAAGCTGGCGCCTAGTCGAAGTAGACGCGCGCGCTCCGTCCCCTACCCTTCGAACGGGTGGCGGCGAAGCTGGCGCCTAGTGGAAGTAGGCGTGCGCGCTCCGTCTCCTACCCTTCGAACGGGTGGACGCGAAGCTGGCGCCTAGTCGAAGTAGACGCGCGCGCTCCGTCCCCTACCCTTCGAACGGGTGGCAGCGAAGCTGGCGCCTAAACGAAGTAGACGCGCGCGCTCCGTCCCCTACCCTTCGAACGGGTGGCAGCGAAGCTGGCGCCTAGTTGAAGTAGACGCGCGCGCTCCGTGCCCTACCCTTCGAGCGGGTGGCGGCGAAGCTGGCGCCTAGTGGAAGTAGGCGCGCGCGCTCCGTCCCCTACCCTTCGACCGGGTGGCCGCGAAGCTGGCGCCTAGTCGAAGTAGGCGCGCGCGCTCCGTCCCCTACACTTCGAACGGGTGGCAGCGAAGCTGGCGCCTAGTCGAAGTAGGCGCGCGCGCTCCGTCCCCTACCCTTCGAACGGGTGGCAGCGAAGCTGGCGCCTAGTGGAAGTTGGCGCGCGCGCTCCGTCCCCTACCCTTCGAACGGGTGGCAGCGAAGCTGGCGCCTAGTGGAAGTAGGCGCGCGCGCTCCGTCCCCTACCCTTCGAACGGGTGGCAGCGAAGCTGGCGCCTAGTGGAAGTAGGCGCGCGCGCTCCGTCCCCTACCCTTCGAACGGGTGGCCGCGAAGCTGGCGCCTAGTCGAAGTAGACGCGCGCGCTCCGTCCCCTACCCTTCGAACGGGTGGCAGCGAAGCTGGCGCCTAGTTGAAGTAGACGCGCGCGCTCCGTCCGCTACCCTTCGAACGGGTGGCAGCGAAGCTGGCGCCTAGTGGAAGTAGACGCGCGCGCTCTGTCACCTACCCTTCGAACGGGTGGCGGCGAAGCTGGCGCCTAGTCGAAGTAGACGCGCGCGCTCCGTCCCCTACCCTTCGAACGGGTGGCGGCGAAGCTGGCGCCTAGTGGAAGTAGGCGTGCGCGCTCCGTCTCCTACCCTTCGAACGGGTGGCAGCGAAGCTGGCGCCTAGTCGAAGTAGACGCGCGCGCTCCGTCCCCTACCCTTCGAACGGGTGGCGGCGAAGCTGGCGCCTTGTGGAAGTAGGCGTGCGCGCTCCGTCTCCTACCCTTCGAACGGGTGGACGCGAAGCTGGCGCCTAGTCGAAGTAGACGCGCGCGCTCCGTCTCCTACCCTTCGAACGGGTGGACGCGAAGCTGGCGCCTAGTCGAAGTAGACGCGCGCGCTCCGTCCCCTACCCTTCGAACGGGTGGCAGCGAAGCTGGCGCCTAAACGAAGTAGACGCGCGCGCTCCGTCCCCTACCCTTCGAACGGGTGGCAGCGAAGCTGGCGCCTAGTTGAAGTAGACGCGCGCGCTCCGTCCCCTACCCTTCGAGCGGGTGGCGGCGAAGCTGGCGCCTAGTGGAAGTAGGCGCGCGCGCTCCGTCCCCTACCCTTCGAGCGGCTGGCGGCGAAGCTAGCGCCTAGTCGAAGTAGGCGCGCGCGCTCCGTCCCCTACCCTTCGACCGGGTGGCCGCGAAGCTGGCGCCTAGTCGAAGTAGGCGCGCGCGCTCCGTCCCCTACCCTTCGAACGGCTGGCAGCGAAGCTGGCTCCTAAACGAAGTAGACGCGCGCGCTCCGTCCCCTACCCTTCGAACGGGTGGCAGCGAAGCTGGCGCCTAGTGGAAGTAGACGCGCGCGCTCCGTCCCCTACCCTTCGAACGGGTGGCAGCGAAGCTGGCGCCTAAACGAAGTAGACGCGCGCGCTCCGTCCCCTACCCTTCGAACGGGTGGCAGCGAAGCTGGCGCCTAGTTGAAGTAGACGCGCGCGCTCCGTCCCCTACCCTTCGAACGGGTGGCGGCGAAGCTGGCGCCTAATTGAAGTAGACGCGCGCGCTCCGTCCCCTACCCTTCGAACGGGTGGCGGCGAAGCTGGCGCCAAGTTGAAGTAGACGCGCGCTCCGTCCCCTACCCTTCGATCGGGTGGCAGCGAAGCTGGCGCCTAAACGAAGTAGACGCGCGCGCTCCGTCCCCTACCCTTCGAACGGGTGGCAGCGAAGCTGGCGCCTAGTTGAAGTAGACGCGCGCGCTCCGTCCCCTATCCTTCGAACGGGTGGCGGCGAAGCTGGCGCCTAGTTGTTGTAGGCGCGCGCGCTCCGTCCCGTACCCTTCGAACGGGCGGCGGCGAAGCTGGCGCCTAGTTGTAGTAGGCGCGCGCGTTTCGTCCCCTATGCTGCGAACGGGTGGCAGCGAAGCTGGCGCCTAGTTGAAGTAGACGCGCGCGCTCCGTGCCCTACCCTTCGAGCGGGTGGAGGCGAAGCTGGCGCCTAGTGGAAGTAGGCGCACGCGCTCCGTCCCCTACCCTTCGACCGGGTGGCCGCGAAGCTGGCGCCTAGTCGAAGTAGGCGCGCGCGCTCCGTACCCTACCCTTCGAACGGGTGGTAGCGAAGCTGGCGCCTAGTCAAAGTAGGCGCGCGCGCTCCGTCCCCTACCCTTCGAACGGGTGGCAGCGAAGCTGGCGCCTAGTCGAAGTAGGCGCGCGCGCTCCGTCGGGTGGCAGCGAAGCTGGCGCCTAGTGGAAGTAGGCGCGCGCGCTCCGTCCCCTACCCTTCGAACGGGTGGCCGCGAAGCTGGCGCCTAGTCGAAGTAGACGCGCGCGCTCCGTCCCCTACCCTTCGAACGGGTGGCAGCGAAGCTGGCGCCTAGTAGAAGTAGGCGCGCGCGCTTCGTCCCCTACCTTTCGAACGGGTGGCAGCGAAGCTGGCGTCTAGTCGTAGTAGGCGCGCGCGCTCCGTCCCCTACCCTTCGAGCGGCTGGCAGCGAAGCTGGCGTCTAGTCGAAGTAGGCGCGCGCGCTCCGTCCCCTACCCTCCCAACGGGTGGCAGCGAAGCTGACGCCTAGTCGAAGTAGGCGCGCGCGCTCCGTGCCCTACCCTTCGAACGGGTGGCAGCGAAGCTGGCCCCTAGTCGAAGTAGGCGCGCGCGCTCCGTCCCCTACCCTTCGAACTGGTGGCAGCGAAGCTGGCGCCTAGTTGAAGTAGACGCGCGCGCTCCGTCCCCTACCCTTCGAACGGGTGGCAGCGAAGCTGGCGCCTAAACGAAGTAGACGCGCGCGCTCCGTCCCCTACCCTTCGAACGGGTGGCTACGAAGCTGGCGCCTAGTTGAAGTAGACGCGCGCGCTCCGTCCCCTACCCTTCGAATGGGTGGCGGCGAAGCTGGCGCCTAGTTGAAGTAGACGCGCGCGCTCCGTCCCTTACCCTTCGAACGGGTGGCAGCGAAGCTGGCGCCTAAACGAAGTAGACGCGCGCGCTCCGTCCCCTACCCTTCGAACGGGTGGCGGCGAAGCTGGCGCCTAGTTGAAGTAGACGCGCGCGCTCCGTCCCCTACCCTTCGAACGGGTGGCAGCGATGCTGGCGCCTAGTTGAAGTAGACGCGCGCGCTCCGTCCCCTACACTGCGAACGGGTGGCAGCGAAGCTGGCGCCTAGTTGAAGTAGACGCGCGCGCTCCGTCCCCTACCCTTCGAGCGGGTGGCGGCAAAGCTGGCGCCTAGTGGAAGTTGGCGCGCGCGCTCCGTCCCCTACCCTTCGACCGGGTGGCAGCGAAGCTGGCGCCTAGTGGAAGTAGACGCGCGCGCTCCGTCCCCTATCCTTCGAACGGGTGGCGGCCAAGCTGGCGCCTAGTGGAAGTAGGCGCGCGCGCTCCGTCCCCTACCCTTCGACCGGGTGGCCGCGAAGCTGGCGCCTCGTCGAAGTAGGCGCGCGCGCTCCGTCCCCTAACCTTCGAACGGGTGGCAGCGAAGCTGGCGCCTAGTGGAAGTAGGCGCGCGCGCTCCGTCCCCTACCCTTCGAACGGGTGGCAGCGAAGCTGGCGCCTAGTCGAAGTAGGCGCGCGCGCTCCGTCCCCTACCCATCGAACGGGTGGTAGCGAAGCTGGCGCCTAGTCGAAGTAGGCGCGCGCGCTCCGTCCCCTACCCTTCGAACGGGTGGTAGCGAAGCTGGCGCCTAGTGGAAGTAGGCGCGCGCGCTCCGTCCCCTACCCTTCGAACGGGTGGCCGCGAAGCTGGCGCCTAGTCGAAGTAGACGCGCGCGCTCCGTCCGCTACCCTTCGAACGGGTGGCAGCGAAGCTGGCGCATAAACGAAGTAGACGCGCGCGCTCCGTCCCCTACCCTTCGAACGGGTGGCAGCGAAGCTGACGCCTAGTGGAAGTAGACGCGCGCGCTCCGTCCCCTACCCTTCGAACGGGTGGCAGCGAAGCTGGCGCCTAAACGAAGTAGACGCGCGCGTTCCGTCCACTACCCTTCGAACGGGTGGCAGCGAAGCTGGCGCCTAGTGGAAGTAGACGTGCGCGCTCCGTCCCCTACCCTTCGAACGGGTGGCGGCGAAGCTGGCGCCTAGTCGAAGTAGACGCGCGCGCTCCGTCCCCTACCCTTCGAACGGGTGGTGGCGAAGCTGCCGCCTAGTGGAAGTAGGCGCGCGCGCTCCGTCTCCTACCCTTCGAACGGGTGGCCGCGAAGCTGGCGCCTAGTCGAAGTAGACGCGCGCGCTCCGTCCCCTACCCTTCGAACGGGTGGCAGCGAAGCTGGCGCCTACACGAAGTAGACGCGCGTGCTCCGTCCCCTACCCTTCGAACGGGTGGCAGCGAAGCTGGCGCCTAGTCGAAGTAGACGCGCGCGCTCCGTCCCCTACCCTTCGAACGGGTGGCAGCGAAGCTGGCGCCTAGTTGAAGTAGACGCGCGCGCTCCGTCCCCTACCCTTCGAACGGGTGGCAGCGAAGCTGGCGCCTGAACGAAGTAGACGCGCGCGCTCCGTCCCCAACCTTCGAACGGGTGGCAGCGAAGCTGGCGCCTGAACGAAGTAGACGCGCGCGCTCCGTCCCCTACCCTTCAAACGGGTGGCAGCGAAGCTGGCGCCTAAACGAAGTAGACGCGCGCGCTCCGTCCCCTACCCTTCGAACGGGTGGCGGCGAAGCTGGCGCCTAGTTGAACTAGACGCGCGCGTTCCGTCCCCTACCCTTCGAACGGGTGGCGGCGAACCTGGCGCCTAGTTGAAGTAGACGCGCGCGATCCGTCCCCTACCCTTCGAACGGGTGGCGGCGAAGCTGGCGCCTAGTTGTAGTAGGCGCGCGCGCTTCGTTCTCTACACTTCGAACGGGTGGCAGCGAAGCTGGCGCCTAGTTGAAGTAGACGCGCGCGCCCCGTCCCCTACCCTTCGAGCGGGTGGCGGCGAAGCTGGCGCCTAGTGGAAGTATGCGGGCGCGCTCCGTCCCCTACCCTTCGAACGGGTGGCCGCGAAGCTGGCGCCTAGTCGAAGTATGCGGGCGCGCTCCGTCCCCTACCCTTCGAACGGGTGGCAGCGAAGCTGGCGCCTAGTCGAAGTAGGCGCGCGCGCTCCGTCCCCTACCCTTCGAACGGGTGGCAGCGAAGCTGGCGCATAGTCGAAGTAGGCGCGCGCGCTCCGTCCCCTACCCTTCGAACGGGTGGCAGCGAAGCTGGCGCCTAGTCGAAGTAGACGCGCGCGCTCCGTCCCCTACCCTTCGAACGGGTGGCGGCGCAGCTGGCGCCTAGTGGAAGTAGGCGCGCGCGCTCCGTCCCCTACCCTTCGAACGGGTGGCAGCGAAGCTGGCGCCTAGTCGAAGTAGACGCGCGCGCTCCGTCCCCTACCCTTCGAACGGGTGGCAGCGAAGCTGGCGCCTAAACGAAGTAGGCGCGTGCGCTCCGTCCCCTACCCTTCGAACGGGTGGCAGCGAAGCTGGCGCCTAGTCGAAGTAGACGCGCGCGCTCCGTCCCCTACCCTTCGAACGGGTGGCAGCGAAGCTGGCGCCTACACGAAGTAGACGCGCGCGCTCCGTCCCCTACCCTTCGAAGGGGTGGCAGCGAAGCTGGCGCCTAGTTGAAGTAGACGCACGCGCTCCGTCCCCTACCCTTCGAACGGGTGGCGGCGAAGCTGGC
Source organism: Dendrocalamus latiflorus (assembly GCA_017311315.1). Taxonomy (NCBI): domain Eukaryota; kingdom Viridiplantae; phylum Streptophyta; class Magnoliopsida; order Poales; family Poaceae; genus Dendrocalamus; species Dendrocalamus latiflorus. The sequence continues at coordinate 4,299,341 of CM029628.1, forward strand.
GCCTAGTTGAAGTAGGCGCGCGCGCTCCGTCCCCTACCCTTCGAACGGTTGGCGGCGAAGCTGACGCCTTTGCCTCGCTAGAGAAGGAAAAAGGCGAGCTTGCCTTGACTCTAGCGGAGCGCAACCAGGCGCTTGGCGATGCCTCGGTGGTTGCGTGGGACGCCATGCAAGCGCTGGAGAGCCATCTTCAAGCGTTGGTAACTGAGGTGCCGGACCGCGCCTTTGGCCCGGAGGAGTTGTCTCGGACCCTCCGCTGGGTCGGGGATGCTGCCAACGTCGCGCGCGGCGCCGCGACGTCCTTTGGCACCCACTGCGCGTTCACTTCGGCCTGCTTGGTGTGCACGCTCCTCCAGCACCGCGGCTGTACGCACGTCGCCGGGCTGGATGACCCCCAACTGGAGATGCCTGGCGGGGCCGGAGTAATGTCCGGCGCCGTCCGCTCCGCTCGCCGCGCCCTCGGGCCCTTCTTCGACCGGATCTGGGATTACGTCGGGCCGGAAGCTGCACGGATCGAGCTCCGGAAATCGCTCTCTGGGACGGGGAGCCTGGGCCAATTTCTGGACGGGGTCCCCCGACACGACGAGGGTGGCGCTGGGCCCTCCGAAGGCGTCGGGAACCCGCAGGTCTGACGCCGTGGTGCCTAGGTGTATGCGTGTGTTGTACTGCTCCCTCTCTTTGCGAATGGAGTACACACTTGCTGCATTCATTCTGACTTTCGCCTGTATCCCGGGCAGCGTCCTTGCTCGGGCCAGCTTCTTGCGGCCGACCTTTCAACCCGGCGACGCCTTCGACGCTGGTGAAGGGCCGAAGAGTCGCTGAACTTCTGGGCAGGCCGACCTTCCTCGAGCGGGGCCCCAGCTTTAGCGCGTGTTAAGGACGAACCCGCGGGATAGCGGCTTAGAGCGGCAAGGATGTTGCCGGACCCTTGTACTTGTGATTTTTCCGGTGTGCAGAATTTCTGGCATTTTAGGATATACCCTGTGTTGATGCCACTTTGAATTCACCGGTACGCCACCTGCTGCGCGGGGACTAGATCTTCGCGTTCGACGCGCACCGCTGGCGAAGTAGCTGCGCAAGGGTTCCTTAGGATGGCGCTTTCGGGGGCAGCCCTTGGCACCTCGCCTTTTTACCGCCCGTAGACTGGCGTGCGCGGAGGCGGACCTCGACGCTTCGCCTGTTTATTTAGAGTCCGCGGACTAGCGCATGCGGAGGCGGACCTCGCTGCTGCGCCTTCCTTTATAGTCCGGAGACTCGCGCGGGCGGAGGCAGACCTCGACGCTACGTCTTCCTTTATAGTCCGGAGACTCGCGCGTGCGGAGGCAGACCTCGACGCCACGTCTTATCTAAATTCCGTGGATTAGTGCGTGCGGAGGCGGACCTCGACGCTACGTCTTCCTTTATAGTCCGGAGACTCACGCGTGCGGAGGCAAGCCTCGACGCTACGTCTTATTTAAAGTCCGTGGACTAGTGCGCGCGGAGGCGGACCTCGACGCTACGTCTTCCTTTATAGTCCGGAGACTCGCGCGCGCGGAGGCAGACCTCCACGCTACATCTTATTTAAAGTCCGTAGACTGGTGCGTGCGGAGGCGGACCTCGACGCTACGTCTTCCTTTATAGTCCGGAGACTCGCGCGTGCGGAGGCAGACCTCCACGCTACGTCTTATTTAAAGTCCGTGGACTAGTGCGTGCGGAGGCGGACCTCGACGCTACGTCTTCCTTTATAGTCCGGAGACTCACGCGCACGGAGGTAGACCTCAACGCTACGTCTTATTTAAAGTCCGTAGATTGGTGCGTGCGGAGGCGGACCTCGACGCTACATCTTCCTTTATAGTCCGGAGACTCGCGCGTGCGGAGGCAGACCTCAACGCTACGTCTTATTTAAAGTCCGTAGACTGGTGCGTGCGGAGGCGGACCTCGACGCTACGTCTTCCTTTATAGTCCGGAGACTCACGCGTGCGGAGGCAAGCCTCGACGCTACGTCTTATTTAAAGTCCGTGGACTGGTGCGCGCAAGGGCGTCCCCCCGGTGCATCTTTTGTTTATACTCAGGCCCGTCACCTTTGGCTACGGCGAGTGCACACGCGAACGTGCGTCTTTGGTTTATACTCAGGCCCGCACCCCCTGGCTACGGCGAGTGCACACGCAAACGTGCGTCTTTGGTTTATACTCAGGCCCGTCCCCCTGTCTACGGCGAGTGCACACGCGAACGTGCGTCTTTGGTTTATACTCAGGCCCGTCCCCCTGGCTACGGCGAGTGCACACGCGAACGTGCGTCTTTGGTTTATACTCAGTCCCGTCCCCCCTGGCTACGGCGAGTGCACACGCGAACGTGCGTCTTTGTTTATACTCAGGCCCGTCACCTTTTGGCTACGGCGAGTGCACACGCGAACATGCGACTTCGATTTATACTCAGTCCCGTACCCCTGGCTACGGCGAGTGCACACGCGAACGTGCGTCTTTGTTTATACTCAGGCCCGTCACCTTTCGGCTACGGCGAGTGCACACGCGAACGTGCGACTTCGATTCATACTGCGGAAACACGCGCGCTGGCTAAGCCTGCGCGTGCCTTCACCGCGTACTTGGGCATGGTGAAGAAAGATTAGCGACAAACGGCGGTCTTCATTACATCCCCGTTTGCGCGGGTGAGCAACTACAAAGGATGGATATACTAACCGTTTGCCTTTGGTGCGGCCGAAGCCTCTAGTCGCTAGACATCTGCAGCCAAGGCGCCTGTGAATGGCCCCGCGGACCTCCGCGCTGTGACGCCAGCTCTAGGAGCGCCGTTGGGCTTCGCGACGTGGGCACCTGGTACCTGGCTCGATGCGCCGGGCCATATCCTGGTCGCCTCGGACGGTGATGATGGTCCGGGGACCCGGGATCTTCATGCATAGATAGCCGTGATGTGGTACCGCGCCGAAGGAGTTGAGGATTGGGCGCCCTAATATGGCATTGTAGGGGTACGGAAGGTCGACCACGTCGAAGGTGGCATCTTCGGCCCGCACATTGTCATCTCGGCTGAAGGAGACTTGAAGACCGATTTGGCCCAGCGCCCGCAGGGGCTGTCCCCCGAAGCCCTGCAGTGGGATTCCCGAGGGCCCTAGGCGGCTTCGAGGGATCCCCATCTGGTCGAAGGCCGCCGCAAACAATACGTTCGCGGAGCTACCACCGTCCACCAAGGCGCGCCCCACATCGCATCCCGCGATGGTGACCCGGATGACCAGGGGGTCCTGATGAGGGAAATCTACACCCTGGGCGTCGTCGGGTGTGAATGTAACTTCGCGCCGCGCCCAATCCGGCGGTGCTTGCGCTGGGTATGCCGCCACGTGATGCAATCTTCGCGTGTAGGCCTTCTGCTGCCGTGCCGAGGCGAATTCCAGCGCAGAGCCTCCGGATATGACGTTAATGACCCTGCGGTAGGTTGCGTCCGGGGCCTGCAGCGACAGGAGGCCCTCCCGAGGCTGCTGTACATGAGCTTGGATTCGTAAGGCGCCTTCCTGGGGTTGCATCCCTTGCGCCTGTACCTGCACGGGGGCCTCGTACGGGAATTGGACGTGGGCCACCGCAGGCGGGCGCGCCTCCGGGTTCCTGTCCCTAGCGACGCTGTCGCGGAGCGCCGCGATGGAGGTGCAGGTGCGGGTATCATGATTGCCGCGGCCGTGGACTACGCACCACAGTCCCTGGTGCTGGTCGTCGTAATCGCCGCGACCTTTATCGTCGCGGCCCCGGCCACGGCCGCGTCCGCGGCCACGGCGCCCCCGACCGCCTCGGCCCGCAGGAGCGCCCTCGTCGGAACCGCCCTCAATGTCGAGGACGTACCGGTTTCGCCTCGACCTCTGCTGGCCGCGCTTGGGCTGATCAGACGATTCCTTATGCGAGGCGTCCCTGCGGTCGGGTGCGTCCCTAGACGGCTCCTGCTTACGTTTTCCCTTCGAAGAGCCGTTCTTCGGAGGATCTTCGGCTTTTGCCGAGGCTCCGGCCTGATTGGTGTCGGAGTCGTCCCCTTGCCTTCGCCGCGCGTCTTCTTCCGCCCTGGCATATGCCTCCATTTTGTCGAAGAGCTTCGCCACCGTCTTGATTGGCTTTCGCGCATTGTACTCGGCCATCGGGCCCGGGCGAAGGCCCTGTATGGCTGCATTAACGATGGTGGTTTCGTTAACGTCTTTCACCTGGCATCGAATCTTGGCGAAGCGTTTGAAGTAGTCCCGGAGCTTCTCCGAGGGTTTTTGCTTGACAGCAAAGAGTTGGTCCGCATCGACTCGGTCGACGTAGTTTCCTTGGAAGTTGTTGTGGAGGCGGACGCGAAGCTGCTCCCACGCGTAGATGGAGCCCGGCTCTATGGTAAAGAACCAAGAGAGCGCCACGCCTTGCAGCGCGAGGGGGAGTCCCTTTGCCTTCGTGATGTCGTCTTCGCCCGCGGCTTCGATCGCGGTTTCGTACACGCGCACGAACTCGCGGGTGTCCGTGTCGCCTTTGTACGAGTCGATGGCGCTAGGAAACTTGAAGTCTTCTGGCCATGCCGCCTGCTGTAGCCCCGCCGAAAGCGGGGATTCCGGATCTACGCGCCGCAGCGGCACGCGGCTGGACGTGGGGGCTTCGCGACTGTCCGCCCTCTCCGGCGTGGGCTCGGGCGCGCTTACTGGCGCGGCCTGCTGGCTCCGAGCCTCTTGCATATCTCGGACGGCTCCGCGAAGGTCCCCTAGCTCCCGCTGAAATGCGCTGAGGGCCGCCAGCAAGGCGCTTTCCACCGCCTGCGCAGGCGGGGTCGCCGGTACTCCCGACAGGCGGATCGGCGCGGGCACGACCGCGTCGCGAGGTCCCGAGCTGCCGGTCGCTCCGTCGCGGCTACCTCGAACCGCCCAGTCCGCGCTGCCGGCGAGGGTTGCGGCGGGGGCGGCGAGGTCGGCCGTCGTTGCGTCAGCGGGGTCGGTTGTCGCCGCACCAGCGTCGACGTCTTCGACCGCGGGGTCCGTCCCCGCAACGCCGGTGACGGGGCGGGTCGCCGTGGCCGCGGTGCCGGGGTTGGTCGTCTCGGTGCCGGTGACGAGGTTGGCTGTCGCGGTGCCGGTGACGGGGTTGGTCGCCGCGGTGCCGTTGACGAGGTTGGTTATCACCGCGCGAACGTTGACGTCTTCGGCCACCATGCCTGCGTCGCCATCCGCGCCTGCCGCTGCCGATGCCGAAGCCCTGGTACTCATACGCCGCTCCGGCCCGGCCGCCTTCTTTCCCTTCGCCGCCGCTGACGAAGCTTTTTTCGGTGCCATCCTTCTTCTTCGGTCTTCAGGCTTGTCCTCGTCCTCCCCACGGACGGCGCCAACTGTTGTGGCTACAGACCAAACAGAGAGAGATGGTAGTGGAGAGTGATGAAGATAAGTGTAATGCCCTGGCCCTCCCCATGTCTTGTACTCATATATATATATATACACATGAGGAGTGCTTTTACAGTTATACCCTTACATTCGGTTATCCCCTCTGGGGGCAGTTATGTCATTACACATGGCCTATTCTGGGCCTTATAATCTCCTACCAGGCCTGCTGGGTTTAGGTGGGGGCCATCCCTACGACAACAAGAGTACTATTTTAGAGAAGCCCACGACGTAGATACCATTTCGTCGAAGCCCAACTTAGAGGGTACCATAATAGCAAAAAACTCTCCTGTGGGCTGTTCCTTTGCAAAGATGCATATGTAGCGGAATGTGGGATTTTTTTTTGGTCCTGACACTAGTGACAGGTGGCTAATGCACTATGATCTTTTCTGACAACCAAGAACTGTCATTGATATATTTGCCCTAACGGTCGGACGTGGAGCCGGTAGGAAAGGTAAGTTTACGGTAGCAATGGGTGTGTTTTTTTCCACCGCAGCTCGTGTCTATTGGTTCTAATGTAAATATTTATATAAATAAATCAAATACTGATAATTTACTTCGAAAACACTATCTTGATAAGCTATTTTGAAAAAAACAACGAAAAGAATATTTCATTTATTTATTTATAAAAAAATATAAGCTATAAGTCATAGATTAAAAAAACAGACCATTAATGTATACTCCATAAACAATCCCTTTTTGTTGTTGGTCGCGATTGTTGCCTAATTCGATATGTGCATCGCTTTGGCGCTCCGTATAGAAGGGTTGTCACAAATACCAGGGGTTCTATTATAGAAAAACACAAATACGAAGGGTTTTATCATCAAAAACACAAATACCAGCGGTTTATACAAAACTTTTCTAAGAAAAACACAGGTTACACGTTTATATTGGCTTCAAAGCTTGTTTTTTTATAGTAAATTACTTTTCTACGGTATCTAGTTTTCAAACGAAATGTCTTTTTAAGATGAAATCTATTAGTTAATTTAGTACACACTGTAACGACTTCATTTATATCAGCTAAAATTACATATAAATATATTTCTTTATAATCTTTTTATAAACTAGCATTATTTATAAGCTCTAGCTTTCAAACGAAATGTCTTTTTAAGATAGAATCTATTAGTCAATTTAGTATACACTGTAATGACTTCATTTATATCAGCTAAAATTACATATAAATATCTTTCTTTATAAATTTTTTTTATAAACTGGTATTATTTATAAGCTAAAGTCCAAAGCTTACACGAAGGGGCCGAAAGACCAAGCAAAGCATCTGATCGCCGCGGTGTGCTGGCGCTTGGCTTTTGGCCTGTCGGGGCCGTCCGTCCTGAGAAACCAAATCAGCGTTCGTTCGTTCTTCCACTCCACCGTGCGAAAGGAACTCGCTGCGCAATATCCTCCCATCCTCCTTCCCTATTCTCCCCCTCTCTCGCTGCTGCTCCGCGTCCTCGCTCCCGATTCCCTTGCTGAATCAACGGCAGATCGCTTCAGGTAAAAATCCTATTCCGCCGTGCAATCCCTTGTGTAGTTTCCTTTCAGCGATTTGTGATTTCTTGGTGCCTACAAGCCCGCCTGTTCTTGCTTCTTTCTTGGCATGCGCCTTTAAGTTTTCTGAACTTTGCATCTGTTACCACGTATCCTGCTCGAGGTATTTGTTCCTGTGCCCCCCCCCACCCCCCCCCCCCCCTCTTTCCTCCTGCTAAGGATTGTAGTTTGGGGATTTGGCACTGGTATTATTAGGTTTGTTCAATCTTTTGCAAAGCACGACTTTTTTTTCTTTTGCTTCTTTCTAGGTAGCTTTGGATGGTTTACTACGCAAAATTTAGGTTTAACATCAACCCACAATATATTTTGTTTAGACTTGCTATGAAAGATTAGAATATAAATTTCATCAATTCACCACACAAGTATTCCTTTGGTAAACTTTTGTTGGTAAATTCACTCTTAACGATGAACCTCCCCGTGGGCTCTGTGCTCAGGTGGAATTTATGATAGTTTAATGTGGAAATCCATGTGGAACACCTCCAGGGACAGGGCAGTGTTAGCCTGCAAAATCTTGTTCAATTGCTTATAATCTTTTGTGGAATAGTTCAATTGGTATATAGCGTGATAAAAGACAGTTTAGTGTATACTAAGGACTAGGTTTGATATGAGACGGCTTGCTCTATAAGAATGTAGGTTGAAAAGTGAGAAGTTTGATCGAATTAGGGTGGTGCAGTTGTTCCTAGGAAGTCGTCTGGTGGATAATGTTTTTTTATTCAGGTTTGCTGGTTGTTTGATGACAGTTACTGATATTGCGTATAGAAGTAGAGACTAGACAATATAGGAATAATAGGAAGGAAGGCAAAGCATCTTGTTGGAATACTAATGAAAGTTACAATTTTTCTCTGCTTATGTACGATCTAGCAATAGAGGTAAAAAAAACAACTTGCTAGAATTACCGCTCATACCGCCGTCTAAGCATGATGACAAAAGAGCAGTTTGCTATTGCTGCATTTCTAGTAAATCAACATCAATAAAGGTGAAGAGATTAGCTGAATCTGTGTGAGTACCTTACTTCCTGACTCCCAATGAGTGTAATTCCTTGTACTTATTGGAATTCTTTTCTTGCCAACTTACAATGCCAGCCACAGAGGATGTTATTTCTTGGTACCATCATTAAACAAACAAGTCATGGGTAGAAGGGATGATTATGGTGGGCGACGCTCACCAAACTGAGTGAACATTGAAATGATAATATGGCTGTATGGCACATATATCAGATGATCTGTAAAATTTCTCTATTACCTATAGAAATTCTCTCATTTATACCACACTGTAGAATGACTGATGCCATTTTGACCTATTTTGTGATGTATGTTGTTCAAAATTGTGTAGGAATCAGTTGAATGATGTGCCTAGTGATTAAGCAAATGAACTTACCACCCAAGTAGTATCGTGAATAACCTCTATTTCCTCCTGTCATGTACTAGTTGTTGCTGAGAGTATATATGTCTTAGTTTCTCTTTGTATAGGGTGTTTTCTGCTTATTTGCCTTTTGGCCTTTGGCCCCTTGTACATGTGTATATGTTGGTCTTTGGCCCCATGGAATAGATGTGTTCCATTCCAACGATTGTATTGTATGTTATGTTATGCTAATGTTATGTTCGGGATTTATTTCAGTCAATTTTCTGTGACCACAACATACATTAATCTCTATTTATCATTTTGGCCGAGCATTGTTTTTTTACTTAGCTTCTTCATTGCAGCCATGTATGATGGCTATGGAAATGCTCCTGGGATGCAGATGCCCCCAACAGGGCAGATGCCCTCCACAAATCCTCAGCCTGGCCAATTTGGCAATCCATTTTATGGGCCAAGCTCAGGTCTAATTACAACTGGGTTAGGAGCATATGGGGAGAAGTTCCTGGGTTCCAGTTCAGAATTCATGCAAAGCAATGTAAGAAGCCTTCGAACAACCTTGATCCCTGATCTGATGTACTATCTCTAAATTATGGATTGTAATCTTGCAGATCAATAGATACTTCTCCAACCCACAATACTACTTCCATGTGAATGATCAATATGTCAGGAACAAGTTGAAAGTCATACTGCTTCCATTCCTTCACAGGGTATACTGTCTCTTTCCTAGCATCATTGCATATGATTCCAGTTCTTCTATGTGGTGTACTGTAGTAAACTAGTATTTGCAATGACTTTTCAGGGGCACTGGACTCGGATAAGTGAGCCTGTGGGTGGCCGTTTGTCCTACAAACCTCCAATATATGACATAAATGCTCCAGATCTGTACATCCCTTTCATGGCATTTGGTAGCTTCATTGTTCTCGCAGGCTTTACATTAGGCTTCATGGGAAAGTGAGTTTTTGACTATTGTTCTTTGGTTGCAACACAGTAACACTTCAAACCCAATGTTCCTAATGTACTTGATGCTCATGCAGGTTTACTCCAGAAGCTATAAATCTGCAGTTTACAAGAGGACTCATCGGATGGGCCTTACAGATTGTGATCCTTAAAGGGCTGCTCTACTCAATGGGTGGAGGCGAGGTGCCACTGCTTGACCTGGTAGCTTATGGTGGATATTTATTTGCCGGGCTTTCCCTTGCTGTTGTTGCAAGGCTTCTATGGGCTTACTCGTATTACGTTATGATGCCATGGATGAGCCTGTGCATGGGGGTGTTCTTGGTGAGGACGATGAAGAGGGTGCTCTTCACAGAGATGAGGAGCAGCGAGAGGCACTCGACACGGCAGCACTATTTCCTGCTCTTCATGGCAATTGCACAGTTCCCCTTGTTCTTCTGGCTTGGCAACATAGGTGCATGAGATAGTTTTCTGGTTGTAGTTTGTCAATATAAAAGTTACCAGCGGTGTTTAGGTTCATTGTAAAATAGTCCAAAGAATGATGTCAAATTCTCAATAGCTTGTGCCGTCTGAGGCTCTGAGCATCACATGTTTCTTGACGGGGCTTGAGATGTAATTATGTAAAGTTGATGAATTTTTGCAATGAATTGTTCTTCTTACTGGATTTGCGTAGGATGTTTGTTGGATTAGCGTAAAATATATACAAAATTTTGATTTTAGTGTGTTTCTTGACAGGGTTGGACATGTTGTGAATTTTGCTATGATTTGCCTGATTTTCTCAGTGTATGTTGGCTTGAGATGCGATTTTGTAAAGTTCATGAATTTATGCTTTACAGTGCCGCCTGTTTCAGTGGCTGTAGGCTGTCACGTACAGCCATTCTTCTGTTGAGCCACTGGCATGGTGGGGTGGCAAGATTGACGAAGGTAATGTGTTGCCGTGCGTTGGTAGATACATGTTGGTAACAACAGATACAACTTTATTGTATTGCTTTTATGACGCTAACATATTATTACTATTATTAGGAAATATGATATGAGTTATTTTAATTACTCAAGCTATTGATAAAATATGGGAGTTATTTCGCAAGTGGTCATGTCGCTCTCTGAATGCTTATGTTTCCTTGTTGAGCATCGTCAGCCTTTGTTAGTACTTGTTCTTTTGGAAGTTGATCTTTTAATACCATTCTTTGGTCTCGCTGATCTCGGAAGTAAATCCTCTCAATCCTTGATAGAAAATAGACGGACATTACTGACAGCTCAATTTATCTCAGGTGAGAATTTGGTGTGTTTTCACAATAACTCGTTGTGTCAGTAGTCAACCTCGTCGCCTTCTACGTCTCTACCTCCCTCGGCCTCGGATGATTGTGGCAACGGCCTCGAGTGAGTGCGATGCAGCAATCATGGATGCCATCTGTGCAATGGCTCGATCAAGCCCCACCCGGAAGTCAGGGTAAAGGTGAGCGTCATGTGAGAAGGCTGCAGCGGATTTGGTGGAGGCTAGCGCACTGGCATCAAGGTGTGTGGAGACGACGGCTGCGTTTCCCTTGCCAGTTAGCATAGGAACGATGATGGCAAGGTTGAGCGTAAGGAGATCGCGAGGCAGGGTCCAAATCATGCGCATGGACCTTTGAACCGGCCAAGCTCAATGTCTGTGATCTTGGTGACGCATTGCATATGCTACGGACAAGGAAGTGCAGGGCAGCGTGTGTCCGTCGTAGTCATGGCGAGGGCACAAAGCTATAGACAGACACAACATAAGGTGCGAGCCAACATGTGTTCAACCGTCAGAGTAGGAGTTTGCTGCTTTTACCTGACACCTAGCCCGAGTCATTCATATGATCATCATGTCATACTCTTTCCTGAAATGTTGTTGTATATCACGCAGGGAGACAATGATGTTGGTGGGCATTAAAACATTGGACGGGATGTAATTTTTAATCTTTATTTGAATTAATAGGCCCTGTTTCAAACGCAGTAATTTTACATGAAATAGTACAAATCCTATGATATTCCTTTGGAATTCCTCCATTCCAAACAAGACCTAAATACTAAAACTTGCTAGAGAAACACCCTTCCAAACAGGCCCAAAAAGGTTCTATTGCATGAGAATGATATATGACCTATAACGGATAGTGTAGGTCAAGCATGCAACTATTTTTCAATGAAACTTTTTAAGGCTTGCTTGGAACAAAGAATGCCATAAGAAATAGTTCAAATATTATTGTAGAAATAAGAAAATTCAAAAGAAGCCTTAATTTTAATTTTTTTAAATCACTTAGCAAAAGGTAAATTGACTTGAATTTCACAAAACACCATATTGATAAAATAGTAAAATACCATCACATAGCATGAGACCATAGATAAACCCGCAATCTTACGTTTAATTATATCTATCACCCCTTTTTGAGGCGCATTGCAATACAGAGGCATCTTACTAGTCAAGAGTTAAAGAGTAATTATGCAGGAAATACAACTCTAAACACAATGTCTTAAATGCATAGCAACCATAATGCTTACAACAAACCATGATATTGGCAATTGCCAAGTAACATCTCAATTCTCGAGGGATAAAAACAGAAGTAAAACCACTGCTTCGGAGGGGCCATAAGCCAAACACTCTCCCAGGTTTTTCTTTTCTTAAACAAAAAGCACAAATAAATCTGCAATGAGGTTATCATGGACTTCACAGTATGCAATTCCGTATTATACAGCCATTTGTCAAAATATATAGGGTGTGTTTTTTGACGGCTTCTAAAAACGGCTTTTGGTTTTTACTATAATACCTAACTTTTAAACGAAGTATTTTCTCAAAATAGGATCTATAAGTTAATTATAGTATACGTTAAAAGCCAAACATCTGTATCGACTAAAATCGCAAGTGAATATCTCTCTCCGTAATCTCTGTCGTAAACATTTAAAATTCAAAAATTTCAGCCAAAAGTCATAAACCACAATTATATCAAACAGGCCCTATACTGGAAATGTAGTTGGAAAGTATGTGCCATATCAGGAGTAAGAAGGCATGACAATGTGAATAGCGGAAGAAACTTTGGCATCTCAGAAGACGGCAAGACATAACCTAGGCTACAAGCAAATCCCTGTAAAACTTCATATTATTACACTGATATACTCCTTTTCGTCATTGTCACAATCATATGGCCACAACCATCTTGGTAACAACTTCAGGGTGATTTGTGAAGACTCGTCAGAGGTTGCATCAATGAAGACACTACGAACACACCCACCACCAGCAGCCCAGTTGATCATCCTCTGCCAGAATAAAGCCTTTTAATTAGACAAAGATAGAAAATACAGGGCAAAAGGGAATGGAAAATTTATACAGTGAAGGGCAATAACGTTGGTCACATTTTAGAGCAAGGAAACAAAGAAGTGCTGCTCCTAACATCAACTCAAATCAGTAAAATCAGCATCAAATACATGGGGTACATAACTTAGAAGGAAACATCTCTTGAAGCACATTTCATACTCCCATGCAACTTGAGGGATCATTGGTTTCAATAATCATTTTTCTTTGAATTAAGTTCATAGTAGCGAACAGGACTAATATATCATGTACGCCATAATCAAATAATGTCTTAGGCTTCCTTACACATGCCTTAATGACATATGTACTTGCAATTTATTGGATAAAGAGTGTCAGAAAAGCAATACAATAATGAGTAACAAACTACCGGAAAATGAGCCTCTGCAGCACCAAACAAAATGCACCAGATTCTTCTAGATCACTACATGGAACCTTCAGATAAAAATGAATGCTTAACATCGCACTAGGACCAAAAAAGGTTAAATTTCTCATGCTCTTGCCCCTGATGGATCTCAACTATTCTGTTTTCAATAGGACAGACCCTGCTATGCTGTTTCTAATGCACGTGAGAGAATTCTCATGCAAGCTGTTGGTGTAATGGTGCCACACCCTAGGCCTCTTAATTTTCACTACAAGACTCTCGAAAATTCTATACCTTATACAGCTATAAGGATGCTCTCAAAAAATTCCAGGTAGTTAGAGATGAATCTAACTGTATGCATAAAAAGAATTGTATGTCAAAAACTCAAAACTTCTTATTCATATATTGGAGCACATGACACTAGGAAGGATGCAAATATTATCACCCTAGAATAAACTAGCAAGTACTTTGATGTAGAACAAGATCCAGGAATTAAACTACTTAGAGGAAATACTTTGATCTAGATCTAGATCCAAGACATTAAACTAATTAACAGCAATACATTCATAAAAACGTACAAAAAAGCAATGTGACATGGCCCAAGGAAACACGATACTGTTGCTACTTGCTATATTACATTTAGAAAGCAACAGTTCATGGTATCTTCACTAGTACAAACTGATACATGGGCGATACGACCCATTAACATCAGAATTTAGAAGCACAGAACTACAAGAAACTGAGGATGACATCTTTTTGTACAGCACAGCAAGGATTCAATCAGTTAAGCATTGGTTCCAAGTAACCAAAGGTTTCACTTTCCAACCTATTATCATGTCACATAATTTTTGTCATTGCAAGTGCCAACCATCGTAAGTCAAAAACTATTATGAACCATCCGGTAATGAGTTTAGCTCCTCAATGAGATTCTTGCAGTAACTAATTAGGGGGAAGTGAACAATCCCAACAGTTCTTCTGCTGCTCATTTAACTGTGCCCAACATCGTCTTAACAAAGAGTCAAAGAAAGATATACACACAGACTTAATTCTGGACAGAATGTGCATGTGCCGTTCAAACTGGGGGGAGGTACGGTGTCATGATAAAGCGTTGAACTGCTCAAGAGCTTTATCAAGAAGCTTGATCACAGTCTTCAGCCCCATAATCAACGAAAAGAGCTGCATACTGCACAAAATGGATTTTGCTAGCAGCCTAGTATTGCTCGAAATAACATTATGTGGCAAAGAAAATCCTAGGGCAAACTGCACACATGCTGGGAAGCGAGCACAGGTGCTGGTGCGCCTGCACTAAGCCACTAACATGCAAATTAGTGACCATACTTAACTACTGACGCTACAAAAAGGGAATAAGCTAACCTGCATATTCTTTATGAAAAATGAAACAGGATATCGACTTTAAACCTATGATGTCAGCACACGTCCGTACGTCCAGTGCTGGCGCATATACCATACCGTGTGTCCGCTACGGGCCCACACGCGCCATGCGTCATATGCCCACGCCCCTGACCCGTACACGCCCGTGCCCCGGTCCCAGGTCTTAAATGGGCTGCGCACCCCACGCATTTGAGCCCACGGGCTGCCCACAAGTAAGCCCTTTAAGCAACAACCTTATAAGTGATATTGGGCCTTCTCCCCCCAAAAGACTAGTCCAATGGGTGAGGGCTCCCTCACACTTATAAGTTGTGCTTGCTCCTCTCCCACAATCCATGTGGGACTATTCCTAACAATCTCCCCCTTTACACATTGATGTCCCTCAGCCCTTCACCGCCCTTTCACCGTACACCGACGGTCCCTCAGGGTCCCTTCACCGTACACACCGACGGTCCCTCAGGGTCACAGTCCATCAGGCGTTCACACACTAGTGTCCATTGGGCCAGAGATGTTAGAACCGGACTCTGATACCACTGTAAGCACACGTCCGTACGTCCAGTGCTGGCGCATATACCATGCCGTGTGTCCGCTACGGGCCCACACGCGCCATGCGTCATATGCCTGTTAGTGATATGCCCTAGAGGCAACATGGAGATGTTATATATATCACATACTATGTTTATGATGCATTAGTTTGTTCCTTGAAATAGACATTATCATTATTGATCAATGAGTATGTGACTTATTCATGAGACTCTTAATGCCAAATGTTGCTATTTCTAAATGATCCCTGATTATATATCATATGAGGAACAAATATGATTCAAAGATCAGCATATGTATTGATTGATGATCATGTCTCATGGATCATGGTATGGAGATACCAAATCAATAATATGGACATGTGTTAGTGAACATATGTTGGATAGACCCGCCATGAGACACTGCAGAGATTCCATGTGTCATTAGTTGGTCTCAAGTAGTGTTTATGTGGAATCCTTAGACTTGAGATCATCATGGTTCCCAACATGCGTAGTAGCTTATTTTGGGACTACTAAACACTACTCCGTAACTGGGTAGTCATAAAAATAGTCTTCGGGTTTGCTATGAAACATGTAGTGGGATGTGAATGATCAAGATAGAATTTGCCCCTCCTTATGGGAGAGATATCTCTGGGCCCCTCGATGTAATGGATTATGAAAGTGCATGGCCATGCCAAGGTGATTGAGGAGTCAATCACGAGTTTATAATCCATCACGGAATCGAGAGAGTGATTGAGCTATTAAGAGGATGACACAGGTCTCGCCTTGAGCTTAATCTATATCGTGAGGCAAAGGGATTCGTACATGAGAACATTACAGGTTCAGCCGATATGATCTTTACGTATACTTTGAGGTTAATATGTCTTGCTAGAGGCCGCTATTAACAGGGTGACCGGAAAGGCGTTTCCGGGTCGCGACCAAGTATACGTGAACCTACAGGGTCGCACACTTAACGGGTTGGAACACTAATTCGAATGTGATTCGGATGTGGGCTCAATTCGGATAGAGATCCGGATAGACTCCTATTGGGCCTCGGTCCACGAGGCCCAAGTGAGGAGGTCTATATATATGGAGGTGGGGGGCTGAGGGATGCACGCATCTGTTCCTCCCGAGCAAAACCCTAGCCGCCACCTCCCGAGCCAAACCCTAGCCGCTCGCGAGTGCTGGTACACTCGCGATCGGCGTTCCAGCCCCGGACGTGTGGATACCGGTGGAGGCGCTGCTCGCTGCGGCGTTGATCGGCATCAACAATCTACAGATTGGATCTGCTCGTGGTGTGGTTGATCGCGCGGAGGAGACGATCTGTTCGGGACGATCGGCTACCTCCACTACTACCTCGACGCGCGTGGTTGGATCGGCTTCTCCAACTCTTCTTCCGCTGCGCTGCGCGTCTAGTGGTAACGATCTATGATCCCTCCTTAGCATGATGTCCTGGTGTGCGCGGTAGAAATTTTTATTTTCTGCTATCGTAGCCTACGCGCGTTCCTTTAATGCCCACGCCCCTGACCCGTACGCGCCCGTGCCCCAGGTCTTAAATGGGCTGCGCACCCCACGCATTTGAGCCCACGAGCTGCCCGCAAGCAAGCCCTTTAAGCAACAACCTTATAAGTGGTATTGGGCCTTCTCCCCCCAAAAGACTAGTCCAATGGGTGGAGGCTCCCTCACACTTATAAGTTGTGCTTGCTCCTCTCCCACAATCCATGTGGGACTATTTTCCCAACAATCTCCCCCTCACACATGGATTGTGCACACCGCACTTCTGGGAGATGTTGGGTGCCTGGCTCTGATACCACTGGTTGAATTGTAAGGGACTTCTCACCCCAAAAGCTAGCCAGGCACCCAACATCTCCCAGAAGTGCGGTGTGCACAATCCATGTGTGAGGGGGAGATTGTTGGGAAAATAGTCCCACATGGATTGTGGGAGAGGAGCAAGCACAACTTATAAGTGTGAGGGAGCCTCCACCCATTGGACTATTTTCCCAACATATGAAACAATGCATTATATTTAAAAGGGTCAAGAGCTTAATGTACCGTGCTGCTGAGCCAGAACACCATTTAAACCGGTTAAGGTGCAACTTGTCTTTGTGCCAGCGTCCCAAAATTACAAGCCCAACCAGGGCAGCTGCAACCACCACAGACCAGAGAGCATTTGTTTCCTTAGCCTGGTGATACAAGCATGACATATGCTTCTTCAACCAGCATTTACAGGGGGCACCAACGTAACGGCTTTTGCTGTCTGCAGATTCTGAAGGTAGATCAGATTTGTCATGAGATTCGTCACCACCATCATTGTCATCATCATGAACAACAAAACCATGCTCATCATCTTCAGCATGAAATGAACCAGACTCAGCTACATCACCCCTCATCTCTACATCATCAACTGAGAGGTTTTTTCCTTCATCATAGAATTGAATTCTGTCTGACTCAACATCATACTTTCCACCCACATTCTTGAAACTCTCATCTTCCACGCTGGTTCTTGCTTCCTGCACATTCTTTTCTGGCTGGATCTCATCAAAACTGGTTTCTATTGGCAGATTCTCATGCTCACTTGGGGGGAACACAAAGTGGTCAGACATGAGCAATGTATTTGATGAACCTCGCTCGTCCTTACCTGCGTCAAGGCCTTGGCTCTCTGTTGTAGGTTTGCCTGCTGTTCCACCGGGCCCTGGAGATGCTGCATAGGCAGATGCTGTGAGAGTCACCACTTCCCAGTCCGCCCCTCGGGAGGTGGTTCCCTCTACCACCTCTTTCTCATTATCAGCCATATCTACAAATCTGATTTTTTATAAAATAAAAACAATATCAACATATCAAGGTTGCAGACAAGTAATGCTATATTGCTATTACATAAAAACCAGATAATCAATCACATAATAGTATAATACAGCAAGTACAGTTTATCAAGCCTTGCCCAATGAAGACAGAAACTAGGATTCATTCATTCAGCCATTTATCAAGAACTGAACGGTAGTATGGTAAAGAAGAAGCAGGGAGAACTTGTCATGCTCCTGTATCAACTAAAGTGATTGAATTAGCACTAGAGCACAAATAGAAACTAGAAAGACACAAAGGCTAGAGCCACTCTTAACCTTATCAGCACATACATCCACATCCAGCCATTTGCATCACCCAACAACATAACCAAGAACGGTGTGCTCATGGCTAATCTCGTTTCTAAGACCCCCCAAGACCAGGGGCGGGTGCACCTAAGTCCTACGGATCTTGCGCGTGCCCAAGAACAAAAGAACCGAGCCATATGGATGGGCGGATTACATTACCAACATAAAACAAATCCGCGATTAAGCATTCCGGTAACGGACGCATTTACACAGAAAAAAGATTTTGATTTGGACTCGGCTGCCCACAGCCGTCAGAGCAAAGAAGACCACAGGCTAGGGCAAAGTTGAACCAATCCAAGCAAGTTAGGGCATACCATAAGAGACGGATCTCCCCTCCAGTCCAGTCAAGTTTGGGGGAGGAGGAGAGAGAGAGAGATTGGAGGCGGCGTTGCTTCGGTAGAAGAGAGAGAAGAGAAGGGAAGAGAGAGAGAAGGGTAGGGAAGGCACGGTATATCACACTGACAACAGGGACCAACAGTCCGTGGACTCGGCTCACACGTTTGTCGTCAGGTCGAGCCAACACGCGCAATGCGCATACCCCTATCCCACATGTCAGAATCTTGCAGTGTTTACTTCCTGGTTTTTATTTGTAAACCCTTGTCGCATCTTCATGTTACCCATCACTGGAAAATTGGTTCAAACCCCGCGATGTCGTGCATTAACCCTTCTTCTTCGGCTCCGGCGTGCGACCGACGTGACATTGGTGATGGAGGCAGCGAAGACTAAGGGTCCGGTCGGTTGGACACTATATAATTGCACGTACGTTCATGACAATGTAGGACTCCAATTTAGGACGTATTTAGCTGAGTTTGGCTTTACCTTTTTGGCTTTCAAAACCGGGCTTCGAGAGAAGCTAGCAAATCAAAGTTTTTTTTCCTAATTTATTTTAGGCTTAAATTATATTAGGTTTCTCTGTGGCCTGGCTTTGTAGCCAACATGTTTGGCTTAGAAAATAGCTTCGAAGCCCAAAAATTTGGCTTCAAAGCTCAGCCAACGCTACCTTAGGATAGGATGAGAGGGAGAAGGACAGAGATTTAAAGAGTTTTTATATTCTGATAAATATTCGTGATCGTATCCATTTCGATTCGTATTTGTTTCGTATCTGTATTTGATATTAGTCATATTTATATTCGTATTCGGGGCATTCGTATTTGTATCCATATTTAAAAAATATGAAAACAAATATAGTAGAGACATTATCCGTCCGTACTTGTTTCCCTAGCTAGGGAGCAAAGGAAACATTTCAGGAAAAAAATATTCCTATATTCCAAAGGCGTTTTTAGAATTTCTGGTTTCACGTAGAAAAGTTCTTTGCTAAATAGTTAAAGAAAAGGATTTTTCTGAGGGTTTTGTTAAATGTCATCCGGATATTTTTTTCTAACTATCATCTAAATTTAGGACCATTGGATTAGAGATCCAATGACCATAAATTCTCCCACCTCTCCTTGAATTCTATCCCTCTCTTGAAAAAAATCTCACCCCTTTAAAAATAAGGGTCCCTTGATCTCTAATCAAAAAGTCATGAATTTAGATGATAATTAGGAAGAAAACATGATGGCGAGCACGATCGGCGGCAGGAAGACTGCCACAACTCGCTTAGTTTTGGACATGGCAGCAGCACGAACTGCCCTTTGGCCGGCTGTGACGGGCGCCGCCGCCGCTACCCTCATCAGCGTCACCATCTCCGACCGGTATGACACCTTCGTCAAAGTGCAGGGCTCCTCCATGCGCCCCACCTTCGAACCCGAGCTAGGTAACCAACTGCCCGCACAACCACACTGCACCACGGTTTCTGCCCCCGTCTGATTTTTATCTGGCCAAGAACAAGAGCCGTAATGTTCGCCAGGATGGTTATTGATCCAGAAATCGATTTTTGCCAGGTGACAGCGCGTTGGTGGAGCGCCGCCGCTACGACTTCTCCCACGGCGACGTCGTCGTGTTCTGCTAAGGTTGTCGTCATCATCGTAGAGTGGCTGATTGCTTCGGCGTTTCTTGATTGCTTCGAGGCTGAATGGATTGGTTGTCGTCGTTTGCAAGTACCCAGCCGACCACAGGAGGTTAGTTCTTAACAGGTTGATTGCGCTGCCCGACGATTGGGTCCAGGTCCGGGAGACGGCGGAGATCCGGCAGATCCCGGAGGGCACTGCTGGGTGAAAAGGGACAATGGGAGAAACAGTTGGGACTCAAGAAATGACGGGCCTGTAAGCCATTCATACTATGTCTCCCATGAATTGCCTAATTGACTATTTCTCGCAAGACACGACCGCTGCATAGATTGGCGTCTTCCGATTAAATATAAAACCCAGGTTATGTGGATTATGGCATACGGATTCTACCATGAATCGATTTTGATCAGTAATAACATAGAAGGCATTTGACTCTTACGTGAATCTGGAGTGCACTGGCAACAATGCTATAGCTTTATGCATCTTTGCTTTCCAGTTTACACATACGTTTTGCAGTAGCTCCTTTGAACTAATGGATATACGACTCAAGGCTTATGGTTCTCTTTATGCCAATTTTCGTGTTATTATGATATTGTGTTCATCCGATGATATCAGCATTGATGAACTACAATTAATGTTGAATTCGTCAGTCTGCAGTTTGATATTATCTAAATTTTGGAATACTTCATGCCGTGGCAATGAATTACTGAACTTGTGAATGATGGTTTGAACATTCCATATGTTGTTCATCTTTTCTAGTGTTGTTTCTTCTGCTGCTTTATTATGAGACCATTTGGTCCTCAAATAGCAAAGAAGTCGACAAAAAAGAGCAGGTTATAATGCCTCTTTTCCTTTTGCTGTTTAACTATTTGCTAATTTTGATTTCCTCTTAAGAGATGTAAGATGTTACCAGAAACAGATGCTTCTGGCAATGCTAAGCATATTTTGGTATTACATAGTTTTTTTGCACACTACGGCAAAACCAATTTCTCGACTTATATAGTCTAGGTACTAAGCATCTTAAAATTTTGACATCTGCAGGTTCCTCTGTGTCTGATGCACCGGGGGTCACACACATAATCTGGCTGCCACATAGGATTGGTCGAGTTGATAGAAAGATGCCAAATGGAAGGGTTATGCCGAGATGATTTATAATGCATGCAATACGCTATGCCTAGTCACTGGCACTGGCTGCATAGCCTGAGCTTCCTTTCTCAACTCCTCGAACATCGCAGATGATAAGTACCGCTCCCCCAAGTTTGGAGGAACAGTCTGAAACAATAGTGCGCGGGTCGGTCTTCTTAAATTTCTTCATGTTAACATGATTTTGATACAATGTGCAAAGATGGGAATGTATGGCGTACCACAATGAGCTTCCCTTTGTTTTCAGGCTTCATAGCTAGTTCAAGAGCTGCAACGGTGTTTGCTCTTGATGATATCCCCACCTGCAAAAATTTAGGAGGTTCTATAACCGTTCAATGTATGCACAGCAATTCAATTTCCCATTAGCCAACAATCTCGTCACAAATCAGGTGAATTCTAGATTTTGAATATTATCTTCTTCATAACCAAATAACAAATATTCTTATTTTTTCAATGGAGAACTACTGATATAATACATAAATTGAAGATAGCAGAAGCAGATATTTTCTGTCACTTACCAAAAGACCCTCCTTCAGTGCCAACTCTTGAGCCATCTTAACAACATCCTCACTTTTCACCTATCATATACCAGTTTATGTTAATTTTCCCTTGCATAGTAATCGACAAAGAACTACTTGAGATTTATTCATCATTACCTCAAGAACCTTTTCCATTACATCCATGTCCAAAATTTTCGGCTTGATCCCAACGCTGTTTCGAGTGATGAGGTGAGGGCCTGCAATTAGGTTCATATAGAACATATTTGTACAAATGAATAGGATATCTAGTATGAAAATGTAAATCTTTTGCAGAAAGCTATAGCTTACCTGGCTTACCACCATTCAGAACATTTGCTTCAGCGGGCTCAACTCCATAGATTTGCATGCGCACACTGAAATGAAGATTCAAATCAACACCTGTAATGCAATTTTTCTGTTTGGTCTATGTTAGTACCTTTGCATTGAGATTCTTCTCCTTAAGGTACTTGCCAACGCCTATGACAGTGCCACCACTCCCGATGCCCATGACGAAAATATCAACCTGTCCAAGTGTGTCCTCCCATATCTCTGGACCAGTTGTCTCATAGTGTATTTGCCAATTTTGATCAAAATCATAACTCATAAGAAACAGCAGCCATTGAATTCCTAAGTAATATACTCTACAAGATGAAACTTATGGCTGAACCGAGCTATAGTTTGCTCACATGAGAAGCTTTCCCCAAATAAACTTGACCAATAAACATTTTGCAAATTACAGCAAATATTAGTAGTCTATTACTGCACTCAGATGTTGTACATGGTCAAAATCAAGAAGGGAGGGCTACCTTGACATTAGCAGGATTCTCAAACTGCTGGAGCATGAATGCACTAGGATGGTTCTCATACAGCTCGGCTGCCTTCCTCACTGTCCCTTCCATCCCTTTCGTCAGGTCAGTAAGGACCAGCTGTGTTTTATTCAGATTAATATGTCTTATTGTTACGCCTTCGTTCTGCGTGTGGCAGTATATATTGTGCTAACCCCTATAAACAAGAACTAAATGCCTGTTATATTAAATCAATGAAATAGTTTTTCATTACTGCTGCTGCTGCTACTAAATTACATAACATCGTTTCAATACCACATTACATGGCAGATATTGCAATGCTCTTACAACATAACTTTGGGTCAGCATAACATCATCTAACTATTACAGTTTTACTTATTGTCATATGCAATTTATTTGAAGGAATTAGACATGTCAAGTTTTGCCTTCTGGGAGACCGGAAATATTTTACCTTCCACCAGGAAGAATCTGTGGATAAAACAATTTGCTTTGAGAACAGACTCCAGCATAAAACAGCTGCTCTATCTCATTAACATACCCACCAATGAAATCAGCTGTTCACAAATCATTTTTCACCCCCGCAACAATTAAAAAGTGTCTTTGGTACCACTACCTAAATACATTCTTCACCGGCTGAAGTTGGGTACTTGAGGTCTTTCTGAGTTTCTAATGTGCAACCCAACTAGCCAGGCACTAGCAGCACTGAGTGTACCTGCAAATTCAGAACCACTGCTTTCAGAAACAAAAAGACTTTAAAATAAACATGTTCAAAACTTGCTTTTTAAATACATGGTATACTTGTGAGCCGAGTGCTTCTCTTCTTGTGCCGCAGAAAGTCGGTTATCAAACTCAGTAAGTTCATAACTGTGTTGGGAATCAACTTCTACGAGTTCAATCTATTTGTAAAAATATACAACATCGTATAGATTTTTTGCAGCACAGAAGGCTATAATTTTCCTCTTTGTCAATTCATCAAGCATATTGCAGAGAATGATAAGGATAATTCTTTTTTAAAGAGATCACTGCCAGTTACCTCAGTTATGCCTAACTCAGTGTTACTCATGTATTCCCAAGTGACAATCAACATCGGGGGCGCCACACAGTGCACACGAGAAGATCAATCACAGCCAACAAGAGGAACACAAAGATTCATTTACAAGGTTCGGCAAGGTGCCAACGTCCCCGGGAGTCGAATCGCAGTGACTCCGTAAGTACGAGGTGTTTCTTTTTCTTCACAATTAGGGTTACAAAAGGTTCGGCTGCGCCACCTGCTTTCCAGACACAACCCCTACAACATGTTAAAAACTATGGAAACAGAACGAAAAATCAAATGTCAGAGCAGTGTATTCAACGGAAAAAATCTAGAATATCTAAGTATTCGACCATAATATATATGCATGAATATATATGTCAGTGGAATGGAGAGAGTCAAAGAGAGATACAGAATCAATATTATTCTGTTGTGTATACAACAGAATTAAACATGTACAAAGAGATGAAGCTACACTCAAACAGACATGTTGTGTTATATGGGTGTTGTTCGTGTTAGAGCCATCCTCAGAACTGGATGACACAACTTCACGCAATTCTTTTTGCGAGGAAATTTTCACAAAATTTAAAGCAACCGTGAGTATTTATCAGAAAAAGAGCAAGAGTAGTGATATTTTAGCCAGGAGTATCCTCAATTGCAAGTTTAGGTTTGAACTGAAGCTACAATGGCTCACCAAATTCTTCTCTATTTAGGGGATGTGCACAAGAAGCACGGCCCTGCTGGAGCAGCTGGTAACCATCAACACAACTAGTACTAGCTGGTATAAACAGAACGAGATAAGTAAGAATACATGTAAATCAATCACATAATTTTCAGGCAGCATTAGCATGCTGTTGCATCAATCACACACAAACTCTGTATCAAGTCTTTTGCAAGCAACACTCTCACAGGCACAACAGAGGCATAGCTGGCCCTCTTATTTCAAGAACACACACAACCACAAACCAAACCAAATAGATGGTACTTCTCATAAGAGACGCACACAAATTGACATAGTATCAAACACACCACTTGGTGGATGCACGCAACATGAAACACCAATTTATTCTTTAGAAAACACACCAACTTGGCAAGCAAACACTTGATCCATTGTAGCAACGGCAGCAGTAGCAAGCAGCAACACGTCCTTGTCTTACCACCACCAAATCTACATTGGTCACAAATACAAATACCACCGATTAATAGTAGCTGGATGGATCATTGAAGACAAAATGAGCAAATAAACAGCAGATCAAGGAGTTTAGTACACAGAGAGATTATCTTGTAATTCAGGATCGTTGAAGACAAAATGAGCAAGTAAACAGCAGATCAAGGAGTTTAGTAGAGAGATTATCCTGTAATTCAGATAGCATGTATATGTATACCTCAACAGTTAGGTCGGTTCACTGGAGAACTGAGCCTCTGGGCAGAGGCTTCTTGTAGTACTGTGAAGGGCGCAGGTCGAAGAGGGACGGATCGTGGCCGACATGCAGCCCATCCCACTCCAGCTTCCCCCACCAGTCCTTCTTGCAGTCCACAACAGGGCGGTTGTCTCGACCGACGGCTGGGAGGCGCTTGAGGCCCCAGCATCCCCTGACCCTGATCTTCTCAAGCATGGGTGCATACATCTTGGCCTCGCATATCTGCTGCAGCTTGGGGAGCTCATGCAAGTGGATGTGCTTCAGCTTTGGGAATTCCAGATCGTCGGTAGCTATTTGGTTCAGAAACTCTAGGTCCATGGGGAAGACTTGCTTGAGCTCACCACAATAGACGATGTGGAGGGTCTCCAAGTTGGGAAAATACGGGCCGTTTAGTATGGGTGTCCACGACAGCGAGAGGACAAATATGAGCCTTGGGCAGGAGTACAGGTGTATGCTCCGCAGCGTCGCAAAGGAAATATTGCCCATATGATGGATCGTCCTTCCTTTGCCCCAAATGCAGTGGGCCATCAGGAGATCAGCTGCCAAAAAGGTCTCCAGTTCAACAAAGCATTTGTAATAATAGAAGTCAGTGGTGAAGACAGTGTGCAGCCTGGGGCATCTCTCGACATGGCACCGCTTGAGATGATGCCATTCAATTCGCTCCCATCCTACTATGGACATCATGCGTTCAGGGATCACAGTGGTGATAGAAGAATTGTCGTGCACATGCAATGACTCGATCTTGTTCATCACAAAGATGATAGCCTTGATGCTTTGCATGCTCTCCATGTTTTTAGTGTAGCTAAATCCCTCTCCAATCTCCAAATGGCTGTCCAATGGCTGAAACTGCAGATGAGCATTTCTGTCATCATGATCACTAGTGTAGGGGATTAACAAGTTCCCTGGAGGCAGCCCAATTATTTGTCCAGTGATATTAGGGCCCATCTTCTCCTTGTGGCAACTTTGTCCATCATCTTTGCTAGTAGAAGGGCCACACACATTTAGATGGAACCTATCATCGTTCCAGATGAACTTGTCACGACTTCTTAACACCAAGGACTGAACAAACCTCACGTCCGTAATAGTTGCATATGCTTGACAATGTTCTGTTTGGACACGACAGACCGGGGAATCAATGCATAGCACCCTTAGTTGGGGCAATCCCTCTAGTGGCCATAGGATTGAGCGGAGCTTCTCACATCCCAGTAGAATCATTTGTTGGAGACGTGTGACCTTCACCACCTGATTTTTGAGGTCAAGTGTTTTGACTGATGTACTTGAGAGGTCCAGCAACTCAAGGTTCGGTAGTGACCCACGCAATCTGAAGTTCACCAATCTTACACAGCCAAAAAGGGAGATACGTGATATTTTAGCTGCCTTGTTATGATCCTCTCCTGCTCCTGCATCTAAGCTGAATGATTCAAGAAATGGAGGGAGTCCTTCCGGGCCAACATGATCTAATCCAACACAACCATCTAGAACCAGTGTCTTGAGCCCAGTTGCTCCTGATAAGCTTGGCAAAACTTGCATGGTGCTGTTCCTAGATAGGTCGAGGAGCTCCAACTTCCCCATATCTGTGAATTCATCCATATCACCTGTCTCCCAAGGGCATGTAGGCTCAATTACTCGAAGCTTGCGAAGTTTCCGTAATCGTCTCCATGCATGATTGCTGCGCCAAATCTTTCCCTTCTTTATATGTACCTCCCTGATGTTTGTAGCCATTTGCTCTATTATCTCTGGGGATAAAGCCAATTCCCAATCCGTGTAGCATATGTCTAGCACCCATAGGCTCTGAAAGAATTCCATTGTTGGTCTCTGTTGCTTCTCGTCTTGTTCTCGTGGTTGATCCTTGCAGCTGTCTAATCCGAGGAACCTTAAGCTGCGGCAACAATGGAAAGGAGGTGAAGTAAAACTGAAGGAACATCGGCATAATTTGAGCACATGAAGTTTGTCCGATTGATGAAACATATCATCAGGTAATGATGCTAATGGAGGATCGAATCCAATGTCGACTGCAAGGAAAAAGGACGTTGACTCTGGAGGCACAGCCCGGACGTTGACAAGGAAAAACCAGCGATTCGGAGGAGTGTGCAGCTCATCACCGAAAGAGGGTAACGTATTAGATGAGTAGTCCTCCAATCGCAATTCTTGATGCAGAGCAGTAGCAGCATCCCATGCTTCTTCGTTGTTGTCCTGGCCTCCTTGTATTATCCCATCGCAAACCCAGTAGTTGGAAGCATGCATAGCCCAGTTGTAGTCCATCATGTTGCCACCCTTCGAATTCAATGCCAACAGATACGAGCAACACTCTGCAGCTACTTTAGGGGTGACGCCCGGCTTACTTGTGTACCGAGCAATTTCCCTAGCATCTTCTTGTAAAAAAGCATTGGTATGTGGAGGATAAGGATAACGACTATAAAGAAAAAGATGTGAATCATCCACTTTTTTGTTTAATTCTGGATTGAGCCGAAGCCTTCCTCTGAAGGTCCATAGTAATATACAACCAATACCAGACCATTTGTCATAATATTGAGAAATGCCAAAATCATTTAAGTCAATCGTGTTGTTGCTTCCATTATGAAAAACGACCATGCACTTGACGCCTCGTAGGGCTTGGTTGATCTCTCTCCCGACCTCTGCTATCTCAGCTCTGGAGCCTTCATCTACCCCGCTGAAATCATCCTCCTCATCTTGCCTATCAAAAACAGCCATTACGCCTTGAGGAAGCTTTAGTTCCTCGGCGATAGCCCTCTGGAGTGCTCTTCGGCTTTTCCACTTGGAGCAATCGATGTGGATGATCCTGTCGAATTTCTCCCTTAGAGAGCGCGGAGGGTGTTGGGCTATAGCTCTAAGCACCGCAGAAGCACCCAGTCTGCGCCATCCGTTCCAATAGATGGCCTTGGGTGCACTATCGCTCGTGTCCTCTAGATAAGAGGTTATCTCTCGTACCGCTTCCTCGACGTTGGCCCAGGAAATATGCTGCATTAATGGATGGCAATTAGTTGTGGGCATATCACACGTGCAGAGCAATTTTTATCTTAGTGACGTTGATATTAAAAAGTGCTGGCAAAGCTAGTTTTAATTAGGAAAACTAAATTGGGCATTCATGCATGCATGCCTGCCTGCTAAACTAAATTAGGTTTGCGATTTTATATTAAAAGTAGTGATTAAACTCAGAAAAAAAAGTGCTTGGCAGTAGTGATATAGAGGAGACCAGGGTCAACTGGAAGATCCCTGTATATTGCTTTGGCGTGTCTGTTGCGTACTACGGCTAGCTAATTAATGTCCTTGCCTTCTGTTCTTAATGAAGACTTGATTTCTAGTAATGTCGCTACCGATTAATTTTTGTGCTTGATTTTCTTAATGAATCCTTTTGCATCAATTTTTGTTCGGTTAACTGTAGACTATCTATGTAATTTTTGTACTTGATTTTCTTAATGGATCTTTTTGCATCAATTTTTGTTTGGTTGACTGTAGACTCTATCTATGTGATTCAGTGGCATCTTCAACATAACATTATCTTTTCAAGATCCAATACAACGCATCTTAATTGGCATGCATTTGTACTTTGAGATGATCGTACGTCGACAGTAAATAGCAACACGGTAGGTTTACTATTTGTAATTTGGTGATGACGCGCGCTAGACCAGATATCACTATTTGCAATTCTTCGATATGTGGCCCTCTTGAATTATAGTGTATTCCAAGATTACTATTTGATGATATCACTATTTGCAATTATAGTGAATTATACCACAAAACTCACTAATAAGAATATTACTCTGCTTCGTGAAAATAGCATGCACATATATATGTAGAAAAATACCTTTATAGGCATGGTGAATTCCTTTATGAACGCCCAGCAAACCCAAGAAGCTCCACAAATCTAACCCATCCAGATGGATCTCCACTTGCTAGCACCAACAAGAGCGTATTAGTTATGTTCGTGTATCAACATTGCTAGTCCATATACTTACTATTTCGAAAACTATGTTGCGAACAATTAACATGAGCAAGAAGAATCATAGTACCTTAATTGGCAGCTACATATTCCGTGCTGAAGAAAGATTTGTGTGTCAGGCGAAGGAGGAAGAATGGAAATTGGGGAGCAACTGTCAATGGTGCTAGCTAGTTGCAAATGAGCTCTTCCGTATGGTCTTACTGATTGCCTTGTGTTTTGAGCTTTGGGGTGCTTTTACTAAAAGCAAGAATGCTTCTTTGCTTGGGGTTGGAGCTAAAGATCAAAGATGCGATTGTCGTCCGGGTGAAGCTTCTTGAAGCACCGTCCGGGTGGCGTTGGTCGCACGCGTGGCGGGAGCGCGCATGGCGCAGTGGAAGGGCAGCATGGGCTGATTGGGCCAGGTAGGGGCCAGGTGGGCCCAGGTGGGCCGGAGGGCTGAGGGAACAGATTGGGCTCGGCCTAACCAGGGTTTTGATTCGGGAAATTCAAATTGAATTTGAATTTGAATTCAAATTTGGATTTTTATTCCATGTAGTTTGAATTCCTAGAAATGGGATGTTACATGTGCTATGCACTCATACAGTGGCTAGGAGCCTAGGACAGACTTTGTTGAGCACATGAGGAAAGAAAAAACTCGGTTGGGTCAGTGCCTAGGGAAAGACCTATCTTAAAGATTCATTCTTAGCGTAGTAGCAATTTGGGTCATGAACAAGGCCTAGCTTCACAAAAGGAAAAACCCAAGAGCTAGAGAAGGTCACCTTTAGATATGCCGGTCAATGCTTTGTTCATTTATGCTTTTTCATTGCTCTTACTTTTTTTCCGCTTTCCTTCCGAATAAGATCATAAATGCCTTAGGGCATGTACAACCCACAGACATGGGATTGTCTGTATGGTGATATCACATGACAAACAGATGACTAAACAAACAGCGTGTACAGTGGGCTGTCTGTTTGGCTGTCTATTGTTTGTTTAATGCTTGCATGTAGTTAAGATCAAGTGTGAATATTATTCATGTAAACCATTGTGATGCTTATTGATACAAAACAAATCAAACAAAAAATAAGATGATCACGGTTACAATATTTTTTGGAACCATCAATATAAATAGTATATTTATATATTTATATATAATGTAATATAATGGATTTATCATAAATCAAATAAAACATAATATGATTACACCATTTTCACACAGGACAACTGCATACAGATTCACACAATCAACCTGTTGACACCTGTCCACAGAAGCAGCAATGAATTCTCACTTGAGAGTGCTCGGCAACAGCAAAGTTCTTTCAAGCAAAGTATATACATAGATGGAGTTCAAACATAACTCCTTGCAACAGCAAAGTTACAAGCAAAGTTGATACAAGCTGGAATCTAGTTCACATTAATAAAACCATCACAAAAGTTCAAATACTAGTACTTGTTCACATAAGGCTGGAATATTGTTCACATTATTAAAACCATCACTAAGATTGCACTGCATCAACTTCTCTACTGCCCAGAAACTCTCTCAACAGCCCAACTGCCCAGAAACTCTCTCAACAGCCCATGTGAACTTGTAGACACT
The DNA here is from genome assembly GCA_017311315.1 of Dendrocalamus latiflorus. Classification (NCBI taxonomy): domain Eukaryota; kingdom Viridiplantae; phylum Streptophyta; class Magnoliopsida; order Poales; family Poaceae; genus Dendrocalamus; species Dendrocalamus latiflorus. The sequence continues at coordinate 4,329,704 of CM029628.1, forward strand.
GCAAGAACAAAATTATTTTTAGAGATGGCTAATTTAACAGCACACAGATTTAACAATAGACCATTTTAGGCTCAATTCCTGTTTAGGCTCAGTAGCCATCCACATATACAGTTGCTAAAACATCCATATGACTATATGGACCAAGTTAGCTTTGTAAAGACAGGCATATGGACCAAGTTAGCTTTGTAAAGACAGACATATGACTATATTAATAGGCAAGCTGCAACTGATCAGGAGCAATCTGAAAATTTCTAGCACAATTCAATTTGACAGGATAAATAGGCAAGCTGATACTACATGTCGAAAGACTGAATACTCAGGGTGATCAATGGAAAAAACAGCCTGCAAACTTGAAACTAGGAGAAGAACAAAGTTCTACAAGGACACTCATCATGCTGTATAGTAGCTAATCATTTTCTCAAGAACACAAATTTCAATTCTGGGAAGATTGCTACTGGCAAATTGCTTTGACCTTTTGAAAATTTCCTCAAAAAGTATCAGTCCTGAGCTATATATCTTTATGTTGAAAAGGAACTAGGTGGCAGTAAATAAATGGCAGTGTAGTATATCTTTCCAGAAAAATGAGACATTCCTGACTTTGAAACCCAACACAACTCTGAATAAATCTTCCAGAAAAAAATGCTCCTACTAAAAATCTGAGCAGCGACACACAAGATTAGCCTGACATCTATTGCTCTATTAACTTGTTAATAAGTAGTCAGGGATGCTAATACATATAAACAGTTAGGGATGCTATCACTAATAACTTTTTATAAACAGCCAGAGTACAGATACACACATTATTTACTGCAAACGAATTTCAAACAAGTGGTTTCAGTTGCTTCATCCCAAGGTGAGCCTTCCCGTTCCAAGACATCAAGTGAATAAACATAAGGCACAAAAACGAACTTCAATTGCCCAACTCAGATGCTTTAGAACTCTCAATCAAACAAGACAGTGAATTGCGAAATTGAGATGAGAAGAAATTGGGCGGCTTACCATGCAGTATCCCAAGCAGGTGAACGGCCAAATTGAGGAGAAATCGGGCTGCCACTGCTGCCTGCGTCCCCACCAATTTGGAGATAGTGATGGAGCGAATGGAATCCCGGCCATAGAGGGAGGGGCGCTGGTGAAGAACCCTTGGCCAGATCACTGGAAGCCGCCACCGCCGCGCCATTGCCGCGACCAACTGGGACCGGTGATGACGCTATGCCGTTGCAGCGACCGAAGACGATAGGTGCCGCCGCCTCGCCGTTGCCGTGGCCGCAACCGAAGGGCATAGATGCTGCGCCATCCCCCTTCCCGCGAGCAACAGAGCTAGACGCCGCTGCTGGACCTCCCTTGACCTTGCTCTTCGGCCCCATAGCTACCGCCGCCGCCGTGCCCTGCCTCTTCCGCCCCGAAGCCAGTGCCACGCCGGTGTGTTCCATCTCTAGGGCGAGGAAGGGCGTCGGCGAGAAGAAAGGCATATATAGAGACGACGCTGGATTTGGCGTCGGCGAGAAGAAAGGCATATATAGGGATGATGAATATGTAGTCAATTTTAATTCGATTATACTTTAAGGACGTCTCATTCTAAGTCATGTGCTCTGTAAAAATTAGCTGGTGGTGGATACATTACCTACAGTCGGTCTCGTAACAACTCGTCTAAGTCTAGTAGTCCTGGTAATTCTATACGACTGGCTTTTAGAAATAATAAGGAATTCGAGCGTTTTTCCTATACTACGACTAGGCGCTAGATTTTTACTTGTTTTAATTTGATCGTTCATTATACACTTAGTCACCTCATTTTAAGTTGTAATTAAATTTAGGAAATTATATTTTTGAAAATACCTGCTTATCATAACGTTATCAAATTTCCTACAGCAAATTGTTACAAGAGGTACGAACAAAATTTTATTCAAGTTGTAGACCCAGGTTTTCTTATTTGTGTTCAGCATGCAAGTAGATGCGATTATTTATGTTCAAGTAGTAGAAAGCATTACCCCCACTCTAATGTTGATCTTCACATCACAGCATACACATTAGGCAAATAAAACCCAAGAAACATAGAGATGCAAAAAGAATCAACTCCTACACTACTCTGGGACTACGTGCCCAGCAACGCCCGAGAACTCGCTCTCGAGACCGCCCAAATCTTTCACGTTTGGGACCATGCTCAGAGCTTGCCTCTGAGTGCGAACCTACACTACCCTGGATCTCCGTGCCCAGGCACGCCTGAGAACTTGCTCTCAGGATCGCCCAAAACTTTCGCGTTTGGAACTACGCTCAGGGCTCATCCCTGAGTACGCCCAGGACTTCGTTCCTGAGTACGCCCGAAACTTACGCGTTCGGGAGCGCCACGGACCACTCATCTGGGAAATCTCATATGCAGAAGTGAGAGAAGTCAATTTTATTTTGGTTCATCTGCCATCATGAATAGTTATAATATTTCCTTTCTTTGGTTGCCTCTATTAAAATTCGTGACGGCGGATACATTCGTTTAGTTGCAAGAGCGAAAAGATAAGGGTCTCAGAGTTTTGGTTCCCTTCTAAACCATTGTAACTGCTAATATTTGTCCTAAGTTGCCCTATGTTGCTACAGTTGAATCTATGTCGCTACGGTTGAGAAAATAAAACAATCATACATTGACTGAAATGCAACAATTTAAATACAGAACATCTAATTGCAGCAAAATTAAAGGTTAAGTTCATAATTAAAATTATATTGCTTACCAACTACCATTAGAATTTTGTAGACTAACTGTTACAGATGAAAACAACCCAGTACCATAATTTAAATCGTCATAACGATTATTGCCGTCATTCCCCATCTCGTTACCCACTCTTGTTTATATATATATATATATATATATATATATATATATATATATATATATATATATATATATATATATATATATATATATATATATATATATATATATATATATATATATATATATATATATATATATATATATATATATATATATATGGAGTGGTCTAAAAGTAACAATGCCGAAGCCTAGAGCTGACCAAATAAGAAATGACATACAGATGAGAAATATTAAAGAATACATATTGCCATATAGCAAGAACAACATTCTTAAGTCCAGAACAGTCTCTAATTATTTGCGTGGCCCTCGAACCATTGCTCTGATACCACTTGTGACGATCCGCATTATTACCATGGGGTAATAACGCCAGTCAACAGATTATTATTCGTTTTAGCCGATAAAAACATCGCTTTAACGAATAATAAGCCTATCAGAGTATTGCAGCAGAACAATAATTAGAGACACAATATGATATTACAAAAATATCACCACGCAGGGCTACAGTTTATTACAAAGCCTCAAAGGCTTGAATATCTCATACTAACACAACCTTCGCACGGAATGCCCACCTTGCCCTATTGCAATCCGAGTCCATGGTCTTCCATCCAAGCAATCTCCCACCTGACTTGCTATTCTCTGAACTGACATGCTCCTAAGCAAGGGGAGATTTATAGCAAGGGTGAGTACAGAAGTACTCAGCAAGCGATATTAGCGAAAAATGCACAGAATGATTATCCTTTTCACTTTTAGTAATCTCAATTCCTATCCTCAATTTCTTGCTCATTTTTATACTCTTTTCCTTTCTCAATTTCTTTCCCATGACATAGAAAATAAGGTTTGTTGGTTTTGAAACAATTACAATTTATTAATTTATAAAACTACTGAACATACGCATGAACAGCAAAAACCCCCATAAGTTTCCGTAATTCTCCTTTCCCGGAGACGGGCATGAATTCATGATTTTGATAGCATTGCGCAAGCTTGTATCACTTTACCCATCATCACTCTGCTCGTGTTGGCTCCTGGGGTTATCCGCAATTCCTTTGAAGTGGCGCCCAGAACAGAGTACAGTGCAATTTTCTCTAGTTCAGTAATTATATCTCCACCCGATTATACACAATCAGCAGCCTGGAGCGGTGTAAAACCCTCACATAGACCCACTGAAAACGACATAACCGTTGGCTGGTAGGGTTTCCGACCCTCACCCAGCCCCCCTGCCAGCGTAATATAACGCCAATGCGTAACCCGCTTGTGGGTTCTTACGCTCCGGTCTTATACCAGTTCCTTTGGGCTTATCCCATAAATAAAATCACTCCTGTGGAGAATATAACACCTCCCTAGAGTACCGACTGCCCGTGAAAACGGAACGTTGGTTGATACGAGTTGGTACGGTCTGTTCACACAGATGAAGTTTGTAAAACCTTATATTCTATTCTTATGCAGAGGTCCCACACCTTCCCACTCATTACCTGCCCTGGCAACCTCTGCCCACCTTCTTACTTAACTTTAGTGGCCAATTGCTCCATCAGTTGCCATTCATTTCTTTTCTCTTATCTCTTGCCAATTCTCGATTTAAATAATCTTTTATTTATTTCATGCAGGGTGATACTAGATTAATACAAAATACTTATTTTACGAAATATACTCAGAAGCTTTGATCAAAGGAATGCTTGCCTGGATTTCAACCATAGATTTAGATTCAAGTAGGATCAGGTGAAGTCACTCCCGTAGCTTGGATCGTCGTCTGCAATTAAAATATGTCGACTATGGTTTAATTTATGAAAACATAATACATGACGAGGTGTGGACGTGCTTGTGCTTCTAAGGTAAGATTTCGCTCCAATTAACCCAATCGCGGTAATCGAGGTTAATTTCGGTATACTACTCGTCGCTCGACATCATCGCACTAGCGTCCTGAGATATGATTGATCTAGAAGGCATGTCCACCGTTTTTATTAAATCCTAGTAATATTAAGTAAATTACACTAAAGTGTCTCCTTACGACTTCCAGGTTTTATTTTGGTTAGATGCGAATTGTTATGGCTTATGCTATTTAAATTACTATGTACCAGTTTAATCAGCGGGAACAACTTTTAAATCATGGCTTACTACTTTAATTTGGTACAGGTTATTCTAGTCGTCATGACCAGTTCTAAATCTTCTAACGGCTGTTAATTTATTCTAATAATTCTGAATAGTTATTAGTGGATTTCCACAGTTTATATTCAACTAACAAAATTTAGCTGGGCATTTAAATGCGCCATAGAATGATCTAAATGATATTATGATCGTTTACTTCGCCTGTGTGCAATTTCCAGCCTACCGCATTATTTAGTTTATTTTCAATATCCAATAGTATTTACTAGGAAAGTTCTGCAATTTGACATTACCTAGGTTAATTAAGTATTCAATTACAACCCTAGATGATGGCAATGCACCAGTTAAGTGCCTGCAGGTATTTCTAATTTCCCATCTCGCTTATAATCCGCTCAGCGTTATTTGCATATCTAATAGTCTAAGGTATTACTCTGCCACTAAAGGTCGTATTAATCCGCAGTTCGCTTTTAACGGATGTCTATTACGTTGGTGTGACTAATATTCATTTACAGGGCTCCTAAGTACTCACATATAATTTATTTAACTTTGCTAATTCTGTTATCGCAAAGTTGTCATACTGCACATGATAATTATTCTGAAGTCTAGCACATGTTAATCTTTCACCTTTCCATTTTTTCCTATTTTCCTCTTTATTTTTCTCTCTTTTCTCTTTCTTTTCCCTTCTTTCTTTCTCTTCCTTTTCCTTTTCTTTCACCCGACCCCTTTTCTTTCTTGGTTCGACCGTCGCCCTGGTCTTCTCCTCCCCCCTCCGTGTCGCCTGCGCCACTCGGCTCCACCCTCGAGCCGCCTGCCCCGTCGGCGCCGCGCCGCCTGCCTTCTCGGTGCCGCGCCGCCGCGCCTACCCTCTCGGTGCCGCGCCGCCGGATCTCCCTCTCTCTCCTACTATCCTTCTCCTCGCGAACCACCGCTGCACGGTAGGTTGCGGCCGGATCCGTGGCCTAGGGCCCGGATCTGACATCTCTTCCCCAAATCCAACCCGATTTACTTGTTTTAATTTGCTATTTTTGGTTGGCTTTCACGGTTGCTTGAGGTGGTTTAGGTTGGGAGGCGAGTTGCTCCGGCTAGCCCTGGGCTGACCCACGGTTGCCTGTGCGCCGGGGGAGTATCTGGTGGTGGTGGAAGGTGGGGCTTGGCCGGTGGTAGCTCGCAGCCACCTTCGCCCTCGGTAAGCCTCGTTTCCACTCTTCCCCTCTTCTAACTCCGGTGGCATGCTCTGTGTGGTGCTAATTGACAGCTAGTGGTGGTTTACTGTCTCTAGTTGAGTAATATTTGAGATTGCTACTGAATACTATGATTATGAGGGTTTGTATATTGCTACCTTTGCCGATGTGTGGTTGACTGTTTTGGGGATGGATGGGGACTTGTGTTCGGCTGCGGTTGTCCCCGGTTGGCTGTGGCTCCACTGTCCCGCTGGTGATCTTCTCCTGGTGGATGGCTGCGGTTCAGTGATGGCTCCCTAGGGTTGGTGCCTTCGGCTTAGGGTTGCCTCCTGCCTTCACGGTCGTCTCGTTCCTCGCCGGCAGGTCTTGCCCGTCTCCTGGTCGTCGGCTCTGATGGCTATGGTCTCTGGTTTGGCTGTGGAATGACCGAGAGGAATGTGGGTGTGCCGTGTTTTGGTTTCTTGCCTTCTGTTCTCTGTTCGGCCGTGCGCTCGTTTTTGTGCTGTGCAGCGCCTTCTGGAGATGGTGCGCTGTCACTCTGATGGCCAGATGACTAAAATAACAATATTGTGGCTTTTTGGCTGATTTCCCTAATCATATTAAATCCGGTTTGTATAAATACCGTATGATGAGCCTACGGTTGTGAGAGGTGCCGACTGGCCCCCGGACGGTCAGGTATCTCTGTGAACGGATTACCCCGCCCGAAGTTAATCCCTAGGGCTCTGATGGCTATTCGCTTTTCTTCCTTTTGTTTATTTTTATTTGTTCTTTTGTTCGGTCTTTTTCGATATTAAAATTATTGATTTACTCATAAGAAAATATCGGTATGGTGGCACTCTAACGATGGACTCCAATGTATGAAATGGTCTAAATGTAATAGGGCTTTCTCTTAATATTGATGTAGGTGATACTGTATGTTATTAAAATGTAATTTATATTCTCTGTTGATTCAAATGCAACTAGATATGTACCAGATGGACTTGGTGTAAAGTAAATCATGTACTTCCCGACTAAATACAATTATGTTGCAATCGCTTAGTCTTGGATATGGGTATTTAATTAAAGCACGAAATTGTATATTTGTTGTAATTCAAATCGTCGCTATCATGTAATGCAATTTGTAATGCTTTTATTTGCTTCGCTATAAGTTATAGTTGTCGCTCAATGGATGTAATCGATTTTACCCTATACAGATTTTAATTAATTACTGTTGTACCATGGACTGTTATATATATTTTAATTGGCTTAAAAGTTTCTATTTGTCGTGCAATTGAATTTTTGTTTCTCATTTCAGTCCATACAGTTTGATATTCATCCTCGTTACTACAATTATGAAAACAAGGTACTAGTTTATAATTCGTTGATTCCAATTTATACAGCTACGTAGAAAAGTTTAAATTCCCTCGTATTTTTAGATTATCATTTATGTAATTAAATCCTACTTAACGTCCGAATTCGCTAATTAGGGTTAATTAACGACGTGGGTCGTTACACACACACACACACACACACACACACACACACACACACACACACACACACACACACATATATATATATATATATATATATATATATATATATATATATATATAAACTACCTCAAGAATGATTAATAAAATGATTCAAATACCCATCGCACAACGTATCAGTATTATTCGTGTTAGGGTGTCCTATACCCTCCTGTCACACCGTGAAGCACAGGGGATGTCTCAACATTTATAGACACTGACATACAGTATATACCGGCAATGATCATTCAAAAAATATCGGCAATGGAGTAATTTACTGCGTACTCAGGTTGTAATATTTCAAAAATAATCCTCTTAAGAATCTGTGCATAAATAGAGGAAAAGAAGTACTTTAAAATGGATGCTGAAATTATTGGATTGGAGTTGTGGAGGCATAGTGCCAGGAGGCATTGGTCGCACATGCGGCGGGAGCACACACAGTGCAGTGGAGGGGGCATGGGCCGGGCCGTTTGGGCCAGGCCAAGTGCCAGGTGGGCCGGAGGGCTGAGGGAATAGGTTAGGCACGGCCCAACAAGGGTTTTGATTTGAGAAGTTCAACTTGAATTTGAATTTTGGCTTGAATTAAATTTAAATTTGAATTTTTAATTCATGCATTTTGATTTTCCAAAAATGGGATGTTGCATGTGCTATGCACGTACACTCATACGGTGGCTAGGAGCCTAGGACTGACTTTGCTGAGCACTTGAGGAAAGAAAAAACTCGGTTGGGTCCGTGTCTAGGGAAAGACCTATCTTAAAGATTCATTCTTAGCGTAGTAGCAATTTTTGATCTAACCAGGCCTAGCTTCACAAAAGGAAAAAAACCCATGAGCTGGAGAAGGGCACCTTTAGATATGCCAGTCAATTTCTTTGTTCATTTATGCTTTTTCATTGTTCTTACTTTTTCTCCCCTCTTTTCCTTCCGAATAAGATAATAAATGTGTTATGTGCATATCACGACAGATATGCTACAAACAACTTCTGCTTTTGGCTTCTAGAATATGTCGGCTTCTTAATTTCATCTTTTTTTCAACTTTTTGGTTTTTTGAGTTTTTTTTATTTTTCTTTTTTCTCTTATTCATTTGTATCGCCTGTGATGATATAATTTTTTTATTTTTAAAAATTTAATTACTTAGAAAAAATTAGTAGTTACTACAGTATATTTTCAACCCATACACTACTTTTTTTAGCCAGAAAACAGAAGTTACGTTGACCACTATCATAAACGATTGAACCTTTTCTGTCATGACTGTTCTAAGGGCTAGCTTGGTCTAGTCCGACCTAAGATTTAATATTTCAATTAAGTAAGATTTCGACCGTCCAAGCTACCAGCCCAGGAGGCTCTGAGTCTGATGTTTTCCTCCGAAGCTGACGACTTTTGACTTTTGTTACAGTATCTAACTTTCAAACGGAGTATTTTCTCAAGACGGGGTCTACAAGTTAAACGATCTATACGTTAAAAACCCAACATCTGTACTAGCCAAAATTATAAGTGAGTATCTGTCTCTTCGTAATCTATACCGTAAACAGCCAAAATTCAAAATTTTCAGCCAAAAGCCATAAATCGCAGCCGTTGCCAAACAGGCCCTCTACTAGCATGGTCTAGTACTCTAGTCCGACCTAAGGTAACAGAGTTGGGCCAACACATGTTCATTTGACAGACTCAAAATTTCAGAATCGCATCATATGCACACTGGAATGTGTTTATCAAGGCATATACTTCCTTCTCCGTGTCACAATATAAGTTTAGGATGCTTATATAGATAATATATAGAAAATATATTATTTAATTAATATTTAATAGAATTATATTATAGTTGCTCTTATTAGATAGACATGGTAAACTATTTCTATGAGAGACAAATATAATTTAATTTTATTAAATATTACTTAAATAATATACTTTTTGATAGATGTGTCAGGCTTACACCGGAGCAGAAAGAGAAGTACCGTAGACAGTATGTAGCAAAACATTGCGCTACTGCACAAAACATGTCGCAGAGAGTACTGTAGCATTAGATCCGGATTCTTCATTTTGCGAATCAGGAGACTGAGATCTAACCAAGGCAAGGGATTGTGTTACTCTACCTAAATATGATTCCCAAATTTTCGTTATCTTCTGTCAAAGTTTAAATTTCTAACAAATCCTAGACCCTCGTGATGTTTCATGTATATGATCGGTATATAATCCTAACAAATCCTACTTTAATTCCAGCTTTATTTATAATCCGTATTTTAAGTATAGTAGAAGTGAACAAGAGGTATGTATTAAAATTTTAATTTTGTTGCACGAGCTATCTAACAAATGGGTATTGATAACAAATAGCTACTCGGAAGATAAAGAGAACCCAAAATTTCATATACAAATCGCTCAAAATTAAAAATAGAAAATAAAACAGTGTCAGGAAGAGAAAAAAGGAAAAAAAAGAGGTTTTTCATTGCAGCAGAGCACCACACGCTAACGCAGAGCCCTCGCCGCCGTCGCCGTCACCTCCTTCCTTCCCCCCTCATCCCTGGCGGCGAGCAGTTGCAACTACGGTGGGTGGTACGCTGCTACCTCCGAGTCCTGGACATGACAGAGGTGCGAGCCGCAGTTTGGTCGACCGTGAAGAGCTGCTTCACTGGCGCCCTGATCGGCGTCACCGTCGTCGACCGGTACGCCTCCCTCGTCTCCGTGTAGGGCCCCTCGATGCACCCCAGCTTTGAGCCCAAACCAGGTAACCCAACCGCACAGCTCTTCCTAGGGGAGTAAGAATCGCAGCTACATGTACCCAGCGTGGACTGATTCAGAGCAGCAATCTTTGCTAGGTGACCGCGCGTCAGTGGAGCGGCTCTGCCTCGACCGCCACGACTTCTCCTGCGGCGGCATCGTCGTCTTCCGGTAAGGTTGCCGCCGCCGAGTTCTTGGTTAGCTGGTTACTTGGGCGTTACTTGATTGCTGGATGGGTGGATGATGTAATTACAGGATCTTGATGTTACTGTTGCTTGTAGGTCGCTAATGGACCACCGGAATTTTGTGGTTAAGACTTAAGAGGTTGATTGCATTACCTGGCGATTGGATCCAGGTCCTAGAGGCGGTGATCTGGCAGATACCTGAGGGCCACTGTTGGGTGGAAGGGGACAATGCCGGCGTCAGTTGGGACTCGAGGCGTTATGGCCCTGTAAGAGACACTGTTGCTCCCATGAATTTCCCCCTATTTCGTGTTATATTGGTAGACACAACTGTGACATATTGCTAGGCAAAACTTCATAGATTGGTGTAGGCATTCGCATTCTTGCTGCCGTTGGCGATACACAAGAGATATCTTGTTATTGTGTTCGACAACCAATGCTGCTGTCATTGCTTAAACTGCCATTCGTACTACTCTTGTTCGATGTTGAGTTCAATGGATCTGCTGGTTTACAAAAATAATAATGATTGATAACTTGGGGTACAAAATTTTGGTATAGTAAATGGGGCAGAAAACATATTGGTGTATTGACAACTGGTGGTGCATGTCAGCTCTACAATCATAGCTCATTTTCTCACCACCGATTTGCTACAAGATAATATAAACTATTCCAATTACTTATCGTTTACCTGCTTGGCATGTTAGCGCCGGACATCAACAAGTCAAATCCCTCCTTTGTTCAAAGTGATTATTTGTCGTAAGTGCAGTTTGATCTTAATTGGCATCTATGTCACTAGAGGCATTTAACAAGGAAATTGGAGTGCAGCAACACGATGAATACCAGCATTGATGAAGTATAGACTATGTGCAGTTTGAAATTATTTAAAATCCAGAATACTGATTTCCTTTAGTACTTTGATCGATAAAGTACTAGCATGCTAGGGTAATTGTGAAGTACTAAACGTGCAAGTGATGGTTTGAAAATTGCATATGCTATTCATCTTTTTAATGACGTTTTCTCCTTATGCGTTATTGTGGGATCATGTGAGCCTTAAATAGGGAAATTATACGAATGCCTTTTGACTTTGTGCTGTTGAACTGTTAGCTGATTTTAATATCCTTGTAACAAAGTTTACCAGAAACAAATGGTTCTGGCAACACTCCGCATATTTGATGTTAAGTACTTGTTTGCACGCTACAGCAAAATAAGTTTCTAGCATTGTAGTTTTGGTAGTACAACAACAAAGATTTTTGTCCCAAACAAGTTAGGATAGGTTAAGAATAAAATATTCTCAAAATCAAAGAGACGAGAGGTTTGTAATTAAATCTATAAGACTAAAACCCTAAACCGTACAATCTGTCATCTAGGCCGAAAGCCTAAAACACCGCCCCCTAAAACTTCTTATGGGTCCGGTACGTGGATCGCTAACTTCCATGCGCTTCTATCCAAAACTAATTCTTTAGATACATTCCAATCCTCTAAGTCTCTTTTAATTGTTTCTTCTCACGTGAGTCTTGGTTGACCTCTGTATCTTCATATATTTTCAATACGTCTTAAAATTCCACTATGTACCAATGCCTCAGAAGGTCTCCGTTGGAGATGTCTAAACCACCTCAAGCGATGTTGGACAAGCTTCTCTTTAATTGATATTACCCTCACCTTATCATGTATATCATCATTGCGGATTCGATTTCACCTTGTGCAATCATAAATCCACCGTAACATCCTTATCTTCGCTACACTCATCTTCTGTATATGTTGTCTTTTAGTTGCCCAGCATTCTGCTCTATATAGATAGATTTTGATATTGCATATTCCTCTTTTAGTTTTGGTAGTACAAACCATCTGAAATTTTGATATCTGCAGGTTCCTCTGGGTCTGATGCACAGGAGGGTCACACACATAGTCTGGCCACCACATAGAATTGGTCGAGTCGACAGAAAGATGCCAAAGGGAGGATTATGCGCGGTGACTTTTTTGAATCTCTTGTTAGGTTGATTATCCTACATTTTCTTCCTTTGTAGGGAATGATACTGTTGTGTTTACAGACCAAACAAAGAGAGAGAGAGATGTGGTAGTGGAGAGTTAGGTGAGCAATGCTTAGGGTTCCCCCATGACCTGTATCACATATATATATATCCACGTGGGGAGTGCTTTTACAATTATACCCTTACATGTATGTATCCCTTTCAGGGGTATTTCTGTCCTTACACATGTCCCATTTTGGGCCTTATAACCTTCTAACAGGCCGGCTGGGCTTAGGTGGGGGCCACTCCTACAACAGGAACCTCTCATGGTGACGTGCTTCACGGGCCGAAGCCATGTTGTCGAGCCATTTGGCCCCCTCCGTCCCTACGGCCTGTGAACTTCTGTATTGCTTGGTGGAGCCTTATTGTTTGGTATAATCTTTGCCCCACAGCGAAGATACAGCGCTGGGCGGGTTGTCGAGGTCATTCTCATTCGCAGGGCTGTTTGGTGGCGAGGGCGTAATGGAAGCCGCAGCGAAGACGTGTTCTTGTCGCGGACTCGTCAGGGGGGACTGTTCGAGGCCACGCTATAGGAGCGGGGCCGACGTGTGGCTCAACCGACCTGCTGCCCTGTTGCCCAACCGACCGTCGGTTGAGTCTCCCTTCAGCCCGATGCGCGGCGAGTATATATGCGTCGTTTTCCCGTGCTGTCCTTCATAGGGCCACGGCTGAAATGATCTTGGTCTTGAGAGTAGGCTACCTCCGTTCATCTGCATTCTTTGAAAGGACTGTCCTATAGCAGGGTTAGCACTGATGGACATGGTCATAGAATGTTGATGAATAGAAGGATGCCTAGTCTCGAGTTTTGGAAAAGACTTATCTTCGACCCAACGTCGGGCGCTGTAGTTCGCCGGCTATGCTTTGCTGCTACATGCAGTTATCTTCTCACAAAGAGGCCTACTTTTGTTTGTCTGCATTTGATGATTGTGCCTTTTGGCGCCAATATCAGCGAGCATTGACGAGCAAAAGGCAGCCTATTTCTGAGAACCCGTGGAGTCTTCGTGCGGACCCGAGAACGCGGGGCTAGATGGTACCCCGCAGCTCGAGGACGGCGCTTGATGCCGTTTGCAAGTTAGGCTGGCACCTACTCGTCCCTACGCCTCGCCCGCTGGGGGCACCCTACCAAGAGGGAGCCAAATTGTCCCTAGTGCACGAGGTTGAGTCGGGGGCCCGACTAGACCCCAGAAACATGGGCCGAAGTAGGTGCCGGGTCGTGCGGAGCCATCAGGGTCGAGGTGGGCTTCAGTCTTGCTGCACAAGTCTGTGGCAATGTAGCGAGGTATTCCCCTGCGGGGGCAGAGTCGAGATCGAAGCCGGAGTCTCACTGCTGAAGCGGAGATCCCGTCGATGTTGCCGTTGAGGTTGATTGGCCCGTGGCTTCTTGCTGCTGCACTGATGGTGCCAAAAATGGCGCCGATACGTGCCGGGGGCTGCGCCATGCCATGCAACCTGCATTTACGCCCCGGGGAGCCGATACGTGGGGGGCGGTACTAGCCGATAGGTGGTAGCCTGCAACTCAAAAACGGTGCTTGGGTGGTGCTGTAGGCTATACCGGCGCCTGCTTGTCTCCATACTCGGCCCGCCCCCCAGCGCAGGGCCGAGTCATGGGGCCGAGTCGGAGGTGAGCTGCCCCGTCCTGGGGCGGAGCCGAGGTGGAGGTCGGAGTCTCTCCGCTAAAGCGGAGACTCGCCCGTCTTGAGCTGCCTAAGTCGAGGTGGCCTGCGGGTTTGCCGCACAGATCGATGGCGACGTGGCAAGGTGCCCCATCGCGGGGCGGGGCTAGGGTGGAGGCCGAAGTCTCTCCGCTAAAGCGGAGACTCCGCCGCAATTGCTGCTGAGGTTGGCTGGGCCTTGCCTTACCGTCGCTGCCTTTATGGCCCCAAAAACCGTACCGTCCCGTCGGAAGGTGCGCCACCTCCCGCGTCTTGCCTTTACTCCTGGTAGGATGCTATTGGCGCGCCGTGCACTATCAGGACTACGGTCGTGCATGGCGCACGTGGGCGGTTGTGGCGCTTCGGCTTCGATCTGGGGAGGTGGGCAGTTCGTCTCCCGTCGGTTACGCTTACCGGCGGTGCGGGAGATGAAGGGTCTTTACCCCCCGTGGTACCATGCCTGCGCCTCCTCCACACGCTTTCTAGTCGCTCGTCTTGTTTCTTGCTCTCTTTTACTTTTCCTGCCGCCGCACTACCACCGCCGTCGTTTGGCTCCCGGATAACGATGGCGCATGGCGATGAACACGCTCAGATGGTCGGCGATTACGCCATCCTCCAGCGGTCCTCACCGCTTGAGGTGGAGTACACGCTCGAGGGGCGCGACCCGGTGGCGGTAGACAAATGGTGGGTGGCGACGGAGAAGAAGGAGGGCCCGTATTCCAGCGTGTTGGGCCCAACGCTCGTGACGGAGGAGACGATCCGTACGTTGCTGCACGATGGGAAGCTGTCGGACCGCCAGGCGGTGCGGCTGCCCACCGGTGACGAGGCAGAACCGCGACCTGAGAAGTCAAAGGCGATCATCTTTGTCACCTACTTTGAAGCCGGCCTTTGCATCCCGGCCGCGATGATCGTTGGCGATGTGCTGCGGACCTTCGGGCTGGAGCTGGCACAGCTGACTCTGAACGCGCTGGCTCAGCTTGCTGTGTACAGCTGGGCCTCGTGCTCGGAGGTGTGCTGGCCCAGTGCCTCGATGCTCGCATATCTGCATGATGAGCGGTGCCAGCCGAAGGAGCGGAAAGACTGGACGTTGTCCAACTTCGGCAGCGTCAACTTCATCCTGCGGTCGCCGTGCGGGAAGATCTTCCCCACAAACTCAACTCGAGCGAAGTGGGAGCCTAACTGGACAAGACGGTGATTTTACCACCGTGTGGTGAGCGGTGGCGGCCTCGAGTGCTCTGGCCGGCCGATGGCGTTCAACACCACGCCTGGCATAAAGCTCGACCACGAGGATAAGCGAAGGGCGCGAAAGCTCGTGGGGATCGCCGCCTGCTTCAACATGCGCGACCTCGCCGAGGAGTTTGTTATGTACGGCGTGGCGCCACTCGCCCATGAATTGTGCCTCACTATTGGGAAACTTTGACAGGACAATGTTCGCCCATCCGTGTCCTCGCTGCCGGCACCCTCTGACTCTAGTGAGTCTTGGCAGTGCACCTTTTTCCACTTTTGTCCGTTGTGCCGACTTTAACCTCGCCTCTTGTCGTGTATAGGGGTTTGCCTGGAGGACGCGGAGCGCGCGGTGGCGTGTTCCTCAGGCCGTATACGGCCAGGGAGCACGACTTGCGCACAGCTGCGACCGTGGAGGCGGAGTTGGGGCGGATAAACCACGCCTGCGATGCCCTGGGCATTCGTGTGCTGGAGCGTGCCCCTCCGACCTCGAGCCAGCCTCTCCATCCGGGTGATGGTGCCAGAGGGAAAAAGACACCGTCTCGTGGGAAGGCTCGGACTTCTGCGGCCGCGTCCGGCGTGATGGCTGCCGTCTTTCCCGTCGATGCGGCGGACGTTGAATCTGATTCGGCGAAGTACGCCGATTCGAGCCTGGAGACGGGCGCGGATGACGAAGGAGAGGGGTCTCTGGGCAGTGCCGGGGACCGAGAGTGCGCCATGGACGATCGAGAGGGGGAAGCTTCGTCGCCCGCGGTGGTCGCCGAGGTGGGGCTGACGTCCGCTGGCGATGCAGGGGCGGAGTCCCTGCCTGCGACGATGACAGTGTCGAAGCTGCCCTCTGCGGGTGCTGATGGTGCTGGGCCTCCGCCCATGGCGGCTGCCGAGGTGGAGCTACCTCCCGCGGAGGTTACTAGAGTAGGGCCCCACCCGCGAGCGTTGTTGCTGTGGGGCCCCCTCCTGCGGCGGTTGCTGAGGTGAGGTCCTCGCCTTCTTCGCCCAAGGCGAAGTGGCCACACCTATGATCCCCTCCTCACCGGACTTCGAGGGGGTTCGCCGTGGCGGTCCATGTTGGGAGCTTGTGGGACTCCGACTCCGACGCCGAAGCCTCCAGGTCCAGCGTCCCCCTGGCCCCTCCCCGAGCTGTGGCGACCGGGGCGTGGGAGCTGCCAGTGTCGGGCCCCGATGCAGAGACTCCCCGGCCCCCAGGGCCGACGTCATCAGAGGGGGCTGGTACCCCTGTTATCCCATCCGAGGCTGGGGGGACGCCCCGGCGAAGTCCACCATCTGCCACCGAGGGTAGACCTCCTTAGCATATCTTGGCGTAGCGTTGCGGTGCTCTCATAGGACTCTAACCGGTGCGTCTTCTTGCAGCGGCACTCATCCCGGAGTACGGGCGATCCCCGGGGCGCGGGGACGTTCCTTTAAGAGGGGGGTCCAACGCTCCCGAGACTGCCGCCACGAACGCCGCGCGCCCGGACTTAGCAGACTTCGTCCCTCCCTCGGAGGTGCTGGGGGCATGGCGTGGGGTCGCGGGTGACGCGGCCGCAAGTATTGATCAGCAGGCGCTGCTATCCTACGGGACGGAGTGCCTTGGGGACGCCATGGAGGTGTCGGGAGTGAGAGTGAGTATCTGACCTTGTGACGATATGCGGTCTTTTAGAAGTTTGCTGACCACTTGGTTCTCGTCATGGCCCAGGCGTTGTAGGCGGCTCACTCCTGTGAGCGGGGGATGCTAGAGGACCGGTTGCGGGCCGTCGAAGAGGCTCTGCGCGCAGCCGAGGGGACGTACTCCGCCAAGGACGACCGCTGAAGAGGCTCTGTGCACGAAGACGAAATCGTACGCTAAAACACTCGTTGCAGCGGTGCGGCTATTGGCCACAGAGGTGGCTCGGCAAGAAGTCACAGAGGAGCGGAATGGCTTACTCCAGCAAATCGCTGCTCTGGAGAAGGAGAGGAGTGAACTCGTCACGTCTCTAGCGGAGCGGGACCGAACTTTGGGCGATGCTTCGGTGGCTGCTTGGGATGCCATGCTGGCCTTGGAGGGCACCCTTGAAGATCTTATCGCTGAAGTGCCGCCCCGCTCCTTTGGGCCCGAGGAGCTGTCACAGACGCTTCGGCAGATCGGGGATGTAGCTAACCTTGCCCACAGCACCGCGACGTCTTTCGACAACCACTGCTCTTACGTGACATCGTGCTTGGTGTGCATGCTCCTGCGGCTCAGGGGCTGCCAACACGTCGACGGGCTAGCCGACCCTCCGGTTCGCCACGCCGTGTGGTTCTTCCACGAGCGGATTTGGGAGTACATCGGGGAGGCTGCAGCAATGGTCGAGCTTCGGCAGACCATGCGCCAAGAGGGGAACCTCGGCCGATGGCTGGACGAGGTCCCGCGGTGTGACGAAGGTGGTCCCGAGGCCTCGGGGGGCGATGCGAACCCATAGGTGTGACCCGGGGTTCTCGTATGTTGGCGTGCATTGTAACACAGATGCCTTTTTCTTATAAATAAAGTAGAAGTTGCCTCACCGATGTTCTGACTTATGTGCCCCTGTGTCCCGAGCAGCTAACTGACCAAGACCGGCCGCTAGTTTCTGACCTTGTGACCCGACGGCGTCTTCGACGCTAGCGGAGGGCCGAGGAGTCGCTGGATTTTTGGGCGGGCCGGGTTTCTTCAAGCGAAGTCTCAGTGCGAACGCGCGTTAAGGAGGAGCCTTTCTTCGAGCACCCAAGGATGCCTGTACACCTTTATTGCGTGCCTTTGTAAACATCTTCCGATGAATACATAAAGGAGGGGGGTTTAAGTTGAAACATCTCGCCCGCGTCTCCATCCTTATGATCACGCTGTCTCGTAGTAGATTCGAGAGACCACACCGCGCTCACCTGTACACAGCGCCTAGTCAAGGTAGACGCGCGAGCGCTCCATCCCCTACCCTTCGAAGTGGTGCCAGCGGAGTTGGCACCTAGCCGAGGTAGACACGCAAGCGCTCCGTCCCCTACCCTTCGAAGTGGTGGCGGCGGAGCTGGCGCCTAGCCAAGGTAGACACGCGGGCACTCCGTCTCCTACCCTTCAAAGTGGTGGCAGCGGAGCTGGCGCCTAGTCGAGGTAGACGCGCGCGCGCTCCGTCCCCTACCCTTCGAAGTGGTGGCAGCGGAGTTGGCGCCTAGTCGAGGTAGACGCGCGAGCGCTCCATCCCCTACCCTTCCAAGTGGTGACAGCGGAGCTGGCGCCTAGTCGAGGTAGACACGCGAGCACTCCGTCCCCTACCCTTCAAAGTGGTGGCAGCGGAGTTGGCGCCTAGTCGGGGTAGACGCGAGAGCGCTCCGTCCCCTACCCTTCGAAGTGGTGGCAGCGGAGCTGGCGCCTAGTCGGGGTAGACACGAGAGCGCTCCGTCCCCTACCCTTTGAAGTGGTGGCAGCGGAGCCGGTGCCTAGTCGAGGTAGACGCGTGAGCGCTCCGTCACCTACCCTTCAAAGTGGTGGCAGCGGAGCTGGCGCCTAGTCGAGGTAGACGCGCAAGCGCTCCATCCCCTACCCTTCAAAGTGGTGGCAGCGGAGCTGGCGCCTAGTCGAGGTCCGCGTGTTTAACTTGCGCTCCGCAGGATGCGTGTCACAGTTAGTCTCTGCTGAGGCTTGTCGGTGTTCCGTGGAATGCTCGTGGAGGCAAGCCTCTGTTGCGTCTCATGTCGACTCTGCGAGGCGCACACGGAGGCAAGCCTCTGCTGCGGCTCGTGCCGACTCTGCGAGGCGCACAGGACCATCGACCACGCCTTGCTTGTACTCGGTAGGGTGCGCACAGAGGTCAGCCTCGACGCTGCGTCTTATTTATACTTCGTATAGTGTGTGGGACCATCAACCACGTCTTGTTTATACTCGGGAGAGTACGCATAGTGATAACACCTACACGTGCGTGGGAGCATCCGTGTATTGTTTATACTCCGGAGAGTGCGCAGGGACAACATCCGCGTCTTATTTATACTCCGTAGCGTGTGCACAGAGGTAAGCCTCGACGCTGCGTCTTATTTATACTTCGTAGAGTGCGTGCGGAGGCGGACCCCGATGGTACGTCTTATTTAGAGTCCGTAGACTGCGCGCGGGGGCAAGCCTCCGCGCGTTGCGCACGGTGAGGGTGTGTGCGCAGGTGGACCTCGACGCTACGTCTTATTTATACTCCGTAGAGTGCGTGTGGAGGCGGACCTCGATGCTACGTCTTATTTAGAGTCCATAGACTGCGCGCGGGGGCAAGCCTCCGCGCGTTGCAGGTGGTGCGGGTGCGTGCGGAGGCGGACCTCAACGCTATGTTTTATTTATACTCCGTAGCGTGTGTGCAGAGGCGGACCTCGACGCTACGTCTTATTTAGAGTCCGTAAACTGCGTGCGGGGGCAAGCCTCCGCGCGTTGTGGGCGGTGAGGGTGCGTGCGGAGGCGGACCTCGACGCTACGTCTTATTTATACTCCGTAGAGTGCGTGCGGAGGTGGACCTCGATGCTACGTCTTATTTAGAGTTCGTAGACTGCGCGCGGGGGCAAGCCTCCACGCGTTACGGGCGGTGAGGGTGCGTGCAGAGGCGGACCTCGACGCTACATCTTATTTATACTCCGTAGAGTGCGTGCGGAGGCGGACCTCGACGTTACGTCTTATTTATACTCTGTAGAGTGCGCACGGAGGCGTCCCCCACGCATCTTTGTTTATACTCATACCCGTGTTTTTGTTCACGGAGAGTGCGCGCGCGAACGCGTGTCTTTGTTTATACTCATCCTCGCGTTTTTGTTCGCGGAGGCTACGCGCGCAAACGCGTGTCTTTGGTTATACTCATACCCGCGTTTTTGTTCGCGGAGAGTGCGCGCGCGAACGCGTGTCTTTGTTTATACTCATACCCGCGTTTTTGTTCGCGGAGAGTGCGCGCGTGAATGCGTGTCTTTGTTTATACTCATACCCGCGTTTTTGTTCGCAGAGAGTGCGCGCGAGAACGCGTGTCTTTGTTTATACTCATACCCGCGTTTTTGTTCGCGGAGAGTGCGCGCGCAAACGCGTGCCTTTGTTTATACTCATACCCGCGTTTTTGTTCGCGGAGAGTGCACGTGCGAACGCATGTCTTTGTTTATACTCATACCCACGTTTTTGTTCGCGGAGAGTGCGCGTGCGAACGCGTGTCTTTGTTTATACTCATACCCGTGTTTTTGTTCGCGGAGAGTGCGCGCGCGAACGCGTGTGCGCTCGAAGGTAATCCTCTGCGCGCTTTTGCAGGAAACAGGACAGTTTTTTGCAAGCGGTGAACTTTATTGAATTCTCGTTTGCGCGGGTGAGCGATTACAAAAGATGAGGTACTGACCACTGATCGCTCAAAGGCGGGAACGGCCGCCACTGTCATTGCTTGGTGACGAGGCAGTGCACGGTGGGAGCCTCTGTTGCTGGAGCAATCCGCGTGGGAGGCTGGCGAGGTGCTTCTCGAGGCTGCCAAGGATCCTCGCGCTTGCACACCCAGCCTAGGCGTTCCATTAGGCCTCATGGTGCGGACCTCTGGTGCCGAGCTCGATGTGCTGAGCCATATCCTGGTCGTCGTGGACGATTATGATGGCTTGCGGTCCGGGGAGCTTATACATAGGAAGCCGTGGTGTGGGACTGCCCCGAGAGAATTTAGCGTCGGTCGCCCCAATATGGCGTTGTAGGGGTACGATATGTCGACGATGTCAAAGGTGGCGTCCTCGCTCCTCACGTTGTCATCTCGGCCAAAGGAGACCTGGAGGCATATCTGGCCCAGCGCCCATAGGGGCTGACCTTTGAAGCCCTGCAATGGGATTCTCGACGGGCCCAATCGACTTCGGGGGATCCCCATATGATCGAAGGCCGTTGCGAACAAGATGTTCGTGGAGCTTCCTCCATCGACCAGGACGCGCCTAACGTCGCATCCTGCGATGATGACCTGGACGACCAGGGGATCTTGGTGGGGGAACTCCACGCCCTCAACGTCGGTGGGCGTGGAGGTGATTTCGTGCTGCGCCCAGTCCGGTGGTGCCTGCGTCGGGTATGCTGCCACATGGTGCAGCCTCCTCGCGTAGGCCTTCCGCTGCTGCGCCGAGGTGAACTCCAGTGAGGAGCCCCCGGAGATGACGTTTATGACCCTGCGTTGGGCTCCCTCTGGGGCTTGTAGCTGCAGGAGGCCCTCCTAAGGTTGCTGTACATGGGCCTGAATCCGCAGGGAGCCCTCCTGGGGTGGCATCCCTTGATCCTAGATCCGCATGGGGCCTTCCAGGGGTTCCTGGACGTGAGCCACGACGGGCGGACGCGCCTCAAGGTTTCTGTCCCTGGCGACGCTTTGCTGGAGTGCTGCGATGGTGGTGCACGCATGCGTGTCGTGGCTGCCACGACCATGGACCTCGCACCACTGCCCATGGTGTTGGTCGTCGTACTCCCCGCATGCTCTATCGTCGCGACCCCGATCGCGCCCCCGCCCCCGCCCCCGCCCCCGGCGTCCTCTGCCGCCGTGACCAGCGGGGGCGCTATCTTCGGAGCCGCCCTCGATGTCGAAGACATAGCGGGGTCTCTGAGACTTCTGCTGGCCGCGTTTGGGCTTGTCACCCGACGAGTCCTTGTGCTGGGCATCCTTGCGCTAGGAGACGTCCTTCGATGGCTCCAGCTTGCATTTGCCTTTCGAGGAGCCCTCCTTCGGCGAGCCCTCGTTCTTCGCCGAGCCCTCCGCCTGATTGGTGTCGGAGTCGTCACCCTGTCGTCGCCGTGTGTCCTTTTCCACTCTGGCGTACTCTTCCATCTTGTCGAAGAGCTTCGCCACCGTCTTGATTGGCTTCCGCGCATTGTATTCGACCAGCGGCCCCGGTCGAAGACCCTGTACCGCTGCATTGATGATGGTTGTTTCGTTGACATCCTTGACCTGGCAGCGTACCTTCACGAAGCGTTTGAAGTAGTCCCGGAGCTTCTCCGAGGGTTTTTGCTTGATTACGAAGAGCTGATCCGCGTCGACGCGCTCGACGTAGTTTCCCTGGAAGTTGTTGTAGAGCCGGTCGCGGATTTGCTCCCACGCGTAGATGGAATTTGGCTCGATGGTGAAGAACCAAGAGAGCGCCACCCCCTGCAACGTGAGGGGGAGCCCCTTCGCCTTCGTGGTGTCGTCTCCGCCAGCAACTTCGATGGTGGTCTCATACACGTGCATGAACTCCCGTGGGTCCATGTCACCCTTGTACAACTCGATGGCGCTCGGGAACTTGAAGTCCTCCGGCCATGCCGCTTGCTGCAGGCCTGCAGAAAGTGGGGACTTTGGGTCCATGTGTCGCAACGGGACGCGATTGCACGTGGGGGCATCTCGGCTATCCGCCCTCTCCGGCGTGGGCTCCAATGCGACCACCGGTGGAATCTGCTGGCTCCGGGCCTCTTGCATGTCCTTCACGGCCCCGCGGAGATCCGCTAGCTCCCGCTGAAACGCGTTGAGGGCCGCTAGCAGGGCATTCTCCACCGTAGATGTGGCTGGGGCCATCGACGCACCTGGCCGCACGGCAGAACAGCAGCGACCACGGCCTGTGCTCCTGGGCTGCCTGCCGTGCTGGCATGATGGGCTCCAGAGTCGGTGACGAGGCCCGCGTTGCCATCAGAAACGCTCACCGCTCCTGCACCGGGTGGGGGAACGGCTGCCGTGCCAGCGTGGGCACCGGCGCTATCGCCCCCGGCCACCCGGTCGGCGCTGCCGGCGATTGTCGCGGTGCCCATGGCGGGGTTACCTGCCACGCGCAGAGCAGTCTCGACCATCGTGGCGGCGGTGGTGGCAGGGTCGGTCGTCGTGGCGGTGGTGGCGGGGTCGAGCGTCGTGGCGGTGATGGCGGGGTCGAGCGTTGTGTCGTGAACGCCGATGCTCGCGACCGTCGCGCCTGCATCACCGCCCACACCTGCAACTGCCGACGTGAAGCCCTGGTGTTGACGGGAGGTTCCGTCGCGCCCGCCTTCTTCTTCTTCGCCGCTGACGATGAAGCTTTTTTCGGTGCCATCCCTCTTCGGATCTTGAGGCTTGCTCTTGTCCTCCCCACGGACGGCGCCAACTGTTGTGGTTACAGACCAAACAGAGAGGAGAGATGTGGCAGTAGAGAGTTAGGTGAGCAATGCTTAGGGTTTCCCCATGGCCTGTATCATATATATATATATATCCACATGGGGAGTGCTTTTACAATTATACCCTTACATGTATGTATCCCTTTCGGGGGTATTTCTGTCCTTACACCTATCCCATTTTGGGCCTTATAACCTTCTAACAGGCCGGCTGGGCTTAGGTGGGGGCCACCCCTACAACAGATACCATTGTGAAATAGGAATGACAGCAGCCTCAAGATGTACTGTAATGTCGAACGCAGTGAAGTAAAGGATGTGATACTGTCATTGGGAACTACATCTCTTATTGTACTGAAATCAATCTCCCAGTCAGAATTCATTGCAGGGAATCCATGGTGAGAACCGAGAAGCTTTGCTTGTTACAGGCATTTGATATGTATGTTGCAATGCTGAAATCCAGTCATTCCTTAAAAGGAAAAAACGTTGACATTTTGTCTCCGAACATAATATGATTTGCTGAAATCACATGTTGTTCTGACTTCTGAGTGGTGAGCAGAAAGAGTACTTAGTGCAAATTTGCAAGGACACATATTATGCTGGTTTCAACTAGCAACTTTTGAATAATCTTCTTTCGGTATCTCGCACCGAGCTATGAGCCCACGAACACTTTGTAATTATGAGCTTGTCATTGATCTGTAACTGAAACATTTTATTTGAATTTTGTCAAGTTTGATGGCCCAAAAAAGCTACGAACTAGCTGACTTTGTACGCGACTTGGTATCTGACATCTGTGCACAATGTAGCTCGACTTGATTGAAATGGGTTTCAATGTTCGTAGCTGGGTTGCCAAAACTATTCCTGTATTCCAAAGGCGTTTTCAGAATTTTAGGTTTCACGTAGAAAAGTTATTTTCTGAATGGTTAAATAAAAGGATTTGGACATGGCACCCCCGACCGGTATGAAAAGTGCAGGGCTCCTCCATGCGCCCCACCTTCGAACCTGAGCAAGGTAACCAACCGCCTGCACAGCCGCACTGCACCACGGTTTCCACCCCCGTCTAATTTTATCTGGCCAAGAACAAGTGCCCCAATGTTCGCCAAGATGGTTATTGATCCAGAATTCGATTTCTCCCACGGTGATGTCGTCGTGTTCTGCTAAGGTTGTCGTCATCATCGTAGAGTGGCTGATTGCTTTGGTGTTTCTTGATTGCTTTGAGGCTGAATGGATTGGTTGTCGCCGTTTGCAGGTACCCAGCTATAGGGACCTAGATTTTACAATCTGGCATCCTCTGTGATTCCACCACACTATTCCATGGATTAGTAGATAGTGCTCACAGATTATAGTTCTGAATATCAAAGCACATATCATGCGGAAGCGTAAATATAATAGTAAACTTACTCACGGGCCGATTAGGCCGAAATCATTAAATTGCAACAGCGGAAGAACGAAGCACACCAGTGGAACCCTCAGGACATGCCCACAGGCAGCCAACTGGAAGTTCGCGACCTAGCCCTTGACATCTTCATCTTCTTTGCCATTGTTGTAGCTACGGGCTAAACAGGAATGAAGGGGACTAGTAGCAGGAGAGGAGGAGAGCTAGATTTGTGGGGAGCTGGTAAGAATGAGAGAATGTCCCCCCCTTTGCCCCTCGTGGGATTTATATATATGAGTGGGGTAGAATGGGAAATCCCCATTCTACCCCTTAGTATTTACAAAGGATGAGGGTACATTGGTATATTTACACTGGTATATCCCTCTACACTATTGGGCCTATTACATGTTGGACTAGTTGCACGACCCAGTCACGGGGGGTTGGGCGACCCCTACAACAGTACTCCCTCGACAGCAAGCGCTGAGGTCCCGATGGGCGAGCTGATGCGATCAGCCACCCCAGCCCCCCGTTCCCCGACAGCAAGCACGAGGGCACCGACTGGCGATCCGATGCAACTAGCAGCTACGAAGGGGTCCGCAGAATCTCACTCCGAAGCTAGGTCATCCAGCCGAGGCAACACTTAAAAGGCTTGACAGGGAAGTCGTCGCCGCCCCGCCGAGGCGATGCCGTCCCGCCGAGGCGATGCCTACGAGGCGGACGGCGAAGTCCTGCGTCGGGGATGTGCCGTCCCGCCGAGGCGATGCCTACGAGGTGGACGGCGAAGTCCTACGCCGGAGAGGTGCCGTCCCACCGCACCGATGCCTGCGAGATGAACGACGGAGCCCTACGCCGAAGTCGTGCCGTCCCGCTGAGGCGATGCCTACGAGGCGGACGGCGAAGTCCTACGCCGAAGTCGTGCCGTCCCGCCGAGGCGATGCCTACGAGGCGGATGGCAGAGTCCTACGCCGGAGAGGTGCCGTCCCGCCGAGGCGATGCCTACGAGGCGGACGGCGAAGTCCTACACCGGAGAGGTGTCGTCCTGCCGAGGCGATGCCTACGAGACGGAGTCGACGCCGTTCCCTTACCTGCAAAGACTCACGCCCGCGGAGAGCGGGCGCTTGCTACGTAGGCCGAGGGCGGTACACGCACGGAGGCAAGTAGGCGGAGCCGCCGTTCCCCTACCTTCAAAAACAGTGCCCGCGGAGAGCGGGCGCTTGCGGCGTAGGCCGAGGGCACTACGCACGACGAGGTAGAGAGGCGAAGACGCCATTCCCCTACCTTCAAAAATAGTGCCCGCGGAGAGCAGGCGCTTGCGGCGTAGGCCGAGGGCACTACGCACGCCGAGGTAGAGAGGCAAAGGCGTTGTTCCCCTACCTTCAAAAACAGTGCCCGCGGAGAGCGGGCGCTTACGGCGTAGGCCGAGGGCACTATGCACGCTGAGGTAGAGCCCGCGGAAAGCGGGTGCTTGCGGCGTAGGCCGAGGGCACTACGCACGCCGAGGTAGAGTGGCGAGGCGCCGTTCCCGTACCTTCAAAAATAGTGCCCATGGAGAGCGGGCGCTTACGGCGTAGGCCGAGGGCACTACGCACGCTGAGGTAGAGCCCGCGGAGAGCGGGCGCTTGTGGCGTAGGCCGAGGGCACTACGCACGCCGAGGTAGAGAGGCGAGGCACCGTTCCCCTACCTTCAAAAACAATGCCCGCGGAGAGCGGGCGCTTACGGCGTAGGCCGAGGGCACTACGCACGCTGAGGTAGAGCCCGCGGAGAGCGGGCGCTTGCGGCGTAGGCCGAAGGCACTACGCACGCCGAGGTAGAGAGGCTAGGCGCCGTTTCCCTATCTTCAAAAACAGTGCCCACGGAGAGCGGGCGCTTACGGTGTAGGTCGAGGGCACTACGCACGCTGAGGTAGAGCCCGCGGAGAGTGGGCGCTTGCGGCGTAGGCCGAGGGCACTACGCACGCCGAGGTAGAGAGGCGAGGCGCCGTTCCCCTATCTTCAAAAACCGGTGGTGCACTCCCTGGTGCAACGCGTGCGAGGGCGTGATATCCAAGCGGTGCGCCGCTTAAAGCGAGGCACTCCCTAGTGTCTCGGCCATGTTGTAATTTTTATACTCCGTAGAGTGGGTGGGAACAAAATCCATGTCTTGTTTATACTTTGTAGAGTGCATGGGAACTTCAACCACGTCTATTTATACTCTGGAGAGTACGTGCGGGAGCGACGCCCACACGTGCGCGGGACATCTGCGTCTTGTTTATACTTAGTAGAGTGCGCAGGGACAACATCCGTGTCTTATTTATACTCCGTAGAGTGCGTGCGGAGGCGGACCGCGACGCTACTTCTTATTTAGAGTCCGCAGACTGGTGCGTGCGGAGGCGTACCTCGACGCTACGTCTTATTTATACTCCGTAGAGTGCGCACAGAGGCGTCCCCCCGTTGCGTCTTATTTAGAGTCCATAGACTGGCGCGTGCGGAGGCGGACCTCGATGCTACATCTTATTTTAGAGTCTGTAGACTGGCGCGTGCGGAGGCGGACCTCGACGCTACATCTTATTTAGAGTCCGTAGACTGGCGTGTGCGGAGGCAAGCTCAACGCTACGTCTTATTTAGAGTCCGTAGACTGGCGCGTGCGGAGGCAAGCTCAACGCTACGTCTTATTTAGAGTCCTTAGACTGGCGCGTGCGGAGGCAAGCTCAACGCTACATCTTATTTTATAGTCCGTAGACTACGCCGACGCTCGAGGCGATCGTGCGATTTAAACCAAAAACGAGAACCAAAACAGAGGCAGCAAAGAAATGGCCGAAGGCTCGCGACAGCAAAACGCTCTAGAATGCAGTACTGGAAAAGCATTTGATAGTACGGTAGCCCATACCAGGCATAAACCGGAGGAGCAAACACAGCCAAATCAAGTGCTCTGAGAATGGAACTGCAGCCGCAATGAATAATATGCTGCATGACCATTTTCTTAAAGCCATGCACGCAAGAGGTGTAGCGGGAATTTTAGGAGAGCCTTGCAGGTACCCACAGGCAGTACATACCTGGTAGGACGGCTTTGTAACACTAGCGGAGATCCCGTCATGAGGTGTGGCACCCACGACCAACACCAGGAAGGTGGGCACCGCTGCGCCTTGCTCGTGATCACATGCGGAGCCTACGCGCCGTCTCCGCCGGTCATGCGTGGCTGGGCTCCATGCGGAAGGGACCTTCACGCCGTCAGCTCCGCGCGCACTCGATAGAGCCGGAGCAGCTATGTGAGATGACGCCAAAGCGCAGGTTGCATGGCGTGCATGTCTCCGTCGACGCCGGAGCTGCCACCAGGAGAGACACCAGCAGGGCTGCAGTCACCGCAACGTGGGCGGAGCAAGCCGATCCCACCTTCCACGCCACGACTTCCGCAAAGGCGAAGCCGTCTTCGAGTCAAGCCTTCGCGCTCCTTCTCTGAGCTCCACACGGACTTCGCGTCGGCCTTCGCACCAGCGGGCTTTGTGTCGGCCTCCGCACCAGTGGGCCTTCGTGCAGCCGAGCCGACGTCAACCTCCGCTCGCCGTCCGTGACCTGGGCTTCGGCTCTGCATGATGGACGCGCTGAGACAGGACTCCAGTGGAGCAAAGCTTGGGGGTGCCGCCGCAAAGGCGAGCTTTTGTCGGGGCCGGAGCAGACATCGCTGGCGTGGAAGAGGATGCCGCTGTCTTCGGCGTCGCTATCGCGGAGGATGGCCGCGAGCCAGAGCAGGACTTCGGTCATGGCCCTGGATGAAGGCCTCGACGGTCTTGACGCCGCCCCTCTTGGCACGCTTGCTGGTGTCAGCGCCGGGGCCGCGGCTGCCCACCTCGGCATAGAAGAGCGTCTCATGGCAGCGCCAGAGCCACCATGCATACTCCTTCCATGGCCGCGACGCCGGCGAGACGGCGCCATCTGTTGTAGCTACGGGCTAAACAGGAATGAAGGGGACTAGTAGAAGGAGAGGAGGAGAGCTAGATCTGTGGGGAGCTGGTAAGAATGAGAGGATGTCCCCCCCTATGCCCCTCCTGGCGATTTATATATATGAGTGGGGTAGAATGGGAAATCCCCATTCTACCCCTTAGTATTTACAAAGGATGAGGGTACATTGGTATATTTACACTGGTATATCCCTCTACACTATTGGGCCTATTACATGTTGGACTAGTTGCACGGCCCAGTCACGGGGGGTTGGGCCACCCCTACAACAGTACTCCCTCGACAGCAAGCGCCGAGGTCCCGATGGGCGAGCTGACGCGATCAGCCACCCCAGCCCCCCGTTCCCCGACAGCAAGCACGAGGGCACCGACTGGCGATCCGATGCAACTAGCAGCTACGAAGGGGTCCGCAGAATCTCACTCCGAAGCTAGGTCATCCAGCCGAGGCAACACTTAAAAGGCTTGACAGGGAAGTCGTCGCCGCCCCGCCGAGGCGATGCCGTCCCGCCGAGGCGATGCCTACGAGGCGGACGGCGAAGTCCTGCGTCGGGGATGTGCCATCCCGCCGAGGCGATGCCTACGAGGTGGACGGCGAAGTCCTACGCCGGAGAGGTGCCGTCCCGCCGCAGCGATGCCTGCGAGATGAACGACGGAGCCCTACGCCGAAGTAGTGCCGTCCCGCCGAGGCATAAAGCTTTGGATCATTTGGCACTTGCAGAGTTTGCCTATAATAACAACTACAACTCTAGTGTTCGAGCAGCACCATTCCTGGTTCTGTTTGGGCGGAAGTGTAGATCGGCACTATGTTGGGATGCCATGGGTGAGAAGGTTGTCCTAGGCCCGGATTGGGTCCAGCAAATGGTGGAACGAGTGGCAGAAATTAGGCAAAATCTGTTGGCTGCCCAGAGTAGGCAGAAGAGCTATGCCGAAGTCAGGAGGCGAGAACTAGAGTTTGAAGTGGGGGATCACGTGCTCCTGAGAGTATCTCCCACTAAAGGCATAGAGCGATTTGGTACCAAAGGGAAGCTTGGCCCGAGGTACATTGGGCCATTTGCAATTCTGGCACAGATTGGAAAGTTGGCATACCGTTTGGATCTCCCTGACTCCATGCGAGGAGTGCATACTGTGTTCCAAGTGTCGATAATTGCAAAAGAGATAATTAAGGAAAGAAAGGGCGGTTTTTGCTGTCAGACCCATCGGCTTTTAGAATGCTGAAGAAGTAATGCTCACAGAGGTTCCCATACCACCCAGGAACAGTCGGCACCATCTAGAAAGCCGCATAAAAGTAGCGCTCTCAGAGGTTCCCAGACCGTCCAGGGGCGGTCGGCACCGACTCACGTTGTGGGTTTTCGTCATTCGGCAGGAAATTCTATTCTTACCTTTTTATCGATTTACCTGCTACCGTAGAGGAGCACCAAATAGTACAGGGCTGCCATTGGACCAAAAAGTCCAAGTGCCATAACCAGCCAAGGCAAAAAGGGGAAGGGCAAAAGCGCCATTTCGCAGGGAGAGTGATGGCCATCACTACAAGGTTTTGACCCTAATGCCACGATCAACTTTGCAACGACACAGAATTGGTTGCAATAGGTAGTGGCTATTGCCACCATTTTCATTTTTGGTTGCGATAGTTGACCATGTTGCCACGGATATTTTTGCGTGGCGATTACCATGCATTTCGTTGCAATTGGTAGGTGCTATCGCCACCATTTATACAATGGTTGCAATTACTTGACAATATTGCCACGTAATGAATTTGCGTTGTGATTCGGTTGATTTGCGTTGCAATATGTCGATGTTATTGCCACGCTTTTGCTGATGGTTGCAATTACTGGACAGTTTTGCAACGGATTTGATTCGTTGCATGAATCGTTGCTTGCGTTGCAATAGGGTTTTATCTATCGCAACGAAATTTGGGTTCGTTGCATCTTCTAGGGTTGTATTGCCACGGTTGTTAGTTGTTGGTATAGAAGATTATCTTTCGTTGCAATAACAAGGTTGTCTTGCCACGAAATTTGAGATCGTTGCATCTTCTAGGGTTGTATTGCCACAGTTGTTAGTCGTTGATATATAAAACTATCTTTCGTTGCAATAAGACAGCTTCCGTTGTTTGAAAAGAAAAATATTTGTATTAGCACTGGCTAGTGGGATAAAAGAAAAATACTAGTAGAAAAAATAAAAAGTAACTAAAGCGCAAATACCTAGTTAATTTGTAGAGGGATAAAAATTTAGAAAATTAAAATTTCATTTGTGCTTGGTAGGAAGCGCAATTATCTAATTAATGTGTAGGGGCCTCGAGGGATAAAAATTTAGAAAATTAAAATTAAGATTTCAGTTGTGCTCGGTAGGAAGCATAATTATCTAGTTAATTTGTAGGGGCCTCGAGGGATAAAAAACATAGGAAAATAAAATTTTAAGCTACGCTAAGTGGGACTCGAACCAATGACTTGTCAATTAAACACTACAGTGCTTACCACAGAGTTACCAACTTATTATTGCACAAAGATGCAAATATTTTCTATCTAAAACTTCCACATGGGCAATTTGAAAAAAAAATTGAAAGACTAATCTAGTTGGTCTTCATTTGTCATGCACGTGAAAGACTTATCACAGCACTGCCTGGAGAAATATCTGCTTTTGCTGACCGTGTGGAGGATCTCTATCGGACTGGGGAGATTGCTGGTGCTTGTGTGGAGGACCTCTACCGTCCAGGAGAGATTGCTGCCCGTGGTGCCCATTTGGAGGATCTCTACCGTCCAGGGGAGATTGCCGCCCGTGGTGCTCGTCTGGAGCTCTACCGTCCAGGAGAGATTGCTGCTCGTTATGATCGTGTGGAGCTCGAACATTCTGACCAACTCATCACTCGTGCTGTGTACCGCCCACATCATTCAACCTATGTGACATCTGCTTATGAGACAACCAACCCTGCTAATGCTGAAACCAGGCAGAGGTATGTCTCCACAAGGGTTAATGAAACCAGCCATTAGGAAAAGCGTTCGTAAATCTCCAGTAAGCCAATTCTTAGCTCCAAAGAATTCACTTTTTTTTTTCAAAACAACATGCGTATTCCTTTGTGGCAACTGCATAGTACTTCAACGCGTGGACTGGCCGATAGAACCGATACCTTGGAAGCGTTTTCCACGGTAAAAGCCAAGACGTCTATTTTGAAATGTTAACGTGTACTAGTAGCTTCTTCTTTTTCTTAAAAAAAAACTACCGGCAAACAGAAGCCAGAATGAAATCGTCAGATCCCAGAGCTCCGGTTGCTTGCAATATTTAACTACGCCATTTCTGACCAAGTGATGTCAATCATAGAGGTGTCAAGAGTGAAGCAGTTCCACAGAAATAGTGTTCTAAGATTTTGTTTCATGTTATCCCAAAAAGTGCAACAGATAGCATTTTTCAGAGGCAATTAGGACCATATATATCTGATAGTTATGATTTCCCGTCCCCTTTTACTAGCCTATTGAGTTGAACATGTGGGTCCACAGCAGTATCAAACATTCATGAGTGTATGTCCAGATTACACCTAGCTAAGACATATTAAGACTTCCATACGTGTTGAATCCGAGGTAAACCTGACCAAATGTGCCACTACCTAACAGCTTCCCCTTTCTCCACTGTGATTGGGATTGAGATGAAGCAATGGGAGATGTAGGGAGGGGCGAGCTAGCAACAGGAACTGGAGGAAGAGGCAAGGGTTGAGACGGACTCCTCAGGTCATCCATCCTTTTCACCTGTGACCATGGACTAAACCCAAAATCTCTTGGACTTGCATAACTGGCGGCAGGAAAAGCATGCCCTCTTGGGCCAGGGGAAGGATTTGTTGTTCTTGCACGAAATGTATCCTCGGGTAACATTCTGCCACGCGAACAACTGGCTTCACTTGTTGAAGGCTCAAAGCTTTGCAAATAAACTTCCCTCACACTAGCGATAGGCACCTCAAAGAACTTCTGATGCTCCCGGGGAATACATGAGACAAGGTGCTTCTCTTCCACCATGCCCTTATGCCCATCAGGTGGCATAGTCCTTCCTCCAGGGTAGACAACTGGATCTGTATACCTAGAGATGAGATTGCACCAACCAACAGTAAATATCAGAGAATATATAAGGACTGCAACAAGTTGTCAGAAAACAGAATAGGCCCAAACAACATAGGCAATGCTGGCAAGGGTAAAGCAATGGACATCCTCCGCAACTACAGGCAGAAGGAAAAACGCCATCAATGTGTTGAGATTTACCACGACGTAACAAAAGATAAACTAATTGGTGTGCATCATTTCTCGCAAGATTAAACACTGTTGTCTTTAGAATTAGCGCCTCGGTGCCGTTTCCCATAGGACGGTATTGGTTACAACATACAATCTACTATTTCTTAAATGTACTTTATGAATAAAAGAAGGATGGTTGAACAATTCACGCGCTTTGGCACCCTGACTCCCCAAGTCCACGGCATTTACTAAACAAAGATAATGGTAATCAAGTTCGTTATAATCACGCTTGGAAACGTGGCAATTACGCTAATAACCAAGTACCTGTAAACAACATTAGATTTTTCATAATAAAACAATAAAAAGGACATCAAAACATAGAACAACATCAAGAGAGTGTCCCTGCACTCCTTACCTCCAGATCAATACTGACAAAATGATGAGATCTGCACTCCGTGCCTCTAGATCAGCACTTCAAGTCCCCAACAGCAAACACAACACCAAGCCCTGCTCACCTGCTGCACAGGTACCTGTACCTGCAACAACAAAATATAGATACAGATTATAAAGGAGGTTCCCTCATATGCTAACTCTAATTCTAAAGTTTATTGCTAATGTTGTGCTATGCATATGTCCCAAAAAAATATCAATGAAATCTGAACTAAGGCAAACTAGGAGGAACACATTCAAAAAGAAATGGGAGTTAAACAAGAAAACACTCATTTATTGCAATAACATTACGTCAAATAAGAATTTAGATAATCATGAAATGTGTAATATACTTAAACTTGACAGCACTACATTTCTATTGAAAAAAGAACATATTAAATGAGGTCAGAATGAAATTGCACTTGCAGAATACTAAAACGAGCCCTTCAATTTATATGGTGTGCAACTTTTCACATGATATGTTCCAAGAGTCTTATTGAGTTCAAAATTTGAAACTCTATAGAAAGTTGGCTAAGTTCATGATGCAAGTCATTTATTGATCAGAGTCGAACATCCACACCAAATGAGCCCTGAGCCTGATATAACATCGCAAGGTGGGACTTCTATAGCAAACATTCTATACCAAACAATTTGTTTGCTCAAGCTAACTTTTCTATATCAGTTATACTGTATTTTAACGTAAAATACTAGCATAGATTGAACAAATTTGCTGGGTAGATCACTTACAGGCAAGGAACTATTTCACCTGGTGCAACATCAGTGACAAAAAAAAAGAATGGGTAAATGCAAGAAGGAAAAGCAATTGAGGCCTTAAGAGAAGTGCTCACTAAGCTTTCGTGGTCATCCTCTATTGAATTTCAGGTATCTACTGAATTGTCTTTTGTTCCAAAAATCATGAGAAACAAAAGCAGGATTTAGTTAAAATAACTTGAAAGCACATAAACTATTTCATCTCATACACTAGTTCAGATGGTATAGCAAAAATGAAGGGGAGAACACGCCAAATTTCTAAACAACTCGCAGGGCTGTCAATCTCAAAATGGGCTAAATAGGATATTACAAGGAATATTACCTTAGCTGAGAGTAGATCAAACCCTTAAAGACTCTAGTTCCGTTTCCGAGTTGGGGTTGGGATTGCAGTCCAGATCGGACTCTCCCCTGTAAAACACCTCATATATATATAGCTTGTAGGTCCAATGTTGGGAATCAAGAAGTAATAAAGAATCTATTGTCTCACCTTTGCTTCATTGCCGTTCTCCTGCTGGCGACTCGTCAAGCCGACGGTCCAGGCCACCGCCGGAAGCAGGGGCGACCGCGAGCTTCCCACCAGTACGCCCTGCGATCCCGGGAACAGGGGCGGGAGAGCGCCTCCGGTCACCACCATCGTGAGGTTGCTGCATCCTCTCCCCTAGGGCTCCTGCGGCTGCTATCACCTCACCCCTAGGGCACTGCGGTAATAGGCGGAGGGAGTGGAGGCCGAGGGAGGCGACAGCGGCGCGGGGTGGGGAGGAGGAGGCGAGGGCGGAGCGGCGGAGGAGGGAGGGGAGCAGGCGAGGGCGGCGTGGCGGCGGAGGAGGGAGGGGAGGAGCGACGGAGAAATGAGGTGAGGGCGGAGTGGCGGCAGAGGAGGCGCACGGGTTCGGTGGGGGAGGCCGGTGGCGGTGGCAGAGGAGGGAGGGGAGGAGGCGCAGGAGGGGTGGGGGAGGAGGAGGCGACGGGGGAGGAGGCGGCGGAGGAGGGGTGGGGGAGGAGGAGGTGGCGGGGGAGGAGGGAGGGGAGGAGGCGCACGGGTTCTGTGCGGGGTGGTGGGTGTTTGGGGGCGGCGAAATCAGAGGGGAGGAGAGCCTGGGTTCGGGAGAGGTGGGCGGGGGGCGGCAGTTTGGGAGATCACAAAACAGATCTATTATTATTTTGAGAGAGCTTTTTTACTTGATCCTCTTAGGGTTGGAACAACGACGTATCTACTTGCTATTAATTTAATTACTACAGTAGCTTCTTGATGCATTGCGATTTTTTTAATTGTTCAATTATGAAAAAACGTAGACATTCATATGTTTTTAGAAGCTTCGTGATCCCTTCAATTAACGTACTGCAGGAAATAAAGTCTTGTGACATTTGGAAGATAGAATTAATGGCACATGATGATGATCGGAGTTGGATGCTGTTGTCTCAGTCAACAGCTGAGTGGCAAGCAGGATTCGAGAAATTTATTGATACTACTTTTGAAGGCACCTATGCATCAGAAACTGCACCATGTCCATGTTCAAGGTGTCGTGGAGTCGTATACAAAACAAAATCCGAGGTTCAAATGGACTTGCTATCTAAAGGGTTTGATGAGAATTTCGTCAAAGAGAAAGGTTATGCTGAACCTTGGAATGATGATAGGGATCTGAATGTAGGCACAGCAGATGATGCATCATTTGCCAAGAATCTGGTGTCCGCAATAATAAGGGGTGCTAACAGTGGTAATAACAATGAACAGCCAAATGAGAGTGCAAAGAAATTCTTTGATTTGTTGGAAGATGCGCAGCAAGATTTGTATCCAGGTTGCACCGAGGCTACCAAGGTATCTTTCATTGTCAGGCTCTTTCAGCTTAAGTGCATGGGTGGTTGGAGTAACCATTCCACAGGGCAACTACTTAGCCTATTCTCGGATGTGCTCCCCCCAGGACATTGTATCCCAGACACTATGGAGAAAGTACGGAAGGTTATTCGTGAACTTGGCCTCAACTACATTAAGATCCATGCTTGTGTGAATGACTGCGTGTTATTTCGTGGGTTGTTTGCTGATATGGACACGTGTCCAACATGTGGTGAGAGTAGGTGGAAGAATGACACAAATTCTGATAAGATTGGCGAGTCTAGCGAAAGTGGTGGAGCAAAGAAGAAGCGCACTCCTTGCAAAGTTCTAAGGTATTTTCCACTTATTCCTCGACTGCAACGATTATATATGTCAGAGAAAACATCATCATTGATGCGGTGGCACAAGGAAGAATTGGTCCGTGATGGGAAAATACGTCACCCAGGAGACTCATTGGCATGGCAGCACGTGGATACAAGGTATAAGAAATTTGCTTTGGATCCACGTAATGTTAGGCTGGGACTTGCATCCGATGGCTTCAATCCATTTGGGATGTTGAATGTTAATTACACTTGTTGGCCTGTGATACTAATTCCTTATAACCTGCCTCCTTGGTTGTGTTTGAAACAATCTTATTGGATGATGTCGATGTTGATACCTGGGCCTAAATCTCCTGGAGTGAACATTGATGTATATTTGCAACCTCTGATCGATGAGCTACATGAGCTATGGATTAAAGGAGTTGAAACATGGGATGAGAAGGAGAAGAAGAATTTTACTCTACATGCAATTCTGCTATGGACAATTAATGATTTCCCTGCATATGCGATGTTATCTGGTTGGAGCACAAAAGGTAAGTTTGCCTGTCCTTATTGTCACAAGGATACTGATTACTTGTGGTTAAAATATGGTTCAAAGCATTGCTACATGGGACATCGTCGATTTTTGCCCTCGGACCACAAGTGGCGAAGGAACAAGGTGAGCTTCAATAACAAGGCTGAAACCAAGGAAGCTCCAGTGCCGCTCAGTGGTGAGCAGGTGAAGCAGCAGTATGAGAGTTTCCAGCAAGTGACTTTTGGAAAGGATACAAGGAAAAGGAAGCAACGTGACGAAGAAAAAAGGTGGCACAACTGGAGGAAAAAGAGTATTTTCTTTGAGCTTCCTTACTGGGAATCATTGCTTGTACGACATAATTTGGATGTCATGCATATTGAGAAGAACATATGTGAGAGCTTACTGGGGACTTTGCTGGAGTTACAAGGTAAATGCAAGGACAGTGACAAGGCTCGACTTGATATGCAGCATTTGGGTATAAGGAAAGATCAACATCCAGTGCTCGAAAAGGGTAAGTACACCTTGCCACCAGCGTTATACTCTCTAGGTAAGGATGACAAGGAAGTTCTGTGCAAATTTTTACATGGTGTCAAGTTTCCTGATGGTTATGCCGCAAATATTAGGAGATGTGTGGACGTCAATGGTTGCAAGCTTTCTGGACTTAAAACTCATGACCTCCACGTAATCTTACAAAAACTTTTGCCCTTAGTGGTACGCAACATATTGCCTGAAGATGTAGTGATCCCAGTGATCGAGCTAAGTAGGTTCTTTAACTCACTATGTTCAAAGGAGTTGGAGTTTTCAGAAATTGAA
The DNA here is from genome assembly GCA_017311315.1 of Dendrocalamus latiflorus. Classification (NCBI taxonomy): domain Eukaryota; kingdom Viridiplantae; phylum Streptophyta; class Magnoliopsida; order Poales; family Poaceae; genus Dendrocalamus; species Dendrocalamus latiflorus. The sequence goes on from CM029628.1 coordinate 4,367,339, forward strand.
AAGCTGAGCACTTCGATTAGGGAGACCATTTGTCGGCTGGAGATGATTTTTCCACCAGCTTTTTTTGATATTATGATGCACTTACCAGTTCATCTTGCTGAAGAAGCTAGACTTGGAGGCCCTGTGTGTTATAGATGGATGTATCCAGTTGAGAGGTACCTTCGTACTCTTAAAGGCTATGTGAGGAACAAAGCGCACCCTGAAGGTTCAATAGCAGAGGGGTATATATCTGAGGAGTGCCTCACATTTTGCTCTCGCTTCTTTGAAAATATTAGTACCAAGCTTAATCGTCCAGAGCGTCATGAAAGCGCCACTGCTAGTGAACCACCATCTGGGCTAAGTATATTTGGGAGCATTGACTACAGTAGGAAAGGAAGTACTATCGAGAACGTTTCTGATATTGACATGCAGAGGATGAGGCATTACATATTAACCAACTGTGACGAGGTCATTCCATGGATAAAGTAAGCTATTTTTCAAAATTGATTTTTTATGGTGTTCATGAATGTGTAAAATATATATGTAACTAATGAACTGTATTTTCAATTGATGTGGGAAGTGTGCATATGGATGAGCTGAAGACAACCAACCCTCGGCATGTTGATAAAAGACACAAGGAGGAGTTTGTATCATGGTTTGAGCGTAAAGTGAGTCATTTATTTATCCATATTTTCTTTGTTTAGTTTGGACATGCTACTTGTTAATTTATTAGTCCTTAATATATTTTAAAAATGATGCTAACCGCAGATCAGATACTTGCGTGCACAAGGGGAAATAGATGACATGATTTATTATCTATCTCGCGGTCCAGACCATCGGGCTCGTGTGTTCAACAGGTGTTTCATGAATGGCTTCCTTTTCCGGGTCTCTTTCATAGAGAACTTCTTAACTACTCAAAATAGTGGTGTATTTGTGAAGGGCGATGCGAGTACAGGAAACATGGACTGGTATGGCGTGCTTAGGAAAATCATTTGCCTTGATTTTCCTAATCAGAAGGAAGTAATGTTGTTCCAATGCGACTGGTTTGATGTCCCTGCAGCAAGTAGGAGTAAATCTAGAGGGTACAATAAGGATCAATATGGGGTCATCGATATTGATATCACTCGGTTTCGGTATTCAAATGAACCTTACATCCTGAGCACACAAGCGGAGCAAGTGTGTTATGTGAAAAACACAAAGAAACCAGATTGGTGCAGTGTCCTTAGAATGAAGCCTAGAAACCTGTTTGCCATGCCTGAAGGAGAAGGTACTGACAAGGTGGGCGAGATCGATCTGGACTCAGTTGTTGTAGGAGTGGAAGATATGAATCTTGAACAGCAAAATGAAGATGTGACAACTTGGAGTAGGTCAGGCCTTGACGGGGTTAGTGTTGATGCTTGTGTTATTGAGCAGGCTCTTGCAACAGCAATGCCTGAACCTGACAACGATGACCTGTTTGATGAAGACGAAGACCCAGATGACACTTACATTGCTGATGGAGTCGTCCCTCCATACAATACTCCGGGAGAAGATTCTGACGATGATTTTTTTGTGTAAAATTTGCTCCAGGAAGAAGTGAGAGGAAAATGTGAACTTGTGTGCATTTATTTGATATTTTTGCAGACATGTTTTCAGGGGCGCCGAGGAGCGGCGAGGGGGATATTTTTTGCAGACATGTTTTCAGGTTTACGTTTTTTTAATTAAATTTTTGCCAGTGATTCCAGTAATAAAAAAGGGGAAAAAATCCGAAATCCTTCAATCTACGCATAATCGCTGCCATATTTTCCCTCCAGAAACCCTTTTTTTACACACCCTGCCATATTTTCCCTCCAGAAACCCTTCCACCATCCAAAATCCGGACGAGGGCTACGAAGGCGGCCGGCCGGTTCACTACCCCTAATCCCTCCAGAAACCCTTCCACCATCCACTACCCGTAATAATCGCTACTTGCTAATTCCTCTGTGCATAGACGAGGGCTACGACGGCGGCCGGTTCGTGTTGCCCCCCACCCCCTCCTGCGCGCAATGGCACCTACACCAACCAGGGCGCGGACTTCCCCTACCGCCGCCACCGACGGCGACGACTCCAGTGAACAAGGCCGCGCCGCCGTTGGTACTTGTCCAGAAGCAGTAGAAGCCCACGCCGACATTCGTGTCGATCAAGAGATCTTCGGACTGTCATCGAGTAGGTATGCAGCCGCGCCGCACCTCCATCAAGGGTTTTGGTTCATCCCCTCTTCACATGTTAAGCTGCTAATGGTTTAGGGTTTTGGTTCATCCCCTCTTCAATCTTCATTTTTAATGCCATTATTGAAACTCATGGTCTAAAGGAAATTGACTTAAGTGGAGGCTTTTTACATGTGCCAATAATCTGGATGATCCTACTTATGAAAAACTACAGAGTTGTAGTTAGTACAGAGTGGGAGCTAAAATACCCTAATGTGGTGGTTAAGGCTATGGAAGGAGCTGTATCTGATCATGTTTCTTTGTTGCTGGATACAGGGGATAGTCAGATTGTGCATCATCCTATTTTTCGCTTTGAACTATGTTGGTTAATAAGAGAGGGTTTTGCTGATCTTATTGCTAATTTTTGGGCAAAACCTGTCCAGGGCAGGCTGAGCATTGGTAGATGGCAAAATAGGTTACCTTAGAAGGTATTTAAATGGTTGGAATATGAATATAGAGGGCCATTATTACATTCTCAAAAAACAAACCTTGTCTCAATTATATCATCTGGACAAAAAATGTGAAGTCTTTGGTATATCTGCAGAAGATAGACAAATAAAGTTATAATTAGAAAGGAAGTTGAAAATGCTGTGAGTCTTTGTTGGAAATATTTGTTCAGTAATCTGTTTTTTTTATAAATGCAGTTCTGCATATTTAAACGAAATTTTAGCTCCCAAAGCAATAACCATGACACCAACTGCAACAGTCCACATATTAAAGGAACCAGGCTGGTCTTTTAGATAGGTTCAATCCAGTCAATTAAGAAAACTGTAAACTAAAATTACCTGTCAGGTCTACAAGAGTGCAAACCAGTGATGAACTTGTGAGCAATATGGAGAGGTGTATCTTGAACCCAATGTAAATATGCAATCACACATGCTGGTGATCTATCATATCCAGTGGTACAAGTCACATATATACGGTAGTTTTTCCTTATAAGGCGCAATAGAAGACCAACACAGAAAGGAAGCTTCTTTCTCAGGTCCATGGAATCAACCTCTCTGAAAAAAAAATCATATAGGGTGTTTATAATTTAATGATAATCAAACTGCGATAAAATTAGCAAGCCTATAACAGCTACATATCTATTTCCTAAATAGGTAAGTATGATATTAATTATCAAAACAAAAAAGTACATAGCAAGATAACGGATCACTGCAGAATAAACCATCAATTCCAGCATGCAATAAACTCAATGGTCCCTTTGGCAGTCAAACCATATTTACTGTAAATACACAATAAGGGAAGAATAAACATTTATTCTAATAGGAAAGAAAACTACTGCAATCACTAAGAGAAATGATAACAGATTAAAGCAGTTACGATATTGTTAATGTAAGGCACAAGAATCAAATAACTTTTTCATTCTGATTTCTAAGAACAGAGAAAACCATATCCTACCGTATAGGGTAGTTAATCATCAAGATGTTATTCTCACGACAAGAATTGTTGATTGCCTCTGAATTGATTCCCCAGTTAATGCGCTCACTTTCACTTTGGAAATTCATAACAGCAGTAATACCCTGAAGCCTTTTAAAGTATCAGAAACTTTACTGAATGGTAAAAAGCCAGGTATAAATTGAACAAATGAGATTAGTGTTCACTGAGTATGTCAGGAACCCACCACAGTCTCTGATAACATCTTCACATCTCTTTCTGTTTGTATGCATGATCCAACAAATATTTGTTCAGTAATCTGTTTTTTTTATAAATGCAGAAGATAATCAATAGTCTCACTTGCTGAACCACAGAGTCGTTCACTCTGTGGAGTATGTTCATTATTCTGGTGCCCAGCTGGTGCTCTTTTGGCAGGCTGAAGTGAATCAGAAAACTGATTGCTTGGCTAAAAATTATGAGGCCTTGGTCCGGGCATGCATGTAGAAAAGACTAGCTTTGGTATATTATGAGGCCTTTCATAGCAACAAACTGATTGCTTGGCTAAAAATTATGTATGATAGATGGTTCATTGACAAAAAAATTCTGTTATGTGTAATTGTTTATACATATATACATGAGCCAATAGTTTTCCTTGCTGGCTGATTAGTCTTCAGTTAAGTGCTTTACGTGTAATGGCTTTGGAAGCTTGAGTATTAAGATGGAATTTGGCAAATAATGTTGAGAAGAAAATACTTAGGCAACAATACTTTTAACTCAGGTCGCTGTCAAAAATGGGGATTCTCATTTTTGTCAAAGGCTCTTGGAAGCTAAGAAGTATTTCTTGATTGCACTCACAATTTTGTAATGTGCAGAGCAAATTTAACCGGAGAGATGTGGTCAATACATTTTATGTGCAAGGGGATAACTGCAGACAAAGCACACCTCCACCTCACACTTGATAAGGGTGATATAAATTTTTTGACCTTGCTAAGTTTCAAAGAACAGCTAGGGTATGCTGGGCGGGACTACTTATACTACAAGAAGCGATGTGGCACGGATGTAGCAACGCTGCAGGCTATTGATTATACCCCAGATGCAGAACGCATGTTACAGGAACATGAGGAAGAAAGGAAAATCAGATTAGTACTCTCAAAGGAGCAAGAGACAACAAAGCAAGTGAGCATAACACCCCTCAAGCGACCAAGGCAGCAGCCAGAAGATGATGAGCATCTGTTTATGGATGATCCATTTGATGCATACAAAGACTGGCTAGTGGGGCTGCAAAAGGACAAATCCACAAGTATAACATCTATGTTTCTCCATATGGATTCGTATTGTTTACAATCTTAGCCACTTTATATAAACTACAACTTATCTAATATGTTTTTGGTGACTAACAGATTTGAGGGATGACTTTAGGGATGCAACAATCATTACGTACAATGAATGGTTAAGGCTGAAAGGGCACATTCCAGAAATTAGTAATTAATTTTCCTTTTTCAACCAATTTATTTTACTACTAATTTTTTTTGAACTGAAGCTTTTAACTTTGTGTGCAGTGGCATATGTAGAGCAACGTGACACTGATGGCATTATAATTGAAGACGATGAAAGTAATGGAAGCAATGCGACACCACCCTCAAATAGGCCAAGCCATGCAAGGAAGAAAAGGGAAGAGGGAAATGGTTTGTGATCATTCATATACTTTTAATATTGGATTCACATATCTTAATTGAGAATTAGATAAGTTCGTTATCTTTTAATATTGTATTCACATATCTTAATTGAGAATTCACATATCAAGTTCGTTATTGTCTTTTTTGCAAGGAGATGGCTCCAATCATCGCAAGAAAAGAGGTCGTGGCACTGTTAAAGGACTAGCAGCAGCCACCAAGAGAGTTAAGGATCGCACTCAAAAACTACAAATCGAATTTTCATCCAGGCTTGGAGGTCCGGTTGGACCGAACGCCCGTACATTTGTCGATGAGGTTGTACTGTTTACAAGGAAAAGGGCCCCACTAATTGGAGTAAACAGTTGGAAGGATATAAAGGAAGATGTCAAAAATGTAATTGCAGAAGACATACTGGTACGCTGCGTACTATTTTTTATTCCTACTCGTGTGATGCGTAAAATTAATCTGCTTAAACCATTTGATTGTTTTTTAATTGTAAACAGACTAGGTGGAACTTCATCAACATTGCCACTGAGGATGAAGCAAAAGATAAAATATGGAACATTGCCAAGGAGCGGTACAAAGGATGGCGATCAGCTCTGAGTGCCACATACAAGGCTTATAATAATTATGGTGAGAGAATACAAAATAAGCCTGAAGAATTACACCTTGTTGAGTGGCACTACTTGTTGTTGTATTTTGGATCTGATAAATTCAAGGTTAGTTCTAGTAAAATCTACTTTGTCAAACAAACTTTAGCAACCAAAATTGCATTGTTACATACCACTTGTTGTCATTTTGCAGAAGGTTAGCAGCCAGAACTCCTCCAACCGTCAGCAGCAAAAAACCAAGCATCTGATGGGTTCAAAAAACTTCTCACAGTGTAGCTTTGAGCAGGTAATCATGAGATACACTAATCTGATCCTTCCATTGTATGATGCAATACTTATGTGTTGAATTATATTTTGGCATCCTAGAGAGACAAAGAAACTGGTGAAGAGCCAGGTGATCTTTTTCTTTGGAAGAGCACTCACACAAAACAGGGGAAATGGTCAAATTCTGTGTCAGCTGAAGTATATGTGAGTAAATCTTTTGCCAAGCCTTTTTTAAAGCTGCTGGTTGTATCAAGCAACTCTAACGGATTCTGTTATTTCATTTAGGAAAAAGCAGCCTTCAAAATGTGTGAGATTGAGTCAGAACCTGATAGACAATTACTTACAGCTGCTGAGGAAAACATGATTTTCCAGTCATGCTACAAAGAAACCACACAAATCAAATCATCCAAAGTACATGGGCATGGATACTTGGCGAAGTATCGAACTCGCAGGGAGCTTATGAAAGAGAACCTTGAAGTACATGCACGTGCTGAAGCTGCAGCCAACGAGAAGAGAATTGCTTTTGAAGTAGAGGTTGAGAAGTTGAAACAACAGCTTGCGCACGAAGCTGCTGAAAGGGAAAGGGAGAAAGAAGAAAATAGGAGAAAGATGCAAGAGGATCTGGAAAAAGCTAAGATTGAACTGAAGCAAGAATTTCTTAAAATGCTAGCGCAGCACAAAGAAGGAACTATAAATCAGGTAAAATTTCAGAATAATTTTCATCTTTCGTCCTTTTAATAAACTTATGATTATGATTATGATGCCTAATCTTTTACCTCAATATTTTTATGCGTAGACTACCCCGCAAAACAATGACAGTATACAAATTGCACCTACCATACAAGAGGACGATGAGACTGATGAACTTGCAAATCAAAAGGAAGATGCATTACAGCAGGTAATGACATTATTGCAATATGTTCCAAGTAATCTTGAGCTATAAACCTTAAACTGTAGCTAACATAGATCGAACAATTTAATGTTTCCAGACTCAGCAAAGAAGCGTTGTCACCACACAAAAAGATGCAGTACCACCTACTCGCAACTGTAAAGCTTCTACTTCTGTCATCAGAAATCTTTTCAACGAAAACAATTCTAATGTGGCACCGGTGACATATATCACTTCACAGCAGCTTATGAATAAAACAAGAAATCAGAAAAAGAAGAGTCAGGTAACAACTACAATATGTTATCAGCCAACTAGTTTTGCTTAATTCTACTTTTGCTTAATTACAACCATGTTGTATCCGAATCTCTTTACATTCTGTGTATGAAGTAGTAAACTTAATAAGTTTCTAATATCCCAATCTTATTCTTTTGGTCAGTAGGTGGACAAAGTTTGAGTGGGAGGCTCAGAATCAAGCAAGGACACAGCCGACATGTTGCGCTGCTAGGAAACCCTCGAGTGCTGCATAGATGTTAGGGAGACTTGTACTGCTGGCAGTTTTAAAAAGTTGTGAAATAATGAGTGAACTGTACACTTGTCTATGATTTAGATACTACTTCAATGGATTGTCAACTTATTGAATGATTGATTATAATTAATATATGTGAGTGCAATCGTTTTTATTATGGTTTATTGTTTTTTCAATGACGATTTATTAAACCACAAATCAAATGTTACTAGTGTTGCAATACAAACTATGCCAACGAACTGCTATGCGTCGCAATATGATCTATGGCAACGAACTCACTTGAGTGGCAATATGATCTCTGGCAACGAATAAAATTGCGTGGCAAATGGTAATATTGCCACGGCATGACTACCGTGGCAATAACGTATGATCTCTGGCAACGAATAAAATTGCGTGGCAAATGGTAGTATTGCCACGGCATGACTACTGTGGCAATAACGTATGATCTCTCGCAACGAATAAAATTGCGTGGCAAATGGTACTATTGCCACGGCATGGCTGCCGTGGCAATAACATATGATCTCTCGCAACGAATAAAATTGCGTGGCAAATGGTACTATTGCCACGGCATGACAGTCGTGGCAATAACACCTTTGGCAACAAAATTATGGCGTGGCAATACAAACTATTACCACGACGTTGTTCGTGGCAAATGTCTCTATTGCTACGCTATCGATCGTTGCATGTACCACCTCTTGCTACGAAGACGGGCGTGGCAATTGCTTATATTGCCACGACCGTGAATGTTGCAACAACGTCCTATTGCCATGCTTGGCAACGGACAGCTATGGTTGCAATAAACCCCAACAGTTGCAACGCCAAACTAGCAACAGTTGCAATACCTTATTGCAACGCGACTTATTGCATCCATTGGCAACGAACGTGATTTGGTTGCAATATGTACCTTGTGCAACCAAATTGGGCCTATTACAACGTTTTCTCGTCGTTGCGCAAGGGTAAAAATTTAGTAGTGCATGCCTCTTAAGTAGACAAGACAACTCAAAGCCATTTCACCTACTCCACTATTTTGCAGATGCGGATGTGCCTGGAAGCATCTCCCTCAAGGTTTGGCAGATACTCCGTGTGATATATGAATCCAGGGCAGGATTCATCCTTCCTCGAATCCTCAGTCGGTTCTTCCTTACCCTGTTCCAAATGGTGGTGCCCACTTGCTCGCGTTGATGTCTTGCCACGACAGGGTCAATTGCCACAGGGAAATCAACCCACGCACGCCGAGCATTGCGTTGACGACGACGATGCCGTGACGGAGAAAATGAGCCATCAAAGGAAGGTCGTGGAATTGGGGTAGATGACGATAAAGGATCTGAGTTTGTAGCCGTTGGATTCACGCGGCCCATCTTGATGTCACCAGGAGTGAGGTACACTCCTTGCCACAGGAGCGTATGCTTGTGGTTCGGTTTAGGCATGGACCTGCTGGGTTTGTTGCCCAGCGAGGGGATGAACTCCGGCGCATCAGCTCGGAGTTGAGTTTGTGCATGACATGGCCCTCCTTCGGACGCAGCATACTCTGTTATTGCAACCTTCCCTTTGTTCACGAGCTGCTGGTGGTAATGTTCATCCACCATCACAGCCTTTCCTTTGCCGCTTGGCTGTGGACAATGGGGTTGGTCCAGCATCATCGCCTTTCCTTTTGGCGTCGGTGACGTAGCCATAGCTGTAGTCCGAGAAGGAACCACCCCTTCTATGCTTAGGGCATGCTTTGACGAGCTTGCCCCCAGCAGCTTATGAGAAATCTGGGATGGGTTTGTGCTCAATGTTGATGAAGCATTTGCCTTCAATACTGGGTGCACATTTGCCACCCGTATTGTAGACGGTGTTGATGGAGAAGGCACTCCCTTTGATTTAGTAGTTGTTGGGGAAGAAGTCGCAGCTTGTCCGCGTGGCGTCCTTTTCGATGGACCCACCCGCTTCGCACGGATAGGCCACTCATCAAGTGTTGCGCGATGAAACCTCGATGATGACTCATGGCTTCCAGACCTGGTGCGTGCTTCTTTAGAAAAGCCCACAGGAACCGAGTCAAAGTGACCAGCCTCACGTATGTTGAGATGTTGATCATGTGAGGTGGCTCCTGAAGCCTTTGCTGCTGCCCTCATCCTCCTTTTGGCCGACTTGGACAGGACAGGAATGAACCCATCCTGACGTGCAGAAGTCACTTCATGCTCGTGGTTCGCTATAGCCGGGGACGCAGCTGTGGTTTGTAGTGAACTTGCACTAGTGGTAGCTTGAAAAGGCCCCACCGGTACGTCTAGCCACAGCGACCCAAAGCGTAGCGTGACGAATTGTTGAACTCGCCCCGCCATCCCTTCATATAAAGAAAACCATATGTTAACCTTCTTGCATACACACATATATATATATCAGCAACATGATCAATTTAAACGTCATATGTTGCACTTTGATGTTGGAATTCAAAGATGAGGGGAAAAGTATGTCCCACCGGGCGTGCCAGAATCTGATGACGGGAAAATGGGCGTGAATACGCGTCCGCGTCATTAGAGACAAGTTAATTAAATTTAATTGAGAATGAGACAAAGGAATCAGGTATTGCGGGTCCATTACTTCCAGAATTAATACATTTACATAAAAATTCTGTTAATTACATCTCTTTGCGAGAAAACCCCTGATTAAGAATTCCAACATAAACATTACAACAAATTACAACATATGACTATTACAAAAATATAAAAGAAAAGGTCTTCAATCTTGGCGTCGCTGATGGATGCTTGCGCGAGGGTATTTTAGCTGCATTTATATTATTTTGCTAACATGGCATATGATTTTATTTTTTAGTGAACCTATGCATGTATCATGATTGAAGTTTAATTATTTCAGTTTTCTATTATTTTGCTTCATCTTGTAACATTGTATAGCGCTTGCAAATATTGCGCGCTCGCAGGTAGCATAACCGAAGCGAAGGTTGTTTTTAATATTTCTATTACTAGTAGCATGCCACGGATTTTAGAAATATTTCATTATTTTATTTGTTTTGCTCCGCCTTGTATTACTACTAGCATTGCGTAGCGCTTGCAAATATTAAGCGCTTGCACGTAGCGTAACCGAGGCAAAGTTTATTGTATTTTATTATTTTTTTTAACATTTGTATTGCTACATGCCATATATTTTAGGCATGTAGTGTAATAAAAGTATGTCGTTATTTTATAATTTTTTTATTGTTTTGCCTCACCTCGTATTACTACTAGCATTGCATAGCGCTTGCAAATGTTGAGCGCTTGCATGTAGCGTAACCAAAGCGAAGCTTGTTTGTAATATTTTTATTACTACTAGTGCGCCATGGATTTTGTGCACATAGTGTATGAAAGTTTAGGACTAATTATTATATTGTTTTGCCCCGCCTTGTATTACTACTAACATTGCATAGCGCTTGCAAATGTTGAGCGCTTGCATGTAGCGTAACCAAAGCGAAGGTTGTTTGTAATAATATTTATATTACTACTAACATGCCATAGATTTTGGGTATGTCATGTAATAGAAATTAAGTGTTTTGCTCCACCTCGTATTACCACTAACATGTAGCGTAACCGAGGCGAAGTTTGTTTCTTTAACATTTTTATTACTACTAGTGCGTCATGGATTTTATGCACGTAGTGTATGAAAGTTCAGAATTAATTATTTTATTGTTTCGCCCCACTTTGTATTACTACTAGCATTGCATAACACTTACGCATATTGAGCGCTTGCATGTAGCGTAACCGAGGCAAAGGTTGTTTCTTAATATTTTTATTACTACTAGTGCGCCATGGATTTTATGCACGTAGTGTATGGAAATTCAGAATTAATTATTTTGTTGTTTTGCCCCGCCTTGTATTACTACTAGCATTACATAGCGCTTGCGAATATTGAGCGCTTGCATGTAGCGTAACCGAGACGAAGGTTGTTTCTTTAATATTTATATTACTACTAGTGCGCCATGGATTTTATGCACGTAGTATATGAAAGTTTAAAACTACTATTTATTTTATTGTTTTGCTCCGCCTTGTATTACTACTAGCATTGCATAGCGCTTGCAAATATCAAGCGCTTGCATGTAGCGTAATCGAGACGAAGTTTGTTTCTTTAACATTTATATTACTACTAATATACCATAGACTTTGGGTATGTCATGTAATATAAATTAAAGGTTTGGCTCCACCTTGTATTACCACTAGCATGTAGCGTAACCGAGGTGAAGGTTGTTTTTTTTTAACATTTGTTCATGCATTATTATTTTTTTTGCAGCATACACCCACCCCTAATCCGTGTCCATTTGAGGGGACCGAATGGAGGAAATGGTTTTTTTTACTCTCGGTTTGTATCCATTTGTAGGGGGACCGAACCTAAGAGACGAGGGATCGAGCCCTTGCTCTTTGGGTTTGTATCCGCCTAACGGGACCGAACCAAGTAGATGAAGTCTTCATGCCTCGCCTCGATTTGTATCCATTTGTAGGGGACCGAACCTAAGAGACGAGGGATCAAGCCCTCGTTCTTTGGGTTTGTATCCGCCTAACGGGACCGAACCAAGGGGGCAAAAAGTATAAAAGAGAAAAAAAAAGATAGAGGAAGAAGAAAGCTTCTCAATTCATACCACCATGGCTACATCGGAAGACGAAGAGAGGGAGCGAGTATCTCACCTTTTCTTCAAAACACCCGCCGGTTCTCCCTCTATCTTTCTCTCTAGATCGTTATCCTCCTCTCAAGTGTTTGCCGAAGCTCTCTTCTTCTCTCCAAATGGACAGCCTTTCCCTTCTTTCTTTCCTCCAAAAGCTCTCCAAATGGGCAGCGTGTCCTCCCCTTCTTGCTTCCAAAAAGCCCCCTCTTTCCATACTACTGCCCTCTATTTATAGAGCAAGGATGAGAGGTGGTTCATGAAGAGAAGTTATGGCAACTCCCCACTTTGATTTTCTTCTTCTGATTTTTTTTTCTTTTTTGCTATCAAAATTTCAGCCTTTAAGCCACGTACGCGCAAAACATGCAAATTCATGGGCCAAGCAAGAAGATACGTGGGCACTGCTTTGATTTACTTGGAGAAGCTCCTACTTCATGCATGCACACGATCAATGCATGTAACTACTTTCTTTACTACGTGGGAAGTGCTCTTTGATGACTATGTGGGCCATTAATCCCTTCATGCAAACGTATTTGGCTTAATCATGTATGCATGCGAGCTCTTAATTTGGACTGAGTCTTTTCTTGTGCGTGTTTGTGACCCTAGTCTGGTAGTGGCAGCTTCTCTTTTTTTTTATTTTATGGAGAGGGCAATTAATTATCATAAATATTTTGATTTGTCTTTATGCATGCATATAGCATGTGAACGTATATGGCTATTGACATGGATTTTTTTTTGCGTACGTCATTTGACTATATCAGTTTATTCAAGCAGCATTTGTTCTCCGAATGATTTAAAAATTAAACACGAGACTTTCACTTGCACCACGAACATACCATAAAAATTCGCCACTCGATTGTAATGTGTAGCGCACACAAAAAATCTTGGAAGGCGGATTTGCGTTTTGCGTACGTCATCCGGCCGTATTATCCTATTCGAGTGAGCATTTGTGCTCCGAGTGAGCTGAAAATTAAACATGAGACTTTCACTCACAACACAAACATGCCATAAAAATTCGCCACTCAATCGTAATATGTAGCACACACAAAGAATACTGGAAGACGGACTTGTGTTTTGCGTACGGCCTCCAGCCGTATTATCCTATTCGAATGAGTATATGTGCTCCGAATAAGCTGAAAATTTGACACGAGACTTTCACTCGCACCACAAACATGCCATAAAAATTTCGGACAAAATTGGTGTCAACAAATGCCCCCTCGAGGTCCAGTGCAAAAGTATTTTTTTTTGCATTGGAACTCGACACGCCTCATGTGTGTGTGTGTATATATATATATATATATATATATATATATATATATATATATATATATATATATATATATATATATATATATATTGGGTGTATTTATAAGTGTATTTACTTGGACGTGCTCGCTACGAAGACCCTTCTAGAACGTGCATATGCATCGAGACTTGCATGTTGATTTTAGCTATTTGTTAGCTTTGAAATACCAGCTTCACGTCTGCAGCTAACTGCACCTTCTAACTGACGCCGGACCTCCCGGGATTTATTTGGTTTAAACACACGCTTTGTTTTCCTCTCCCGTGATCATCCACTCTATTCTTTTGCTATTTCTTTTCCTGCGTCCTTGGCTTCCATAGTCCTCTATTCTTTCCTTTGAATTTCTTCCGGCGTCCAGCTTCAGAGTCAACTTCTTTGTGCTTGGTATGTATGACTATCACTTGTTGAATTCTGCTCTCTCTTTTTTTTTTTAATACCGAGACATCTTTCTATAATCAACTGAGTAATGATCTCTTTCCACTCTTTCTTTTGGATGCAGTGGACACTGCGCGGCGTTGATCAACGAATTGGCATATTCCCTGATTGAATTTAGCGTGTCTACTTCTCTAAAGAAAAGGTGAGATTTCCCATCTTCTATATTTTTTTCTATATTGCATTATACTTCCGTAAACTGCGTGATAAATTATTTCGACTCAAAAATTTTTTGTTCACGGATCCTGAGCTCAGTATGTACATGTATATATTTTTTTTATATACATCCGACGCATGTATTTGGCATACACATTGTCTATACTTGGCACACACGTATGCATATATGGAGAGACTTGGCACGCACAATGTATTGACATATAGCCAATGTCGTGTGTATGTATTTGGCATATACATTTGGCGTACGTATCTCGGATCACTGCGGATGAACCCACACGTGCATATACATTGGCTATACAACTCTGATACATCCAACGATTTTTTTTATCGCGGATGAACTCACATGTATATTCATTGGCAATATATTTGGCTGCAGATGAGCTCGCGTCGGATACATTAGCTATACAACCCTGCATGTATCTAGCTTTGGGCGTTAAATTAGTGTGTCTGCTTCTTTTTAAAAGGTGAGATTTTCCATCTTCTCTATGTTTATTAGATTTATACTTCTATAGACTGCATGATACATTATTTTGGATCAAGAATATTTGTTTACGGATCCGGAGCTCGACATGTATATACGCATTACGTGTATTTTTATACATCCGACGTATGTTTTTTTTTTGCGTGTGGATCACGTGCATGAAACATGCATGTATTAGTTTTGGCTATTAAGCTACATACAATGTCATCACACTATTATTATTATTATTATTATTATTATTATTATTATTTTACTATAATTTTCTTTGTTCACTTTCTTTCAACATTCCATGGAAAGAAGTTCTATTGGTTCCATGTTCGGAGGGCAATAAACCTGCTACAGAGATTACTTGCAATTTTACGCTCTACTGCAGTCAGCACTGATCAAAACACATTTTTTTTATGGATCAACGTATAAAAGAACATCAAGATAGCGTCAGCCTAGTGGAGAATTAATTTAACACCAAACGGCAAACGCTATGTTCTTTTCAGTTTGAGTTAGCACATATATCTCTTTTTTTTTTAGCAACAGGCAAGGCACCAAGTATGGTACCACATGACCACATGAAGGAAAATGTATTGAACATTATACAGTTACAAGAAGTCCAACCATATTGTGTGCGCATGTTTGTGTGTGTGTGTGTGAGAAAAAGAGAGACCCTCAGAATTCAATGGCCAAATATGCTTGGTCAAAACTGTATTCATTTGGAGCATATTGATGATCTTCTTCAATCTCTCATCACATAATATTTTCCTCTTGTTGTTTTGGTCTTGCAGATTATTTTCTCGGATATATGCCCAAAGTGTCTTGACAACCTCCGTTCTGGCTAACTCAGAGGCACCATCGAAATCTTGAAGTATCAGGGAAAGGCTGCATAATTTGGTAAAGCCACCACCCCTTCTCTTGCCATTGTTATTAGCTTTACCAGCTCTGCAAGCGATACAGCCGTGCATGTACTAGTTATGGCCGTTCACTCATATACCATGTCATCATGTATTGTTTTTTTTAATGCTTACTTTAACTATACATTGTATGAACGGGCCCATAGTGATTATCCTAATTAAACCACTCCTATCTTTTAGTACCAAAGATGCTCATCTGTAGGCGACCTGCTATGATAACATTTTGAGGCTAATTTCTTTTATCTCATCAAATCATTCCTTTTAAACGCACTGCACGTATTTTTTATTTTTTATTTCTATTTATTATTTTTTTAGATGATGCGGGATCAACAATCCTTTTTATCCTACTCGATGTCACTTTCACGGGTGGCAAGAAGGCAATTTTTTGAACCTAACCTTGATGAGGTTGTTAACCCCATTATAAAAGAACAAGAGTTGCCCCAGGGAATTATCGCTCATAGCCATCGTGGATGGAAATCAGGTTCTTCATTTTTAGGACTTTGCTATTATCCTCCGGCACCTTTACCCAGACTTGACAAGGCTATGACCCTAGGCACCAAGATGATCGAAGAAGGCCTTGGGTGGGAAAATCATGATATCGAATACATTTCATCTCCAACTGGGTATGTTGAATGGGGAACAGAAATCCTAAGAAACCATTCTCTAGTTCTAAAAGGGGGAGAGGATGATGCCGATTACATTTACGGCGCCATCTATTGCTCTTTGGGTGAATATTCCGTTTCCCCTTCTTTGCTGAGGTCCTTACTAGAAAAATGGAACCCAAACACCAACACTTTTTTATTCCAATGTGGCGAGCGCACCATTACCCTTCTTGACATGCATCAAATGGCCGGATTGCCTTTGGATGGAGACATATATGAAGAGTATATACCACCGACCCATGAGCTTGACCCGTCTTTACTATTATATCCCAATTTCTTGTCCCATCTTTTAGATGTATGGAACAATCTCGCCATAGGTGGTAAAGTTTCCTTCCAAGAATGGTGTGACTATTTTCATAACAGCAGGGATGGTTCTTTATCATTCCCTTCCCTTCGAGATAGGCGTGTCTATACGGCGGATTTTCTTGCTCTTTGGCTCTGTCGTTTCGTGGTTATTGGAGGTGGTCCCTACATTCGCCAAGGTGTACTGGTAATGGCGTCTTGGATATCATTAGGGCGCCAAATTTCCTTAGCTCCACCTGCCTTATGTTCCTTGTACTATTCTTTGCGGCTGATCAGCACTCATCCAATTGGTCCCTCCTACACAAACCGACCTTGGCCGGTCCATTTCGTTATTGGCTGGATGGGTGTGTATTTAAAAAGGATATTTGGCAATAAGGTTAGAACACCCTATTTCCCTACTTATAAGCATACGGTGCAGAAGCCAGCCATGGCAAACACTATGTTTAGGACCCCTAATCACTTTAGTCCTGAAGATGCTCATGATTTTTTCTTGAAATTTTCCAATATTTCATGGCATCCTTATGATTTGACAAAACTCAAAGGTGTGAATCACCGAAGAAAGGCCTTCTTGATTTCTGTTCGCCGTGGTATGCTTCCATGGAGGCGTGCCACTATATCCACTGATTTGTGTATCATTGAGCCATACCATCCCGACCGTGTGGCTCGACAGTTCAGATTTGATCAAGTTGTCCCTTTCCCACCCCTGCTGAATTTATATACAAGGGATGACGTCGGGATTGCATATGCTCATTGGGCACATTTACTTCGTCCGGGACAAGCAAAATTATATCATGTCCCAGATGACTCCCGTGATGGCAGCTCTTCATTGGCTTGGGCTAGGTGGTGGCGTGAATTTATACAGCCCTTCACCTCGGTATTGAGCGAACTTCGTAATGGCAGTGCACTTGGTCGAGTCCCATATGAGAGGAGGAGAATGAACAATGCTGAACAGCACGGCCATATTATAGCACGCAAACTTTCCGCTGGAGATTTTATTGTGGTAAAAAGGGTGCATGTTGATTGCCAAGCTCAACATGTAGCGGCTATCAGAAGAAAGGAAGCAATGATTAAGGATCATTGGAGACAGGTCCTACACACTTATCTCTCTGACGGCCAGGTTATTGAGTCTCCAAGACAACTTGTCGTGGTAAGATGCTATACATTTTTTTTGTTTAGTATTTTTATAATAATGTCTCCTAACCTGTAACGATTTACTTAGCTTCTCTCTCTCTCTCTTTTTTTTTGAAGCAAAAGAGTAGCTCCTCCAAAGACAAAGCAGAAGATCGTCCACTTCATTTTTTACCAACAGAGAGTTTGCCATTGCGTGCTATGCAAGAAAATTTAGAACCAATTAATGTTGATGTAGGGAGGAAAGGAAAGCGTGGACCACCTCCAATCATTCTCATTTTGAGTGAGAAAGGCCCAAACGCCAAACGCAAGCTCGACTTTGAAAATGAGAAAAATTTTCTTGATCCCATATCCTCATTGGACATCCCTAGTATTGAGGATTTGGTAAGTGGCGAGGAGCTCGATCGCATGCTTACAGGTGAAAATGCTCATGATCTCGGTGAATTCTTCAATATATCGGTTGAAGATTTTGACGTAACCGGACCAAGCATCAACCATCCAATTTCTTTTCCGGCCTTGGCTTGCAATCTGCCCCCAGACTCTGAGTCGTTTGATAACTTAACTTCTTCCACTCATGGTAGCCTCATATGCATTGCAGATGTGTTAATGTACGCAAATTTTCTTGTTCTATCTCTTTTAAGTTTGCTTACGTAAATTTTCGCTTGTTTCATTTTTTTCAGGTTGTGAACAAGGACCTCACCAACCAAAAAGTAGCGAAATGTCGCCGCCAAGCATGGACCTCTCATTTGTTGAGAAAGCATTTATGGATGCCACTGATATGGTGTTAACAAAAGCTCTTGAAGGATTAGATGCTGCTTCATTAAGCGATCCAACTCGCCGTGCCTTCTTGGAAACTATTTCCTCACAACTCCCTACTCATATACCAGGGGTTTCTAGAGCTAAGGAAATATTGACCCAGCTTGTCAATGTTTCAAATCAACTGAACCAAGCACATTCAGATTTTGAACACAACTCTGGGCAGAAAGGGCGAATTGCTGCTGAAGCAAAACGTGAGCTTGCATCTCATGAAGAAGCTATCAAGAGTATCTCTCAAGAGATAATGTTTGTAGATGAAAAGTGCTCTGAAAATGAGAAGTTGGTGGCGGATCTCAGTGCACAACTTAATAAAGCCACCAATGTATTAAGGGAGCTTCGACAGAATAAAGAACAGCTTCAACAAACACATTCTAGCCAGGACTTAGAAGTGCAAAAATGGAGCAACATTCTTCTAGATGCTACTCAAGGACTTGATCAAGGGACCCAAGCTCTTGAAGAGAAAACAACCACCTTGGGACAAGACGCTGAGCAACTCTTCAAGGCATTAAAGAATTGGCGCTCTGGACCAAACTAGGAGTCCTTTACTTGATTCTCTTATGCTGTGATTTACTTTTAAATATTTCAGTTAAATTTGTAAGCTTTAAATTATTTCATATTCAACACTTTTGTATTGAGCCCATCCGTGTTAACACTCTATTTATTTCCTCTAAATATTGTGACACATTGGAGCTAATATATCATGGAAGCTTTTGCTAACTAGGGACTAGTATTTGCCTTGTTTTTTATTTCGTACGTGATATGCCAACCATGAAGCGCCATTGCTTTAGCATCTACTATTTGAACGTCAATGCTTTGGCATCTTCAATGAAGCATCAATGCTTCATACCGCTGATGTAATTGCTTTATGCATACCGTATGCTTACTGCTACGTAAACCCCTTTTTTAGTGCTTGCAGTTTAAACTTGAGTATACTATTTATTATTTTTTTTTACGGTTTAGGCTTGCAATGCTGTAGAGTGCTCCCTGTTTTTGTTATGTCACAATTTAATCTCATAAGGTTTTTACGCTCGTAAAGATTTGGAGCGCTTGTTTATTTACCCCTTTTTTTAACGCCACATTTTAGGCTTGTAAGGCTTCGGAGCGCTTATTATTTTTTTTTGCGCCACAGTTTAGGCTCGTAAGGCGTTGGAGCATTTTTTGTTGCGCCACAGTTTAGGCTCGTAAGGCGTTGGAGCGCTTATTATTTTTTGCACCACAGTTTAGGCTCGTAAGGCGTTGGAGCGATTTTTTTTGCGCCACAGTTTAGGCTCGTAAGGCGTTGGAGCGATTTTTTTTTTGCGCCACAGTTTAGGCTCGTAAGGCGTTGGAGCGATTATTTTTTTTTGCACCACAGTTTAGGCTCGTAAGGCGTTGGAGCGATTATTATTTTTTTTGCGCCACAGTTTAGGCTCGTAAGGCGTTGGAGCGATTTTTTTTTGCGCCACAGTTTAGGCTCGTAAGGCGTTGGAGCGATTATTTTTTTTGCACCACAGTTTAGGCTCGTAAGGCGTTGGAGCGATTATTTTTTTTTTGCGCCACAGTTTAGGCTCGTAAGGCGTTGGAGCGATTATTTTGTTTTGCGCCACAGTTTAGGCTCGTAAGGCGTTGGAGCATTTATTATTATTTTTTTTTGCGCCACAGTTTAGGCTCGTAAGGCGTTGGAGCGATTATTTTTTTTTGCGCCACAGTTTAGGCTCGTAAGGCGTTGGAGCGTTTTTTATTATTATTATTTTACGCGTAGTAACGCTTTAGAAATTTCCCATTTACCGGTGGTGGGGAATATTCACCATCTGGGGAAATAATTTTATATGCGCCACTAGAATATACTTCTTTTATGATGTAAGGGCCTTCCCATTTAGGCTCAAATTTTCCATGCATCCGGTGTGTAATATTCATAGGGCGAATAACAGCGAGGACTAGATCTCCTTCTTTAAATGACCTCCTTTTGAGGCGCTTATCAAAAGCTCGTGACATTCTTGCCTGGTACGCTTCTAAGTTTTGTAATGCTTGAAGACGTTTCCCTTCAAGACGCTCTAATTCCTCTAACCGTATTTTAGCGGCCTCCTCTTCTAAGAGTTTCTCATGCATAGCGACTCTCAAAGAATTAATTTGTACTTCCAAAGGTAAGACCGCCTCTCCTCCATATACCAGGGAGTAAGGAGTCATTCCAGTTGGTGTGCGTGTCGTGGTCCTATACGCCCACAAGGCCTCGAGCAGTTTTTCATGCCAATCTTGCTTGTTCTTTGAGACCACCTTCTTTAATAATTTGCACAGGGTTTTATTAAATGCCTCAGCTTGTCCATTGGCCGCTGCATTATATGCCGTAGAAAAATGATGTTTTATTTTAAATTTTGCGCACAACTTTTCCATCTGTCTATTTTTGAATGGTGACCCATTATCAGATATAATCCGCGAAGGGACGCCAAAGCGATATATAAGATGAGTTCTTATAAAATTTTCTACATTTTCTGCCTTAACTTCTCTTAATGGTATGACTTCTGCCCATTTAGAGAAATAGTCAGTCGCTGCGAGAATAAATTTATGCCCTTTGGATGATGGCGGCTGAATTAGTCCAACTATATCCATTCCCCACATTTCAAAGGGCCAGGACATGCTGGTGGGGTGCAGTGGCTCATGTGGTTGATGGATGAAGTCAGCATGTACCTGACACTCATGACACTTTTTTGCAAATTTCATAGCATCCTCAAACATTGTAGGCCAATAATAGCCCAAATGCTTTAATTGGTAATGTAGTTTGGGACCAGATTGGTGTGCACCGCAAACTCCAGCATGCACTTCCCTCAATGCTTCCATCAACTCATTTCCAGCGAGGCAACGCAGCAGGATACCATCATATGAACGCCTATAGAGCGTATCATTTATGCATGTGTAGTGGACTGACCTTCTTCGGATTCTAGTCCTTTCGCAAGAATCGAGAGGTAAATAACCGTGGAGTAAATATTCGAGAAATGGAGTCCGCCAATCTCCTACTTCAATTTCACAAATATCCGCTGTCAATGCTATAGAGGATGTTGTTTCACCTTCCTCAGCGAGTATTGGCAGTACTCTCCGTTCCTCTATGCGCACGTCCATTATTTCATAAGAATTTATTGACATGCTAGCTGCCAAACCTGCCAGCGCATCAGCCTTTTCATTTTGGCTTCTAACGATATGTTGTATACTTAAGTTAGTGAACATAGACATAAGCTCTTTTGCTCTCAAAAAATATGGCATTAATTCCTCTTTCTTTACCATGTAAATCCCTAAAAGTTGGTTAATAACTAATTGGGAATCACCATACACCGACAATGTGTCTAATCCCATATTTAAGGCTATTTCCAGCCCTATAATTAAAGCTTCATACTCGGCAGAATTATTTGAAACTGCTGAGGTTAAAGTGAATGAATATGGAATTATTTCTCCACTAGGCGTAACAAAGATGATGCCGGCGCCCGCTCCCGATCGCCGACAAGCACCATCAAAATATATTTGCCATGTTGGATTGGCGACCGATGTGACAAATATCTCTTCATCTGGTAAATCATCATCGATAGGAAAATCATCAGGAATAGGGTGAGCAGCTAGAAAGTCTGCCAAAGCTTGCCCTTTCGTAGCTTTTTGTGGTACAAACACAATGTCAAATTGTGACAGGAACATCGCCCATTTAGCTAATCTCCCTGAAAGAACCATTTTATTTAAGATGTATCGGAGCGGATCTGCTCTCGAAATGAGGTGCACAGTGTGCTCTAGCATATAGTGGCGCAATTTTTGTGCCGCAAATACCAATGCTAAACATATTTTCTCCATGTCTAGATAATTGCATTCTGCCCCCACAAGGGTGCGACTAAGATAATATAAGGACACTTCTTTACCTTCATCATTATTCTGCGCCAAAAGAGCACCTAATGATGTTGGCATGGCTGCCGTATAAAGAATTAATGGTCGTCCTTTAATTGGCGCACTCAAGACAGGGGGATTTATTAAATACTTTTTTATATCTAAGAATGCATTTTGGCATGCTTGATCCCATTGGAAAGGAACACCTTTCCTCATAAGCCGAGAAAAAGGTTTGCATCTCCCGGATAAATTTGAGATAAATCTCCTAATATATGCTAAATGACCTTGGAGGCTCTTCAATTTATGAAGGTTTTTAGGTGGTGGCATTTTAACAATTGCCTCTATTTTAGTTGGGTCAATTTCGATTCCACGCTTTGTCACTATAAAACCCAGAAATTTTCCAGAAGAGACCCCAAAGGCACATTTCATTGGGTTCATTTTCAGATTATGTTGTCTAAGGCGTTCAAAAACCATAGAGAGATGCTTTAAGTGATCTCTTTCATGTTTTGATTTTACAATAATGTCATCTATGTAGCACTCAACGATGATGTGCAATAGTCCATCAAAGACAATTGTCATGGCTCGTTGATACGTTGCACCAGCATTTTTAAGTCCAAAAGGCATAACCCTATAACAGAATATACCTTTAGGTGTTCGGAATGCTGTTAACTCCTCATCTTCTGGTGCCATTTTTATTTGATTATAACCCGAAAAGCCATCCATAAATGAAAATATTTCATGCCCCATAGTAGAATCAATAAGTATTTCAGAGATAGGTATTGGAAAATCATCTTTAGGGCATGCCCTATTCAAATCTCTAAAATCTACACATACACGAATTTGCCCATTCTTCTTCTTGACAGGAACAATGTTGGAAAGCCACTTAGGATATTTGACTTCCCGAATAAACCCAGCTATTATGAGTTTATCGACTTCAGCTTCTATTTTTGGGAGTATATCTGGTCGAAACCTCCGTTGTGATTGCTTGACTGGTGGAATGTCTTCTTGCACGGCGAGTCGATGTACTGCCACTGCTGGATCCAACCCTGGCATTTCTTCATATGTCCAAGCGAACACATCCCTATTTGTCGAAAGAAATTTATGATATTTTTTTTACTTTCCTTAGATAAATGTTTGCTAATATAAACTGGACGAGGCTCGTCAAGCGTCCCAATATTGATTTCTTCCAATTCATCAATGGTGGGTTGATTTCCATCCTCCATTTGTGGAGCCGCTGCCGTTGTGTCTATAAATTCAGTCGAGGTCATACAAACATCATACCCCAACCCATACCTCTTTTCCTTTAATGTTTGATCTTCGTGTAGGGCTTCAAGTTGTGCTTGGGACAGCGCCTTTTCAAATGGTGCAAGCTGCCCCCGGCCATTGCATAGAGAAGGGCCTTTAATGATATCATAACCCATTTTCTGCATCATATAAAGAACCTTATCGTCATATAAAGAAATAGGTAATGATTCATCATCCTTATTTGACAGAGTTATTTGAGCAACTACTCTATTCTTATTTTTGCTCGTGCTAGAGTTGTGCAATTGATTTTGAGCTTGCTTTATTTTATGTTGTACCAAAGGAGGTAAGGGTGTCGGGAAGTCAATACCTTTATCAGAGGATGATTTATTCACAACACGAAATATTGGATCTCCTTTCTTCCTTTGGCCACTTGGTATATATTGGTATATCTTTGTTGTTGATGCGGATTCCTCAATACCTTTCTTTATAAAATTCGACTCTGGTACAAACACTGACTTTGGCTTGCACACTTTATCGACGGGCTCGAAATAGAATTTGGCATCAGCATAGAAGGCTTCAGCTATTGTGAATGGCCTTTTATCAGCAAATATCCGTATTGTCTCCCCTGATTGATCTCTGTATTTAATGCATTGATGAAGCGTAGATGGTACGACTTGATTTTCATGCAACCATGGGCGGCCAAGCAGGGCATTATATGAGGTAGCTGCATCGATTACGTGAAAGTTCACATATGTGCATAGTGTTTCCAACTTTAAAACCAATGATATGTTACCCATAGCTTCCTGACCAGATTGATTGAAGCCATGAATAACCACATTAGATTGGGTCAAGTCCTTTTTGGAATATCCAATCCTTTTTAAGGTACGCAAGGGTAATAAATTTATGCGATTTACGGGCGACTCATCAATTTCACCAAATATGAGAAGTGGCCTGTTGTGCTTCTTAGAACCTAATAGCATGTCTTCCTCAGTGAACGTCATATTTAAAATCTCAGCTACTTCTGTCTCTGTTTGCGACACTTCTACCCTATAATCCTCAGGAAAAGAAAGTGCTGTAACAAAAGCCTTGCGCAAATCAGACGAAAGACACAAAGCATCATACACAGAAAGCATAGCTGGTATTTTCTTCAAGTGAGAGATTACATCATACTTGACTGACATATTAGTAGCAAAGTCGGTCGTTTCATTTAGGGTTACATTTTTGTTTTTGGGCTCCTTTCTAGCTGAAAGATGAGGATCAGCTAACTGGCGGCCTGATCTAAGTTGAACTTGGTCAACTTCTGGAGATTCTTCTTCAGGGAAGTGAAGAGAACCCTCATCATCCTCAAAGACACCAATGGTGAGGACATTGAATTCTTCATGAGGACTGCTCACACGCTTTGTCAATCTTTGCGTTATTCTTGGCGTGGAGCGTGGATCTTCACCTTGTACTATTACTTGTTGCAGCATGCGGCCTCCTGGCCGCCACTGCCCCCTATCTTGGACTCTTCGAAAAGTTGATGGGTCGAGCTTTGTGGCATGGATCCATCGATGAAAAGCCTCTCTTTTAAGTTGACAGTTGCATCTTTGCTGCCGACCATAGTATGATGCACGGCCTGAGGAAACCATTGGAATTAACTTAGACTTTAAGACCAGCATTCTTTTATCATAAGATGATGTCATATTATCAATTGGTGTCATATTCGAAGATGCGGAACTCACCAAGTCATCTTGAAAGGTGGCGACATTTGCTGCAACCATTTTCTTGCCTTTCTTGAAGCTTTTAAGGAGGTCTGCATCAACTGTTCCTTCATCAATCATTTTCTGGATAATATCCTTTACCACAAAGCAATCTTTAAGCGTATGCCCTAAGACGCGATGATAGTGGCAATAATTTGGTTCATTGAACTTGGCAGCTTCTTCAGGCCTTTTTGGGTTAGGGAGCTCTATGAGATTCAACTCCCGTAAGCCCATAAATAAGTCATCGACCTCCTCATTTGGGAAGGAATATTCTCTGTTTTGTCGCTCACTAAGGGTTGGCCTCCTGCGAGCTTGCATTCCCTTTTGCTCTTGATTTCTTGTGGTGGCTCCCCTGGACTGCAACTGTGGAATCACCGCTGTCGTCTCCATTGTTTGCACTTGCTTTGGCTTGGCAGGCAACTTATCACGTTGGCCGCCTTTCTCTACAGGCTTGGTGAATGTCTTTGTTCGACGTGCGACATGCTGCATGTAATTCTCAATATCTGTAGCTTTAGAGGCAAGCTCTTCAAAAGTGATAGGCCGTACACCTTGCAAATAAACAGCCATGTCAGGGCACAGATTATTCATGCACATCCGCACCGCTTCTGGCTCGGTAATTGGCTGTGGGCAATGGAGGCTTAAATTTCTCCACCTGTTAATAAAATCAGCAGCCTTTTCATTTGTTCTTTGCTCTGTTTGGGTCAACTCAGTGATGCCTACGGTTCTTTGAGTGCTATAGAAGCGCTCAAGAAAAGTATCTTGCATTTGCTCCCATGTCTTGATTGAACCTGGTGCCAACTTACTATACCATGTAAAGGCTGGACCAGACAACGTCTGCACAAATTGTCGTAAGAGAAGTGCGCCGTTATGGGCTGTATCTTGACAGGCTGCAAGAAAATGAGCTATATGCTCATGAGGAGACCCGGTTCCATTGAATTTGCTGAATTGCGGCTGGCGGTAATTGCTTGGGAAAGACACCATGTCAACGTCCGGTGGGTATGGCTTAACATACCCCGGACGCATCGAGTAATGAGTTTGCATATACTGGGCTTTCACCCCCTCAGCAATCATCTTTTGGATCGCCTCAAGGCTAATTGCAGGTGATGATTGATGACTATGATGACTTGCAGTAGCATGTATGTCATTATCCCGGCTTGTATTATTAGCTATTTGGTTGCGTAAAGCAGCCAACTCATCTTCTTTTTGCTGAAGTGCAGCTGTAAGTTGGGCTAACTGCTCCTCAACTGGACGTGTTTCATTTGCCGCAAGAACTTGTTCCGCGTAGCTTGGCTCAAAACTACGGGAACGTAGTTCATAAGCGTTTATATCACATTGGGGATCATTTTCAGGAGAGGAAGATGAATTACTATGGAGGGAATTATGAGACCCTGAGTAATTCGAATCATGCTCTTCATTACCCGAATTTGCTATACTACGAGTTACAGGACGATGACCCATTACAACATTCTTTCGGGCTTTCTTTCTTTTGAAGTGTGTCGATGTTGAAGATGCTTCGCTGGTATCATCCGCCACCTCAGTGACTCCGACCGGCATCGAAAGAAAAACCTCAGCTGCATTTTTTGAGGCCCTCTTTCGAGTTGGCCAAGGAGCCATCATTGTTGCCGCCTTCTTGGGTGTGCTTGCTAGCTTCTTCACCACTTGGGTATTGCCACCATGACTTGATGAAGGAGAGTTTGTCCCTTGAATTTTGCTAGATTTAGAGTCAGCTCGTATTGCCAACTCCCTCTGTTTGTAGGCTTCTCGTTTTGCACGTGCACGGGCAGCCTGAGTGACATAGTTTTGTCGCCGAGGGTCTTGTTCAATGAATTCTTGGTACTCTGGCCACTTAGTGAAGGCCTCCGCTCGCCGCATAATAGCACCTCCAACATCATTTGCAGATGCGGATGTGCCTGGAAGCATCTCCCTCAAGGTTTGGCAGATACTCCGTGTGATATATGAA
This sequence comes from Dendrocalamus latiflorus, assembly GCA_017311315.1. NCBI lineage: Eukaryota > Viridiplantae > Streptophyta > Magnoliopsida > Poales > Poaceae > Dendrocalamus > Dendrocalamus latiflorus. The sequence goes on from CM029628.1 coordinate 4,394,492, forward strand.
TCCAGGGCAGGATTCATCCTTCCTCGAATCCTCAGTCGGTTCTTCCTTACCCTGTTCCAAATGGTGGTGCCCACTTGCTCGCGTTGATGTCTTGCCACGACAGGGTCAATTGCCACAGGGAAATCAACCCACGCACGCCGAGCATTGCGTTGACGACGACGATGCCGTGACGGAGAAAATGAGCCATCAAAGGAAGGTCGTGGAATTGGGGTAGATGACGATAAAGGATCTGAGTTTGTAGCCGTTGGATTCACGCGGCCCATCTTGATGTCACCAGGAGTGAGGTACACTCCTTGCCACAGGAGCGTATGCTTGTGGTTCGGTTTAGGCATGGACCTGCTGGGTTTGTTGCCCAGCGAGGGGATGAACTCCGGCGCATCAGCTCGGAGTTGAGTTTGTGCATGACATGGCCCTCCTTCGGACGCAGCATACTCTGTTATTGCAACCTTCCCTTTGTTCACGAGCTGCTGGTGGTAATGTTCATCCACCATCACAGCCTTTCCTTTGCCGCTTGGCTGTGGACAATGGGGTTGGTCCAGCATCATCGCCTTTCCTTTTGGCGTCGGTGACGTAGCCATAGCTGTAGTCCGAGAAGGAACCACCCCTTCTATGCTTAGGGCATGCTTTGACGAGCTTGCCCCCAGCAGCTTATGAGAAATCTGGGATGGGTTTGTGCTCAATGTTGATGAAGCATTTGCCTTCAATACTGGGTGCACATTTGCCACCCGTATTGTAGACGGTGTTGACGGAGAAGGCACTCCCTTTGATTTAGTAGTTGTTGGGGAAGAAGTCGCAGCTTGTCCGCGTGGCATCCTTTTCGATGGACCCACCCGCTTCGCACGGATAGGCCACTCATCAAGTGTTGCGCGATGAAACCTCGATGATGACTCATGGCTTCCAGACCTGGTGCGTGCTTCTTTAGAAAAGCCCACAGGAACCGAGTCAAAGTGACCAGCCTCACGTATGTTGAGATGTTGATCATGTGAGGTGGCTCCTGAAGCCTTTGCTGCTGCCCTCATCCTCCTTTTGGCCGACTTGGACAGGACAGGAATGAACCCATCCTGACGTGTAGAAGTCACTTCATGCTCGTGGTTCGCTATAGCCGGGGACGCAGCTGTGGTTTGTAGTGAACTTGCACTAGTGGTAGCTTGAAAAGGCCCCACCGGTACGTCTAGCCACAGCGACCCAAAGCGTAGCGTGACGAATTGTTGAACTCGCCCCGCCATCCCTTCATATAAAGAAAACCATATGTTAACCTTCTTGCATACACACATATATATATATCAGCAACATGATCAATTTAAACGTCATATGTTGCACTTTGATGTTGGAATTCAAAGATGAGGGGAAAAGTATGTCCCACCGGGCGTGCCAGAATCTGATGACGGGAAAATGGGCGTGAATACGCGTCCGCGTCATTAGAGACAAGTTAATTAAATTTAATTGAGAATGAGACAAAGGAATCAGGTATTACGGGTCCATTACTTCCAGAATTAATACATTTACATAAAAATTCTGTTAATTACATCTCTTTGCGAGAAAACCCCTGATTAAGAATTCCAACATAAACATTACAACAAATTACAACATATGACTATTACAAAAATATAAAAGAAAAGGTCTTCAATCTTGGCGTCGCTGATGGATGCTTGCGCGAGGGTATTTTAGCTGCATTTATATTATTTTGCTAACATGGCATATGATTTTATTTTTTAGTGAACCTATGCATGTATCATGATTGAAGTTTAATTATTTCAGTTTTCTATTATTTTGCTTCATCTTGTAACATTGTATAGCGCTTGCAAATATTGCGCGCTCGCAGGTAGCATAACCGAAGCGAAGGTTGTTTTTAATATTTCTATTACTAGTAGCATGCCACGGATTTTAGAAATATTTCATTATTTTATTTGTTTTGCTCCGCCTTGTATTACTACTAGCATTGCGTAGCGCTTGCAAATATTAAGCGCTTGCACGTAGCGTAACCGAGGCAAAGTTTATTGTATTTTATTATTTTTTTAACATTTGTATTGCTACATGCCATATATTTTAGGCATGTAGTGTAATAAAAGTATGTCGTTATTTTATAATTTTTTTATTGTTTTGCCTCACCTCGTATTACTACTAGCATTGCATAGCGCTTGCAAATGTTGAGCGCTTGCATGTAGCGTAACCAAAGCGAAGCTTGTTTGTAATATTTTTATTACTACTAGTGCGCCATGGATTTTGTGCACATAGTGTATGAAAGTTTAGGACTAATTATTATATTGTTTTGCCCCGCCTTGTATTACTACTAACATTGCATAGCGCTTGCAAATGTTGAGCGCTTGCATGTAGCGTAACCAAAGCGAAGGTTGTTTGTAATAATATTTATATTACTACTAACATGCCATAGATTTTGGGTATGTCATGTAATAGAAATTAAGTGTTTTCCTCCACCTCGTATTACCACTAACATGTAGCGTAACCGAGGCGAAGTTTGTTTCTTTAACATTTTTATTACTACTAGTGCGTCATGGATTTTATGCACGTAGTGTATGAAAGTTCAGAATTAATTATTTTATTGTTTCGCCCCACTTTGTATTACTACTAGCATTGCATAACACTTACGCATATTGAGCGCTTGCATGTAGCGTAACCGAGGCAAAGGTTGTTTCTTAATATTTTTATTACTACTAGTGCGCCATGGATTTTATGCACGTAGTGTATGGAAATTCAGAATTAATTATTTTGTTGTTTTGCCCCGCCTTGTATTACTACTAGCATTACATAGCGCTTGCGAATATTGAGCGCTTGCATGTAGCGTAACCGAGACGAAGGTTGTTTCTTTAATATTTATATTACTACTAGTGCGCCATGGATTTTATGCACGTAGTATATGAAAGTTTAAAACTACTATTTATTTTATTGTTTTGCTCCGCCTTGTATTACTACTAGCATTGCATAGCGCTTGCAAATATCAAGCGCTTGCATGTAGCGTAATCGAGACGAAGTTTGTTTCTTTAACATTTATATTACTACTAATATACCATAGACTTTGGGTATGTCATGTAATATAAATTAAAGGTTTGGCTCCACCTTGTATTACCACTAGCATGTAGCGTAACCGAGGTGAAGGTTGTTTTTTTTTAACATTTGTTCATGCATTATTATTTTTTTTGCAGCATACACCCACCCCTAATCCGTGTCCATTTGAGGGGACTGAATGGAGGAAATGGTTTTTTTTTACTCTCGGTTTGTATCCATTTGTAGGGGGACCGAACCTAAGAGACGAGGGATCGAGCCCTTGCTCTTTGGGTTTGTATCCGCCTAACGGGACCGAACCAAGTAGATGAAGTCTTCATGCCTCGCCTCGATTTGTATCCATTTGTAGGGGACCGAACCTAAGAGACGAGGGATCAAGCCCTCGTTCTTTGGGTTTGTATCCGCCTAACGGGACCGAACCAAGGGGGCAAAAAGTATAAAAGAGAAAAAAAAGATAGAGGAAGAAGAAAGCTTCTCAATTCATACCACCATGGCTACATCGGAAGACGAAGAGAGGGAGCGAGTATCTCACCTTTTCTTCAAAACACCCGCCGGTTCTCCCTCTATCTTTCTCTCTAGATCGTTATCCTCCTCTCAAGTGTTTGCCGAAGCTCTCTTCTTCTCTCCAAATGGACAGCCTTTCCCTTCTTTCTTTCCTCCAAAAGCTCTCCAAATGGGCAGCGTGTCCTCCCCTTCTTGCTTCCAAAAAGCCCCCTCTTTCCATACTATTGCCCTCTATTTATAGAGCAAGGATGAGAGGTGGTTCATGAAGAGAAGTTATGGCAACTCCCCACTTTGATTTTCTTCTTCTGATTTTTTTTTCTTTTTTGCTATCAAAATTTCAGCCTTTAAGCCACGTACGCGCAAAACATGCAAATTCATGGGCCAAGCAAGAAGATACGTGGGCACTGCTTTGATTTACTTGGAGAAGCTCCTACTTCATGCATGCACACGATCAATGCATGTAACTACTTTCTTTACTACGTGGGAAGTGCTCTTTGATGACTATGTGGGCCATTAATCCCTTCATGCAAACGTATTTGGCTTAATCATGTATGCATGCGAGCTCTTAATTTGGACTGAGTCTTTTCTTGTGCGTGTTTGTGACCCTAGTCTGGTAGTGGCAGCTTCTCTTTTTTTTATTTTATGGAGAGGGCAATTAATTATCATAAATATTTTGATTTGTCTTTATGCATGCATATAGCATGTGAACGTATATGGCTATTGACATGGATTTTTTTTTTGCGTACGTCATTTGACTATATCAGTTTATTCAAGCAGCATTTGTTCTCCGAATGATTTAAAAATTAAACACGAGACTTTCACTTGCACCACGAACATACCATAAAAATTCGCCACTCGATTGTAATGTGTAGCGCACACAAAAAATCTTGGAAGGCGGATTTGCGTTTTGCGTACGTCATCCGGCCGTATTATCCTATTCGAGTGAGCATTTGTGCTCCGAGTGAGCTGAAAATTAAACATGATACTTTCACTCACAACACAAACATGCCATAAAAATTCGCCACTCAATCGTAATATGTAGCACACACAAAGAATACTGGAAGACGGACTTGTGTTTTGCGTACGGCCTCCAGCCGTATTATCCTATTCGAATGAGTATATGTGCTCCGAATAAGCTGAAAATTTGACACGAGACTTTCACTCGCACCACAAACATGCCATAAAAATTTCGGACAAAATTGGTGTCAACATCGACGACCGCCGAATCAACGCCAAGCCAACCCGTGAGTTCATCCACCATCCCCTCCACAACCCCATAGCGCAGCACAAAAGCGTGCAAAAGGAAGAAGAAGAGCACATAAGAATTAGGGGCAAACCGTCCTGGAAGTGGAGGCGGCTGGCCGGCTGAAAGCCGTGGCCAGCAAGCTCGAGCCGTAGGGAGTGGCCGAGACCTGGGGGGTGGGCTGACCCTGCGGTGCAGCTTTGGCCGGGCAACGTGGGAGTCGGAGCCGAGGACGGAGGCGCACAAGGCCGGAGGGGAGGCAGCCAACGGCAGGGCCGGCCGGATCTGGCCCTGGCCGGCTAGCCTAGGAAGAGTCGCCGGCGACGCGCCCCAGCTCCTCGGGCCGGAGCCCCACGGCGCTGCTGAGAGAGAGAGAGAGAGAGAAAGAGGGGCATGGAGAAAGAGGAGTGCCCAGCAGGTGCACGGGGCCGCCGAGCCCCTAGCAGGCCGTGCGCCACCACGCCACCTGGGGGAGCCCTCGGGCGTAGTCGGCGAGAGAGGAGCGGAGGCCGACCGGTGGTAGCCCGGGGTCGGCGAGCCGAGCGGCCGAGAGGAATGGGGGCATCGCCGAACGAGAGGGAGTGAGTGGAGGAGGCTAGTTTGGCCAAAGGAAATGAGGAGAGAGAGGGCTCAGGTGAAGGGAAGAGAAAAGAAAATGGAAAGGAAAAAAAGAAGAGGAAGAGACCGGGTAAGAAAGAAAAGAAAGAAAAGAAAAAGGAAAGAGAGGGGAAGAAAAAAGGGAGAGAAAGGAGAAGGGAAAAGAAGAGGAAAGAAAAAAAGGAAAAGGAAAGAAAAGAAAAGAGGAGAAAAAGAAATATAAAAAAGAGGGGGGTTTTTTATACCTGCATGTCGGATCCTTAACCCCGGGCATTTTACGCCAGAATTGGGATATGCGTGTAGAATCTTCGTCGCCCATTTAATCTCTGGTTTCGTTATGATATGTTAAGTCAGATTTATTGCTTGTTCAGGTGGAGGTCTTGAGTCGACGTCGTCGCCACGTCGCTTCGCCCCGCTTGGTTAACAGGCAAGTGCATGGTAGAGCGGTAGTCCGTAAAGTTTATAATTATGCGATGTTTACAAGATGTGATAATGTTTCTACGGAAATGCGATGATTACATGACATGATGCTTAATTATGGATGACAACGATAATGACAATGGGCATGTGCATTTGCATTATGTGCACTCAAGAGTGAGGGCGGTGAGAAAGTCCCTAGCTACAAGTAAAGCTAGCGGACTAATTCGGAGTGCTCTTGAGTAAGACCTACTTCGGTAGGCCTCTACGGGAGTGGAGAGACCCCTGTGCCGATATGGGCGGGCCCAACATTATGGGTGAACATTGACGAGTGTTCACTCGACAATACCGATATTTGCAATGTGATGAGCAACTGTGATGTAGAGCAGTGTTGCATTGCATTAATGATATGGGAATGTTGGTACATGAGAATGCATGTGCAGTATGATATGGTTAATGTGGAACCATGAGAATGATGATATGAGCATGACAGTACATGCGAAGTATGTTATGGTTGGTTAGATTGCTTACATGTTTTGATAATGTTTATCGTCCTATTATGTACTTGCTAAGTCTTTGGACTCACCCTTGCTTTGTTGTGTTTGTTAGGTCACCGCTAAGGACATCATGCTCGAGCGGGGGTAGCACATGAATCACTTCACGTACTTGCAGCACCTCACATATCAGCTTTTGTTAGTATATGTAATTCCACTAGTAAGCTAGATTAATTGCTTAAGAAGGTATGGTGTATGTGCTCCGCTTTATGAATAAAGTAGAGCTTGCTTAAAATGATTAGCGGATGTTTAAAATGGTATTGTAATGCGATGATGGTAGCACTCTAGGCCTAGAGGATGGGCAGGGTGTTGCAGTTGGTATCAGAGTGGGCGTTAGGTCCGTGGTAGAGAAATTTGATAATTTAGGTTAATTATTCAACTAAAATTTGACTTAGGCCTATTAATTAAATTAAAATTTGACACAGTGGTGCACCATAGGATGGGGAATGGGTCTTACATTGCATTTACGCTTTCGTTAGCCTTGATGTGGTTTGTGCTGTTGAAATGGATGTTCGTGGGCTAGTTGTGTGATTGGCTATTTGTCTTGATCAGAGATGCTGAGAGCAAGAGGATGCGGGCGCGGCCGTGGGGGTCACGGCCATGGTTGTGGCCGTGCCCAAGCGGAGCCACCGCTTGAGGTTCAGCAGGAGGCACCTGGTGTAGAAGTTACTTCCGCTGAACAGTCCGTAGCCAGAGACCAGGCAAGGTCTTCAGCCTTGCTGCAGGAGTTCTTAGAGGAGGTCCTTGCACTTCGCCATCAAGCGCTGGCAGCCGCTGCTGCGGCTGTACCTGCTGCTACCCCGGTTGCTGCTCCGGTCGTATTGGAGGCAAGAATGGGCCTTCGTGAGTGGTTGGCCTTGCGACTAGATAGCTTTGATGGTTTGGGAGAGGCAATTCGAAACCCTTGAGATGAGATCTCAGCTGAAAGCTCGCTATGTGGCTTTTCAATTGAAGGGTTAGGCAGACATCTGGTGGGAAGGAGTTCTTTCAGCCAGGACCCCTGCCCAAGGTCCCGCTACCTGGGAAGTCTTCACCGAGTAGTTCAAGGCGAAGTATTACCCAGATTCTTTTGTGGAGGGCATGGAGGTCGCCCTGTCAACCTTCGTACAGGGAAAGATGACCGTAGCTGAGTACGAGGCGGCATTCAACAATCTGATCCACTTCGTGCCATCGGTCACAAGCAATGACTTTGAGAAGGCCAAAAGGTTCCGCCAAGGGCTCAACTCCGAGTTCCGGCATGTCATGGGAGCTACGGCGCCACGTGACTTTCGATCCGTGGTAGAGCAGGCCAGGGGGATGGAGATGGAGATGCAGCTCACTAAAGGGCTACAACCCTCTGGTGGTTCGAGCGCTTCTGGTGGTGACCAGAAGAGAAGCTTCACTGAAGGGGGTGGATCTTCTCAGTGACCCACTCCTAAGAAGTCCAAGTGGGGCTAGCGTCCCCCACAATCATCCAAGTCCAAGTCTTCGAGGTCGTCTTCTTCAGTGCCTCGTTCTTCATCGGCAACCCCAACCTATCGTCCTGTCCCAGGACAGGGCATGATCTGTTTCAAGTGTGGAGGTGGGCACCGTTCTGCTGAGTGCACCTGGACGGGGGAGTGTCGGCATTGCGGCCGATCAGGCCACATGGAGCGACTTTGTCATCAGAACCCTTCTAGCATTCCCAAGTGGGAGCCCATAACTTCATCTTCATCTTCGTCAAATGCTACACCTCGGGGGTCAGTCCAGATGATGACGGCTACCCCTGCTTTGCAGCCTCCACTCTCCTGGGCTCCACCCACCGGGTATTACTGGCATCCTGCACCGACTCCTTCATTCCAGCATGCTACATCGCCTCTAGTCCCATTGCCGCCACAGCAGAGCGTCAGGGCTCTCGTCGCCCCGACACCACCTGGAGTCTACACACTACCCGCTGTTGAGTCCGTGGGTCAACCTGACGTGGTGACAGGTACTCTGTTAGTGGACTCATGTGAAGCCATTGTTCTTTTTGACTCCGGTGCTACCTATTCATTTGTGTCCTGGGAGTTTGCTAGGAAGTCCAAGCTGAGTGTTCAGCAAATTTTTCAATCAGTTATGGTTAGTACCCCAAGGGGTATCATTGCTAGCTCCATAGTATGCCCTGGCTGTGTGGTTGCAATAGATGGCGAGGGATTTGTTGCCAACCTCATGGTTATTCAGTTGGAGCCTTTTGATGTTATCCTTGGTATGGACTGGTTGCATCGCTACCAAGCCATGATTTCCTGCTTCTGGAGGACAGTTACCTTGCAAGCACCTTCAGGGAAGGAGATAATCTTTCAAGGGAATGCACCCACGTGTTCCCTCCTTGTGTTGGCTAGCTTATTCCCTGGCCGACGAACAATGAAGTCTGGGTTACTCCTAGCAATTGCGGACAAGTCAAGTGCGCCTTTGCACATTGAGGATATTCCTGTGGTGCGTGAGTATCCTGATGTGTTTCTTGAAGAGCTTCCATGTATGCCACCCAAGCGAGATGTGAAGTTCAGAATTGATCTTGTTCCTGGCACAAGACCTATTTCCATGTCCCCCTACCGTTTGGCACGACCCTTGCACGAGGAGTTGAAGAAGCAATTGGACGAGTTGTTATCCAAAGGCTTGATTCGTCGTAATGTGTCACCTTGGGGAGCCCCTGTCCTCTTCACCGAGAAAAAAGATGGGAGTTGGCGCATGTGTATAGATTATCGTGCTCTCAATCAGGTGACCATCAAGAATAAATACCCATTGCCTCGCATCGAGGACTTGTTTGATCAATTGAAAGGAGCCAAGGTGTTCTCAAAAATTGATCTACAATCTGGGTATAATCAAATCTGAGTGCGGGAGCAAGACATTGAGAAGATAGCTTTCTCCACAAGATATGGGCACTGTGAGTTTACAGTTATGTCCTTTGGGCTAACGAATGCCCTTGCTGTTTTCATGGAAACGATGAACAGTATGCTACACAAGTACTTGGATGACTTTGTAGTTGTGTTCATTGATGATATCCTGATTTATTCCAAGACGGTGGAAGAACATGAGCAACATCTGAGGCTCGTGCTTGAGACTCTGAGGAAGAATCAATTCTTTCCCAAGTTGAAGAAGTGCGAGTTCTGGATTTCTAAAGTGAGCTTCCTAGGTCATGTAATTAACCAGGAAGGCATTTCAATAGATTCAAGCAAGATTTCCACTGTCGTGGATTGGAAGAGGCCATCTAATGTTAAAGAAGTGAGAAGTTTTCTTGGCCTAGCTGGTTATTACCGGCGCTTCATGAAAGACTTCTCCGTCATTGCTAAGCCATTGTCGCAACTCACATGGAAGAATGTGAACTTCCAGTGGATCGATGAATGTGAGCCCAGTTTTAATACACTGAAAGAGAAGTTAGTAACTACTCTTGTTCTCACACTTCCTGAGCCAGGGAAGCGTTTCACGGTCTACTCAGATGCGTCTCGAGTGGGTCTGGGTTGTGTGCTCATGCAAGAGAACAAGGTGATCGCGTATGCCTCACGACAGTTGAAGAAGCATGAGCAGAACTACCCTACTCATGATTTAGAGTTTGCCGCAGTGGTTTTTGCTCTAACAATTTGGAGGCATTACTTGTACGGAGAGTCATGTGACATCTTCACCGACCACAAAGTCTCAAATACATTTTCACTCAGAAGGAGCTGAATTTGAGGCAACAGAGGTGGTTGGAGCTTATCAAAGACTATGATCTCACTCTTCAATGCCATCTGGGCAAGGCAAGCGTGGTTGCTGATGCTCTTAGTCACAAGATGACACCCCCACTCTAGGTTATCTCGTTGCTGACTTTGAACGGATAAGAATTTCCTATTATTTCACTGGTACAACGCAGGCTGAGATGCAACTGTTTCTGGAATCAGCAATTCTAGAGCGAGTAAAGGAGGCGCAACGGCATGATCGGTTGCTTTAGCAAGTGAGGAAGCGGCTTAATGAAGGGAAATTGGGGAATTTCAACCTTGATGAATCAGGCACATTGCAATTTAAAGGTCGTCTTTGCGTGTCGCAAAAGGCTCAAGTCAAGGATGATATTTTGAGGGAAGCTCACCGTACCCCCTACACGGTGCATCCTGGTGAGACCAAGATGTATCGTGATCTCAAGAAGAGCTTCTGATGGAAGAGGATGAAGGTGGATATTGCCAAGTATGCGGCATCTTGCGAGGTTTGCCAGCAAGTAAAGCTGAGCATAGGCGTCCCGCTGGGTTATTGCAGCCTTTGGAGGTTCCTTAGTGGCCATGGGATGATATTACCATGAATTTCGTAGTTAGCTTACCTCGTACCCAGCGAGGTAAGGATGCGATTTGGGTAGTGGTGGACCGATTCAGTAAGTCCGCGCACTTCATCCCCATTCACACAATGAACTTGGCAAGTGAGTTGGCGCCCATCTATGTGCGAGAGATTGTGAGATTGCAAGGTGTTCCCAAGTCGATAGTTTCGGATAGAGATGCCAAGTTTGTCTCCAAGTTTTGGGAGAGCTTGCAGGGTGCTCTAGGCACAAAACTCTAGTTTAGTACTGCTTTCCACCCGCAGACGGATGGACAGTCCGAACGCACTATTTAGACACTGGAGGACATGTTAAGATCATGTGTTCTATCTTGGAAGGGTAGCTGGGAGGATCATTTGGCACTTGCAGAGTTTGCCTATAACAACAACTACAACTCTAGTGTTCGAGCAGCACCATTCGAGGTTCTGTTTGGGCGGAAGTGTAGATCGGCACTATGTTGGGATGCCATGGGTGAGAAGGTTGTCCTAGGCCCGGATTGGGTCCAGCAAATGGTGGAACGAGTGGCAGAAATTAGGCAAAATCTGTTGGCTGCCCAGAGTAGGCAGAAGAGCTATGCCGAAGTCAGGAGGCGAGAACTAGAGTTTGAAGTGGGGGATCACGTGCTCCTGAGAGTATCTCCCACTAAAGGCATAGAGCGATTTGGTACCAAAGGGAAGCTTGGCCCGAGGTACATTGGGCCATTTGCAATTCTGGCACAGATTGGAAAGTTGGCATACCGTTTGGATCTCCTGACTCCATGCGAGGAGTGCATACTGTGTTCCATGTGTCGATAATTGCAAAAGAGAGAATTAAGGAAGGAAAGGGCGGTTTTTGCTGTCAGACCCATCGGCTTTTAGAATGCTGAAGAAGTAATGCTCGCAGAGGTTCCCATACCACCCGGGAACGGTCGGCACCGTCTAGAAAGCCGCATAAAAGTAGCACTCTCAGAGGTTCCCAGACCGTCCAGGGGCAGTCGGCACCATCTCGCGTTGTGGGTTTTCGTCATTCGGCAGGAAATTCTATTCTTACCTTTTTATCGATTTACCTGCCGCAGTAGAAGAGCACCAAATAGTACAGGGCTGCCATTGGACCAAAAAGTCCATAGTGCCATAACCAGCCAAGGCAAAAAGGGGAAGGGCAAAAACGCCATTTCGCAAGGAGAGTGATGGCCATGCCTCGTAAGTAGACAAGACAACTCAAAGCCATTTCACCTACTCCACTATTTTACCACAACCACAAAAGCCAGCAATCACCTCCTCTTTCCCCATTCTAGCCGGATCCACCAAGGCGCCAATTGAAGTGAAGACAGCGAGCAAGAAGGAGAAGGGCAAGGTGGAGAGGAGGTCCCAAGGAGCTCAGAAGGGCAAGGCGTGAGGACTTCGTCGTAGGCAACTGTAACAGCCTAGCTGTTTATTTCAAAATTTTCAAAAAAACTATTAAAAATTTATTTGATTTAAAATAAAATCAAGTGTTCATTGGTTGCTTGAATTTCTGAGATTTTATTTTGCCTGTTTTCATTTTTCAAAGAGGCTTTTCTTTTGAAAACTAGTTTAAGTAAAAGATGAAACTATTATTAAATAAAGAGTATTTTGAATTTCTATAAAAATTCTATTTTGAATTAATTATCTTAAAAGCATTTGGATTTTATCTAGATTTTCGGTGTTTTCAGGATTTAAAAAAATTCAAAGCTAAAAAGTATTTTTTATAAAAATTAAAAGACCAACTTTAAGTTGAAAATATTTTTCCTAAGTCTAAAACATTCCCAGGAATTTCTGTGAATCTTTTTGGAATTGTTAGACTTTATTTCCTATTTTCTAAGTATTTTTAAAACCTTCCTAATGTTCCTGAAAATCTAAATTAAATATAATCCTCAACCTCTCTCCTCAGCCAACACGTGTTGCTTCCTGATTCAATCTGTCCTCAGCCGATCTAATCCCAGCAGCTCAATCTCACTTACCCCTTCGTTTCAATCCGATGGCCCTGATTTCTTTCTTGCCTCGTGGCATTCATTCGACCGTCCGCTCTTTCTCCTCTCTTTCCTCTCTCGCCGACAGCCCAACCCTGCCTGTCAGCTTCTTCTTTCTCCTTGCCTTCTTCAACCTTCCGCGTCGCCATTGATGCCCCGCCCGAGCTCTTAAATTTGGTCATTTCTTCTGTTAGCCCGAGCATTTGCTACAATTAAAAGCCTAATTACTCCCGCATACAACCTCCACCATTTCCCTAGTTTAAACTATGCTTACCTCCCTCTTTACTCGCCTTTGCGCCGACCTTAGCTTCGATGTAACCGACAGCTGTTCATCGCCTCTACCTTCGCCAGACCCGTGCGCGCATTCCCCGCCCCTCCGCCGAGTGAATCCACCGCCAAAGAGCCCCGCCGCCAATTCCCTCACTCCGCCGCCCCTACATCCTCGTCGTCGGCCACCACCGAGCATTCCCGAGCGTCACGCCAAGGTGCACTGAACTCCCCGTGTCCTCCTCCCTCTCGCGCACCCCTCGCTAACCCCAGCAGCACCGCCATCCGCCGATGCCCTTAGTCCTATGCGCCACCTCAGCAGCCGTGAGCCACGCAAGCGCCATGCTAGCCGCGTGCCACCTCAGCCTTCTCCCCGGTCCATGGACCCAGTCCACAAAAACAGGCCCCACCAGCCAGTGAATAAAACCCTTGTTCTGTTGAAAAATAATTCGGCCAGAAAATCAAAATCTTTGCTAACGTCACTTTGATGTAAAAATCCCTTTTCCCACAGAAAAATAATTTCTCTAAAAATCATTTCCCTTGATAACATCATAATCTGATTTTTCAGTTCAAAAATAATTCCTGAAAATCGGTTTATTCTTTTTCTCTCCTTTCGAACTTCCAAAAGCTCGTATTTCTTCATTTTAAGTCCGATTGAGCCCATTTAAATTTCTAAATTCTTATAAAATTTCAATCTATCCATTTCTATCCTCTTTTTAAATTTTTGTAATTTTCGAATTTATTTGAATCAAATTAAAGCTTAGAAAGTAAAAATATTTTAAATGGCTAAAATGTACATCAAATAAATCCGAAATTATTTTATTTGATATTTTCGTTTTCCAAGGATGTTTGTGAAATTTTCTTGAATTTTTCTTTTCGAATTTATTTTATTTTTTAAAATAATATATTATTTTTTATTCCCGTTTTCTCTCTCCTCGCTTTATCTTCTTCCTCACGAAGCTTTCTGTCCAGAGAGTAATGCCGCCATTGCTGTTTCTTTGAGCTTTCATTCCTCTTGAATTTCTCCACCGTTTTTTCATGAAATCAAGTGCAATCAATTGCTCTTTGCAAGACTCCTCCATTCCCAACCGTTTCCCTTCACCTTTATGCTCATTTACACGAAAATGAAACCGTTACTCTAAAAGACATCGTCGTTTGATCTCCCTCTCCCGTCCACCTCGGCCCCTATAAAAGGGAGCACCGGCTGCCTCTCCTCACCTTTAGTCACCCCCAAAAATCTCAGGTCCTCCCTCCCTTCCTTCTCTCCGCAATCGCCATTTTTCTTTCGTCAACCGTGCATCGTTCATCGGCCGTTTGCGCCTTGTACAGTGGAGTTCCTGTAAACAGAGAGCCACCAGGAATGTGCCCAGATTACAAAGAAAAACAGAGCTCACACTAAGCAGCGAACACTGTTGTACATACGGCAAAGTACTGGAATGTGGAAGAAAGTTCAGAAACTGAATTCTATTAATGAGATTGCTCAATTGGCTTACAGAACTTCTGAATGTCTTCAGAATACACGCCCGAAAATGACTACAACTAAATGCACCTAAATCAGATCACAGATCCATATTCAACGCTAAAAACTGACTTCGTGCAACTGCACGTTATTTACTCATTCACATGCTCTGTCCGCTTGCTGCGGCACTCCTGCATGTTGACTAAGACAAATAAACTGCTAACACTACTGAGACTTGCTCCAATGGCTCACAGCAGAAATAAGTCCAACATACTCCTCCCTAATTCTGGTGTGGGCCAAGATCACGAACACCGAGCACATGTCGCATTGTCGCCAACTTCACTGCTGACAAAGATTTTGTCAAAGCGTCAGCTCTTTGTTCTTCAGTGCAAACTCGCTGGACCTCAATCCGTCCTCCTTCGATGCACTCTCTAATAAAATGATACTTGATGTCAATATGTTTACTTCGCCCATGGAAAACCGGATTCTTCATAAGCGCAATAGCTGAATTGTTATCAACATAAATCTTCACTGCTCTTTGTTCTTTTCCAGTGAGCTCTTCCAGCAAACTTCTGAGCCAAAGAGCTTGCATTGCCGCTGCTGTAGCCGCCATGAATTCAGCCTCACAAGATGAGAGTGCCACTGTTTTCTGCTTTTGTGAACACCAAGACACTAGGCTTTCATTGATATAGAAGGCCATTCCACCCGTGCTCTTCCTGTCATCCAAGTCTCCAGCTAAATCGCTGTCAGTGTATCCTGTCAACACTTCTTCACCTCCTCCTCGGGTGTAAACCAGCCCAAGGTTAATAGTACCCTTCAGGTACCTAAGGATTTGCTTCACAGCTCTTGAATGCAACACTGTTGGCCTATCCATGAACCTACTTGCAACTCCAACAGGAAATGATAAATCTGGCCGAGTGTGCAGTAAATACCTGAGGCAACCTATCACTCCCCGGTATTCCGTGGCATCCACTAGCTGACCATCAAGGTCTTTGTGCAACTTTGCTCTTTGCTCCATAGGGTATTTGGTTGCATCACAGTCCAACATACCGAACTGCTTCAACACCTTTAGTGCATAACCAGTTTGCTTGATTGTCAAATAATCCTTTTGCTGTGACACCTCAATACCAAGGTAATATGACAGCAGACCCAAATCAGACATTTCAAATTCAGTTGTCATTTGCTGTTTGAAAACTTCAATTTCCTTTGGATCACTCCCTGTGACAATGAGGTCATCTACATATACCCCAAGTATAATTTCAGTTCTTCCTTCACCTCTTGTGTACACAGCCCGCTCTTTATGCATCTTCTGAAACCAAACCCTTTTAGACTTTTATCCAGTCTTATATTCCAAGCCCGCGGCGCCTGCCGAAGACCATAAAGAGCCTTGCTCAGCTTAAGTACCAGGTGCTCCTTATTCTTCACAGAGTATCCCTCTGGCTGTGTCACATAGACTTCTTCTTCGAGTTCTCCATGCAAGAAGGCTGTTTTGACATCAAGATGATGCACTTCCCAAGCACGATTTGCAGCAAGAGCGAGAATCACACGCACTGTGTCTAATCTGGCAACTGGCGCAAACACCTCCTCAAAATCTATTCCTTGCCGCTGTACGTATCCTTTTGCCACTAACCTCGCGTTGTGCTTGATCACTTCTCCTTCTGAGTTCTTCAATTTGTAAACCCACTTAAGTCCAATGGGTTTGTGTCCAGCAGGCAGTGTGGTCAATGTCCATGTTGCATTCTTCTCAATTGACTCTATCTCACTGTCCATTGCCTCCTCCCAATCTGGGTTCCCTGCTGCTTCATTGTAGCAAGTTGGCTCTCCTGTTTCAGCAAGTAAAACCTCAGCATCTGAGTCAAACTTCAACTCTACCTCGGTTGTATTCTGATAAATGTCTTCCAGGCTGCGATATCTGAGTGGGACTTCAACTGAGCTGCTGTTCCCAACTGAGTCTTCTTCTGACCTGCTGCTCCTTGTCAAGCCAGGAGTCTCCTGCTGCATGACCGGCTCTGTCCCAGTCAGTGGCACGTGCATGGGAGTAGCCTGCAGTGCTGATGAAGTCCTCGCCACTCGTCCCATGCATGCAGCAGCCCACGCCCTCGTCACTGGGCCCGGTGGTGATGCTGCGACCGCCTCACCTCCAGACGCCGCGCTCGCCGAGTCGCTGCTGGACCAAGCCGCACCAGAGTCAAACCGTTGACTTTGCATCACTCCGCCTGACGCCGCACTTGTCAACTCATTACTGGGCTGGACCGCTTCAGGAACTCCTGGTATAGCCGCTTGCCCTCCAGCAGAGGTCCACACGGATGGGTTAATGTGTGTATCCTCTTCAACCTGAAACTCTGCAGATTCTTCCACGCTTTCACCAGCAGACCATTTCCACTTCTGGTTCTCTTCAAAGAATACGTCACGACTTACAACAATTTTGCCGCGGCGTGGGTCGAAGAGACGATGCGCCTTGCACCCGTCCTCGACGCCAAAATATATCATCTGCTGGCTGCGATCATCGAGCTTCTTCATGTGTGGTGCCGCTGTCCTGACATGAGCCGTGCACCCGAACACTCGCAGGTGTGCCAAGTGCGGCTTCCTCCCGTTCCAAGCCTCAAATGGGGTATGCTGTCCCATTGCTTTTGTCGGCAGCCTGTTCAACAGATGTACTGCATGTCGCACAGCCTCCCCCCAAAATCTCACCGGAACATTCATGCACTTGAGCAAAGACCGTGCCATCTCCATGACGGTCCTGTTCCTGCGCTCCACCACGCCATTCTGCTGCGGCGTGTAGGGCGCAGTGAAATGCCTTTGGATGCTGGCCTCTTCACAGACCTTGGCGAACACCGCGGACAAGAACTCGCCACCACGGTCTGACCTCAACGTCTTGATGCGACGTCCACACATGTTCTCAGCTTGCACTTTAAGCTTCACAAATTCAGCACAAGCTTGATCCTTGGTCTTCAAGACATGCACCCACATCCATCTTGTAGCATAATCAACAACCAACATGAAATACTGAGAGACCATGTCGAGGTGCCCCCATGTTTGTGATGAGTTATTGACACTTGGTTTGGAAAGTTTGAGTTTGATTTGAGCGTTTCCTGCTAAGTCGTAGCTTCTGGTCATGGTCGTAGGCTCGTTCGACCACTTTGGTCGTGGTCGGAAGCTTGCCGGACAGGATACGACCACGTTGTCGCTAATCGGGAGCGAGGCAAGTCACTTTCGACCACACAGTCGAAGGTCAGAAGTCTCTCGACCTCTTTACGACCATTGGGCGTAGTCGTAGGTCACTGGGGTGGTCTACGACCACTTGGACTGTGGTCGAAAGGCAGCAGCAAAGTTTACGACCACGCTTGGCCGTGATCTCAAGCCTCCGAGAAGTTTACGACTACTTTGGGCATCTTCGGAGTCCATCAGGACAGTATACGACCACGTTGGTCGTGGTCGAAAGCCTGGTACGACCACATTGGCTGTGGTCTGTGGTCACGAGTCGCGATCACTGTGGTTGGAAGTCGGCGCTCGGGTGTACGACCACGTTGTGCATTCGGCTCTCTACGACCACGTTGTCGCAGACTTCGCTTCCTGAGAATGAAAGCGGATTTCGACCTCGCTATGGGAAAACGTGGTCGTAGGTCGGATGTGGTCGTATGGGGTATAGACCTGGAGCGATAGAGTCGCAGCTTGAGTATGTGGTCGTAGCAAGCTAGCATTGGTCGTAGCTTGTATCTTGTTGGTCGTAGCAGTCTAGTGTGCGGTCGGACGGGCTCGTGCGCGGTCGAAAGCACTCGTAAGTGGTCGGAAGGGCTTCGACCACGTTGATATCTAGTGTACGTAGTCTGAACGGGGTTCGACCACGATGGAACCTCTGGTTTTGGTCGTAGCCTTTTTGAATCGGTCGTAACGACTTGGGATGAGGTCGTAGGGCCTTGAGCATTGCTTGGCTTGTAAGTCGTAGCAAGCTTTAAGTTGGTCGTATGGACCACTAGGGTGGTCGTATGGACTATGAAAACAGTCGTATGTCGTGTGCATTCATTGTTCTCTTTTCTCGACTGGTCGTAGGTATGACTTTGTAAGAGTATGATTTAAGTTTTGATTTTTGGCTCAAGTGGTTGGATACTATTGTGAGCGGTGCTATGTAATGGTTTGCTTGTCTGATGATGTTTTGCAGGACCTTGAGACTAGTCGTGGCGAGGCATGGAGGGCCGAGACTAGGCACGGGCCGTGCTGAGGTCAAGAGCGGCCAGGAGGTGCTGAAGACGACGAGGTCTGCGAGGTGGTTGCAAGACTTGAGAGGCAAGGCAGAGGAAGCTTCCAGGAAGGCAGCCGGATGGCATTTTGGAGAAATGCGGAAAGCTGTAAAGGAAGTTGTATCTCTGTGAAAGCACTGGAGTGACTCTCGCTAATGGGTAAAGAGGAAAGCAAACCCGGTAGGGGAGGCTATAAAAGGAGGGGTGTCTCCTGCATGTAGCTCCAAGGATTGGGGGGTCTTTTGCTTTTCCCTTTTGCAGTTGAGAGTAGGTGAGAGCAGGAGAGACAGAGGTGTGCTGTTGTCTCCTTCGTAGCTCTGTGTTGTGTTCCTCCCAAGAATCATGTAGTTCTTGGTGTTCTTGAGGATGAGAAGGAGGGGATGAGCTGAGTCTACTTGTAATCATTCCTCATGTCCTAACGTCCATGCGTATCGGGACTCCTCTGTAGTACTCTCGAGAAATAAATTCTCCGAAGTTCTTTGAGCTATGTGTATCTTATTTCAGTTCCTTTTTCTGTGCAGTCTCCTGATCTTTCTGTTTCAATCTTGATTTGGTTTTGAGCTGCTTTTGCTTTGGGCTGTGTTGGCTTGCTTTGAACTGGGAATCGTCCTTAAGGCCATCTTGGCCAGCTCTTCCCGAGAGCACCGTTCTTTTTTCAACCGCGCAGTATTTTCTGTTTGATTTCTTTTGTCGGCTCGGGCAAGTGTTCGACCACGTGGTGTTCGACCATCAGTTGGCCTACGACCACGTGTGTTCGACCAGAGAAGTCAGTTCTCTCGACCGATTTGTTGTGTGGGTACTTGGGGAGTTTTTGAAGGCACCATTCACCCCCCCTTTGTTGCCATTTCGGTCCTACAATTGGTATCAGAGCCGGTTAGCTCTAATCAATAGATCTTAACCGGTCTCAAGAGCCATGGCGACGGACAAGTACTCGACCAAGCCGCCCGTTTTCGATGGCATCGATTACCCCTTCTGGAAGAGCCGAATGGAAACATACATCCAGGCTCAGGGGTATGCCATCTAGCGCAAGGTTAAGGTCCAGTTTGTTGTTCCTGCCGATGAGAACATCAATGCCGGGAACATGGCTGATGTTGAGGCAAATGCAAAGGCAAGGAACATCATCATCCAGGGTTTGAGTCGTAGTGAGTTTGACCGCATATCTCATCTGTCGTCCGCCTACGACATCTGGGTGACCCTCGACGCATACCATGAGGGCACCACCCAGATTAAGACGGTTCGACAGGACCAGTTCAAGCGCGAATACAACAAATTCGAGATGCTTGCTGGTGAGTCCCTGGACGAGTGCTTTTCACGATTTCACAAAATCTTGAGCAACCTCCGAGCGGTCGGTCTCACATACCCCGACTCGGACAACGCTCGTCAGATGCTCGCGGCACTCGATCTGCGCGTGTGGGAGATGAAGGTGACCACCATCAAAGACACGACAGACCTCTCGACCCTGACTCTTGACGCGCTGTACTCGCGCCTCAAGACTCACGAGATTGACGTTGTCTCTCGTCGGTCGAAGTCACAGTCGATGGCTTTGGTCACCGATCCCAGTTCGGCTTCTGGTTTTTCCGCCGATTCGCTTTGTGGGTTCTCCCTAGCTGCTCTATGTGACGTAACTGATGATCAGTTAGAGCAGCTAGAGGATGAACAGCTGGCCCTCCTAGCTCGGAAGTTCTCCCATGCTTACAAGAGGAGGAGGGACAGAAAGAGAGGTGGACCAGTCATCTGCTTCGAGTGTGGTGGCCCCAACCACATTCGAGCGAACTGTCCCAAGCTGGAGAAGGGCAAGAACGACTACAGCGGTTCGGGCAAGAATGACTACACCGACAAGAACCGCAACAAGAAGACTCCAGCTCAGACGCCGGGAAAGAAGAAGTTCCGCAACTTTGGGAAGGCCAAGAAGCTCTTCCACCGCGTCCTCACCGCCTTCGACGACCTCGACCTCAGCGAGGTGGAGGGATGGAGCGACGACGACGGGACGGGTGACCAAGAGCCCAAGGATAGCGGCGACGACTTCTCCGGCATGTGCTTCATGGCCCTCGAGGGCGAACTCAGCGACAGCGAGCTGTACTCCGACACGGACGAGGTATGTCCCTCCTATGACCAACTTAATGAAGCTTTCCTTAAGCTAGGAGGATTTCATGCTAGATCTAGAGCTAGATGTAGCGAGTTGGAGAAGGAAGTAGAGAGACTGTCACGGGAGCTTACTTTACTTATATCTGCTCCCTCCCGTGACGACTGTGATACATGCTGTGCTTTGCTGGGTGATTTGGAGAAATTAAGGACCTCTCATGATAGTATGTCCTCCGAGCTTGATTCTATTAAGATGGAGAATGTTAGTCTACTTGCTGAGTTAGAGTTGAGTAGGATGGCTGTTACCCTACTTACTACTGATGAGACTACTTCTCCTACCTCATGTGAGGATAAGGACATTGCTGCTAGAGGACCTTATGCCATGCTCCTTGATCTGCCCGAGTCATGTAAAAATTGCAATAACTTGAAGATGAACTTAAAACGGGCAGATCATAAAATTGCTGAGTTGCGTGCTTCTTTACTTGAGCCGATTGACTCATGCTTAAACTGTCCTAAGTTAACCGCTGAACTTGAAGCTGTCTCCAAACAGTTTCAAGATAAGATTGATCATGATAGGAAGTTGGCTCAATATGCGACTAAGGACCCTGTTAGCTCACCATGCATTAGCTGTGATAAACTAAAACTTGAACTCGTTGCTTTGAATGATAAATGTGTGAAGCTAACTAAGGATTTATTAGAGAAGCCATTAACTCTTTGTAATGTGAATGCTGAGAAGGGGGAGAAGCCCTAGGGTAAGGTTGAGACGCTTAGCAACGTGAACCAACCTGCTAGCAGTAGGACTGTCCATTCAGAGTCGGCTGTGCGTGCACAAGCCATTCTTCCCTCTGCTGTTGGTTCTTCATCTGCTCCCTTATCTCCTGCTGTTCCCTCTTCCCCCTGCTCTTCTTGCACCTCTCTCTTTCGGGAGTGTCAGTACCTTATGAACACTCTCGAGAGATTTGTAGGCGGCAAGAAGAAGCTTAATCTTGTTCTGGACCAGTCTAAAATTTGCAAATTTAATCAGGGTCTAGGATATGATTATTATGAGGACATGAGGAAGCATCCACCTGCCGTGCTCAGACCCATAGCACCAGGTGTGATCGAGACCGAGCCCAGGACCGAGAAAGTCCAATTTAAGTCAGCGGGCTATGTCCAGGGGATTTCTGACAGCAAGGTGGTTGCACCTGCTGCTTCGGCCTCTCAGAAGGCGAAGCCTGACCGTGCTACTTCTACCTCTCCGAGGATGAAGTATCACTGCACCTTCTGTCAGAAGGATGGACACACGGTTGATCGATGCTTCAGGCGCGCCAAGATCGCGCGTAGAGACCGTGTTGTGTCTCTTAGGCATATTCAGGGTCAGCCCCAGATTCTGAGTACACCTAAGACCAACACGAGGTCTAGGTTTGCTCCTGTTACGGAGTTTAAGCAGCATAGAGGACTTGGTTTTTCCGAGTTTTCTGCTTTTCGTCCTCATGCTGCCTCTGGTCATGACTTCCGCCGTCCTGAGGGTAGATCTCGTTTTCTCCATCGAGATAGCTACCCGCGGCGTGATCAGCATGTTGCCGGTGTTCCGACTCGCTCTCCCGTAGCAGTCGGACCCCGCAACAGCTTCAGGTTTGCTCACAGACCTTCTGCTTTGAGTGACAGAGAGCGTAGGGTAGATAGAGGTCAGTCGTGCTTGACTACTTCATCTGCTCGACGTGTTGTTCAGTATTGGGTGCCAAAATCTCTCTTGATTTACCCCAGTACTGAGACTTTACTCTCTATTTGACTTAGGTTCGCCGGGCAGGGAAGGGAAAGGTTTGGCTCGTAGACTCCGGGTGTTCACGACACATGACCGGAGATTCCCGTTGGTTTTCTTCCCTTGCCCGTGCTCCAGGTGATGAGACGATCACTTTCGGAGATGCTTCATCTGGGCGCGTCATCGCCAAAGGTACTGTGCGCATTAATGATTCTTTCATTCTGAAAGATGTAGCCTTGGTTAGTAAGCTGCAGTACAATTTACTTTCAGTCTCTCAGCTTACCGATGACGGTTTCGAGGTAAGCTTTAAGAAAAAATGCTTGTAAAATTCTTGATTCTTCGGGTAGTCTGGTTTGCGGGATTTCTCGTTATGGGAGGATCTTTCGTGCTGATTTTTTTGAGTCTTCTGATGATCCTCTCAGGTGTTTAGTTGCTTCTGAGTCCCGCGACTTTTCTTTCTGGCATAGGAGACTTGGTCATATTGGATTTGATCATTTGACCCGAGTTAGCGGCCACGATCTCATTCGTGGTCTGCCGAAACTCAAGATGGTCAAAGACCTTGTTTGCTCTCCATGCCGGCACGGCAAGATGGTTGCCGCTTCTCACCCTCCGGTCACAGTTACTATGACCGATGCACCGGGACAGCTGCTCCACATGGACACAGTTGGACCAGCTCGAGTGCAGTCAGCAGGAGGGAAGTGGTATGTTCTTGTTGTGGTCGATGACTTCTCGAGGTATTCTTGGGTGTTTTTCTTAGCCTCGAAGGATGAGACATTTTCGCATTTCCGAGGTCTTTTCAGTAGGCTTTCTGTAGAGCTCCCATGTGCCTTACAAGCAATCCGCAGTGACAATGGCACGGAGTTCAAGAATTCCTACTTTGAGAGTTTCTGTGGTGAGACAGGTGTAGAGCACCAGTTCTCTTCTCCATACGTCCCTCAGCAGAATGGCGTTGTGGAGAGGAAGAACCGTACCTTGGTCGAGATGGCCAGGACGATGCTTGATGAGTACTCTACACCGCGGAAGTTTTGGGCTGAGGCTATAGCCACCGCGTGCCATGTCTCAAATCGAGTTTTTCTTCGGGCACACTTGCATCGCACTTCTTATGAGCTGAGATATGGGCGAAAGCCTAGCGTCTCTCATTTTCGTGTGTTTGGTTGCAAGTGCTTTGTTTTGAAGTCCGGGAACCTAGACAAGTTCGAGTCACGTTCTTGTGATGGAATCTTTCTAGGTTACTCTCCTTCTTCGCGGGCTTATAGGGTCTGGAACTGCGAGTCTAGTAAAATGGTAGAGACCTGTGAGGTGACCTTTGACGAGGCCAGTCCGGGGACTAGGCCCGATATCTCAGGTTCTTTAGAGCAGTCTGAGACCATCTTTGTGGATAATGAGGATGATGGAGACGACGGTTGTCTACCTGATCCTGTCCCTCATCCACCCCTTGAGGTGCCGTCTTCCACCGCACCTCGAGGTGATCAGCCCATGCCTTCTGCTTCTTCTGGAACTGGTGGCTCTGTTCCTACCTCGTCAGCTCACGAGGTAGAGGCCACTTCTTCATCTCATCCTGGACCTTCTAGACATATCCAGAAAGCTCATCCTTCAGAGCAGATCATTGGAGACCTTTTCGAGCGTGTTACCCGCTCAAAATCTGGCTTATCTCAATTCTGTCTCTATTCTGCTTTCATTGCCTCCTTTGAGCCCAAAGATGTCTCTCATGCTTTATCTGATGAGTCTTGGGTCAATGCCATGCATGAGGAGCTAGAAAATTTCGAGAGGAACAAGGTCTGGTCGCTTGTCGAGCCCCCGCAAGGTCAAAATATTATTGGGACTAAGTGGGTGTTCAAGAACAAGCAGAGCGAGGATGGAGTGGTTATTCGAAACAAGGCTAGACTGGTTGCTCAGGGGTTCTCCCAGGTTGAAGGTCTAGATTTTGAGGAGACCTTTGCCCCTGTAGCTAGACTTGAAGCCATTAGAATCCTGCTTGCCTTTGCAGCTTCTAAGGGTTTCAAGCTTTACCAGATGGACGTCAAGAGTGCCTTTCTCAATGGCCTTATTGAGGAAGAGGTCTACGTCCGACAGCCTCCTGGTTTCGAAAACCCCAAATACCCAAACCATGTCTTCAAGCTTTCCAAAGCGTTGTATGGACTTAAGCAGGCCCCCAGGGCTTGGTATGAGAGGCTTAAGTTCTACTTGTTGAGTCATGGGTTTGAAATGGGTAAAGTTGATAAAACCTTGTTCATCCGCCGGCTTGGCGCTGACCTTCTGCTCGTCCAGATCTATGTCGATGACATTATCTTTGGAGGCTCTTCCCATACTCTGGTTTCCCAGTTCTCGGATGTCATGAGCACCGAGTTTGAAATGAGTATGATGGGTGAGTTGACCTTCTTCCTTGGCTTCCAAATTAAGCAGACTCGGGAGGGTACATTTCTTCATCAAGGAAAGTACACTCGTGACCTCCTGAAGCGCTTCGATATGAGTGATGGTAAGCCGGTGTCAACTCCCATGGCTTCGACAGCCTATCTTGACCCAGATGAGGATGGCGAGCCAGTTGATCAGAAAGAGTTCAGAAGTATGATCGGCTCCCTTCTTTACCTCACTGCCTCGAGACCAGACATACACTTCTCCGTGTGTTTGTGTGCTCGTTTTCAGGCTTCTCCTCGCGTATCTCACCGTCAGGCGGTGAAGCGCATCTTTCGGTACCTTCGAGCTACCATTGACTATGGTATCTGGTACTCTTCCTCATCCTGTCTTTCCCTGAGAGCCTTTTCGGATGCAGACTTTGCTGGCTGTAGGATAGATAGGAAGAGCACTTCCGGCACCTGCCAGTTCATTGGCACTTCTCTCGTTTCCTGGTCTTCGAGGAAGCAGTCCGGTGTTGCACAGTCCACCGTAGAGGCCGAGTACGTGGCTGCAGCCAGCTGCTGCAGTCAGGTACTTTGGATGGTTTTGACCCTGCGGGACTTTGGGTTAGCTATCGACAGTGTTCCACTCTTTTGTGATAACACTTCGGCGATTAACATTGCTAAGAACCCAGTGCAGCACTCCCGGACCAAGCACATTGATATCCGTTATCACTTCCTTAGAGACCATGTAGAGAAGGGCGATATAGTGCTCCAGTTTGTGGAGAGTGACCACCAGTTGGCTGATATCTTCACCAAGCCATTGGATAGTTCAAGGTTTTCTGCTCTGCGGGGAGAGCTTGGGGTGGTTTGTCCTTATGGACTGTAGTGAGGGGGAGCTTTGGACGTTACTGCTTTATTATTTTGATTATGCTTCTGTCTAATTTCTGTCTCCTTGCATTTGGGTGCATTGGGTTTAGTCCTTCTAGCATAGGTTAGAGTGCTTCTCTTGCCTAGTTGCTTAGACTTCCTACTCTTATCTTGTGCTTCCAGGATGCTTCTTACTCGCTGCTTCTTATCTCACTAGATTGAGCTCACTCACTTCTTATAGGTTCTAGCGAGGGTTGGGCCACCCTCGGGTAGACAGGGTACGTGATTGCTCTCTAGTGTGTGTTTTTCCGGTCAGCTGTTAGTCCTGGAGTCATATGGGGTAGATGAGAGTTAGTCTGAACCACAGTTGTCTCTATATCTTATCTATGCTTTAAGGACTGCCTGTTTTGGTTTTATTTGCCAGCTTCTCGACTTAATGCTTTGGTTCAAAGGGAGTTCTTTTGGGAGCTTCTGGAGCTTAATTTTGACTTAACTCAACTTGAACTAAAAGTTGCATCTAATGTTGAGGGGGAACTGGTCTTTCGCGCATTCTCAGCATTCTAGTATTATAATCAATCTGCATTGAGCCTTGATTATTATCCTATTATGACATGCTTCAGTGATTTACACCTTGCCATGACTTGTGCTTAGCTTGCTAAATTTATCATGACTTCATATGTGTAGACTAGCGTTTGCCATGAT
The DNA here is from genome assembly GCA_017311315.1 of Dendrocalamus latiflorus. NCBI lineage: Eukaryota > Viridiplantae > Streptophyta > Magnoliopsida > Poales > Poaceae > Dendrocalamus > Dendrocalamus latiflorus. The sequence continues at coordinate 4,420,756 of CM029628.1, forward strand.
AAGTTAAGTAAAATTGATCAACTTAAATTAAACTTATCATGCTCGCATTTGAGTTTAGTCTTTCTTGAGCTATCCTTTTATGATTCATGCCATGTCAAATAGGCTGAGTAGAGCGTTGAATCTATATTGAGCCTTAGTTTGAGATGTTTTAGTCTCCTGATGATACATGAGTTAGTACAATGTGTTGAAAAGCAAAAAGATCTCTTTTGTGCGAAAAAACTGATCTCACCAATTCTTTCCTATGAGACGGCTTGCCATTGCACTTGGCATGAACTTAGGGGGAGTTTTGGATGACCTAGACTATCTTCTTAAGCTTCTTGCTTGGAGTAGTCGCATAAGGCTTGAGATCTAGCACATGATAAAACAAAATGTTGGTTGACAACCACCATATTTGTGCGAAAAAACTGATTTCACCAATTCTTTCTCATGAGACAACTTGCCATTGCACTAGGCATGAACTCAGGGGGAGTTTTGGATGACCCAGACTATCTTCTTAAGCTTATTGCTTGGAGTAGTCGCATAAGGCTTGAGATCTAGCACATAAACAAAAAATTGGGTTGAAAACAACCATATGCTTTCAAAAGACAATGTTTAATGTGCTCAATTTGCTTAATCTACAATCAGAACCACGTACTTTAACCAATGTTTCAATCTTGAGCTTATAGCACTCTATTTGGACTCAATGTTAGCTTCTTTGTTCCGCTTAGCTTATTGACATGGCATGCATCATCCTTGGATGTCTCTAGCTAGACTTTACTCATTGATGACGTGACTTGCTCACAAAATGCATTACATTTCAGATTGTCATCTATGTGCTCTAGCTGGCTTATATATATGCTGTCATGATCTAGATAGTGTTTTATTGAGTTATGGCTTGGTGTATTAAATTATGGTCAATATGGATAATTCTCATGGCTCTAAATGGTTAAATAAACAAGCTTCAGCCATATTCATTCTCTGACATGTCATATTCTCTCTATTGCATCTTGATGTGTTTATTGTCAAAAGGGGGAGAATAGAGAAGAAAAAGTCTGTTGGCAACAGTTTTAGAGCCTTGGAGTTCATTTTGCTCTTTCATTTGTTGCTCTAGTGTTCCTTCTGTCGACATGGTCATTAGCTTCATTTCTTTCTTAGGACCATGTTGGTTTCTTCAAACTCAAACTCTTCTTAAAAAGCTTTTTCTGAGTTTGTCAATATACTCATCAAGGGGGAGATTGAGAGACCATGTGGAGGTGCCCCCATGTTTGTGATGAGTTATTGACACTTGGTTTGGAAAGTTTGAGTTTGATTTGAGCGTTTCCTGCTAAGTCGTAGCTTCTGGTCATGGTCGTAGGCTCGTTCGACCACTTTGGTCGTGGTCGGAAGCTTGCCGGACAGGATACGACCACGTTGTCGCTAATCGGGAGCGAGGCAAGTCACTTTCGACCACACAGTCGAAGGTCAGAAGTCTCCCGACCTCTTTACGACCATTGGGCGTAGTCGTAGGTCACTGGGGTGGTCTACGACCACTTGGACTGTGGTCGAAAGGCAGCAGCAAAGTTTACGACCACGCTTGGCCGTGATCTCAAGCCTCCGAGAAGTTTACGACTACTTTGGGCATCTTCGGAGTCCATCAGGACAGTATACGACCACGTTGGTCGTGGTCGAAAGCCTGGTACGACCACATTGGCTGTGGTCTGTGGTCACGAGTCGCGATCATTGTGGTTGGAAGTCGGCGCTCGGGTGTACGACCACGTTGTGCATTCGGCTCTCTACGACCACGTTGTCGCAGACTTCGCTTCCTGAGAATGAAAGCGGATTTCGACCTCGCTATGGGAAAACGTGGTCGTAGGTCGGATGTGGTCGTATGGGGTATAGACCTGGAGCGATAGAGTCGCAGCTTGAGTATGTGGTCGTAGCAAGCTAGCAATGGTCGTAGCTTGTATCTTGTTGGTCGTAGCAGTCTAGTGTGCGGTCGGACGGGCTCGTGCGCGGTCGAAAGCACTCGTAAGTGGTCGGAAGGGCTTCGACCACGTTGATATCTAGTGTACGTAGTCTGAACGGGGTTCGACCACGATGGAACCTCTGGTTTTGGTCGTAGCCTTTTTGAATCGGTCGTAACGACTTGGGATGAGGTCGTAGGGCCTTGAGCATTGCTTGGCTTGTAAGTCGTAGCAAGCTTTAAGTTGGTCGTATGGACCACTAGGGTGGTCGTATGGACTATGAAAACAGTCGTATGTCGTGTGCATTCATTGTTCTCTTTTCTCGACTGGTCGTAGGTACGACTTTGTAAGAGTATGATTTAAGTTTTGATTTTTGGCTCAAGTGGTTGGATACTATTGTGAGCGGTGCTATGTAATGGTTTGCTTGTCTGATGATGTTTTGCAGGACCTTGAGACTAGTCGTGGCGAGGCATGGAGGGCCGAGACTAGGCACGGGCCGTGCTGAGGTCAAGAGCGGCCAGGAGGTGCTGAAGACGACGAGGTCTGCGAGGTGGTTGCAAGACTTGAGAGGCAAGGCAGAGGAAGCTTCCAGGAAGGCAGCCGGATGGCATTTTGGAGAAATGCGGAAAGCTGTAAAGGAAGTTGTATCTCTGTGAAAGCACTGGAGTGACTCTCGCTAATGGGTAAAGAGGAAAGCAAACCCGGTAGGGGAGGCTATAAAAGGAGGGGTGTCTCCTGCATGTAGCTCCAAGGATTGGGGGGTCTTTTGCTTTTCCCTTTTGCAGTTGAGAGTAGGTGAGAGCAGGAGAGACAGAGGTGTGCTGTTGTCTCCTTCGTAGCTCTGTGTTGTGTTCCTCCCAAGAATCATGTAGTTCTTGGTGTTCTTGAGGATGAGAAGGAGGGGATGAGCTGAGTCTACTTGTAATCATTCCTCATGTCCTAACGTCCATGCGTATCGGGACTCCTCTGTAGTACTCTCGAGAAATAAATTCTCCGAAGTTCTTTGAGCTATGTGTATCTTATTTCAGTTCCTTTTTCTGTGCAGTCTCCTGATCTTTCTGTTTCAATCTTGATTTGGTTTTGAGCTGCTTTTGCTTTGGGCTGTGTTGGCTTGCTTTGAACTGGGAATCATCCTTAAGGCCATCTTGGCCAGCTCTTCCCGAGAGCACCGTTCTTTTTTCAACCGCGCAGTATTTTCTGTTTGATTTCTTTTGTCGGCTCGGGCAAGTGTTCGACCACGTGGTGTTCGACCATCAGTTGGCCTACGACCACGTGTGTTCGACCAGAGAAGTCAGTTCTCTCGACCGATTTGTTGTGTGGGTACTTGGGGAGTTTTTGAAGGCACCATTCACCCCCCCCTTTGTTGCCATTTCGGTCCTACAATTGGTATCAGAGCCGGTTAGCTCTAATCAATAGATCTTAACCGGTCTCAAGAGCCATGGCGACGGACAAGTACTCAACCAAGCCGCCCGTTTTCGATGGCATCGATTACCCCTTCTGGAAGAGCCGAATGGAAACATACATCCAGGCTCAGGGGTATGCCATCTAGCGCAAGGTTAAGGTCCAGTTTGTTGTTCCTGCCGATGAGAACATCAATGCCGGGAACATGGCTGATGTTGAGGCAAATGCAAAGGCAAGGAACATCATCATCCAGGGTTTGAGTCGTAGTGAGTTTGACCGCATATCTCATCTGTCGTCCGCCTACGACATCTGGGTGACCCTCGACGCATACCATGAGGGCACCACCCAGATTAAGACGGTTCGACAGGACCAGTTCAAGCGCGAATACAACAAATTCGAGATGCTTGCTGGTGAGTCCCTGGACGAGTGCTTTTCACGATTTCACAAAATCTTGAGCAACCTCCGAGCGGTCGGTCTCACATACCCCGACTCGGACAACGCTCGTCAGATGCTCGCGGCACTCGATCTGCGCGTGTGGGAGATGAAGGTGACCACCATCAAAGACACGACAGACCTCTCGACCCTGACTCTTGACGCGCTGTACTCGCGCCTCAAGACTCACGAGATTGACGTTGTCTCTCGTCGGTCGAAGTCACAGTCGATGGCTTTGGTCACCGATCCCAGTTCGGCTTCTGGTTTTTCCGCCGATTCGCTTTGTGGGTTCTCCCTAGCTGCTCTATGTGACGTAACTGATGATCAGTTAGAGCAGCTAGAGGATGAACAGCTGGCCCTCCTAGCTCGGAAGTTCTCCCATGCTTACAAGAGGAGGAGGGACAGAAAGAGAGGTGGACCAATCATCTGCTTTGAGTGTGGTGGCCCCAACCACATTCGAGCGAACTGTCCCAAGCTGGAGAAGGGCAAGAACGACTACAGCGGTTCGGGCAAGAATGACTACACCGACAAGAACCGCAACAAGAAGACTCCAGCTCAGACGCCGGGAAAGAAGAAGTTCCGCAACTTTGGGAAGGCCAAGAAGCTCTTCCACCGCGTCCTCACCGCCTTCGACGACCTCGACCTCAGCGAGGTGGAGGGATGGAGCGACGACGACGGGACGGGTGACCAAGAGCCCAAGGATAGCGGCGACGACTTCTCCGGCATGTGCTTCATGGCCCTCGAGGGCGAACTCAGCGACAGCGAGCTGTACTCCGACACGGACGAGGTATGTCCCTCCTATGACCAACTTAATGAAGCTTTCCTTAAGCTAGGAGGATTTCATGCTAGATCTAGAGCTAGATGTAGCGAGTTGGAGAAGGAAGTAGAGAGACTGTCACGGGAGCTTACTTTACTTATATCTGCTCCCTCCCGTGACGACTGTGATACATGCTGTGCTTTGCTGGGTGATTTGGAGAAATTAAGGACCTCTCATGATAGTATGTCCTCCGAGCTTGATTCTATTAAGGTGGAGAATGTTAGTCTACTTGCTGAGTTAGAGTTGAGTAGGATGGCTGTTACCCTACTTACTACTGATGAGACTACTTCTCCTACCTCATGTGAGGATAAGGACATTGCTGCTAGAGGACCTTATGCCATGCTCCTTGATCTGCCCGAGTCATGTAAAAATTGCAATAACTTGAAGATGAACTTAAAACGGGCAGATCATAAAATTGCTGAGTTGCGTGCTTCTTTACTTGAGCCGATTGACTCATGCTTAAACTGTCCTAAGTTAACCGCTGAACTTGAAGCTGTCTCCAAACAGTTTCAAGATAAGATTGATCATGATAGGAAGTTGGCTCAATATGCGACTAAGGACCCTGTTAGCTCACCATGCATTAGCTGTGATAAACTAAAACTTGAACTCGTTGCTTTGAATGATAAATGTGTGAAGCTAACTAAGGATTTATTAGAGAAGCCATTAACTCTTTGTAATGTGAATGCTGAGAAGGGAGAGAAGCCCCAGGGTAAGGTTGAGACGCTTAGCAACGTGAACCAACCTGCTAGCAGTAGGACTGTCCATTCTCTCTACCGTCACTTCACCGAGCACTAAGATATTAAGTTTTTCCTTTCTCTCTACCGTCGCCGTTCAAACGTCGATGGTATCGTCTCCATTCCTCGTCGCCGTATCCATGTCACCACCTTCATCTCATCGCCAAGATTCTATTTTGCCCATTCGCTAGCCACCTCGCAGCCTACCGACACCATACTGTTCAAAAAGTAATTCTCAGATGTTGTTATCATTTCATGTGATGTCCAAAACTTCAACATACTCGTTCTTCGTCGTCCAAACTCTGAATCCGTTGATTCTTTCTCCTAAATTCATCTACAATCATAATCTATCTCCCAGTATATATTTTATAATTTTCAGAATTTACTTGGATTTTATTTGAATTTATTTTGTTTGGTTCTTCGCGTGTAGACTACGACTATTCTGGAGAGTACGATTTCGACGATTCGCAACATCAGGTCTTCGAGCAAGGCAAGTTACACCTTTGATCATCTTGCTCCCAGTAATTTAAATTATTTATGTTGTTTTTAAAATTATTATGCATGCGTACTTTTATTCAAACCTAGTTTAAATTCGATTTAAATTCTAGTTATACCCAATTCCTTTGTTATGGCCAAATTTGACATTGAACTTCCTATGCCTTGTCACCATAGAGAAAAACCTAGTTGATACATTAGTATTAACTGGACATTTTATAGTAAAGCTTAGCCATGCTTAGAATAATCGTAGGTTGGGATAACCTTTTTCACATAAAATGATAAGCTTTTGAAATGTATTCTTGACTTTGGCGAGTCAAGAAGGATTATAAAATGTTTTTAAATAAAATATAAAAACTTGGTTTAGACTTAGGCAAATGGTTAGAGTGGTGGGTGCTTGCTGGCATGCATTGTTGTTCGGTGACACAATGTTGATTGCCAGGCACAAGGGGTATGTGGTTGGTGCCAAAGTCAGTTAAGGACCGGTCTGTGAGCTACTATTGCAAAGCCCTTTCGTACTACCACAAGTCTGGTATGGGACAGACCTGGCCGAATAATTTGTGAAGTTCCAACTTAATCTCGCTATAGGCTGAATGTGAGCGCGGCGTAGGCCGTGAGAAGTCTCACATGGCACAAGAGGGGGCTCCAACATGTGGATTCATGTTGTGGTGAAACCTTAGTGGCGGCGTGATTATGTTGACAACGGATCATTGTAAAAGCCTTGTCATGATCTCCTGGCCGCACACCTAAGGAAGTGTGTTAATCCGGTGGCAAAAAGGGATGATCATGTCTTGTGGGTAAAGCTGTACAACCTCTACAGAGTGTATAATCTATCCTAGATAGCCGTGCCCACGGTCATGGGCAAGATGAGTAAAGTTTTTCACAGATTAGACTTTGTTTTTTTCAAAATGGTTTATGAAAACCTTATGGATGGATGGAATCCATATGAGATCTTCTTAGAAAAGATCGTCCGGGTGGGATGCCCGTGGATAGGTTAATGTTTGGTCGGAGCCTACACTAACGGTATTATTTTGTTGAAATCTTGTTTATATTTATTGTATCAAATTCAGCTTTTGAATCTACTTACAGTATTTACTTCAATTTCGCTTTATGCTCAACTAACCTTACTATGCCTTCCTTTGTCAATTCATATGCATGCATTAACTCTGTTAAACCTCCTGGTGTAACTTGTGGAGTACTTTATGTACTCATGTTGCTCAATTCATCATTTTTCAGAGGACAGCTTCGGCTTCGGTGAGGATCAGAACGTATAGGCCGCGTCTTACTGTCGTTTGCCTGTGGGCAGGCTCAGTGGGCTTCTTCCACTTTGGTTTATTTCTTCCGCTACTTGTATTTAATTTTGGCTTATGTGCCATTGATGTAAACTTTGGCCATCAGGCCCATATTTAATTAAATAAAGTTTGTCATTGTGCATGATATGTATCCCTGTTACCGCTGTGTGCACTAGCTGATCCTGGACTAGTGCGATTTACACAGAGGGTTTTGGAGTTGTTGCTCTGGGTCCCGACAGCAACGGAGGCCGTCGACGACCGTAATCAACGCCAATCCAACCTGTGAGTTCATCCACCATCCCCTCCACAACCCCATAGAGCAGCACAAAAGCGTGCAAAAGGAAGAAGAAGAGCACATAAGAATTAGGGGCAAACCGTCCTGGAAGTGGAGGCGGCCGGCCGGCTGAAAGCTGTGGCCGGCGAGCTCAAGCCGTAGGGAGTGGCCGAGGCCTAGGGGGTGGGCCGACCCCACGGTGTGGCTTTGGCCGGGCAACGTGGGAGCCGAAGCCGAGGATGGAGGCGCACAAGGCCGGAGGGGAGGCAGCCAATGGCAGGGCCGGCCGGATCTGGCCCTGGCCGGCTAGCCTAGGAAGAGGCGCCGGTGGCGCGCCCCAGCTCCTCGAGCCAGAGCCCCTCTGCGCTGCTGAGAGAGAGAGAGAAAGGGGGGCGTGGAGAAGGAGGAGTGCCCAAGTGGGTGCACGGGGCTGGCGAGCCCCTAGCACTGCCGTGCACCGCCGCGCCACTTGGGGGAGCCCTCGGGCGTATTCGGTGAGAGAGGAGCGGAGGCCGATCAGTGGTGGCCCGGGGCTGGCGAGCTGAGCTCGTCCACGCGTTGACTCCGCACCGCCCGGAGCCGCCGGCCGAGCGGCCGAGAGGAATGGGGGCGTCGCCGAACGAGAGGGAGTGAGTGGAGGGGGCCAGTTTGGCCAAAGGAAATGAGGAGAGAGAGGGCTCAAGTGAAGGGAAAAGAAAAGAAAATGGAAAGGAAAAAAAAGAAGAGGAAGAGACCGGGTAAGAAAGAAACAAAAAGAAAGAAAAGAAAAAGGAAAGAGAGGGGAAAAAAAGAGAGAGAAAGGAGAAGGGAAAAGAAGAGGAAAGAAAAAAGGAAAAGGAAAGAAAAGAAAACAGGAGAAAAAGAAAGATAAAAAAGAGGGGGGTTTTTTGTACCTGCATGTCGAATCCTTAACCCCGAGCATTTTACGCCAGAATCGGGATATGCGTGTACAATCGTCGTCGTTCATTTAATCTCTGGTTTCGTTATGATATGTTAAGTTGGATTTATTGCTTGTTCAGGTGGAGGTCTTGAGTCGACGTCGTCGCCACGTCGCTTCACCCCGCTTGGTTAACAGGCAAGTGCATGGTAGAGCGGTAGTCCGTAAAGTTTATAATTATGCGATGTTTACAAGATATGATAATGTTTCTGCGGAAACACGTTGATTACATGACATGATGCTTAATTATGGATGACAACGATAATGACAATGGGCATGTGCATTTGCATTATGTGCACTCAAGAGTGAGGGCGGTGAGAAAGTCCCTAGCTACGAGTAAAGCTAGCGGACTAATTCGGAGTGCTCTTGAGTAAGACCTACTTCGGTAGGCCTCCACGGGAGTGGAGAGATCCCCGTGCCGATATGGGTGGTCCCAAGATTATGGGTGAACATCGATGGGTGTTCACTCAGCAATATTGGTATTTGCAATGTGATGAGAAAATGTGCATGTAGAGCAGTGTTGCATTGCATTGATGATATGTGAATGTTGGTATATGAGAATGCGTGTGGAGTATGATATGGTTAATGTGGAACCATGAGAATGATGATATGAGCATGACAGTACATGCGGAGTATGTTATGGTTGGTTAGATTGTTTACATGTTTTGATAATGTTTATCATCCTATTATGTACTTGCTGAGTCTTTGGACTCACCCTTACTTTGTTGTGTTTGTTAGGTCACCGCTGAGGACGTCATGCTCGGGCGGGGGTAGCACATGAATCCCTTCACGTACTTGCAGCACCTCACATATCAGATTTTGTTAGTATATGTAATTCCACTAGTAAGCTAGATTAGTTGCTTAAAGAAGATATGGTGTAAGTGCTCTACTTTATGAGTAAAGTAGAGCTTGCTTAAAATGATTAGCGGATGTTTAAAATGGTATTGTAATGCGTTGATGGTAGCACTCTAGGCCTAGAGGATGGGCTGAGTGTTATAATTTTTCCCTTGCATAGTAATCGACAAAGAACTACTTGAAATTTATTAATCATTAGCTCAAGAACCTTTTCCATTACATCCATGTCCAAAATTTCCGGCTTGATCCCAACGCCGTTTCGAGTGATGAGGTGAGGGCCTGCAATTAGGTTCATATAGAACATATTTGTACAAATGAATAGGATATCTAGTATGAAAATGTAAATCTTTTACAGAAAGCTATAGCTTACCTGGCTTACCACCATTCAGAACATTTGCTTCAGCAGGCTCAACTCCATAGATCTGCATGCGCACACTGAACTGAAGATTCAAATCAACACCTGTAATAAAATTTTTCTATCTGGTCTATGTTAGTACCTTAGCATTGCGATTCTTCTCCTTACGGTACTTGCCAATGCCTGTGACAGTGCCACCCTCCCGATCACCATGACGAAAATATCAAGCTATCCAAGTGTGTCCTCCCATATCTCTGGACCAGTTGTCTCATAGTATATCTGCCAATTTTGATCAAAATCATAACTCATAAGAAACAGCAGCCATTGAATTAGTAAGTAATATACTCTACAAGATGAAACTTATGGCTGAACCGAGCTATAGTTTGCTTACATGAGAAGCTTTCCCCAAATAAACTTGACCAATAAACATTTTGCAAATTACAGCAAATATTAGTAGTCTATTACTGCACTCAGATGTTGTACATGGTCAAAATCAAGAAGGGAGGACTACCTTGACATTAGCAGGATTCTCAAACTGCTGGAGCATGAATGCACTAGGATGGTTCTCATACAGCTCGGCTGCCTTCCTCACTGTCCCTTCCATCCCTTTTGTCAGGTCAGTAAGGACCAGCTGTGTTTTATTCAGATTAATATTTCTTATTGTTACGCCTTCGTTCTGCGTGTGGCAGTATATATTGTGCTAACTCCTATAAACAATAAATAAATGTCTGTTATATTAAATCAATGAAACAGTTTTTCATTACTGCTGCTGCTACTACTAAATTACATAACATCGTTTCAATACCACATTACATCGGGGGCGCCACACAGTGCTCACGAGAAGATCAATCACAGCCAACAAGAGGAACGTCCCCGGGAGCCGAATCACAGTGACTCCGTAAGTACGAGGTGTTTCTTTTTTTTCACAATTAGAGTTACAAAAGGTTCGGCTGCGCCGCCTGCTTTCCAGACACAACCCCTTCCCTTTATCTGACCATATGTTAGGCATACACTACAACATATTAAAAACTATGGAAACAGAATGAATAATCAAATGTCAGAGCAGTGTATTCAACGGAAAAAAATCTAGAATATCTAAGTATTCGACCAGAATATATATGCGTGAATATATGTCAGTGAAATGGAGAGAAACAAAGAGAGATACAGAACTAATATTATTCTTTTGTGAATACAGCAGAATTAAACATGTACAAGGAGATGAAACTACACTCACACAGGCATGTGGTGTTATATGGGTGTTGTTCGTGTTAGATCCATCCTCAGAACTGGACGACACAACTCCACACAATTCTTTTTGCGAGGAAATTTTCACAAAATTTAAAGCAACCTTGAGTAGATATCAGAAAAAGAGCAAGAGTAGATTATATCTGAAACTACAATGGAACACCAATTTCTTCTCTATTTGCGATGTGCAAAAGAAGCACGCCCCTGCTGGAGCAGCTGGAAACCATCAACACAACTAGTACCAGCTGGTATAAACAGAACGCGATAAGTAAGAATACATGTAAATCAATCACATAATTTTCAGGCAGCATTGGTATGCTGCTGCATCAATCACACGCAAACTCTGCATCGAGTCTTTTGCAAGAAAGACTCTCACACCATAGGGTTATGTTCTGTGACTGATGGACACACAACACAGTCATAGCTGACCCTCTTATTTCAAGCACACACACAACCACAAACCAAACCAAATAGATGGTACATTAGTCTCATAAGAGACGCACACAAATTGACATCATATCAAACACACCGTTTGGTGGATGCACGCAGCATCAAACACCAATTTATTGTTTAGAAAACACACCAACTTGGCAAGCAAACACTTGGTCCATTGTAGCAACGGCAGCAGTAGCAAGCATCAACACGTCCTTGTCTTACCAACACCAAATCTAATGGTGGCTAGATGGATCATTGAAGACAAAATGAGCAAATAAGCAGCAGATCATGGAGTTTAGTACACAGAGAGATTATATTGCAATTCAGATAGCATGTATATGTATACTTCAATAGTCAGGTCGGTTCACCGGAGAACTGAGCCTCTGGGTAGAGGCTTCTTGTAGTACTGTGAGGGGTGCAAGTCGAAGAGGGACGGGTCGTGTCCGACATGCAGCCCATCCCACTCTAGCTTCCCCCACCAGTCCTTCTCGCAGTCCACAACAGGGCGGCTGTGTCGACCGACGGCCGGGAGGCGCCTGAGGCCCCAGCATCCCCTGACCCTTATCATCTGGAGCATGGGTGCGGACATCTTGACTGGGGAGCATATCTGCTGCAGACTGGGGAGATCATGCAGGTGGATGTGCTTCAACTTTGGGAATTCTAGTATACCTTTCGTAGCTATGTAGTATTCCACGGTGAAGACCTGCCTGAGATCACCACAATAGATGATGTGGAGGGTCTCCAAATTGGGAATATATGAGTACCACAACAGATGGAGGACAAATACGAGCCTTGGGCAGTAGTACAGGTGTATGCTCCGCAGAGACTGGGGAAAGCCCCAAGTTCTTTTGCTCCAAATGGAGTGGGCCATCAGGAGATCAGCTGCCCAAAAGGTCTCTAGTTTTTCAAAGCAATAGCCAACGTAGTTAGTGGTGAAGACAGTGTGCAGCTTGGGGCATCTCTCGACACGGCACCGCTTGAGATGACGCCATACAATTTGCTCCTCTTCAATGGACGTCATGTGTTCAGGGATCACAGTGGTGATGGAAGAATTGTCGTGCACATGCAATGACTCGACCTTGTTCATCACAAGGATGATAGCCTTGATGCCTTGCACACTCTCCAAGTTTTTAGTGTAGCTAATTCTGTCTCCAATCTCCAGATGGTTATCCAATGGCTGAAACTGCGGATGAGCATTGCTGTTGTTATGATCACTAGTTATATTGTCAATAGTGACATCAGCGTAGATGCTGTAAGAAGGAGTCTTGTCCTTGTTGCACCTATGTCCATTATCTTCACGGGTACAAGATATGCAGAGATTTAGATTAAATCCATCAGTGATCCAGCAAAACTGTGTGCCATTTCTTAGTACCAACAACCGAACAAATCTAATGCCCATCATAGAAACAAATGCTTGATAATATTCCTGTTGTAACATCGTAGAATGAGGTGATATTTTTCTGACCTCTTCTCCTCCTCGAGTGTCAATGCATAGCACCCTTAGTTGGGGCATTCCCTCTTCTGGCCATAGGATTGCGCGGAGCTTCTCACATCCCAGCAAAATCATTTGTTGGAGACGTGTGACCTTCACCACCTGATCTTTGAGGTCAAGTGTTTTGACTGATGTACGTGAGAGGTCTAGCTCCTCAAGGTTCGGCAGTGACCCACGCAATCTGAAGTTCACCAATCTTGCACAGCCAACCAAGGAGATACGTGATATTTTAGCTGCCTTGTTATGTTCCTCTCCTGCTCCTGCGTCTAAGTTGAATGATTCAAGAAATGGGGGGAGTCCTTCCGGGCCAACATGATTTAATCCAACACAACCATCTAGAACCAGTGTCTTGAGCCCAGTTGCTCCTGATAAGCTTGGCAAAACTTGCATGGTGCTATTCCCAGATAGGTTGAGGAGCTCCAACTTCCCCATATCTGTGAATTCATCCATATCACCTGTCTCCCAAGGTCATGTAGGCTCAATTACTTGAAGCTTGCGAAGGTTCCCCAATCGTCTCCATGAAAGATTGCTGCGCCAAATCCTTCCGTTCTTTAAATGTACCTCCCTAATGTTTGCAGCCATTTGCTCCATTATTTCAGGGGATAAAGCTAATTCCCAATCCATGTAGCATATGTCTAGCACCCATAAGCTCTGAAAGAATTCCATTGTTGGTCTCTGTTGCTTCTCCTCTGTTCTCGTGGTTGATCCTTGCAGCTATCTAATCCGAGGAACCTTAAGCTGCGGCAACAATGGAAAGGAGGTGAAGCAAAGCTGAAGATACAACGGCATAATTTGAGCACACGAAGTTTGTTTGATTGATGAAACATATCATCAGGTAATGATGCTAATGGAGGATCGGATCCAATGTCAACTGCAAGGAAAAAGGACGTTGACTCTGGAGGCACAGTCCGGACGTTGACAAGGAAAATCCAACGATTTGGAGGAGTCCACAGCTCATCACCAAAAGAGGGTAACCTATTAGATGAGTAGTCCTCCAATCGCAACTCTTGATGCAGAGCAGTAGCAGCATCCCATGCTTCTTCGTTGTTGTCCTGGCCTCCTTGTATTATCCCATCGCAAACCCAATAGTTGAAAGCATGCATAGCCCAATTGTAGTCCATCATGTTGCCACCCTTCGAATTCAACGCCAACAGATACAAGCAACACTCTGTAGCTATTTCAAGGGTGACGCCCGGCTTACCTGTGTACCGAGCAATTTCCCTAGCCTCTTCTCGTAGTAAAGCATTGGCATCTGAAGGATAATCCATATAAAGATAAAGATGTGAATCATTCACTTGTTCTTTTAATTCTGGATTGAGCCGAAGCCTTCCTCTGAAGGTCCACAGCACATATTGAACATTAGGGCTTAATCTCTCTTGCCGAGGAATGCCACAATTGGCTAAGTTAACCGTGTTGTCACTTCCATTGTGAAAAATCACCAAACAACTTATGTCACGTAGAATTTTATAGATCTCTCTAGCAACATACTCTATCTCTTCTCTAGAGCCCTCATCTACCCCGCTGAAGTCATCCTCCTTGTCTTGCATATCAAGAACTGCCATTACATGTTGAGGAAGCTTTATGTCCTCCGCGATTGCCCTCTGGAGTGCTTTTGGGCTTTTCCACCTGGAGAAATCGATGTGAATGATCTTATCGAATTTCTCGCTCAGAGAGTTCAGACAGCGTTGGGCTATAGCTCTAAGCACCGCAGAAGCACCCAGTCCGCTCCATCCATCCCAGTACGTAGCAGGGTATGCTCGTGTCCTCCAGTATATAATTGGTTATCTGTTTTACCGCTTCCTCGACGCTGCCCGATGGAATCACCTGCATTAATTGGTGGCAATTAGTTGAGGTCACTTCACACATGCACATGCAGAGCAGTTTTTATCTAGTAACGTTTATTGCCTCCTTTTCTTATTAAGACTTGATTTCTAGTAATTTCGCTACCGATTAATTTTTGTACTTGATTTTCTTAATGAATCTTTTTGCATCAATTTTTGTTCGGTTAACTGTAGACTATCTATGTGACTCTGCAGCATCTTCAACATAACATTAATTTTCAAGATCCGATACAACGCATCTGTTGAAGTTGATCCGAATTTGTACCGTATCCGTATATGATGTTTCATCGATTTATGACAGACGTGATATGGTAGGTGCATATGATGTTAATCTATAGCAACCGACTCTGAGTCGGTTTTCTCTCCATATGACTCGGTTCCCTCACCCTATATATGTACCCCAGTAGCTCATAGAAAGAGTAAGCGCTCTGTTGTAATCTCTTATCATTATAGTGATTTTCCTTCAAACGTCTATGAGTTTTTCTCACAAGAATTTTTCACGTAGAAATTCGTGTCACTCGTCTTTATTTTTCTATGTATTATTTGTAATAAGTGGTATTAAAACACATGAGATTGAGGCTTGAGAGATCTAGAGAAAAAAATCCATCAAATAGGTATCCGTGCGTCTCGCGTGTTCGCTCAATCCGTGTCGTATCTGAAGCCATCATCATTCGTCGCCATCCGCTGAATCCGAAGCGGTTCACGTCGTCGTCTCTGAAGCAAAAATCACACGGCGTTTCTCCGTCCTCGTCTTGGTTCATGAGCAGCGCAAGATAAAAGACGCAGCGCACGACCATTGAGAGAAGCATCGGACGACAGAAGAAAAGGAGCAACACAGCAGCATGAACCAGAAGAAAAGTGGCCGTGATCGACGACCAAAGCAAAAGCCAGCAACAGCGCGCGTCGCCTCCTACCTCGGTCCGAGCAGCGTCTGGCAGTACAATCATGCAAGCCGTCTGGTCAAGCTCTTGGATCGGCGCCAAATTCAAGACAGCAAAACGCAGAACAATAAAGCACTAAAAAGCGGCACGGAAACTAAGTCAAGAAGAAAAGAGAGCAGCAAGCTTTTTTTTGTGAAAATTGCTAAATGCACACAGGAAGTATACCAGGATTTTTCAACTGCAGGAATTTTGCTAGGTACACACAAATTCGTAGCAGCAAAACTTGGATGTCTTCTGCATGGCGACTCTGAAGTATGATATTTCGCTGTTGGATCGCAACACGAGGTTTTCTCTATAGCAATCAAGATGCGAGTTATTTTATCACAGCTTGATTTTGGATTATGCGCTTTTAGGGATCGACAAGATATCAACCACATTATCCACTAATGAGAAGCAATGTAAAGATCGTAAGATCTTATCTCAAATTCATCTTCATCTATCAAATAATATTTTACATGAGGTTATGAAGGAGAAATCCACCACCGCATTATGACTAAAGTTATAGCAGATTTGCATAACCAAGGACCTAACCAGCAAGATGCATTTGAAGCAGAAGCTTTATTCCTACAAGATAGCGGAAGGAGTTTCATTGTTGAACCATCTCACAGCTTTCAAGGAAGTTATTGCAGACCTCAAGGCTATAGAGGTAAAGTATGATGATGAAGATTTGGGTCTTATTTTACTATATTTTCTGCACAGTTCATACTATACTTTTAGAGATACTATTCTATATAGCCAAGACATTCTTACTCTCAGTGAAGTTTATGAAGCTCTGTATGCTAAAGAAAAGATGAAACTTATAGTTCCCGGTGAAAGTTTCAGTACGTATGCAGAAGGTTTGTCTGTTCGCGGCAAGCAATACGAGAAGAGTTCGAAAGGCAATTCAAGAGGTAGAAGCCAAAGCAGATATAGAGGCAGATCTAAATCCAGGAATAGGAAGTTATGCAGGTATTGCAAGAAGGATGGTCATAATATATCCGAATGCTGAAAGTTGCAGAACAAGGAGAAGAGGAATAATAATTTCAAAAAGGATCAACAAGAGGATGAACCCAGAGCCACCGTTGTCACCAAAGAAGGTTTTGATGGAATGTTCTCATTGCTTTTGCCGGTAATTCCAAAACTGACAATGAATGGATTCTTGATTCAGCCTGTACTTTCTACATGAGCCCGAACTATGAGTGGTTCATTACCTATGGAGCTACGCCAAGTGGATCTGTATTAATGAGTGATAATACACCATGCAAGGTTGCAGGCATTGGTTCTATCCAGATTAAAATGTTTGATAGCACCATTAGAATTTTATCGGATGTTCATCATATTCCGAATTCGAAGAGAAATCTTATCTAATTGAGTACTCTTGATGCTAAATGGTACAAGTATTCAGGTATAGGTAGAGTTATGAAGGTCACCAAGGTTCTTTTGTTATGATGAAGTGTGATATAAAGGCTGCTAACTTATATCATTTGCAAGGCACTACAATTTTCACGTAGTATTGTTGTTACCTCAAATAAATCATTCGATTTTGATGCTACTAATCTTTGGTATATGCGTCTAGAGTATATGAGTGAAGCTAGAATGATGCAATTATGCAAAAGAGAATTTCTTGATGGTCAAAGGATCGATAAGTTAAAGTTTTCTAAACATTGTGTCTTCGGCAAGCAAAAGAGGGTGGAATTTAGTACGGTGACTCACTCTACAAAAGGTATATTGGATTATGTTTACTCTAATTTGTGGGAAGAATCTTGCGTTCCATCACTTGGAGGTGTAAGCTACATATTGATCATCATTGATGATTACGTAAGAAGAGTTTGGGCATATTTCATCAAGCACAAAATGGATGTATTCAAGACATTCAAGGAGTGAAAGATTATGATTGAAAAACAAATAGGCAAGTATGTCAAGAAGATAGGCACCAACAATGGCTTAGAGTTTTGTTCAGGAGAATTTGAAACTTTATGCAAGTCAGAAGTTATTGTAAGACATTATACCATTCTAAACACTCCTCAACAAAATGGTGTGGCCGAACGCATAAATAAAACCATCATAGAGAAGGTATGTTACATGTTATCAAACTCTGAATTATTTAAGAGTTATTAGGCTGAAGCCGCTTCCACTGTCTGTTATTTGATTAATCGGTCACCCAATTTGGCTATTGATAAAAAGAATCCAATTGAGGTATGGTCTGGCTCTCCAGTAGATTATTCAAACTTAAGAATATTTGGTTGTCCTGCTTATACTCATGTCAACAACGGTAAATTAGAGCATAGAGCAGTTAAATGTATTTTCTTTGATTATAAAATTGGTGTGAAAGTATATAAATTGTGAAATCTTGAAACTAGAAAGGTGGTTATTAGTAGAGATGTTACTTTTGATGAGTCTGCTATGTTTCATGATAAACCATTGATGTTCCCGTTGAGAAGCAATCAAGTGTTCAAGTGGAGCATATTATTGATTCAGAATCCACACCAGAAATCAACGAGGAAAATATTTCAGAAGTTTCTATTGTTGCGCCACCAACACAACGTTCCATTGCAGTTAATAGAGAAAAGAGGAACATTTAGCCTCCCAAGAGATTGATTAAAGAAGCCAATATTGTGTTTATTGTTTAAATATGACAGAAGAAATTGAAGGTACTACAGAACCTTCATCTTATTCAGAGGAAATCTCTTCTAGTGATTCAGAAACATAGATGACTGCCATGCATGATGAGATCGAATCTCTTGATAAGAATGACACTTGGGAGTTGGTCAAGTTACCAATTGAGAAGAAACATATTCGTTGTAAATGGATCTTTAAGAAAAAAGAAGGCATTTCACCAACCGAAGAGGTTAGGTATAAAGCAAGGCTAGTTGCCAAAGGATACAACAAAATTCTATGTATTGATTTTATAGATGCCTTTTTTCCTGTTGTGAAACATAGTTGTATTCGCACTTTACTCAGCATTGTGGCTATGCATGATTATGAGCTTGAACAATTAGATGTAAAACCCACATTCTTACATGGGGAATTAGAAAAAGATATTTATATGGAGCAACCGGAAGGCTTTGTCATTTCGGAAAAAGGAGAATTTTGTTTGCAAATTGAAAAAATCTCTTTATGGTTTGAAGCAGCCACCTAGACAATGGTACAAGAGATTTGATTTCTTTATAATATCTCATGATTTTAAAAGATCCAATTATGATAGTTGTGTTTATTTGAAGATTGCTAATGGTTCAGATATTTATTTGCTCCTATATATTAATGATATGTTGATTGTTGCAAAAGACAAGGCTGAAATTTCAAAATTGAAGGCACAATTAAGTAGTGAATTTGAGATGAAAAGTCTTAGTGCAGCAAAGAAGATTCTTGGTATGGAAATCATCAGAGACAGACAGTTTGGCAAATTATACCTAAGTTAAAAAGGGTATATTGATAAATTTCTTCGTCATTTTAACATGCATAAGGCCAAACCTGTGAGTACTCCTTTAGCTGTATATTTCAAACTTTCTTTAGCGTCATGTCCACAATCACATGATGAAGTCAAGTACATATCTAGAGTTTCATATGCGAGTACAATTGATTCACTTATGTATGCTATGGTATGTTCTCATCCCGATTTATCTTAATCATTGAGTGTCGTTAGTAGATACATGGCTAGTCCTAGAAAAGAGCATTAGAAAGCAGTTCAATGGATTTTCAGATATTTGCGGGGCACATCTAATGCTTGTTTACAGTTTGGGAAGACTAGAGATGCACTCATTGGTTATATGGATTCTGATTTTGCTGGAGATTTGGATAAAAGAAGATCTCTCATTGGTTTTGTGTTCACTGTTAGAGGGTGTGTCGTTAGCTGGAAAGCAAATTTGCAAACTACCGTTGCCTTGTCTACTATAGAAACTAAGTATATGGCTATTTCTGAAGCTTGTAAAGAAGTCATTTGGCTAAGAGGTTTATTTACTAAGCTTTGTGGACGTACATCTTGTATTACAATATTTTGTGATAATCAAAGTGCTATTTGCCTACAACAGATCAAATGTTCCATGAGAGAACAAAGTACATTGGTATTAGGTATCACTACATTCAAGATGTCATTACTCAAGGTGATATTAAAGTCTGCAAGATGAGTACTCATAATAATCTAGCTGATATATTGACAAAGCCACTTCCTACATCTAAGTTTGGGCTTTGCTCAGACTTAGTTAGCATTACTCACTAGTCCATGGGACGTTCGACGCTCAAGATATACATACTGGTTTTATTGGAGGAGTTTATTACATTCTTCAACTACTGAAGGAAATTCGGCTAAAGGTAGAAACTGTTGAAGTTGATCTGAATTCGTACCGTGTCCATGTAGTACACTTCATCGCCTCATACCCGACGTGGCATGGCAGGTGCATGCACATGTTATATCAGACATGATGTCAATCTGTAGCAACTGATTCTGATTCGGTTTTCTCTCTGCGTGAGACTCGGTTCCCTCACCCAATATATGTACCCCAGTAGCTCATAGGAAGAGCAAGTGCTCCATTATAATCTCTCCTCATTATAGTGATTTGCCTTTGAGCGTTCGTAGTTTTTCCCACAAGGGTTTTCCACTTAAAAATTTGTATCTCTCATCTCTATTTTCTGTGCATTATTTACAACAAAATCTTAATTGGCATGCATTGTACTTTAAGATGATCGTACATCGACAGTTAGCAATGCGATAGGTTTAGGTGGTGGCTCTTGGGAGGGCTTAGGCTTTAGATTTCGTTGCTATAGTAACTAGCTTTTAAACTGTGTGTTTTTCAAGATGGATTTATATGTAGATTGTAGTAGCACTATACTAAGTTTAGCTATATCGATCAAAATCACATACAACTATTTTTTCCTACGTACTATCTCTCACGAACAGCCAAAATTCAAAAATTATAAGCCAAAGTCACAGTCCAAAAGAACCCACCTAAATGATTTGGTACGATTTGGTGATGAAGCGCGCTAGACCAGATATCACTATTTGCATTTCTACGAAATGTTGCCCTCTTGAATTATAGTGTATTCCAAGATTATGGACTTGTATACCACAAAACTCACTAATAAGAAAACTACTCTGCTTGGTGAAAATAGCATGCAGATATATGTAGAAAAATACCCTTTTAGGCATGGCGAATTCCTTTATGAATGCCCAGCAAACTCAAGAAGCTCCACAAATCTAGCCCATCCGCACCTCCGGATGGATCTCCCTTTGCTAGCACCAACAAGAACATATAACATTGTTACCAAAACTAAGTTGCGAACATGAGCAAGAGGAATCTTAGTACCTTAATTGGCAGCTACATATTCCGTGCTGAAGAAAGATGTGTAAGTCAGGTGAAGGAGGAAGAACGGAAATTGCGGAGCAACTATCAATGGTGCTAGCTTACGTATGGTCTTACTGATTGCTTTGTGTTTGAGCTTTGGGGTGCTTTTACTAAAAGCAAGAATGCTTCTTTCCTTGGGGTTGGAGCTAAAGAACAAAGATGGGTTTGTCGTCAGATCCACTATATAGTTATTGGGGTCATGCGACCCTAATAGGATTTTCTAATTTTCTATTATAGTCAGCGGAATCAAGTCTCAGACTATCTGGGCTGTAACCCGAACCTGGCAACTAAAACCCATGAAAAATTCATGAAAAATCACAAAAAAAAAAAACAGAGTTAGCCCAAGAGTTGGCCTAAGAGCAGCTGGCTCAGCCTGAGGCTTGGGCTTAGATTGGTTTCGCTCCTGATTATAGTGTATTCCAATATTAAGGACTCGTATTTTAAAGAAGAGTGATAGGTATATATACGACAAAACTCACTAACAAGAATACTCCGCTTCATGAAAATAGCATCAGCCCTCTTGAATTATAGCATGCATATATGCATGTAGAAAAATGTAACATCCCAAAATTTTGAATTTGGACACGTGTAGCCCCTGAGTTATTTGGAATGAAATTTCTTGAAAATTTTGAATTTTATGGTGTTTCTTAAATTTTGGTTAAGGTTCCAAAAATCGAAGAAAGTCATGAAAAATAAAACTAATATTAGTAAGCCTTAAAGGAAATATGGAAATAATAGAAATCCATAATTTTGAATTCGAATATGAAAAGATGATCCATCAAAAGGAGGGAGGAACTTGAATTAAAATATAAAATTTCATTTTGGAAATAGTAGCATAAATAGCAATAAAAGTAAATGAATAAAATACACACACACACACACACACACACACACACACATATATATATACAAATTGTGCATATGCAAGAAAGAGTTTAGTAATATAGGAAATAGAAATATGAAAATTAAGTGAGCAGAAAAATGGACAAAATATGAAATATATGTATATATGTGCGTGTGTGTATAATATATGCATGCATGCACAACATAAATGGGTAAATAAAATAAAAAAAGAAAGAGGAGCTTTCAGCCGGCCGAATCGGCCCGGCCCATTTTCTCTCCCTCCTCCTTCCTCTTGCTTTGGCCGAAGCCATGCCATCGCCACCCGATCATGCTCGCCGGCCACCGTCGCCAAGGACACCATCTTCCTCCCCACCGCAGCGCTGACCTATTACATCACCCCGGCCGGCTCGCCAGCGAAAACGGCCACCGCCCCGTCATTACCACCGTCGCCCACTGTACAGCACCCCCATCCACAGTTTTCCCCTCGTCCCATTGTGTCACCCAGCCACGCGGCGCAAACTCCTTGCTGCCCAGCGCGCGCGACGCAAAGCTGCAATGTCGCACCGCGTTGTCACACTCAAATCTCCCCAAATCCTGCCGCAACGCCGTCGCCCGTTGCGAGCCTCACCCCACCGCCTATAAAGCCCGTGCGACCCTCCACACTCATCGCCACACCCGTTTCCACCTCCTGTCCCGAGCGATCGAGCCCCCAAGCACCATAGTCACCAACGAGCCTCTTTCGTTCCCAAAGCTGGCCGAAGCACTCGCCGTTGATTGGAGCCACGCCGCTCAAATTGCCGCCAGCTGAGGCTTCCTCAAGGTCTCCCGATGACTTCTCAGCCACAACCCGACCTCCCCATCGTCTCTGCACCGTCGCCGGCGCTTCCTCCTTTTCACCTCCGTCGTCGCATGCCACCAGCTCACCGCCGGCTTCCCCTAGCTGCCCTGACCCCCAAGGTAGCTTCCTGCCCACACGTAGATGCTACCGTAGTAGTGAATTGGATTCTGGTGCCCTAGATTGCCCTAGTCTCTTCCTCCCAGTTTTGTCGTCACCATGATCGCCGTCGACGGCCACTCCGGCCAAATTGGTCAGCGAGACCCCGGCCAGAGGTAGGCGCGGGCGTGAGCAACCCATTTTGGGGATGCCCACGACCGACCGCCGCTTCCTCCGCCGGTAGCGAGCTCGCTGTTCCTCGGCCGGAGGAAGACGACGCTGTGCTGGTCGTTAAGACATCATTAATGCTAATGATACCTGATTAACAGTTAACCGACTGTCATTAATGCTGATACTGGTTTATTACTCCAAACCTCTCACTGACATGTGGGCCATACCTCTTTAATGAGCACAGTAACTGGCCCCACCTGTCACTGACACAGAGTAAGGAAAAAAATAAAAGGAAAAATAAAAAATCTGTTGTGGGTCCCACCTGTTAGAGTTTTATTATTTTTCGGATTTAATTGAACTGAGAACTTTAAATGGGCATAACTTATTCATTTTAACTCCAAATTGAGTGAAACAAATTTCTACATTCATCTAAATTCAATATCTATCCAATGGAACTAAAATCATGATTTTTGAAGCTCATTTGAAATTTTTGTGAGATTTTGTTTGGTTTGCTAATTTTTATCCAAATTTTCACGCATCGGAAAAATATCGTACAAAGCCCAGGAGGAGGAAACCAAAGCCAAAGCAAACTTCAACAGTCAAGACCAAGACACCGGTGATCAAGGTGAGTCAACACTTTGATCATATTTGAACCTACATTTATGCAAATTTAATTCGGTTTTAAACTATCGACTTGCATGCTGTTATTTTATGTGACAATTTATGTTCGATTTTAAGTTGCTAGCTATACACCCATTATTGCACTTGTTAAAATTACTCTCCTTGAAACCCTTGGATGTATGAGACTTGTCACCCTAGCGAAATTATATTGCTATAATCTTTCAAAAATAAGTCCAAACTATTCGCTATGTTTAGTATTGCTTAGATATTCGGGGGCATCAAAAATGCCCCAACACATTACCTTTAACTAAGACAATCTGATTTGGGAGGTTGTATTGGAAAAGTTTGAGTATATTTGCTGAGGATATTTTATGTTCCTAAAAAACCCCCAACTTGCTTACTTATCTAGGCGGACGGTTTGAGGGTGTGAGTGGTGCAGTGGAAGCACAAAATGGATAGTGGTAGAACCATCCAGATAACCCTAAGGGCCGAATCTTGTCATGACCTCCTGTGTAAAATAAGTACAACCACAAGCTGGCAAATTGTAGACAAGGCTAACTAATTTGCATCAACTTAGTAAGGGTTGCGCCGGTATGACTACGGGCGGGCAGAGGATGGCCACATGCTCCGACGTGACGGCACAAGAGGGGGCTCCTGGAAGGGTGGTCGTACCCCGAAGGGAGCGAAACCTTAGCGGACGTAACACTGCTAGGAGAAATGCATTGTAACAGCCTTGTGATGATCTACTCAACCGCATGGCTAAGGAATCATGTGGGGCAACGAGCATATTATCTCTTGTGGGAAATGTGTGCAAACTCTGTAGAGTCAAAACTATTCGAATAGCCGTGCCCACAGTTAAGGGCAGACATAGGAACCTTACTAGATATAGTTCTATTTCAAAATACTTTATGGGAGGGATTGGAAAAGAGGAGGGCAGTGGTAGTGCCCTAGTTTGAATTGCCCTGGGTGTCGTCCCAGTGATAAGGTAGGCGGATATAACGCTGAAAGTGAATATATGGTGCGGATGCCATGTAATGGTGGATGGAATTTGTATCGCTAATATGATGGTCTTATCTCGTTATGAGTTTAAAATTGCTAGGTCTTAGGAACTTTTTAAGTATTGTATTTAAAAGCAATTTATGGCAAAACAAAATAAACCTGAGCCTTCCCTTGATAAGCCGTGCATGTTAACTATTGCATACTTTGTGTTGGCTCGCTGAGCACGGTGGATATGTGCTAACATTCGCATTACCCAATCAGAAATCGGAAACCAGGATCACTATGCTCACGAGGATGCCCCTGCTACTGATGGAGGAAACACCGAAGGAAATTAGGACGACTCCTGCGCTTTTGGGTCCTAGGCAAGAAGGCTCGATAGAGATTGTGTGCACATATATTATCTAGGATTAGATGTTATATGTTGCACACATTACTCCCCAGTCGCTTGCCTGTGGATATAGTCTTACTTTTGCTTCCGTTTCCGCTGTTTTTATTGTGATGTAGACATTTGGCATGTTTGGCCCTTATGTAAACTATCGCCCGACGTGGTGCAATGTAAACTCTGATATGTAATATTAAGTTTTATGCGATATATGACTTAATGTAGCAATGTACCTGTGTGCACTATCTACTGATCCAGGGAATAGTGCAGTAAATCACAGTGGATTTTGGATTGAGAAATCCGGGTCCGACAAAAAAATACCCATTCAGGCATGGTGAATTCCTTTAAGAACGCCCAGCAAACACAAGATGCTCAGCAAACACAAGATGCTCCACAAATCTAACCCATCCAAACCAACCACCAGATGGATCTTGTAACATTTTAAAAATAACTCTCTAGAGGACTTATGCATAATTAGATAAAAAAAGATACGTGAAAATATGATGCTTTGGATTCTTAGAGAGAAGTCGTTTTCGTGAAACAAGCGTATAGGAGGAGTTAGAGATTAATCGAAGTCATACCGTGATAAAGATGAGTCGTGTGGGACAAAAGATCCAAAAGCCCTAGTCACTTTTTTCCTGGCGCCGCACACAAACTTTGCCCACGCGCCGGCGTTGCTCAACGCTGGCGCTGCAGCATCGCCCACATTCCATCGCCAGCCTCCCATCGATCGCCACGCACCAGCAGAAGCGCCCGCACGTTGCGTGCGTCGGCCCGGTCGCTCGCCTGCCGCGCTTTGCGTGCGTTGGCCCGGTCGCTCACTTGCCAGCAACATGCCTTCTCCTATCCACAAGCGCATGCACGCGCGTGCTGGCGCCACTGGCTATTGCCGACTTGGGCTGACGAGTGCCAACCAAGGGAAAATCAAGGGGAAAAGTAGAGCAGCGGCCCAGCAAAAGATCAGGAGGGTGAAGGAAAGAAAAGATGAGGAAGAGGTCGTGATTTTAGAGTTCTTCACCAGGGTAACTATCTGGACTTTTTCTCTCTAGTTAGCCAATTTCAGTATGGATTAGAGTGAGGATTAGCAAGTTTAGTAGATGTGTTTGTTTGACATAATTTTCAGTTGAATTCGGGCATTGTATAGGCATAATAAGAAAATATCATCTACTAGATAGTTTTAAAGGATTCGTTAACTTTCTGTAGAGTGCTTAATCATGTTAATTCATTGGTTAGATTAAGAGTTATAATTTTTTTAAGTTTGCTGTCTGAAAAGTTATCGTCTTTTGGCAGCACTGTGGTAAACTGTAGATTAAAATTACTAAATAGAATAATTAGGGTTTTTACTCTATAATGAAAATGTAGATAACTGTTTGAATATTTCATAGAGTCTAAGAACACGAATTTTGGTTGGCTAAATTAGAAATTATGGTTTTGGGAATACTGCTATCACAAAATGTTGTTGCTGGATGCAGTCATGGAAACTATTAAATTGACTTGGTAGATGACAAAATTGAATTTTGGGCATAACTAGAAAGAGGTAGCTAACTTCTATCGATTCTTAAAATGCTATGTTTACTATATTTACATGTGTGGATTAATAGTTATGAAATTACTAACCCTACTGTCCAGAAGATGATAAAATGGTCTTAGTTAAAAACGGGAGGTTAAATGATTTAATAAGGAATTGTGGCCAACTAAGAAATTGTAGAAAATTTTGTGTAGTTTCTAGAACTGGTGTGGTTGCTATATTAGGGCTTAGGAGTCGAAACTAATGTTAATTATAATACCGGGACAGCAAGGGGTGGCTGTCTGGTAAAGAGGGAGTATTGCAGATTTGGGAAGCGGGTAGGGGCGATGTTGTTTAATTGTTGTTCTTGTACTACTGTGGCTTGTTATTGAGATTGGGCATTTACTGTAGGAGGAGTGGCATCGAGTTTGTTGTCATCTTCTAATCAAACCGTTTCTCGCAACTAAAAAAGACAAATACATGGTAGGATGGTATTTGAGTATTTTTAGTTGTCGTTATTTCGAATAAATATTTGTCGTGATAATTCACATGATTATATTTGTTATTATAATGCTCATATGTTTATGGTAGAATGATAATAATGATGATTATGGTTAAAATGATGGTTATGACAATTGATTATTGCTTATAATTAACTAATGAAAGATATAATCATTGCATTGCATGTTAAGTATTTATGTGACAAAGAGGTAACATATGTGGCCCTTTAAAGCCTAATTTGTGTGGGCGACCCACAGGAGTGGGTAGAGAAAGACTTATTTTGGTAGGCACCCCATGGGAGTGGAGAAATACCTACTTCGGTAGGCCTTCCGGGAGTGGAATTGAGACCCTATATGAAAAAGAACATGGCAAGAATGGTTCATCGATGGATGAACATTCAGGTATATCGGTATAAGCAAAAGAAGAGAAGACACGATCATTGCATTCATGAAAAGATAAATGAAATAATGAGACATATGTATGGAACTTGATGAAAATGAATATGTGAAGTTGAGATAACGGTAAATAGATATGAATTGTTAATTTGATGTTTACCTCATTTATTATTATATTATGTACTTACTGAGTCGTTGACTCATTCTTACCTTGTTGTTGTTTTTTATGTGCTCATTGATAATATGCATGGACAGGATATAGCACAAGTTGATATTGCACTTCATAACTCTTTCTTTCATGTAGTAATCAATCATTTAATATCTAAATAAAACTAGATTGTCTATGCAATATTTAGATGAATAATGACTCTCTTTAGCATATAATGGTTTTTTTATTGTTGCTACTTGATAACTCCCTTTGGTTAAAGTTATTGTTGATCAATATTATTGTCAATTAATTGGTCCATCTTAATATCAATCAATGATTTCCGTATTGCTGAAATTTATATATTCATGATTATGTTGAGAAATTACTTGTAGCCTAACTGTTGGTAATATATAATTAATGGTTTAAATTGACAGTATTTGTAGTTGTAGATACTATTTTGGACTTTTTTTTTTGTTAAGCCAAGGTGTTACGGATCTCCACTTGCTAGCACCTACAAGAGCGTATTAGTTATGTTTGTGAATCAACATTGTTAGTCTACTTGTTATTTTGAAAACTATGCTGTGAACAATTAGCATGAGCAAAAAGAATCTTATAGTACCTTAATTGGCAGCTACATATTCCGTGCCGATAAGATAGCAGAAATATTGCTGTTGTTTCCTCCCAGAAGAAAGATGTTTATGCACATATGTCAAGTGAATGAGGAAGAACGGAATTGGAGAGCAACTGTCAATGGTGCTAGCTAGTTGCAAATTTGCAAATGAGCTCTTCCGTATGGTCTTACTGATTGCCTTGTGTTTGAGCTTTGGGGCGCTTTTACTAAAAGCAAGAATGCTTCTTTGCTTGGGGCTGGAGCTAAAGAACAAAGATGGGTTGTCGTCCTGGTAAAGTTACTTGATGGCTCCAAAGTGAAAAAGAGCGAAGTATTTGTATACATGGCATGGTAATTAAAACTAGTGATACATATTTAGAAAAAATAAGTTCAAGAAAGAGTAATAAAATGACTCAAATACCCATCACATAACACATGAGTATTATCCGTGTTAGGGTGTCCCGATAGCCTCCTGTCGCACCGTGAAGCACATGGGATGTCTCAACATATACATGACACTGACATTCAGTATAAACTGACAATGATCATTCAAAAAATAAACCGGATGGTTACCACACTTTCTCTGTTGCGACCAAATCGATCTCCACAAGTTAGGCAAAGTTTGACTGTGCAATTAACGTCTAAGATAAGTAGACTAGAGAGTAAATTACGACATGACACAAACTATGGTTTGAACCAAACCATCAAATCAAGCTTGCCTAAATGTGGCCCTCTTGAATTATATTGTATTCCAATATTAAGCACTTGTATTTTAAAGAACAGTGATGGGTAACTTTTCTTTTTCCCTAGCGCCGCACTCCAACTTTGCCCACACGCCAGCACTGCCCAACGGCAGCACTCGCTCCAGCGTCGCCCACATTCCATCGATCGCCACGCGCCAGCAGAATCGCCCGAGCGTTGCGTGCGTCGGCCCGGTCGCTCACCTGCCGCGTGTTGTGTCCGTTGGCCCGGTCGCTCGCTTGCCTGCACACGCCTTCACCTGTCCGCAAGTGCATTGCACGCGCGTGCTGGCGCCACCGGCTATTGCCAAGTGGGCTAAAGAGTGCCAACCCAAGGGAAAATCAAGGGAAAAAGTAGAGCAGCGGCTGGGCAAAAGATCAAGAGAGAAAAGGAAAGAAAAGATGAGGAAAAGGTCACGATTTTGATTTTCTTCACCGGCTAATGATCTGGACCTTCTCTATCTAGTTTTTCAATTTTAGTAGAGAAAAAGAGTCAGGATTAGAAAAAGAATTAACAAGTTTCACGTCAGAGGCTTGATTAGTAGATAGATTTGTCTGCCATAATCTTCAGTTGCAAATTTGGACATTATATGGGCATAGTAAGAAAATGTCATCTACTAGATAATTGTTGAGGATTTTGTTAGCTTTCTGTAGATTGCTTAATCATGTTAATTGATTGGTTAGATTTTAAGAGTTATGATTTTTGTAAGTCTGTTGTCTGAAAAGTTGTCATCTTTTGGCAGCATCGTGGTAAACTGTAGATTAAAATTATTAAATGGAATAATTAGGGTTTTTGCTCTATATGAAAAGTGTTGATAATTGTCTAAGGATTTCATAGAGTCCAAGAACATGAATTTTGGTGGGTAAATTAGAAGTTATGGTTTTGAGAATACCGCTGTCGGAAAACGGTTTCTGCTGGTTGCAGTTGTGGAAAACTATTAAATTGGCTTGGTAGATAACATAATTGAATTTTCGGTATAACTAGAAAGAGGTAGCTAACTTTCTGTAGATTCTTAAAATACTATAGTTTATTGTATTTGCATACGTAGATGTAGTTATCATGGATGTTACGGGATTGCCTAGGTGATGCCTAGGCGTCCAAGTGGGCCTGTACGGACGTCACGACCCTCCATTTCGACTTGGTCTTCTAGGTGAGCGCCTAGGGAGTCTGGTCGTCCGCGTCGTCCGCAAGGCGTCTAAGGCAAGTGGCATGGCAACGCCTTGTGTAACACCCTAAATTTCAGGTAATCAGAAATATGAAAGTTTTAAAACTTTTTCTTGCATTTTGCTGGCATTCAAGTTTCTTTCGAATGTTTATTTGAAATCTTGTGAGTTTTGTCACATGCAAATAAATATAATAGGAAATAATATCCTAAGTGAAAATAATAAGGGCGCTAATAAAAGATATGGGAATCATATAAAACAAAGAATTATGAATTCTAAACCAACTTTAAATTTCACTCAAATCCAAACAAAAATTTAAAATTTAAACCCAAGCCAAGGATCAAGCAAATGCATCTAAATAATTGAACTAAAAATTTAAGTTCAGAAAAATTAAAAATTATTTCTCAAAATTTCCAAACAATCCTAACAATTAAAAGGCTGAATCCAAAAGTTGAGCTAAATTACAAATCCAATTTTTGAAGTTCTTAAAATCCCCAAAAATCTCTCTCGGGCTCAGCCCATTTCTTTTATTTCCAGCCCACTTCTTTTCCTCCTCGGGCCTCTTTCTTTCTCTTTTACCCAGGCCCGCTTTCCTTCTCTGGCCGCTGGCCCACCCGAACGCCCCGCCTCCTTTTCCTTCCTTCTCCCTCCTCACTATGTCTTCTTCCCCGGGCTCGCCACGCTTCGCCTGACAGCCGGCCCCGCCCCCTGGCACCAACCGCTCCCACGCCACTGCTCCTACGTCACCACAACTACCTCTGTCGCGTCGCCATCTCCTCACCATACCTTGTGCTCAACAGTCCTCGCGTCATGCCCTGCTCTGACCTGCGACCATCTCTTCCGCATCACCACCCATGTCGAAGGCGCAGCTCCGGTCAGCCGCTTGCGTCGGCTACAGGGTGCCCAGACCACGGCCATGCCCGCGCGCGTTGCCTCCACGCCAGCCCACGTCACCCCGATCACTTGTCCCGTCGCCCCACTGTGGCCATGCCGCCGCCGAGCTCAGCCCACCTACCCTCCTGCCGCCGCGCCCTTTTCCCCTCTATAAAACCCTGGCTGAGGCTCCCAACCGCACCGCAAAACCTCACTTCTCCTCCCTCTGCGAGCAATTGACTCCTCGAGCCCTCTTTGCTCACCGGCGACCTCATCTTCCCCACGGTCGGCCGATGAGCGCGCCTGAAAGATCAAGCTCCATTTAAGTTTGTTTTGGTGTTAATGACAAATGCCATTATGACATTATGATATTAATGACATATACTTTATAATGTTTTGGTGAAAATGATCAATGAATTTATGAGACTAATATGTTTATTTGAGTTTATGTTTGGTTAGTCTCATTTGGATGAAAAGGTGAAATCAAAGAGGTATGCATTCGAAATCGCTTTCTCATTTACAAATGCATTCCTTAGATCCAAAATATAAATTGAACTCCTCAATTAGTCTAAAATGAATTTGTGCATATGTCTTCACTATATACACTTGTATACACACATTTAGGGGGAGCTCTCTATATATTTTGGAGTTTCATAAGTATTGATCCATGCTTCCTTCAATATGCATATTTGGGATCTTTACTTTGAAATACATACTTGAGTATATATAGCTTGTGTAGTATATATATACTCATGTGAAATCGGGTTGTCATCTAACTTCTCCATTATGTGTTAATGGTTGGATGACTAATGACAACCGGATAAGTAAGCTTTGTTTAAAGCTTATATTAGAGTATACATTTGTTGTGTACAAGTTGTATACTCGCAAATCAACTTTATATCTCATCATTTGTTGAGATTGTCATGAATTACCAAAATGGTGAAGTTTGGTAATCGATGACAATTGCTTTGTGGACTAACGGTTTCCATGAGTTGGATGAATATGTTATGTTCCACAAATGAGAACGACTTGGGATGACTTCATGTGTTGAAGGTCATCAAGTCAAGATGCGAGAAGAAAATAGCTTCATGTGTTGAAGGCCATCAAGAAGGAGAGGAAGGCGCATCATGAGTTGATGCATGAGGAGATGATCATGTGTTGATCATCAAGTAAAGAAAGACCATCATGAGTTGATGGTATTGATGAAAAGAAAGCATCATGAGTTGATGCCTATCAAGACGATGACCCAAGGCAAAGGTATGACTAGCTAGGGCTAAGGATGCGTTCCTAAGTCTTTTACTGGTCTTGGTGTTTGGTTGGAAGACCGGATTGCTAGTATAGGTTGCCGTACTATTAAGAGGGGTCATGTCTAGTAGTTTGAGTCTCATCATGTATTGATAGCTCAAACCTCACTTGCTCTAGCTCATCTTGACATGATGCTTGCATTTGCGAATGTGTTTTGCAAATGGTCGAAGCTCATGTATTGAATTCTAGTAACATGGGACTATGCATTGCAAATGTGTTTTGCAAGTGCTCGAAGTCCATGTTTCCATTCCTTGTGTATGAGGCTTATATTTGCGAATGTGTTTTGCAAATAGTTGTAGCTCATATTTAATCTTTGCGTCATGATTTCAAAAGTGTGCAAATATGTTTTGCAACTTGTTAGAAATCATGTTGTGATCCTTATGGTATGTGACTTAGGTTTGCGAATACGTTTTGCAAACGAGAGAAGTCCATGTATAAATTCCTTGTAGCATGATTTCAAAAGTGTGTGAATGTGTTTTGCAACTTGTTGGAAATCATGTTTGAGCCTTGTGTGCATGATATCGTAGTTTGCAAATATGTTTTGCAAAATTTGTTGATATATCTGCACTTCTCAGAAAAAGCGGAAGTACCGACGTTCAATGAGCGGTACTACCGGCTGGAGCGGAAGTACCGGCCCTATGTGGGCGGTACTACCGGATGCCGGATGTTCCGGGCCTCGAGCGGAACGTTTTTTCCAGAGAGCGCCCGGACCCAGACTTAGCCTCTCGGAAAACGGTAGTACCGCGGATTGAACTGCGGAACTACCGCATAGGCGGAAGTTCCGGCATCTCGAGCGGAACGTTTTTTCCAGAGAGCGCTCGGACCAAGAGTTAGTCTCTTGAAAATCGGAAGTACCGCGCCGACTTTGCGGAACTACCGCAGGGAGCGGTAGTACCGGAGTTTGGCTGGCGGTAGTACCGCGTCGACGGTATAACGGCTAGTTCGGAGCATCTGACATAGCCGTTACTACGCGTCAGAACCGGGAGCGGTACTACCGGCCTCTGGTCGGCGGTAGTACCGCCCGTCCTGATTTTTCAGGATTTTGGCTCCAACGGCTAGTTTTCTTGTGTGGGGTATAAATACCTCCTTATGGCCGGTTGGAGATGTTGTTGCTTGACCCATTCTTGTGTTCTTGAGCTAGAGTGAGGCTCTCCACTCATTTGTGCATGTGTTGCACTTTGTGAGAGAGGAGAGGTGATCTAGAGTGCATGTGTTGCATCTAGAGGAGGACTTAGTGTCCAATTGAGCTTGTGCATTCGTTGCACTTGGTGAGAGTCAAGTGAGGGACTTGGCTTGTTACTCTTGGAGTTTGCCGACTCCTAGACGGCGTTGGAGGCGTCGTGCGCGGTGATCTTCTCAAGAAGCTTGTGAGAAGACCCGGCGAAGTTGTAAAGGTCGGAGCTCACCTACCCGGAGCGGGAAAGAGCTACCACTAGTGGATTGGAGGTGCTTCGGCTTAATTCATGGAGCCGGTCCGATTTGTTCGGGCTAACCTCAACGTGGATTAGGGGAAACCGGCAAGTTTCCGAACACCACGGTAAAACATCGTTGTGTCAATTGTGGTTTGTTTCTTTGTACTTAATTTATATTCAAGCAATTTACATTCATAGAATTAAATTGATTGCTTATATACCTAGGATAGAATTGTTGGTGCACTTAGGCGAATTCATTTGATTTAGGTTCTATTTGTGCTAAACCAATTTGATTTTAGCTTCCGCATTATACACTTGGTTTAGGCAAATCGAATAGGTCTTGAATTGTTAGTATTAATTTGTAGAGAATTTTTAAACCGCCTATTCACCCCCCCTCTAGTCGGCCTCCTCGTTCTTACAAGAGGTATCAGAGCTTGGTGTCTCATTTATTAGGCTTAACCGCCTAGAGAGTATAAAGGATGGCGACTAGTGGAATTGTGCACCTAGATGACACACCTCTATTCGATGGCACCAATTATGCAAATTGGAAAATCCGCATGACATGCTATTTTAAGGCCATGAGCCCAAAAATATGGCGGATTGTAGATGTTGGCTTTTCTCCTCCATTGGATCCTCTAGCTCCAACTATTGAGGAAGAGAAATGCCTACATCTCGACGCTCAAGCAACTAACGCTTTATTTAGTGCTTTGAGTGTAGAGGTGTTCAATGAAATATGCAATCTCAATAGCGCTCATGACATGTGGACTAAAACTCAAGACAAATATGAGATGTCCACATCAAGTGATGAAGATTGCATACAAGAGTGGATGTCGGGAGAAGAATGTTCAACTTCTAGCTCCGACGATGAAGAATCCACTATTCCCTCCACATCAACTCGGTGCTTCATGGCAAAAGGTAACAAGAAGGTAAAATTAGATGATAATGATAATGCACCTTCTTATGATGAGTTGATGGACATGTTAGAAGAATTAAATGAATTTCTTGGAAAGGAGAAAGCTAAATTTAAGGTTTTGAAGAAAGAATATGTCTCTCTTCAAAATAATTATGATGTGCTAAAAGAAGAACATGAGTCTCTTCTTTTCAAGGAATATTCTAAAACTAGCATGGATATAGGAATTACGTGCAATTTGTTAAATGATATACCATGTATAATTCCTAGCTCTAGCATTTCATCTAAAATCAATGCTTCCACCTCATGTGAGGATTTAATAGATGATATGCCATGTGTAGCTTCTAGCTCTAGCAACTCATCTAAAATTAGTGTTTCTACTTCATGTGATGATTTGCTAGATTTACCTTGTTGCTCAAAATTAGATGCTTCTACCTCCTCTATGCATTGTGAGACTAACCTTGTAGAGGAGAATACTGAGCTCAAGGCCCAAGTCATACAATTGAAGAATGATTTGGAGAAAAGCTACAAAGGGAAGGCCTCTCTTGATAAAATATTAGGAAGTCAAAAATTGTCAAATGACAAGAGAGGTATAGGCTTCGTCTCCAAGAAGGAGAATAGCAAGACAAGGCACAATGCAAGACACACGAAGAAAGTCAAGTGCCACGGATGCAATGAAACGGGTCACTTCGCCTCTAAGTGCCCCAACAAGGTGGAAAACAAGAAACATCCATCCATGAAGAGGCAAACCGGTAATGAGCAAGGCAAGAAGATAAGAAGAGGCAATAATTGCCAAACTTGCTACAATTGCCGGGAAAAGGGACATTTAAGTAAGGATTGTCCCAAAGGTATCATTCCTAAGCCATGTCTTTTCAATGAACATTATTTGCTTAGGAAGGATAAGAATGGCAATGTGTTTGCTAAAAATGTTAGTTTACATAAAATTAATGTTATGGCCATTTGGGTGCCCAAATCTATTGTGACTAACATTAATGGACCCAACCAAGTTTTGGGTACCAAAATGCGCTTAAATGCTTAATAGGTACTTGGAGATGCATTGAAGGCTTGGCTCATTCATGAAGAGGTGAATTCTACCATATGCACATTGGGAGCCAAGCATGAGGATGATCTTGCCACATCATGAACCAATGCCATCTCGGTAACAAGTATCTACATTTGATTTATGTAGCCCCTAGCCTTGTGTAGGTTGCATTGCATAAAAATCACTTAAAAGGGGTGTTCTTGCTCTTGTGCTAAAATTTCATTATTGTAAATTATGAGCAAGATGAAGTGGCACATTAAGGGGGAGTGCTAAATCATATTCATATGTATCACATCCCTAAGTGTGCCCATATTAATTAAGTGCTAGAATTGTTTTTCAAAATTGAGCCATTTAGCCAAAAGTCAAAAATTTCGAAATTATTAGTATATCTTTGAAAAACTAGTTGAAAAATATATACAAATTCGTTTCAAAGGTTTTAGAAAGGTTTTGGCTTTAGAAAAACATATTTCAAGTAAAAATGAGTTTCAAACCCAAAAACTATCAATTTAGTATCTTGTTTTTGCTTTAAACTCAAAAATTCCTCAAAATCAATTCTAAAAGGAATTTGAAAATATGTTCAATACCAAAAACCTAGAGTTGGCTATTTCAAACATTATTGGTATTCAAAAGTTTTCCAAAAGGCCAACCAATCTAAAGTTATTTAGTTTTGAAACTCGCCCAAAAACTTAAGTTGACCTATGCGGTCACAATCTAGCACTTAAGTGAGTTTTACCATTTGAGCTAAAACTATTGACATATATTGGCTCACAAGGGTATTAACAACTCATACATACAATTGAATGCTTAATATACCCCCAAATGCTCATTTTTGCAATCTTGAAGGATTTATTGAAAATGAGTTTGTTTTTGAAAATTGAAAGATTAATTTGCTAAAAGCTGTGTTAAAAGAGTTTTTAATCTTGGCTTATAGTTGGAAATGCTCCACAAGTGGTTTATGTTCCTTTGTGAAAAACTTTGGAGCAATATACAACATTATATCAAACCTCTCCTTGAAAATCAAAATTCTTGGCGTGCTCCCAGAAAAATCGGTACTACCGGCAGTCATTCTGCGGTACTTCCGTTGTCCGGAACTACCGACAGTCATACTGCGGTACTACCGGGATTTCGGAACTACCGGCATTGAAAGTGCGGTACTTACGATATTTCTGGAAGATGGCTGTTTTGATTCAAAATTTGATTTCAAATTTTCTCAGCCATTTTCGCTGCTTCTCTCAGTCAAGTTGATCCTTGTTAATCCTTGCTAAGCTACCCTCAAGTATTTCTTGAGCTCATATGCCATTTTGCTCTCAATTTGATTCTTTTCATAAAATGGCATTATCTCTAAAAGAGTGGTAGATTCTCAATTAACTTGACAATGGCATGTGCTTCACTCCAATCTTTTCAAGTGATATCAATCATTCCCTTCAAGTGGTATCCTTTAGTTGTGAAATTTAAGTGGTATCCTCATTCCTCAAATTGATGTCTCTTGGGTTGATATCCCTTTCGTCTTGGCAAACAAATATTTCTTTACCAAGCTCCTCACCTAAATGATATCATTGAGTTCCAAATAATGCTATCTTTCAAGTGGTATCTACTCTTTTAAATTGGTATCTCCTTCACTTAGAAAATGAGTGGTATCATTGTTCTTTCAAGTAGCATCTTTCAAAGTGATATCATTTCTTCAAAAGTGGTATCTATTCTTTCTTCTTGCCAAACAATATATCTTCTCTTAACCAAGCTCTTTCACCTATGATATCAACTTCTTCCAAGTGGTATCCACCTTTACAAGTGGTGTATCCTCTAATGATATCATCCTCCAAGTGCTATTTCAAATGACATTTCTATCTACAAGTGGTATACTCCCACAAGTGGTATCTAATGGTCAATCAAAGGACGAAGAGATAAGAAAAGAGAAGAAAAACAATAAAAGGAGGAGAATCCTTTGTGGGTCAAAGGAGAAGAAAGGTTTGCCAAGAAGAGATCTTTGTTTAGAAGGGAGTTTTACTTTGTGAAAAATATATATTATACTTTTGTGCTTACTAAAGCAAACGGGGTAAAATATTACTATTGAGAAAACTACTTTACTTATTTGCCCAAAATCGGTTTATGGAGCTTGTGAATGAATGTGTTTCATTCTCATTTGCTTCTTTTGGTATTCATGGAGTAATAATCAAATGATATGCAAGATTACCTTTTCAAAAGAGCCTCTTTGGTCAAAAATCAAAAATCTTGTTTTAAAAGGCTAAAAGTTGTGAAAAACTAAATAAAAGTACTCAACTATGTATTTCAAATGATTTCAAAGCCTTTTGAGCAAAATTTTCTATTTTAGAAAGCAAAAGGAAGATTTGGCCTCAAAAGGATCTTATATGATCTTGATTTTGAATTAAACGACATATTTCCCTATATAAAGATCTATTGAGAATTTGAAAAAGTAGTCAATACCAAACTCAAAGGGTTGGTTATTTCAAACTTTTTTCTAGTTCAAAGCTTTTGCAAAAGACCAATCATTGAAAAGTTATATGCATTTGAATCTCATCCAAAAACTTCAATTGACCCGAAATGACCTATTCTTGCATATAATGAGTTTAGCTATTTGAGCAAGATTTCTTTGTGTATCTTGGCTTGAAATAGTATTTATAACTCATATGAAGCTAAGAAAGCAAATTACTCCATGAAAATCAAATTTATTTACATTTTAAGCCTTTGATGCAAAATCAATCCATTCTCTCGCTCTCAAAGCGATTTTTAGCATATCTTTTGATTGGAAAAGTCTTTTTCAAAAATTCCTGTTGGAAAAGGTCACAAATAGCATCAAGTTCAAATCTGCAA
Source organism: Dendrocalamus latiflorus (assembly GCA_017311315.1). Taxonomy (NCBI): domain Eukaryota; kingdom Viridiplantae; phylum Streptophyta; class Magnoliopsida; order Poales; family Poaceae; genus Dendrocalamus; species Dendrocalamus latiflorus. The sequence continues at coordinate 4,458,928 of CM029628.1, forward strand.
AGTTTGAAATCATTTCAAGTTAATTTGCAAAAGTTGTGACTTTTTCTCTCTTTGTAAAATGTGCTGAAAATTCAGAAATTTCAGAATTCTGAACCGATTTGTGATTTTTATATCTCCAAATGGGTTCAGATTTAGCGGCAGTCATAATAATGCAAATTGATCCTCTATAGTTGCTCTTCATTTTCAAATTTTATAAGAATTTATAAAGAGCATTTGATCAATGTTTCATCTCTCTCTAGAAGCTTAAGTGGAATGCAAAAGTCTGAATTTCAGATTTTCAGCTTTCTGAAAAATCATGTCTTGAGCTGATTTATGATTTTTGTATCTTTAAGTGTGCTCCTAATCTGAGGTAGATGCAATTATGACTTTTGACCCTCAGACATTCATCTATACGGACAAATTTTCTCAGATTTATTGGACATCTATAAGTCAGTTTTTCAGGGAGTTTTTGAAGGCCACTTGGAATGGAAAATCTGGAAATGATTCAAATGCTACAAGTGCTTTATATACAATTGGACTCCTATCAAGTGGTATCAAATTCCAAAAGAAGAACACTTCACAAGCCTTCAAGGAGCTCTAATGAGTAAGATTATTTGAATATGTTTCAAATATCTTTAGTTGATTTAAGTGGTATCATTTGGTCATTTGCATTTAGTTTCATACTTCTTTATGACCATATGAAATTGAATTAAATTGCTATCAAGCTCCTCATGATACAACATCTTCTTTAATGGCTTCACTTTAATGCTTCCCTTGTTTTTAATGCTAATCTATGCTATTTAAGTGTTAATTGTCTCTTTTTGGTGCTTAATGCCAAATGGGGGAGAAATTTGTGATAATAGCAAATTGATAATAGGGAAGAGAAATTAAACTTGTGATAATGCCAAATGGGAAGAAACAATAGCTTTGCATATTAGAAAATTAGAAATGCTATTGCTATTGGGGGGAGAAATGTGATATTAATTGAATAGTGTTAAATGAGGAGAAATTAAAATTTCTTTAATCTAATTGTTGATAATGCTTGATAATGCTTTCACCTTCTCTCATATGATTAATTGTTTATCATTTAGTCATTTTCACTCTTATGCTATTATCATAAATGGATTTGTCATCAATCACCAAAAAGGGGGAGATTGAAAGATCAAGCTCCATTTAAGTTTGTTTTGGTGTTAATGACAAATGCCATTATGACATTATGATATTAATGACATATACTTTATAATGTTTTGGTGAAAATGATCAATGAATTTATGAGACTAATATGTTTATTTGAGTTTATGTTTGGTTAGTCTCATTTGGATGAAAAGGTGAAATCAAAGAGGTATGCATTCGAAATCGCTTTCTCATTTACAAATGCATTCCTTAGATCCAAAATATAAATTGAACTCCTCAATTAGTCTAAAATGAATTTGTGCATATGTCTTCACTATATACACTTGTATACACACATTTAGGGGGAGCTCTCTATATATTTTGGAGTTTCATAAGTATTGATCCATGCTTCCTTCAATATGCATATTTGGGATCTGTACTTTGAAATACATACTTGAGTATATATAGCTTGTGTAGTATATATATACTCATGTGAAATCGGGTTGTCATCTAACTTCTCCATTATGTGTTAATGGTTGGATGACTAATGACAACCGGATAAGTAAGCTTTGTTTAAAGCTTATATTAGAGTATACATTTGTTGTGTACAAGTTGTATACTCGCAAATCAACTTTATATCTCATCATTTGTTGAGATTGTCATGAATTACCAAAATGGTGAAGTTTGGTAATCGATGACAATTGCTTTGTGGACTAACGGTTTCCATGAGTTGGATGAATATGTTATGTTCCACAAATGAGAACGACTTGGGATGACTTCATGTGTTGAAGGTCATCAAGTCAAGATGCGAGAAGAAAATAGCTTCATGTGTTGAAGGCCATCAAGAAGGAGAGGAAGACGCATCATGAGTTGATGCATGAGGAGATGATCATGTGTTGATCATCAAGTAAATAAAGACCATCATGAGTTGATGGTATTGATGAAAAGAAAGCATCATGAGTTGATGCCTATCAAGACGATGACCCAAGGCAAAGGTATGACTAGCTAGGGCTAAGGATGCGTTCCTAAGTCTTTTACTGGTCTTGGTGTTTGGTTGGAAGACCGGATTGCTAGTATAGGTTGCCGTACTATTAAGAGGGGTCATGTCTAGTAGTTTGAGTCTCATCATGTATTGATAGCTCAAACCTCACTTGCTCTAGCTCATCTTGACATGATGCTTGCATTTGCGAATGTGTTTTGCAAATGGTCGAAGCTCATGTATTGAATTCTAGTAACATGGGACTATGCATTGCAAATGTGTTTTGCAAGTGCTCGAAGTCCATGTTTCCATTCCTTGTGTATGAGGCTTATATTTGCGAATGTGTTTTGCAAATAGTTGTAGCTCATATTTAATCTTTGCGTCATGATTTCAAAAGTGTGCAAATATGTTTTGCAACTTGTTAGAAATCATGTTGTGATCCTTATGGTATGTGACTTAGGTTTGCGAATACGTTTTGCAAACGAGAGAAGTCCATGTATAAATTCCTTGTAGCATGATTTCAAAAGTGTGTGAATGTGTTTTGCAACTTGTTGGAAATCATGTTTGAGCCTTGTGTGCATGATATCGTAGTTTGCAAATATGTTTTGCAAAATTTGTTGATATATCTGCACTTCTCAGAAAAAGCGGAAGTACCGACGTTCAATGAGCGGTACTACCGGCTGGAGCGGAAGTACCGGCCCTATGTGGGCGGTACTACCGGATGCCGGATGTTCCGGGCCTCGAGCGGAACGTTTTTTCCAGAGAGCGCCCGGACCCAGACTTAGCCTCTCGGAAAACGGTAGTACCGCGGATTGAACTGCGGAACTACCGCATAGGCGGAAGTTCCGGCATCTCGAGCGGAACGTTTTTTCCAGAGAGCGCTCGGACCAAGAGTTAGTCTCTTGAAAATCGGAAGTACCGCGCCGACTTTGCGGAACTACCGCAGGGAGCGGTAGTACCGGAGTTTGGCTGGCGGTAGTACCGCGTCGACGGTATAACGGCTAGTTCGGAGCATCTGACATAGCCGTTACTACGCGTCAGAACCGGGAGCGGTACTACCGGCCTCTGGTCGGCGGTAGTACCGCCCGTCCTGATTTTTCAGGATTTTGGCTCCAACGGCTAGTTTTCTTGTGTGGGGTATAAATACCTCCTTATGGCCGGTTGGAGATGTTGTTGCTTGACCCATTCTTGTGTTCTTGAGCTAGAGTGAGGCTCTCCACTCATTTGTGCATGTGTTGCACTTTGTGAGAGAGGAGAGGTGATCTAGAGTGCATGTGTTGCATCTAGAGGAGGACTTAGTGTCCAATTGAGCTTGTGCATTCGTTGCACTTGGTGAGAGTCAAGTGAGGGACTTGGCTTGTTACTCTTGGAGTTTGCCGACTCCTAGACAGCGTTGGAGGCGTCGTGCGCGGTGATCTTCTCAAGAAGCTTGTGAGAAGACCCGGCGAAGTTGTAAAGGTCGGAGCTCACCTACCCGGAGCGGGAAAGAGCTACCACTAGTGGATTGGAGGTGCTTCGGCTTAATTCGTGGAGCCGGTCCGATTTGTTCGGGCTAACCTCAACGTGGATTAGGGGAAACCGGCAAGTTTCCGAACACCACGGTAAAACATCGTTGTGTCAATTGTGGTTTGTTTCTTTGTACTTAATTTATATTCAAGCAATTTACATTCATAGAATTAAATTGATTGCTTATATACCTAGGATAGAATTGTTGGTGCACTTAGGCGAATTCATTTGATTTAGGTTCTATTTGTGCTAAACCAATTTGATTTTAGCTTCCGCATTATACACTTGGTTTAGGCAAATCGAATAGGTCTTGAATTGTTAGTATTAATTTGTAGAGAATTTTTAAACCGCCTATTCACCCCCCCTCTAGTCGGCCTCCTCGTTCTTACAGCGCCACCGCCTCACATGACGATAGCCCGATTCTTTCTCCCTGGAGCTTCCTCGGTGCGTCGCGAAGCTGATCCCACCCTCGGCCGAGCTCCCTTCCGCCTCTCCGTCGCCGGCGTCGAGTTTCTCCTTAGGCCACCACTGCCGCACGTTGCCGGCCCACCTCCAGCGTTCCTCAACCCCCACCGGCACCTCCATCAGATTCCACGCTGCGCCAGGAACCCATTTTGCCCACCGCCGACACCCCACCGGCCGCCCCTCGCCGGCAACACCGCCGCCCGTATGCCGCCCCAGAGCTCCTCTGTTTCGGGACACTGTAGCCTCGGCTTATCTGCGTTCATCTCCCCTGATAAGTCAGGTAACACCGAGTGCTTGACTGGTTAACTGGGCTAGCGTTCAGCGCAGCGGCCCGAGTTCGATTCCGCCCCATGCAGCGTTAGGGTATTTAGGTTTTTAAATTTTTGCTCTGTTGCTAGGCCGATTGCAGCTAGGAAAACATCAAGAAAAATCAGAAATAATTCCATGAAATGATAATGTTGTGGTTACAGACCAAACACAGAGAGAGAGTATGGTAGTGGAGAGTTAGGTGAGTAATGGCTTCTTGCCTCCCTCGTGGCTGATATTGTACTCATATACCCTCTTGGGGAGTGCTTTTACAATAGTACCCTTACATTTCAGTGTCCCCTTAGGGGCACTTATGTCATTATACATGTCCCATTTCGGGCCTTACAGCCTTCTAACAGGCCTACTGGGCTTAGGTGGGGGCCACCCCTACAACAGGAGCCTCTCATGGTGAAGGGCTTCATGGGCCGAAGCCATGCCGCTGAGCCCTTTGGCCCCCTCCGTCCCATCGACCTGTGACCCTCAAAGAACTAGATATACTTTCGTCCGTGCTGATGGTGGGAGAGCTGGCGTGTTTTCCGCTCCCGAAGCTGCGCGGCCTCGAGGTTGAAGATGTTCTTCGACGGGGCCGAAGTCAGGGCGTGACATACTTCGCGCCCTGGATGTTTGTGGGCGCGAAGTAAAAGTTGGGCGGCTGGCCCGGGCAGCTGGGTTTCGGGAGATGCTTCACGTGATGCCGTGCCAATGCGGGGAGATGGCTGCGTGGCCTGGGAGTGCGCTTTAATGACGCCTGGAATCGCGCTGGCCCTTGTCAGGTGCAGGCTGTCACGGCTGCTCTATCTGTTCTGCGCTGAGTGGGGGTGACGCGGCAGGCTGTGATTGGAGCGTCGTGGGATGTCAGCGGTCATGCGACCATGGCCATTCGCCTGTTCCCCAGGGAAAGTGGCCACGCGGTAGGAATGCATCGGCGTGTTACGCGCTGATCGCCCACCTACCGCCGCCTGCCGCGGTTGTCAGCGGTTGCGCTACCCGATCGTGGGTAGCCGAACCGCTGTAATTCTGTTGCTCGATCTTCTGCTTGCGGGGGAGATGAGAGACTTTATAAGTTGTCACTGTGGTCATGCAAACGCTTCCCTGCCTGCTCTCCTGTGCTTGCACGTTCGTTTCCGTTTTCTTGCACACCCGGCTGCTGCTTCCACATCCACTCCTGCTCGTCGTCGTGGTGGGGGAGAGAGGAATGGCTGTGCACGACAACCTCCCTGCTGACAAGGGCGCCGCCCTTGATAATCCTGCGCGCCATCTTAGCGAGAGCGCCTCGTCGAGCCAGCGCTGCTTGACGCCACCACCGGTGGAGTATCGCCTGGTTCTGCGCGACAAGAGGCAAACCAACCATCGTTGGGATGCCGTGAAGAAGTCCAAGGGCCACTGCTCCCGTGTGCTGGGGCGGAGTCGCGTCACGGAGGAGACCCTCCAGACCCTTCTTCGGGAGAGGAAGCTGGAGGACCGTGGCGGGGTTCGTTTGCCCGGGCCTGACGAGACGGAGCCGAACCCGGGGGAATCGGAGGCTATCGTCTTCGTGGCGTTCTTCGATGCCGGGCTCCGAATCCCAGTGACACACTTCGTTCGCGACGTGCTGTGAGCTTATGGGTTGGAGTTGGCGCAACTGACTCCAACCGCGATCGTCCGGTTGGCCATCTTTGCTTGGGCGATGCGGACGGAAGGTACCCATCCCAGCGCCGACTTGCTCGCCATCCTGCATGATGCGCGGTGCCAACCGAAGAAGATGGAAGGGGAGGTGTACTCGAACTTCGGCGGCGTGGACTTCGTGTTGAGGACGGATTGCTCGCACTTGTTCCCCGCATTGTCTATGCGTGGAAAGTGGGAGTCTGGCTGGACACGACGGTGGTTTTACCACGTTGTGACGAGCACGAGCGGCCTTCGAAGTCGGGGGAAGCCGATATCATTCAATCGCTGTCCGGAGGTGACGCCTCGGGCCGGCGACGGACAACAGGTGCGGAGACTTGCTGGCATCGCCCTCCGGTTCAACATGCGTGACCTCGCGGAGGAGTTCACCATGTACGGGATATCTCCGCTTTCTTGCAACTGGAAGTACGAGCGGCGGGGGCTCAACCGGAAGGACGGCATCCACCCAGGGGTGTCTTCGCTCCATAAGCCCTCCGCGCCGTGTAAGTATCCCTGCCACAGGCCATGCACCGCTTGGGTGGTCGCAAACCCATAGTATGATATTCCGTTTGTGCATGCAGTGCGCACGGTTGGAAGATGTGGAGCGCGCGATGGTTGCGATTCTTGGGCCGTACACGGCGAAGGAGCACAAGGCCCGTGAATCCGCAACTTCCTTGGCAAAGCAAGGGCAGATTAACCGGGTATGCGAGGCTCTGGGAATTCCCGTTCCGGCACGCCCGGTGCCTGTGGAATCGCCGAGTGACGCGACGGTGGTGGTGCCGTTCTCTCGATGCGAGGTCCGATCGGAGACCATTGCCATCCGCCCGCCAGGCGTGCCGCCGGTCGAGACCATGGAGATGGGGTGCGAAACGGGCGCTGGGCCCGGGCCGACCGGTTCGGAGAAGCACGCAACCCCCGACGAGGCCTTACACGGTGGCGAGACGATGGGGCCGAGCCTCGTTGTTCTTGAAGATGATGCCTCGTCACCTCCCACGGCAACCGCGGTGCAGTCGCCGCCGCCTTCGAGGGGCCGGTTCAGCGTGGCGGGCCCAGTGACGGAGGTCCTGACACCCAGCGGGGATGTTGCTGAAGCCGAGAGGGTTGTCGCTCCTCAGGCCAGCGAAGTGATCATGACCCCGGTGGAGGCCCAGCAAAGTACCGCGGTAGAGGGTACTGGAGGTAGGTGTGGTTCGTTTTCCTCCCACGACTTCACGAAACTCTCTCTGATTTGCTCGCTTATTTCGTCGACATCAGGCGAGACACGGTCACCCAGACAAGGACAAGAATCAAGCAACGGGGGTGCCCGCGACGTTTCTGGCTTGATTGAGCAGGGGGCTGTGTGCGTCCCAACTGTCGCCGAAGGCGCTGGGGCGGGGGCTTTAGAGCTTGGCGTCTCCGACTTCGTTCCTCGGTGGGAGACGCTTCGCGCCTTGAGCGAGGTGGCCGAGTACGCTAACGGCCACCTTGACCGGCAGGCGCTGCAGTCCTGCGGGGGCGGCCTTTTGGCGCTCGCGCTAGGTGCCTCGGAGATGAGGGTAACGATCCCTACTCTTGCTGCGTGTCCTTTGCTTATCTGGCGGGTAACCCTTGTTCTTGCGCCTCTGTAGACGCTTGCGATCGGCAAAGCCCTCGAGGAGACCCGCTCGCGCGAGCGAAGGGCGCTAGAGGACCAGCTGCGTGTCGCTGACGACGCCCACGCCGCCAAGGACGAGCGCATTCGGGTGCTGATGGCGGAACGCGACGAGGCTATCTCCGACGCGCAGTTGGTAGGCGCAAACGCGAAGAGCGCGGCACTAGCCGCGCAACGCGCGATGGAGGAAGCTCAACGTGCCGCGACGGAGGAGCGGACCGCCCTTCTACTGCGAATCTCCGCGCTGGAGGCGGAGAAGGAGCAGCTTACTACCTCCCTTGCAGAGAAGGCCTTATCCTGGGACGACGCGTCTGCCTCCGCGTGGGGGGCGATGGAGTCTTTGGAGCAGGCCCTCCGAGGGCTTTCCGTGCACGTGGAGGATGCCACTCATAGCCGCGAAGAACTGATGGAGACGCTTGGGCGAATCGAGGAGGCCTCAAGCATCGCCCTTCACGGCGCCAAGGCCTTCGGCACCCACTGCGGCTACATGAGCACTGGCCTTGCCCTTGCCCTGCTGCACACTGGTGGGTGTGAGCATGTCAACGAGCTGGCGAACCCCAGCTTGACTTGCCTGCCCAGCCCGGGACGATATCTGATGCGTTTCGCGTCGCCCAGCCCGCCATCCGAAATTTCCACAATCGGATTTGGAATTACGTCGGGGAGGATGCCGCCACAGTTGCTTTGCGGCGGACGCTGCGCAACGAGGGGGATGTGCTCCGCTGGCTCAAAGAGGCTCCTCGGCGCGGTGAAGGCAGTGCGGGCGCTCGCCACAGCGAAGATGGCGCGGATTCGTAGGAATAGTGCCGGGTTTGGGTGCGCCACGCGCCGTGTGTATGCCTACTATTGTAATGCAACTTCCGTCTTGCACGGGCTAAGCGACAAATCTCCAGTGCTCCTTTTGTTATGCAATATGCTGTGAACTGGGGTGTCATGTAAGGCGCGGGTCTTCAGGCTTGACTTCGTCCCTCGTGCTGATAGTAGCGAGCAGTCTTGCGAACACCTTGCGCCGTAGACTCTGGGCTCCAGAAGTGGCCGCGCGAGCACTCCGTCCCCTACCTACTAAAGGGGTGGCAGTGAAGCCGGCGCCTAGTCGAAGTAGATGCGCAAGCGCTCCGTCCCGTACCCTCCGAAGGGGTGGCAGCGGAGCTGGCACCTAGTCGAAGTAGATGCGCGAGCACTCCGTCCCCTACCTTCCAAAGGGGTGGCAGCGGAGCTGGCACTTAGTCGAAGTAGATGCGCGAGCGCTCCGTCTCCTATCTTCCAAAGCGGTGCCAGCGGAGCTGGCACCTCGTCGGAGTAGATGCGCGAGCGCTCCGTCCCCTACCCTCCGAAGGGGTGGCAGCGGAGCTGGCACCTCGTCGAAGTAGATGCGCGAGCGCTCCGTCCCCTACCTTCCGAAGGGGTGGTAGCGGAGCTGGCGCCTAGTCGAAGTAGATTCGCGAGCGCTCCGTCCCCTACCCTCTGAAGGGGTGGCAGCGGAGCTGGCACCTAGTCGAAGTAGATGCGCGAGCGCTCCGTCCCCTACCTTCCGAAGGGGTGGCAGCAGAGCTGGCACCTAGTCGAAGTAGATGCGTGAGCGCTCCGTCACCTACCTTCCGAAGGGGTGGCAGCGGAGCTGGCACCTTCGCGCTTCGGGGGTTCCATGCGTGGGAACTTCGACCCTGTCTTATTTATACTCTGGGGAGCACGCACAAGGACAGTGCCTGCACGTGCGTGGGGATATCTGCGTCTTGTTTATACTCTGCAGAGTGCGCGCGGAGGCGTCCCTCCGCTGCGTCTTGTTTAGAGTCCGTAGACTACGCGTGGAGGCGAGCCTCCGCGCGTTGCGGTTGGTGAGGTTGCGCGCGGAGGCGAACCTCGACGCTACGTCTTATTTATACTCTGTAGAGTGCGTGCGGAGGCGGACCTCGACGCTACGTCTTATTTAGAGTCCGTAGATTACGCGCGGAGGCGAGCCTCCGCGCGTTGCAGGTCAGCTAAATTGCGTGCGGAGGCGAACCTTGACGCTACGTCTTATTTATACTCCGTAGAGTGCGTGCAGAGGCGGACCTCGACGCTACGTCTTATTTAGAGTCCGTAGACTGCGCGGAGGCGAGCCTCCGCGCGTTGCAGTTCGGCGAAATTGCGTGCGGAGGCGAACCTCGACGCTACGTCTTATTTATACTCCGTAGAGTACGTGCGGAGGCGGACCTCGACGCTATGTCTTATTTAGAGTCCATAGACTACGCGCGGAGGCTAGCCTCCGCACGTTGCAGGTCGGCGAAATTGCGTGCGGAGGCGAACCTCGATGCTACATCTTATTTATACTCCGTAGAGTGCATGCGGAGGCGGACCTCGACGCTACGTCTTATTTAGAATCCGTAGACTGCGCGCAGAGGCGAGCCTCCACGCGTTGCAGGTCGGCGAAATTGCGTGCGGAGGCGAACCTCGACGCTACGTCTTATTTATACTCCGTAGAGTGCGTGCGGAGGCGGACCTCGACGCTACATCTTATTTAGAGTCCGTAGACTGCGCGCAGAGGCGAGCCTCCGCGCGTTGCAGGTCGGCGAAATTGTGTGCGGAGGCGAACCTCGACGCTACGTCTTATTTATACTCCGTAGAGTGCGTGCAGAGGCGGATCTTGATGCTACGTCTTATTTAGAGTCCGTAGACTGCACGCGGAGGCGTCCCCCCATGCGTCTTTATTTATGCTCGCGGATAGCGCACCCGAAGGTAACCCTTTGCGCGCTTTTGGTTGAAAACAAGAAAATTTGTGTGAACGGTGCAATTATTAGATTCCCGTTTGGGCGGGTGGGCGGTTACAGGAGGTGAGGCACTAACCGCTAGCTGCTTACGGGCGGAGACGACCTCAGCCGTCGCTGCCTGGTGGTGAAGCTGCATGTGTTCGGAGCCCCTAGTGCCAGGGCGTTTCGCGCAGGAGCGTGGGGGGGGCGCCCCCTGAAGCCGCGGAAGGTCCTCGTGCCCGCGCACTTGGCTTAGGCGTAATACCGCCGCAATATGTCTGCATTCCACGTGTGGCGGAACGTCTGTCCATCCAGGGTGGCTAAGCGGTATGCTCCCTTCTGTAGGGCTTCCGCGACGATGTACGGGCCTTCCCACTTGGATTCAAGCTTGCCTACCGTCTCCGCGTGGAGTGCCATCTTAAGGACGAGGTCTCCTGGTCTGAATTCTCATGGGTACAGCGAACTATCCCGATCGCATACCATCTGTCGCGCGTACTTTATGACATGCTGTGTTGCGCTTGCCCGATCTCCGTCGAGGAGGTCCAGGGACAACCGGCGCTCCTCGTCTGGTGCGTGGACGAGGACCCTTTGCGAGCCAGCCTTTATCTCCTCAGGTGTGACTGCCTCGTCGCCGAAGAGGAGCTTGAATGGCGTGAACCCCGTTGGGCGTGTGACCGTTGTACGGAGGGACCAGAGGACACTGTGGAGCTCGCCCGGCCACTTCCGCTTTGGTAGCCCGACAAGGCGCTTCTTGATCGCGGTGGAGATAGCACCGTTCGCCCGCTCCACCACGCCGTTGGACTGTGGGTGTCCAACCAAGGCAAACCGGAGTGTGATGCCCATGCTGTCGCAAAATTCTTTGAACGGGGCTGCGTCGAATTGCAGACCGTTGTCGACGGTGATCTCCCTGGGCACGCCGAATTGGCATATGATGTTCTACCAGAGGAAGCGTTGCATGGCTGCCGAGGTAACCTTGGCCAGGGCTATCGCCTCCGACCACCTGGAGAAGTATTCCAGAGCGACCGCTATGGATCGCAAGTCACCTGGTGCCCCAGGAAGCGGTCCCACGACGTCGATGCCCCACCGCGCTAGCGGCCATACCGGGGGTATGGGATGGAGGCTTGTCGGGGGCCTGCGGATGGCCCTTCCCATCCACTGGCAGCCTTGACAACGGTGCACGAGATCTTGGGCGTCCGCGACAGCTGTTGGCCAATAAAAACCCTGCCTGAACGCCTTGCCCACTAGAGATCATGGTTGAAGATGCGAGCCGCAGAGCCCCGCATGAATTTCTGCGAGGAGGCACTTTCCTTCTTCGCACGAGAGGCATCGCAGGAGTGGTGCACAGACTCCCTTTTTGTAGAGCACCCTGTCGAGCACCTGGAAGGATCTAGCGCGGTGCTGTAAACGTCGGAGCTCGGTGGGGTCGTCCGGTTCCGCGATGTCCTGCAGGAAAGCGAAAAGGGGTTCCCGCCAGTCACCCTGCTGGGTAATCTGGTGGACAAGGGCCACGTCACGGTTATCCTGTACGATGGCTGCCACTGGCAAGACCTCATAAAATGCCCCTCCGGGGGTTGGAAGCTGCTGACTGGCGGCCTTGGCGAGGGCGTCGGCTTGCTCATTGTCTGCCGAGGGATGGCCTTCACCGTGACACCCAAAAAGTGACGTTCCTTTGCTCGCACGGCTGCTAGGTACTTATCTAGCTCCGGGTCCTTGGCCTGATATGATTTGTCCACGTGGCCCGCCACTAGCCGTGAATCGGTGCGGACAAGGACTCTCCTCGCCCCCATCGCTTTGAGCTTCCCAAGGCCAAAGAGTAGCGCCTCATACTCGACCGTGTTATTCGTAGCAGGAAATGCCAGGCGCGCCGAGTACAACAGGCGCTGCCCCTCAGGTGTGGTAATAACTGCGCCAACCCCCGCGCCTGCAATGCCGTAAGCTCCATCTGTGTTGAGCATCCACACCGGGTCTTCGGACTGGAGGACAGGCTGGGCTGGAGGCGTCCATTCCACGAGGAAGTCCACCAGAACTTGGGACTTGATCGCCGTTCGGGAGGCGTATGTTAGGGAGAATGGGGCAAGCTCGGCCGCCCATTTGCCGATTCGGCCCGTGGACTCCTTGTTGTGCAGCATCTCCGCCAAAGGGAACGAGGATTGTACCGTTATCGGGTGTGCCAGGAAGTAGTGCCGGAGCTTTCTTGAGGCCATGACCAGCGCGTAAGAAAGCTTCTCGAGCTCCGTATACCGTGTCTTGGCACCCTGGAGGGCTTCGGAGACAAAGTAGACTGGCCGCTGGAGAGCGCCCTCTTCAAGGACGAGGACAGCACTGACCGCTGTTGCCGAGGCGGCAAGGTAAAGTAGGAGGGGAGCCTCTGGTGCTGGGGCCACCAAAGTGGGAAGGGTTGCGAGGTGTTTCTTGAGGTCGTCGAAGGCCTTTGCGCAGTCGTCATCCCAATGGAACCCATCGCAACCGCGGAGAGTCTTAAAGAATGGCAAGCCCCACTCCGCTGCCCTGGAGAGGAAACGACTCAGGGCCGCCATGCGGCTGGCCAGCCTCTGGACCTCCCTCGTCGTCTTGGGCGGTTCCATGCCCAGGATGGCGTCGACCTTGTCGGGGTTCGCTAGGATGCCTCGCCCGGACACGAGGAATCCCAAGAGCTTGCCCGCCTGCACGCCGAACACACATTTGTCCGGATTGAGCTTGATGCCCGCCTTCCTGAGGTTGTCGAAGGTCTCCTGAAGATCCCGACCGTGGGAGGCGAGCTGCCTGGTTTTTACTACCACGTCATCCACATAGGCTTCCACGTTCCTCCCTAGCTGAGCGGCTATGGCCAGCGCGACGAGGCGAGTGAAGGTTGCGCCCGCGTTCTTCAAGCTGAAGGGCATCCTGACGAAGCAAAAGGTCCCAACCGGTGTAATGAAGCTGGTTTTATGCTCGTCGTCCTTGGCCATGTAGACCTGATGGTAGCCGGAATAGGTGTCCAAGAAGCTCATGAGCTCGCATCCTGCGGGGGCGTCGACCAGTTGATCTATGCGCGGCAGAGGGTAGTCGTCCTTCGGGCATGCTTTGTTGAGGGCGGTAAAGTCGATGCACATGCGCCACGCGCCGTTGGCCTTTTTGACCAACACCAGATTGGCGAGCCAATCCGGATGTTGGACCTCGCGGATAACCCCCGCCCGAAGGAGCTTCGCCACCTCCACCTTGGCCGCTTGCTGCCGGTCCATGGACATACGGCGAAGTTTCTGCTTGACTGGCTTGACGTCGGGGCGGATCGCCAGGTTATGTTCGATGAGGGCACGATCCACACCTTTGATGTCCTCCGGGGACCATGCGAAGACATCTATGTTGGCCCGGAGAACGCGGAGCAAGTCTTGCTCCACGTCCGGAGGGGGGCCCTCGCCTATGGATACGCACTGCCCCTCCGCCTGGAGTGGCACTCTCTTCACTCCGCCCTCTGGGTGGGGCTTAGGTGTACATCCTGAGGCGGATGGCGTGTCCGCTTGGCACCTGTCGGTGAGGACGTGCACCTTACAGTGCAGGCTTCCTGCTCCGGTTTCAATGCTCCTAGCCATATCCTGATCGCCGAAGATGGTGATGACGCCCTGCCGGCCCGGCAGCTTCATGCACAAGAAGGCGTAGTGTGGGACCGCCTCGAAGGAGTTGATGGCAGGCCGGCTCAGTATGGCATTATATGGATACGGGACGTCCACGACGTCGAAGACGATATTCTCAGTCCTGGTGTTGTCAGCCTGGTGCAAGGAGACCTGGAGGCATACCCGACCCAAAGCCGTCAGTGGCCGGCCTCCGAGGCCCTGGAGAGGGGCTTCCGAAGCTTCTAGCAAACTCCGAGGTACCCCCATGCGATCAAGGGCTTCCGCGAACAAGATGTTTGCGGAGCTCCCTCCGTCGATGAGGATACGCCTGACGTCGCAGCCCGCGATGTCTGCCTGGATGACTAAGGGATCTTGGTGGGGGAATTCCACGCCCTGGGCATCGGCTGACATGAAGGTGATGCTGCGAGGGGATGTCCCGAGAGGCAGTTGTGCTGGGGAAGTCCTCGACGAAGATCCTCCAGTGATGATGTTAATACCACGGCACCGGGTCTCTTCGGGGGGCACAGCGCGCGAGGGACTGCCTTGCGTACACCGTACGTAGGCTACTGCGGGGGTCATTGTCTCCGAGGCCCGTACGTGGGCCATCGCCTGCCGCATCGCTGTGACTTTGGTGCATGTCTGCGTGAAATGGCCTCCGTAGCTATGCACTTCGCACCATCTACCGTATTCTATGATTTCCTGCTCCGCCCGCGGCTTCTCATCGCAGCTTCCTTCACGTCCCAAAGCGGTATCCCGAGGAACGCCTTGCACAGCGAGGACGCGGCGGTCCTTTTGTGGTCTTCGTCGGTTACGCTGGGGCTTGCGCCTGTCGTTTGGCGAGTTTTTGTGCACCCCGCGTCGACGCGTTCACGAGTGTCACCCGCAGACGCTTGCTTGTGTTTCATCCTCGGGTTGTCCCTTATGCTTCTCCTTTGCGACAGCTTCTCCGCTTGACCGACATCGGAGCTGTCGCCGCTGCACCTCCGCACGTCCTCCTCGGCCCGGGCGTACGCTTCCATTTTGTCGAAGAGCTTGGCCACCGACTTGAGTGGCTTCCGCGCGTTATACTCAGCGAGCGATCCCGGGCGGAGACCTTGTATCGCTGCATTGATGACGGTTGCTTCGTTAGCATTTCTGACTTGGCAGTGTACCTTGGCGAAGCGTTTGAAGTAGCTCCGGAGCCCCTCCTCGGGTTTTTGCTTGACTACGAAGAGCTGGTCCGCCTCAACACGCTTGACGTAGCTTCCTTGGAAGTTGTTATAGAGTCGATCGCGGATTTGCTCCCACGCGTAGATGGACTGCAGCTCGATGGTGAAGAACCACGAGCGCGCCACCCCTTGTAACGCGAGGGGGAGTCCTTTTGCCTTCGTGGTATCGTCTCCGCCAGCGGCTTCGATAGCGGTCTCGTACACGCGCACAAATTCCCGCGGGTCGGTGTCGCCCTTGTACGCCTCGATGACGCCCGGGAACTTAAAGTCTTCCGGCCACGCCGCCTGCTGCAGGCCCGCGGAGAGTGGGGACTCCGGCTCTACACGTCGCAGGGGGACACGGCTGGGTGTGGGGGCGTCGCGGCTGTCTGCCCTCTCCGGCGTGGGCTCCGACGCGGCCGCTGGCAGGGTCTGTTGGCTTCGAGCCTCCTCCTGCATGCTCCGCGCGGCCCCGCGGAGATTTGTTAGCTCCCGCTGGAACGCGTTGAGGGCCGCCAACAGGGCGGTCTCCACCGCGGACGCAGCTGGGGCCGCTGGTGCGCCCGGCAGCACGATCGGCACGACAGTGACCACGGCCTACGCGTCCAGGCTGCCCGCCGCTTTGCCCTGGGGGACCCTGGAGCTGGTGACGAGGTCCGCACTGTCGCCGGGACCACTCACTACGTCGGGTGGGAAAGTGGGCGCGCCTACGTTGCCACTGTCGGGGTTGGTGGTCGGGGCGGTGGTGGGGTCGCTCGTTGCGGTGGTGACGGGGTTGTTCGTCGCGGCGGTGACGGCGGGGTTGCTCGTTGCGGCGGTGACGGCGGGGTTGCTCGTCGCGTCATGAACGTCGGTGCTCACAGTCGTCACATCTGCACCGTTGCCCATACCTGCAGCTGCTAGAGCCGAGGCCCTGGTATTGACGCGGGGTTTTGCCGCTTCCGCCTTCTTCTTCTTCGCCGCCGATGGTGAAGCTTTCTTTGGTGCCATCCTCCTTCGGATCTGGAGGCTTGCTCTTGTCCTCCCCACGGACGGCGCCAACTGTTGTGGTTACAGACCAAACAGAGAGAGAGTATGATAGTGGAGAGTTAGGTGAGTAATGGCTTCTTGCCTCCCTCGTGGCTGATATTGTACTCATATACCCTCTTGGGGAGTGCTTTCACAATAGTACCCTTACATTTGAGTGTCCCCCTTAGGGGCACTTATGTCATTATACATGTCCCCATTTCGGGCCTTACAGCCTTCTAACAGGCCTACTGGGCTTAGGTGGGGGCCACCCCAACAACAGATAACTTAGTAAATAAATATTGACTAAACAGTAGAATATAAACCCTTGCATATTAGTAAATGTTATAGAATTAACCATTGCAGAGTTTAAACCATAAACCATTGTCTTTATGCCCTAGCAATTAGGAGAATCCTTTTTGACTATTAGATGATTTGAACATTAAGCCACTAACATTTAGACTATAATGCTCAAATTAAATTAGAGACTTTTCTAAGCATATATATATATATATTCATTTATATATATATATATATATATATATATATATATATATATATATATATATATATATATATATATATTCATTTATATATATATATAAATGAATAGTTAGAAAAGCGCGGATGACATGTATGTAGCCCACTAGTAAATATATTAGTACAATTTTCGTATTCACCATAGACCCTACTAAAAATATAAGCACTATCATTAACCTATTGCCGATCATAAAATCCTAAATGGTAGCTCTAAATTAGTAACGATGACGAAATAAAATCATGTGTAGCAGGCTCAAGCAGTCATAAATAAATTAAGATTAAATTATGTCAGAAGCTAAGTAAAGGGATAAAATATTAATATCAATAATTTCCATAGCACATGCAGATTAAAAAGTCATATTGATATACAGGTACCAAAATATTATAGCCCTAGGTCAACGGACATTAAAATGACCTAACCAATATATAAATGTTCTGAAGTAAACATTTAATCAATAACACAAGCAACTAGGGTTGCATAAAATGCCACATATCAAATTACTAGTAATATGAATTAATTCGATAAGCTAAAAGTCGTATATGCCGTCTTTGCAACCCCTACCTTAAACCCATAAATGACAACATTTGACCAATCCAATACTTAATACTCAACTAAATTCATATACCTGCCCATATGTCTGTCTTGATTCATGGAACTTCCTTAATAAATATAAAAATAATAAAATAAATTATTAATAAAAAGATCGGGTCATCGTATCCTGCCATCATATGTACCTAGTCATCTACGAGTACTAAACAGAAATAATCCCATGAATATACCTTTATCATGACCTATCCTTTGCCCTCCATTTTGATAGTTCTCCCTGCCAATTCTCACTTCACTCCAACCACTATGACTCTGACAATACTCCGCGTCCAGTCAACCTTGTCTCAAATCACCTATTTGATCATAATAAAAGTTATCAAGTTCAAATTGGATTTATTTGGATCTTTTGAGTTATTTGCATTGATTTGGATTCAGTTGTCTATCACGTAATTAGAAAGTGAAGTCCTGAAGATTCAATGGATCAAGTGAGATCAAGATCGAGGTGAAGATAAAGACCAACGACAGAAAGCTTGAGTGAGCTCAAGACCGCGGTAAACGCGCAAGGTGAGTCAATACTTTGATTATGTTGAACCTACATTTTCTGCAAATTACTTTTGTGTAAATTATCAAATTGTATGCTGTTATTGTTTATGCAAATACATGTTTAATTTAAGATTCTAGTTATATGCCCATTGTTTACCTTGAATAATATTACACCTCCTTTAAAATATTTGAATATGTGAACCTTGTCACCCTAGAAAAATTTTAATGGTAACTTTTCAAAAATAAGTCCGTAATTATATGTTATGCTTAGTACTGCTTAGATACTTGGGGCGCTGAAATGCCCCAAGCATCACTTTTAATCATGAGAAAATTTGGTTGGGCAGTCATGGTGGTAATGACTGGTATATGTTGGATATGATTATTTTATACTCCCAAAAACCTCAAATTGCTTATCTATCTGGGCGGATGGTTCGGGGGTATGGTGCAGCGGTGCACGAGAGTGTGGTTTGTGGTAGAACCGCCCAGATAACCCTAAGAACTGAACTTTGTCATGACCTCCTGTGTAAAATAAGTACAACCCCAAGTCTGTAAAGTACAACTTGGCCTAGTGAATTTACCGGACCCGAAAGTCATCATCATCGGTGGAGGAGAAGAGGTAGTGCAAGTAGCGATTCTGGGTGACGGCTTGAATGGGACACCCGTTGAAGGTGAAGTTCTTCTGCGGCGTGCTAGCAATACGGGAAGCCAGCTGCTAGGCGCATAGGAGGGGAACATCCCGCACAACGTATGGGACCCACCGCAAGTGGGAGCGACCCATAGGGTGAGATGATGGACGGGGGCGAGATACTTTGAACGGTTACTGTGATGGTTTGCTCAACCGCATGACTAAGGAATCATGTGGGGCAACGAGTGAACTGTCTCTTGTGGGTAAAGTGTGTAAACTCTGCAGAGTCAAAACTATTCGAATAGCCGTGCCCACGGTTAAGGGTGGGTATGGGAACTTAACCAGATATAGTTCTATTTCAAAAACTTTGAGGGTGGGAATGGAAAAGTGGAGGGCAGTGAAAAGCCCTGTTTTGAGTTGCCCTGGGTGTCGTCCCAGTGATAATGTAAGCGGCTATAACACTGAAGGTCTAGCATATGGTGCAGAGACCATGTAACGGTGGATAGAATCTAGATCGCTATTATTATTGCATTCTTTTACGCATTATGTTTTTGTTCAAAACTGCTAGGTCTCAGGAAATTTCTATGTATCATATTTTAAAAAAAACTAATGAAAATACTTCTTACAAAATAAATTGTCGAGAAGAATAAATAGAGTCGTAAGTAAAAAAGGTGGATGTTTGTGGTAAACGCATAAAGATGTTGGTGGGAGTCGCGTCGATCATCAAAAGGAAACTATAGAGTGAATTCTGGGAAAATAAATTGGTGGAGCCTAAATGAATAGATTGGATTGATGATTTAAATGATTTTTGGAGAATTAGGGAGTGTGAAAGTAATTGCTGGATTACGACACCAATAAATAATATAAATTCTTGGGAGATTTTAGCAATAATTGGATTAATAGAATTTGATCATTACTAGATGGGTTAATTGAATCTTTGGGAATTAGAGATATGATTGGAGTATAAACTTGATCAATAATATTCCTGGTGGATGTATACTAGTGAATTAGTTAGAGATGGATAATGAAAAATGAGGTTGATTACTGGAAGAACAAATTATGGTTTTAGATCAATAACAAAAAGGATTGGATTGTTAGAAAGTCCTGATACAAACGATGTCGGTGGATTTAAAAGTAAGAGTTAAGTCCATTACCGGTCCTTAAACTTTTTATGTTGTGTCATCCCGGTCCATAAACTTTTAAAGTATGTCATCCCGGTCCTTAAACTTTCAAAGTGTGGCAATTTCTTTTGAAAGTCTATGGACCGGGATGACACAGCATAAAAAGTTCACTGCTACAACTACATAGGATATTGCCACACTTTGAAAGTTTAAGGACCGGGATGACATACTTTAAAAGTTTATGGACCGGGATGACACAGCATAAAAAGTTTAAGGACCGGTAATGGACTTTACTCTAAAAGTAATTATGTTGGATAATCATTAGAATTCAGAATTGAAGAGTTGATAAATGGCGATTATGAGATTGGATTATTAGGAATATAGGACACAAAGGATATCGGTGGATTAGTTGATGAATAACAATTACAAGATTGGATTTGTTGGGAATTCAAAACACAAAAAGATATTGGTGGACTAAATAAATGATGACATTCGCTGTTTGGAGTTTTAGACAGCAATCAATATAGAAAGTGTATGTTCGGTGGATTAAATAAATGATGACACTAGCTATTTGGAGTTTTAGACAGCAATCAATATAGAGAATGTACGTTCGGTGGATTAAATAAATAATGACACTAGCTGTTTGGAGTTTTAGACAGCAATCAATATAGAGAGTGTACATTCGGTGGATTAAATAAATAATAACACTCGCTACTACATAAAGCCTAATACTAGACCCCAAATCACAGACGATTTTAATTTGGAGGCCGTCTGTTGTGTTTGTGGCGGAAAAAAGGAGTATCGCAGACAGTTCTTACCGCTGAACCGTCGGTGATACTGGAATATCACAGACGGTTTTTATTATAAAATCGTCTGTAATATTCCAGATTATCACAGACGGTTTTTATTATAAAATCGTATGTGATATGCCAGTATCACAGACAGTTTTTATTATAAAACCGTCTGTGATATTCTAGTATCACAGACGGTTTTATAATAAAAACCATCTGTGATATGTTTCCCGCCTTGCAATCCCTCAAAATTTCATATTTTCCTGCTTGAGTCCGAGTATGATTCAGTTTTGAGACACCTTCAGTAAAACGGGCATAACTTTTGCATACGGTGTCCGTTTTCGACGTTCTTGTACTCGTTGGAAAGTTAACGACGAGCCCGATCCAAAAAAAATGATTCAAAAACTGTCTGTGATGACCTCGTATCATTACTGACCCATAAATTCAAATGGTTCACAAAACCATCTGTGATGACGTTTTTGAACCGTCTGTGATGACCTTTTCTGTAGTAGTGACTAGCTGTTTGGAGTTTTAGACAACAATCAATATAGAGAGTGTATGTTCGGTGGATTAAATAAATGATGAAACTAGCTATTTAGATTCTTAGGCAGCAATAAGTGTATGATCGGTGGATTAGATAAATGAGGACACTCGCTGTTTGGAGTCTTAGGCAGCAATGAGTATATGATCGGTGGACTACATAAAAGATGATACTCGCTGTTCGGAGTTTTAGGCAGCAATAATAACTCCATGATTAAATAATAAAAATAATACTAAAAATAATTTCTGGCAAATAAAATAACCCGAGCCTCTCCTTTGATTACCCATGTATGTTATTTATTTGCATCATGTGTATCGGCTCGTGGAGCACGGTGGTTTGTGCTCACTCTCACTCTCACAACAAATCCAGAATCAAGAACCAGATCGCTACGCTTCAGCAACACTCTTGGTCGCAATGGCGAAGAAGATGAAGATGTCAAGGGCTAGGTCGCGAACCCCCAGTTGGCTGCCTGTGGGCACGTCCTGAGGGTCCCACCTGTGTGCTTCGTTTTTGCTGCTACCTTTTATTGATTTCGGCCTAATCGGCCCATGTGTAAGTCTTCTATTATATTTATGCTTCTGCATGATATGTATTTTGATATCCAGATTTGTATCTATGAGCACTATCTATTGATCCAGGGAATAGTGTGGTGGAATCACAGAGGATTCCATATTGTAAAATCCGGGTCCGACACCTTGCCAACACTGAGCGAAGCCGAAGTGGTATAACTAATTAGTTAACTAGCCTAGCGAAGTCGAAAGCCAAAACGAAGTGACACAGCGACAATGAAGCGAAGCGGCAGCGGCGAACCCTAAGTCCCTAACGGTCGCCACCGCCACTCTCTCCGTCGGTGCCGCCGACCGACTTGCCTTCGTCGAAGACCCCTCCGACCATCCAACGAGCATCCCCCTCCTTCACTCTCTCGGCGAGTCCACGAATCGAAGCCCTTCCGCTGGCAAAGACCCTATGCCCCCATTTGTTTTCTTCTCCAGTTCTTCTTCCTCCTCGTTCTCATTCTCTTGCTCTGCTCTACTTAGTGCTCATGCTCTGCTCAGTTCTCATGTAACTCATGTTCTTCTTCTGCCAGATCTGCTCTACTCGGTGTGGCCAAAGAAAGCTGGAGAAGAGGGAGGCAGGTGGGTTGGATCCGAAACTCAATGTGGCCAGGATCTATCTCGGCAGAATTGTGAGTATGCAAAATTGCAATCCTTTTTTGGGATTTAGGCTCTTAAAGCTGTGATTTTGATGGGGTTTTAGGCGGCAGAGCTGCATTACATGGTGTTTTGAACTTTTGCCACTGGAGCTGTCAGTTTGGGGTTTATACTGTCAAGTAGCTGCAAATTGCAATGAGACCAATTAGATGATAATCATGATAGTAATTTATTTGTCACGCTGACTGCAACTAATTATTTTAATTTACATGTATGTATGATGAGGGTGATTTGATGAACACCAAACAGCGGAAAATCAATACAATACCCATTTTTGCATTATGAAAAGAGTTTACCCAGAAGAGATATTGATCTACAGTAACTACATGTAGATTTGTAATTGTAAATCAAGATTGAATAGGTGCTTACTGCTTGGATGTGATATTCTAATTGTTATCCTTGATCCGTGTGCCAATGTTGAATGTTCTTTTCTGTAATCTTGATCTAATTGTGTTGGATGCTTGCTATATAATGTGATGACTTGATGTACGGTTGATTGCTATAATGCTATCTATCATTGTTTCATGTAATCATGTTGATGTCTTCATGTTTGCACTTGGCAGTGATGGCAGAGCAAGAAGGCAATGTTGCGACTACTGCTAGTGCTGCAAATCCTAAGGTTAGAGAGGGGAATGAGCAGTATGATCTAGCTAAAGATCCTAAATGAAGGGCAAAGTCCAAAGATCCTGGGTGACAGTATGGTTTTTGGTCAGATTTGGGCAACAAAGATAAGGTCCAATGCAAGCTTTATGGAGTGATTGTTTCTTCGGAAATCAAGAGGCTTAAGCAACATCTTGCTGGTGGCTTCGGAGATGTAGAGAAATGCTCCAAGACCACCATAGCCATCATGAGAGAGATGCATGATTACCTTAAGAGCGGCGCAAGAAACAATCCTATCAATTATGATGAGGACGATGTAGAAGAGGCACAACAGGTAGCACAAGAGGTTGAGGAAGTGGAGCAACCACAAGTACAAGGAACAAGTACAACACAATCATTGAAAGGCTCATGGTCCTGGACAGCTCCGAAGCCAACTCCAAGTTCTGGAACAACTAACAAAAGGAAGCTAGCAGTTGCAGCACTTCAATCGAAGAACACCAACAAGAAGTCTTGTGCTACAGCAGGTTCTTAATCGGTTATTGCTATGCTTCGGAAACTTCCCCAAGTGGTGGTTGAGGAAAGACATTAAAGGGAGAAGAAGCAAACATACATGGAGCAGTTCAACTCAAAGGTGACCAAGGAAGACAGAGAGAGATGCAATGAATACATAGCAGATTTTTTCTACTCGAATGGCATACCCTTCAATGTGGCCAAGTCAAGGTCCTTTGAGGTTATGGTTAAGGACCTTGGACAAATTGGACCTAACAATATTGGTCCAAGTTATCATGAGTTGAGAAAACCATACTTTCAGAAGGCGAAGATGAAAAATAGATGTGCTGAGGAAGACATATGAGTTAGCTTGGAAGGAGTATGGCTGCACTATCATGTCAGATGGGTGGACTGATAAGAGCGGACACCATTTAATTAACTTCCTTGCCAACAACCCGGAGGGGACTTTTTTCATAGAGTTTGTTGACGCATCTAGTCAGGTGGCAGATGAAACAATGCTAGCTAACTTACTACAAAAGAGAATTGAGAAAGTTGGTGAGAAAAATATTGTACAAGTGATCACCTATAATGGTGCTAATTTCAAGGCCACCGGCAAGCTTCTAATGGCTAGGTTTCCTACTCTATTTTAGACTCCATGTGCTGCCCATTGCATAGACCTCATGTTGGAGGAAATTGGGAAGATACATGTGCTCAACAGTTGCATTACCAAAGCCAAGCGTGTCACCACATTTATCTATAGGCACGGGAAGCTTCTTGATACAATGAGAGACAAGACAGGAGGCTATGATCTTGTGAGGCTAGCAGCACTCGATTTGCCACATGCTTTCTAACCTTGCAGAGTTTGTTCAAGCATAGGGCTACTTTGAGGAATCTCTTTGTGGACGAGGATTGGAGTAGGTGCAAATTAGCCAAGTCATAAGTGGGAAAGAATGTAGAGGAAATTGTGCTCTCTACTAATTTTTGGAATGATGTGCAAGATTGCAAAAGAGAAACACAACCACTAGTTGTTGTATTGAGGATAGTTGATGGTGATGAAAAACCAGCATTGCTAGAGGTTTTGGTAGCTATGGATGTTGCCAAGCAGAAAATCAAGGAAGCCTTGCAAGGCAAGGCTATCCTTGATCGTGTGATTGACATTGTTGAGAGGAGGTGGAGAGACCAAATGGAAGTGAAGTTATATGGTGTAGCACTGTACTGGAATCCAAACAAGTTTTATGCATTCAAAGAGAAAGAAAGTGCACGTGCTCGAAGGCTAAGAGACAATTTCAATGATGTTCTTTCCAAGATGGTTGGTCAAGAAAATGAAGCACTTGCCACAAAGATAGCTATCCAAGCTAATCATTATGAGAAAAAGTGAGCTTGCTTTGGAAAGGCACTTGCAATATCAAGTCAAGGAAAAATGACCCCACATAAATACTCAATCTCATTTAACGTTTCATTGCTTCATGCCTTTCCCTTTGCATATTTGATTTCAATTCATTAAATCATGCCTTTTGCATTGTACTAGTTGATTGGTGGGATTCATTTGGTGGTAACGCATTGGAGCTTCAATAATTTGTAAAACGTCTTCTTGGTCTTTGTGCTTCGGCCTCCGAGTGTGAGCACAATTGGAGAACCTTTGAATTTGTAAGTACTAAACTACTAACTAGTACGTAGTAAACTATTAAGTAATGGTTTTGTACGTGCTACTACTTACATTCTGCAAATACTCTCTTGATCCATTTGGTAGATGCATACAAAGAAAAGGAATCGGCTGGAGCACCAGAGGTTGAGTGATTTGGTTTATGTGAAATATAACCAAAAGATTGCTGAAAGATTTCAAAAGATGCGTGTGGAGGGAAGCAACTTCAACCCACTAATCTTTGATGACTACAAGTGGAATACTGACTGGATTGATGCGGGTGCTAAAGATGTCCATGAGGTGGAGCCAGAAAATCTGGATTGGCTCTTATTGATGAAGTTGTGGGTGCATCAAGTGCGCTCCGTGGTCGCAATCTACCTAGGAAAGCCCATGCCTCTGGGAATGATGTTCGGACTTATCATCGGCGAGGTCATGGTCATGGAGGGGCAAGTACAAGCTCATTGCCGCTTGAAGAGGAAGGACGGAGTGGTGATGACCACGATGAAGATGTTGAGATGGATGACGAAGACATCGAAGATGACAATGGCGAAGCTCCTCCTAGTCCTACTCTTAACACCATTGGACAAAGTGATGTTGCGGGCGACGAGGGAGGGGATTCAGATTATGATTGTTGAATGTTGATGGCCTCTGCCTTAGCAATTTCATGCTTTTGCTGTTTTGCAGCTTTGCTAGTTGCTACAAATTATCTTATCTTTTGATGTTTTGGACCTTTTGGTTGTTTATGTGGCTCTGCTCATATTTGCTCAATGTAACTTAATTAGGGTGGGACCATCCAATCTACTACCTCTCCATTCAGTTTGAATTTGTGTTAACATATATGCACAGCTTAACTTATTAGTTCTTTTGAGGAATCACCCATAAGCAAACCACAAGCACTACCAGCCTTTTAA
Source organism: Dendrocalamus latiflorus (assembly GCA_017311315.1). Classification (NCBI taxonomy): domain Eukaryota; kingdom Viridiplantae; phylum Streptophyta; class Magnoliopsida; order Poales; family Poaceae; genus Dendrocalamus; species Dendrocalamus latiflorus. Next base: position 4,484,613 of record CM029628.1, read on the forward strand.
AGCTTTAGATTTGTGTGTGTTTCAGCCTTTCAGGGGTCCCTGTGACATGAAACTCTTACGAAATTTTCTATAAATCTCAATTGTTTCTTTCATTATTGTGCTTCAATAATTGATTTTATACTTTTTATCAGTTTGCAGAAAGTGCATATCTGAGGAGTTCATCAATATGGAGGTCTGCTGCCGCCCTACTTGCAACATTGATTTGGGTTGTGCTCCATTGGAGAAACTCAGGTTTGTCTCCTTTTCCCTGAATTGTTTGTTTTTTTTTGCTTTGTTTTGTTGCATAATCCTGAGGTTGTTCAGTCATTTTTCAGTTATTATGGTATTTTCTTTTAATGTCACTGCCAAATTTTCCTTTTTGAAATTGTGGCCTTAATGCCAGTGTATGTAAGAAAATGCAAATGTGTAATGAAAATATATGGTTGTGCTGTCCTGCCTTTTGTTAAGATTAGTCCATTCCTAGTTCACATCTTATTTAATCTTCAGCCTTTGATATCAACCAACATATAACAAGCAAATTTTACTTCCCTTTATCATTAGTTCATTACTATTCAAGTTGCTGCATGCTAAGAAGTGCTCCTTAATTGTGCTTTACTGTAATAACATCACTGGTTCTGCATGTGCGTGTCAGTGAGCTACTCAGCTACATGAGTATCATAGCATGCTAGTCTCAGAGCATATTTGATGAAAGAAATATGATGTGACATTGCCACATTGGACAAGTTTTGCCTGTCTTACCAATGTCTGTACATGTAATATGATATACAGGAAGTGAGGAAACAACATATCAATAGCATATTTCCATCTTGCTATTGTTCTATCAAGGGATGGTGTAAGTGATGGACACAATCAGGAGTTTAGGAATCAGAATTGCAACTCTTCAAGTGCAAGGTATGTAGTAGCCTTCCCCCAATACTTCTGCAGTTCTACTCATCTGCTATGCTGCCTGCGTCTGCTCTCTACTGGCTTCACTGCTCACCGTAGAATGCCTGGTCGACGCCTAGGCGTTCGCTAGGTGTCCTGGTGCTCGGCAGTCGCTGTGGTCGCCAAGCTGTGTGTCCGCCATGACAACCATGGTAATTATGAAATTATTAACCCTACTGTCCAGGAGATGATAGAACAGTCTTCTAGGTTAAAACCCGGGGGGGATAAATGATTTAATCAGGAATTGTGGGTAACTAAGAAATTGTAGAAAATTTTATGTAGATTACGAACTGGTGTGGATTTCTATGTTACAGCTTGGGAGTCAAAAGTTATGCTGTTTATAGTACTGGGATAGCAATGGGTGATTGTCCGATAAAGGGTGAGTATTGCAGATTTGGGAAGCGGGTAGAGCGAAATTTTTTAATTATTATTCTTGTACTATTGTGGCTTGTTATTGATATTGGGTATTTATTATAGGAGTGACATCGGGTTTGTTGTCATATTCTAATCAACTCATTCTTCGCAACTAGAAAAGGCAAGTGTATGGTACAATAGTATTCAAGTGTTTTAACTTGTTGCTATGTTAAATAAATGCTTATCATGATGATTCACATGATTATATCACTACTAGATTCCGACCCTTTAGCCACGAAACGCATCGCAACGACACTAAATTAGTTGCAATAGGTATGTACTATTGCAACGTTTTGCCAAAATCGTGGCGATATGTACACAGTATTGCCTCTAAAATATTGCGTTGCGATAGTCATTGAATTCGTTGTAATAAGGTGGCTTTATCGCCACCATTTAGAAAATGGTTGCGAATAGTATGACTTTATTGCCACGGTTGTCTTGCGTTGTGATAATATTGATTTTCGTTGCAATAGTTAGGAGGTATTGCCACCTTATAGAATTTCGTTGCGAGTGGGTGACAATATTGCCACAATTTTATTGCGTTGTCATAGTCATCAATTGCGTTGCAAAAGGTTCCTATACAATGCGTATGAAATGAGTTTGTATTGCCACGAAATAAATTTGTTGCTATATATGATGATTGTTCGTGGCAATAATCTGTTATTGCAACGCTTTGTTTTCGTGGGCCTAACTGTTTAACGCAAGGGCCGAATTGGTGTGGAGGAATTATATTATCTATAGTTACTAGTAAAATGCCCGTGCGTTGCAACAGATTCTCAAAAAAGGTGATATATAATATCAGTATGATTCTAAAATTTACAATAAATATAAATTTGGTTTCACACGTGACAAAGTGAAACATAACTCGGCATAAGGAGCATCTTCCAAACACCTTATAAGGGACATTGGTTTTGAGAAATATTTTTGCCAGAATTCTATGTTTTACTACCCACTAATTGAATGTCCGTGCGTTGCTACGGATTTTAAAATTTTATAGTACTACATGATCTGAAATTAACAGATGGTAAAATTTTTTAGAACAATCAACTCGTTGCCCCACGCGATTCCTTAGTCGTGTGGTTGAGCAGACCATCACAGTGACTTTTCAAAGTACCTCGCCCCTTCCATCATTTCACCCTATGGGTCGCTCCCACTTGCAGTGGGTCCCATACGTTGTGCGGGATGTTCTTCTGAACGTCTAGCAGCTAGCCACCCCCTGCTAGCCTGCCACAGCAGAACTTCACCCTCTGCGAGTGTCCCATTTAAGCCGTCTCACGGACAGTCGCTTGCACTATCCCTCCAACCTCTCCTGGAAGGATGACTTTCAGGGTCCGGTAAATCTACTAAGCCAAGTTGTACTTTACAGACTTGTAGTTGTACTGTTTTACACAGGAGGTCATGACAAGATTCAGTCCTTAGTGGTATCTGGGCGGTTCTACCACAAACCCACTTTGTGCTTCCACCGCACCACACTCACACCCTCGAACCATCCGCCCAAATATTTAAGCAAGTTGGGGATTTTGGAAACATAAAATAATCATAGCCAACATATACCAGTCATTACCACCATGACTGCCCAACCAAATTTTCTCATGATTAAAGTGATGCTTGGGCGTTCTCGCGCCCATGAATACCTAAGCGATACTAAGCCTGGCATATAAATTATAGACTTATTTTTGAAATGTTACTATTATAATTTTGCTAGGGCGACAAGGTTCACACATTCAGATATTCCAAGGAGGTGTAATATTATTCAAGGCAAACAATGGGCATATATCTAGAATCTTAAATTAACATGTATTTGCATATAAAGTAACAGCATGCAATTTGATAATTTAAACAAAAATAGTTTGCAGAAAATGTAGGTTCAATATGATCAAAGTATTGACTCGCCTTGGTCACGGGAGTCGAGGTCTTGATTTTCTGAAGCTTCTAGGGTGGCTGCCTCCTCTTCTTCTTCTTGAGCTTCGTACGCTATTTAATCGCGTGAAAGCCCAAATAAAAGAAAAGCACAATCACTCAAAATTTCACCAAAAATTCATGTGGACTCTAAAAATCATGGTTCTGGTTTCATTTGATAGATCTTGAATTTAGACGAATTTAGAAATTTGTCCCACTCAATTTGGAGTTAAATTGAATAAGTTACATGTATTTAAAGTTCCCAGTTCATGAAAATCCCAGAAATTATAAAAATCCGACATGTGGGTCCCACTGGTGATTTTTAATTCATTTACATTATTTTATTCCTATGTACAGTATCTATGACAGGTGGGTCCTACTAGCATTTAATTTTTATTTTATTTCTATCTCGTGTGCTACTGACAAGCGCCCTACTGTCAGTGGGCCGCTCGGGCTACAGCCGCTGACTGGTGGGGCCCACCTGTCAGCCCGAAAATTAAAAGAAGTACCTCAACCCGGCGAGCTACGGAGCCGGGGGCTCGAACGCGCGCGGCCGGGGAGCCTCGGGGGGGAAGAGACAAGAGAGTTAACCGCGCTAGCCAGGAGAGCCTCAAGTTGCTTCTTACTCGGTAGGGGTGATAAATTTTCTTATACGACTACTCCTAGCGTAATGGGTGAAAAGGAATTCCAACTAAACTTACGGCCGAGGGAAATCGAACCCAGGCCGGCAGTAAGAGTTCGCACGGTGCTAACCACTCAGTCAACCGGTGTTACCCGATGGGGGCGGGCGGGAGTTGTATTGGGGGCGTGTAGCGGGGCACAGAGCAGAGGAGGCTCGGGGCCGGCGATGGGGGCGGCTCCTCGCCGGCAAGGAGGGACCGGAGAGGGTCTAGCGACGACAAAAATGGGATCCTTGCACCCTACTGATGCTGATGGCAGTGACGGCGGTAGTCGGGGATCACCGGAGGAGCGTCGGCGGCGTACGGTGGCGGTGGTGTTGGTGATATGCCCTAGAGGCAACATGGAGATGTTGAATATATCACATACTATGTTTATGATACATTGCTTTGTTCCTTGAAATAGACATTATCATTATTGATCAATGAGTATGTGACTTATTCATGAGACTCTTAATGCCAAAATGTTGCTATTTCTAAATGATCCCTGATCATATATCATATGAGGAACATATATGATTCAAAGATCAGCATATGTATTGATTGATGATCATGTCTCATGGATCATGGTATGGAGATACCAAATCAATAATATGGACATGTGTTAGTGAACATATGTTGGATAGACCCGCCATGAGACACTGCAGAGATTCCATGTGTCATTAGTTGGTCTCAAGTAGTGTTTATGTAGAATCGTTAGACTTGAGATCATCATGGTTCCCAACATGCGTAGTAGCCTATTTTGGGACTACTAACCACTACTCCGTAACTGGGTAGTCATAAAAGTAGTCTTCGGGTTTGCTATGAAACATGTAGTGGGATGTGAATGATCAAGATAGAATTTGCCCCTCCTTATGGGAGAGATATCTCTGGGCCCCTCGATGTAATGGATTATGAAAGTGCATGGCCATGCCAATGTGATTGAGGAGTCAATCACAAGTTTATAATCCATCACGGAATCGAGAGAGTGATTGAGCCATTAAGAGGATGACACAGGTCTCGCCTTGAGCTTAATCTATATCGTGAGGCAAAAGGATTCGTACATGAGAACATTACAGGTTCAGCCGATATGATCTTTACGTATACTTTGGGGTTAATATGTCTTGCTAGAGGCCGCTATTAACAGGGTGACCGGAAAGGTGTTTCCGGGTCGCGACCAAGTATACGTGAACCTACAGGGTCGCACACTTAACGGGTTGGAACACTAATTCGAATGTGATTCGGATGTGGGCTCAATTCGGATAGAGATCCGGATAGACTCCTATTGGGCCTCGGTCCACGAGGCCCAAGTGAGGAGGTCTATATATTTGGAGGCGGGGGGGCTGAGGGATGCACGCATATGTTCCTCCCGAACAAAACCCTAGCCGCCACCTCCCGAGCCAAACCCTAGCCGCTCGCGAGTGCTGGTACACTCGCGATCGGAGTTCCAGCCCCGGACGTGTGGATACCGGTGGAGGCGCTGCTCGTTGCGGCGTTGATCGGCATCAACAAACTACAGATTGGATCTGCTCGTGGTGTGGTTGATCGCGTGGAGGAGACGATCTGTTCGGGACGATCGGCTACTTCCACTACTACCTCGACGCGCGTGGTTGGATCGGCTTCTCCAACTCTTCTTCCGCTGCGCTGCGCGTCTAGTGGTAACGATCTATGATCCCTTCTTAGCATGATGTCCTGGTGTGCGCGGTAGAAATTTTTTATTTTCTGCTATCGTAGCCTACGCGCGTTCCTTCAGTGGTATCAGAGCCATCTTGCTTAGTTTGCGATCTGGATCAGCGCATATGATGATATGCGGTTGTAGTAGATTGGATCTATTACAGTCTAGATCAGTCGGTTCATGTGATGAATCGATGGTAGCACGGGTTGATGAGATCAATCGGTGAATAGGGGTTGGATGAGGCGCAGATTGTATCACTACTAGTGCCCTAGAGATTGTCTCGGATCGGCATAAGGTGGTTATGTCGAATACTAGTAGGATACGAATCTGATAGCCTCGGGCCAGTGGGAATACTAGTGCCCTAGAGATTGTCTCGGATCGGCATAAGGTGGTTATGCCGAATACTAGTAGGTTACGGATCTGATGGCCTCGGCCCAGTGGAAAAACTAGCATCCTAGAGAATGTCTCGGATCGGCATAAGGTGGTTGTGCCGAATAGTTTTTCCATTGCGATTTCATAGATTGGATCTGTAAATTTCGTAGGGTGTTCAGGGCGCTGCCCTGAAACCCGCGGGGGGCGGCCCCCCCCTCGACCCCCCGCCCGCTGACCGGCCAGCGGGACCGCCGTGCGTACCCGCCTTGTATAGCGTCTTGGGTTCACATCGTTAGGTAGAATACGATTCTACGTCTAACTTGTTTTTGCAGAGAATGACGTGAATAGTATGGCCCTATATCTTATTGGAATGTATGAGATGTATGTGATGCATGTAACATTCGTTCATGGCCTGCGTGTCATGATTATTTCAGCTATTGTTAGCTGTCTATATTGTATTTAACGACCTGCGTGTCGACCTTAATGCTTGAATCTATCTTTGTAATCTTCAATTTCTAGCTATTATAGGTAGTAGCCTAGTTTTGAGGTTACAAGCTTTCAAGCATGGTGGCCTAAAGGAGTGATGTGGAGGATGGAGATCGTCTACACCTACATGGAGATGGAGATCACCATTTGTTTGGGCCATACTACTTCACAGTTAAATGTGTTTATCTGTGATATTATCTATCTTATTCTTATGCAATGTTTTTGTCATATGTTGCTTTGGTAGGATAGAATCCCTCATAAAATTAGGTGTTCATGCCCTTCCATATGTTGCACCAAAAGATAATGATCACCGCATGGTAGGTCTACCAAAGTAGAGTGCCGTCGGTTATCATCATTATTTGGGGTAGATGTCGGACATCTACATGCGGAAGCATTTGGTTTACTTAACAAGGTTATCAAAACAGTTTTGGACCTTGGGGCATAGATTGGGGCCGGGGCATGTTGATGTCACCCAACAAGCAAGAGTCACATAGGGATGTGATTAGCAAGGTGTTGCTTACCCATGTCACTAGTTTTCTAGCCGTGATGCCAAAGCTCACTAGGAATTAGTGAAATGAGGTTCTTGACCCACTATGTAACTTAGAGGGAGTTTTGTTGCAAAACACATAGTGGGAGTCTTTTGTTAAATTGTTTAATAAAAGATGAACATAAACATAGTGCTAAACTTTGCATATTCTTTGTTGTAGATCATGTCAACTAATGCCGCATCCAGTTCTTTTAATTTGCGATCTATTCTTGAGAAAGAAAAACTCAATGGAACGAACTTTATGGATTGGTATCGCAACTTGAGAATTGTTCTCAAGCAAGAGCGCAAGGAGTATGTCCTTGAGTCTCATTATCCTGATGACTTGCCTGATAATGCTACTGCGGCTGCACGGAGAGCTTATGAGAAGCAAACGAATGATTACCTTGATGTAAGCTGTCTCATGCTTGCCACAATGTCCTCTGAGCTTCAGAAGCAATATGAGAACACAGATGCCTACAATTTCATTGTGGGGTTGCGTGGTATGTTTGAGAACCAAGCAAGGGCTGAGAGGTTCAACACTTCAAAGTCCTTGTTTGCGTGCAGGCTTGCAGAAGGGAATCCCGTCAGCCCTCATGTGATTAAGATGATTGGCTACATTGAGAGTCTGGAAAAGCTTGGTTTTCCCCTTAGCCAAGAGTTGGCTACTGATGTGATTCTCCAGTCGCTCCCCCCGAGCTTTGAGCCATTCATACTGAACTATCACATGAACAACATGGATAAGACCTTGGCAGAGTTGCATGGGATGCTAAAAGCTGCCGAGGAAAGCATTAAGAAAAGCAGCAATCATGTGATGATGATGCAGAAAGGCAAGGGCAAGCCCAATGTCAAGAAAGGCGCGGTCAAAAGAAAGTTAGCTCCCGATGAGATCGCGAGCAGTTCTAAGGCCAAGCAAGTCAAGAAGGGCGCTGCTCCTAATGCAGATTGTTACTACTGTAAGCAATCAGGTCATTGGAAAAGGAACTGCCCAAAGTACTTGGAGGATCTTGAGAAGAAGAAGGGAAGTACGACTTCCTCTCCAGGTATAAATGTTATAGAGATCAATCTTGCTACTTCATCCACTGATTCTTGGGTATTTGATACCGGATCGGTTGCTCACCTTTGCAAATCGTTGCAGGGGCTAAGAAGAAGTAGAAGTTTGAGGAGGAGCGAAGTGGATCTTCGCGTTGGCAATGGAGCAAAAGTTGCTGCGGTCGCTGTTGGCACCATGCCATTGTCTTTACCTTCAGGATTAGTTTTGGAATTGAATAATTGTTATTGTGTTCCATCTCTTTCCAAGAACATTATTTCTGCTTCATGTTTGCAAGCAGAAGGTTATGACTTTAGATCTGTGAACAATGGTTGTTCTCTTTATTTCAAAGATATGTTCTATTGTCATACTCCATTGGTGAATGGGTTATATGTTCTTACTCTTGAAGAGTCACCGGTCTATAACATTAATGCAAAGAGGCAACGTTCGAATGATTTGAATCCCACGTTTATTTGGCACTGTCGCTTAGGTCACATAAATGAGAAACGCATGGAGAAGCTCCATAGAGATGGTATTCTGCACTCATTTGATTTTGAATCATTTGAGACATGCGAATCTTGTTTACTTGGCAAGATGACAAAGGCACCTTTCACCGGTCAAGGTGAACGGGCAAGTGACTTATTGGCACTCGTACATTCTGATGTATGTGGACCAATGAGCTCAACAGCCAGAGGTGGTTTTCAGTACTTCATAACTTTTACTGATGATTTTAGTAGATATGGGTATATCTACCTGATGAAGCATAAGTCCGAATCCTTTGAAAAGTTCAAAGAATTCCAAAATGAAGTGCAAAATCATTTAGGCAAGACAATCAAGTTTCTACGATCTGATCGTGGAGGCGAGTATTTGAGCCATGAGTTTGGCAATCATCTGAAGGATTGTGGAATTGTTCCACAATTGACTCCGCCAGGAACACCTCAATGGAATGGGGTATCTGAACGGAGAAATCGCACCTTATTAGATATGGTGCGCTCCATGATGAGCCAAAGTGATCTTCCGTTGTCTTTTTGGGGGTACGCTCTTGAAACAGCCGCTTTCACACTAAACAGGGTTCCATCAAAATCAGTAGAAAAGACACCATATGAGATGTGGACAGGACAACGTCCTAGCTTGTCTTTTCTTAAGATTTGGGGATGTGAGGCTTATGTAAAACGTTTACAATCTGATAAGCTCAGTCCTAAATCTGATAAATGCTTCTTTATCGGGTATCCTAAGGAAACAAAAGGATATTACTTCTATAATCAAGGAGAAGGCAAAGTGTTTGTCGCCCGGCATGGTGTCTTCTTAGAGAAAGAGTTTCTCTCAAGAAGGGATAGTGGGAGCATGGTGCAACTTGAAGAAATTCGGGAAACACCTGAAAACGTTTCAGCTCCTACAGAACCACAACAGGATGAACAAACTGTTGAAGAACCTGTTGTGGACACACCGGCACCACGTAGGTCAGAGAGGTCACGTCGTGCACCTGAAAGGTACATGTTCTTGACTACTCAACAACGGGACATATTGTTGTTAGACAACGATGAGCCTAAGACCTATGAAGAAGCGATGGTGGGACCAGACTCTGAGAAATGGCTTGAAGCCATGAGATCCGAAATTGAATCCATGCACAGTAATCATGTTTGGAACTTGGTTGATCCACCTGATGGTGTTAAAACCATTGAGTGCAAATGGATTTTCAAGAAAAAGATAGACATAGATGGAAATGTTCACATCTATAAAGCGCGATTGGTGGCCAAAGGTTTCAAACAAATTCAAGGTGTTGATTATGATGAAACTTTTTCGCCCGTCGCAATGATAAAGTCTATTCGGATCATTCTAGCGATTGCTGCATATTTCGACTATGAAATATGGCAAATGGATGTCAAAACAGCTTTCCTTAATGGAAATCTGAGTGAGGATGTGTACATGACACAGCCCACGGGTTTTGTCGATCCGCAATCAGCTGGAAAGATATGCAAGCTGCAAAGATCCATTTATGGATTAAAGCAGGCATCTCGGAGTTGGAACATTCGTTTTGATGAAGTAATCAAAGGGTTTGGTTTCATCAAGAACGAAGAAGAGCCTTGTGTTTACAAAAGGGCTAGTGGGAGCGCACTCGTGTTTCTGGTCTTATATGTGGATGACATATTACTGATCGGAAATGACATTCCTATGCTCGAATCTGTTAAGTCTTCATTGAAAAATAGTTTCTCTATGAAAGACTTAGGAGAGGCGGCATATATTCTGGGCATCAAGATCTATAGGGATAGATCAAGAAGGCTAATTGGATTAAGCCAAGATACGTACATTGACAAGGTGTTGAAAAGGTTCAACATGCAGGATTCCAAGAAAGGCTTCCTACCTATGTCACATGGTATACATCTTAGCAAGAGTCAGTGTCCTAGTACACCTGATGAGCGGGATAAAATGAATGCGATTCCATATGCTTCGGCTATGGGATCCATTATGTATGCCATGCTTTGTACACGTCCAGATGTCTCGTATGCTTTAAGTGCTACAAGTAGATACCAGTCAGATCCAGGTGAAAGTCACTGGATTGCCGTAAAGAACATCTTGAAGTACTTGAGAAGAACTAAAGATGTGTTCCTCGTCTATGGGGGTGAGGAAGAGCTCGTTGTAAATGGTTACACCGATGCTAGCTTCCAAACTGACAAAGATGATTTTAGATCGCAATCTGGATTTGTGTTCTGCCTGAATGGCGGTGCGGTGAGCTGGAAGAGTTCCAAGCAGGAGACGGTTGCTGATTCTACAACAGAGGCCGAGTACATAGCAGCTTCTGAAGCTGCTAAAGAGGCTGTTTGGATCAAGAAATTTGTTTCTGAGCTTGGTGTGGTGGCTAGTGCCTCCAGCCCAATGGACCTCTACTGTGACAATAGTGGGGCCATTGCGCAAGCCAAGGAGCCTAGATCGCACCAGAAGTCCAAACACATTCTACGGCGATTTCATCTCATCCGCGAGATTGTGGAGAGAGGCGATGTGAAGATATGCAAAGTACAAACGGATTTGAACATTGCAGATCCGTTGACAAAGCCGCTTCCCCAGCCAAAGCATGAGGCTCACACTAGGGCAATGGGTATTAGATACCTACATGGTTGACTCTAGTGCAAGTGGGAGACTGTTGGTGATATGCCCTAGAGGCAACATGGAGATGTTGAATATATCACATACTATGTTTATGATACATTGCTTTGTTCCTTGAAATAGACATTATCATTATTGATCAATGAGTATGTGACTTATTCATGAGACTCTTAATGCCAAAATGTTGCTATTTCTAAATGATCCCTGATCATATATCATATGAGGAACATATATGATTCAAAGATCAGCATATGTATTGATTGATGATCATGTCTCATGGATCATGGTATGGAGATACCAAATCAATAATATGGACATGTGTTAGTGAACATATGTTGGATAGACCCGCCATGAGACACTGCAGAGATTCCATGTGTCATTAGTTGGTCTCAAGTAGTGTTTATGTAGAATCGTTAGACTTGAGATCATCATGGTTCCCAACATGCGTAGTAGCCTATTTTGGGACTACTAACCACTACTCCGTAACTGGGTAGTCATAAAAGTAGTCTTCGGGTTTGCTATGAAACATGTAGTGGGATGTGAATGATCAAGATAGAATTTGCCCCTCCTTATGGGAGAGATATCTCTGGGCCCCTCGATGTAATGGATTATGAAAGTGCATGGCCATGCCAATGTGATTGAGGAGTCAATCACAAGTTTATAATCCATCACGGAATCGAGAGAGTGATTGAGCCATTAAGAGGATGACACAGGTCTCGCCTTGAGCTTAATCTATATCGTGAGGCAAAAGGATTCGTACATGAGAACATTACAGGTTCAGCCGATATGATCTTTACGTATACTTTGGGGTTAATATGTCTTGCTAGAGGCCGCTATTAACAGGGTGACCGGAAAGGTGTTTCCGGGTCGCGACCAAGTATACGTGAACCTACAGGGTCGCACACTTAACGGGTTGGAACACTAATTCGAATGTGATTCGGATGTGGGCTCAATTCGGATAGAGATCCGGATAGACTCCTATTGGGCCTCGGTCCACGAGGCCCAAGTGAGGAGGTCTATATATTTGGAGGCGGGGGGGCTGAGGGATGCACGCATATGTTCCTCCCGAACAAAACCCTAGCCGCCACCTCCCGAGCCAAACCCTAGCCGCTCGCGAGTGCTGGTACACTCGCGATCGGAGTTCCAGCCCCGGACGTGTGGATACCGGTGGAGGCGCTGCTCGTTGCGGCGTTGATCGGCATCAACAAACTACAGATTGGATCTGCTCGTGGTGTGGTTGATCGCGTGGAGGAGACGATCTGTTCGGGACGATCGGCTACTTCCACTACTACCTCGACGCGCGTGGTTGGATCGGCTTCTCCAACTCTTCTTCCGCTGCGCTGCGCGTCTAGTGGTAACGATCTATGATCCCTTCTTAGCATGATGTCCTGGTGTGCGCGGTAGAAATTTTTTATTTTCTGCTATCGTAGCCTACGCGCGTTCCTTCAGGTGGTCCCGGGAGAGGATCGACGCCGGCATCGTACAGGCCGGGAGGGGCTCGACCGAGGGTAGGATTAGCTTCGGTGGGATCCCAGGAAAGGCGTGGGAGGGAGGAATTGGCCAGAGGTGGATAGATGCGGTGGCGCGCTCGGTCACCGGAGTTTAGGGAGAAGAGGGCACGGTGGCGATTGGGGCGGTTATTTTTCGATTCCTTTCTTCGGGAGAGCGTAGGCGAGGTGGGGAGTCCATGGGAGCCCTCAGTGGCGGTTATAATCGTGCGAGGAGGGCCGGCATCGAAATCATGCCCTGGCGATCACATCCGGGAGCGGCGGAGCAGGTGGCGGGCAGGGCATAGCAATCCCGCATAGGATTCGGCATCATACCACTGTGCTGCGCCTGCTGGGTGGCAGGGATCTCGAGCCATGTGCATGGAGGGACGGCTCGGGCAGAGCGGGGAGGAAAAAGAGAGCGGGGCAGGGCTCTTTCGGCGCGGCGGTCCTTCGAGCGGAGGCGGCGGCGACCGTTGGTCCGAAGGCGATGATCCGCCGGTCCGTGCGCGCGAGGAGGAGGCGGGCTGGGCTGTGGCCGGGACAGACGAGCGGAGGGAGCTGCGGCCCGGAGGGAGAAGGAGGGGTTGGGGAAGAAGCACAGTAGAGAGGAGGGCCACTCGTACAGAGGGAGAAGAGAAGGTGGGCCGCGCCGGATTGGGGAGAAAAGGGGGTTGGGCTGGGCCAGCTTGGCCTGGTCTGACCCCCCCCCCCCCCCCCACCATATTTTTTTTCATTTTATTTTGTGTATGTATATACATATATATTTATTTTATTTATATATATGTACATATATGCATATTCTTTTTATATACCTGTGGATGTTTCCTTCATGCTTATATAGATATTTTCTTGTATTCATACCTTTTACGTCTTGCTCATCTTTCTAGGCCTTTTTGTATCCATATTTATATATTTATTTTTGCTGCCCTTTTATACTATTATTTTCAAAATGAATCTTTTATATTTTATTAACTCAGGTTTCTCTGGATTATCTTCTCATATTCACATTTAAAATTTTTGAGTTTCCATCATTCATATATTCTCTTTGTGACATTTCTAATTTTTGTTTTTCAATCTTTCTTCACTTGTTGAAAATTTCAATCAAACTTTTAGAAAAATACATAAACTCCAAATTCAAATGAAATACATTGCATAAATAATTTAAAAGCTTTCCATTTTTAAATGTTTGAATTTTTGGGATGTTACAGTATGTCACACCATTGGGCGCGTGTGCATGGATGAGCGGGCTGGGGTCAATATAATGTAGTTGGAGTGCCGGAAAGTGAGGTGCCCGTCCGTTACTACACGAGATCGACCCTCACCTCGCCCTCATTGCATCATGTATCGCGCGCCTAGCTACTTCAATTCATGAAGCCATCCATGCCATTCATTTGTACCTAATCAACATGGTTTTAAGTTTCACTCAAACTTATACAAAGTTCATCAAATCATTAATGGTCCACGAACATGATGTGATGACACCCAAACAAAATTTCTAAAATTTGACAAACTGGACAGCTCGCAAATTTATAAACGAAGTTAAAATTCCGCCAAAATAGAGATCCCGCCAATATTCTCCCAAACAAAGTCACAAGCGTGACTTCTTCCTGCTAAAAACCGCGAAAAAAGATGAAGCGCCAAAACCCCCGCCTGGACCAACGTTTTTGCCGCCCCCCGCCTACCCTCCGCCCAAATTAATCCCCTGCCTAATCTAATCTGGAGGGGGAGAAAGAGAGAGCCGCCGCCAGATAGTGTCTCCGCTCCTGTAGATGGCGACACTTGAGGACTCGACGGGAGCACCTGCGGCCACGGGGGGAGGGGAAGGTGGGTCACCGGCGGCCACGACGGCAGCGGCGGTTCCTGTACCTGAACCCAATGATGAGGACTTAGACGATGATGATGAAAATGATGACACCTACATAGATGATTTATAATAGTAAAGATATATATATTATATTTTTAGAAATCATAAAAATTTTCCCTCCCTAATAACTTCCCCACAATACGCGACTCCTTCTTTTATAATAGTAAATATATATATATATATATATATATATATATATATATATATATATATATATATATATATATATATATATATATATATATATATATATATATATATATATATATATATATATATATATATATATATATATATATATATATATATATATATATATATATATATATATATTATATTTGTAAAAAACATAAAAATTTTCCCTCCCTAATAACTTCCCCACGATACGCACATCCCGCCCAAAACCATCCCCCACCTCCCCCGGCCTCCCCGCCTCCCCGTCTCCCTCCGCCTCCCTCCACCTCCCCGGCCCCTTCGCCGCCCACCGCCCCCTCCGCCCTCGCCCTCCCGGCCTCCCCCACTCCGCCCGGCGCCCGCTCCCACGGGACCCCCTCCCACGCCGCCCCGCCGCCTCATCCCCCACCTCCCCCGCCGCCGCCTCGTCCCCCACCTCCCCCGACCTCCCCGCCTCCGCCGCCTCCCCGTCTCCATCTGCATCCCTCCGCCTCCCCAGCCCCTTCGCCGCCCACCGCCCCCTCCGCCTCCGTCACCTCCCCCGCCGCCGCCCCCTTCTGCCTTCCCCCACCTCCACCGCAGTCCCCGTCTCCCTCCGCCTCCCCGGCCCCTTCGCCGCCCACCGCCCCCTCCGCCTCCGTCGCCTCCCCTGCCGCCGCCCCCCTCCGTCTCCCTCCGCCTCCGTCGCCTCCCCCGCCGCGTCGGTTCGGAGAAGACCTAGGTCGACAAGACGATGGCGATGACTCCATCGACGATGCCGATCACTGGTTCGGCCGCCGCCAACGCCACCGACGGGGATTTCGCCATCACGAGGGCCGACCCACGGGTTCCACCTTGAACTTCTGGCGCTGAAGAAGACGGCACGGATGATGCTTCCCTCCCCAGGTATGAAGCCTCATCATCTCCATCAAAAATTTGTGTCTAGTTTATTTCATATCAAATTTTCTTGATGCAAAAAGACTGAATACTTCGGTTGACTATTTTGTTGCCATGTCAAACAACATTTTGGGCAGTAACTCTGCACCCATTAATCATCAACATCAGCTATTCTAAAGGTTGTGTAATCTGGAAATAGTGAATGTGTACATACTGATAGGGAAATTGATTTTTCGCAGTAGTAAATATGAATACGATAATTTGTTCCATCTTGCCTGCTGCTGTTATTTTAATAGTGACATGTTCATTGGTTTCGATCGGTTAGTTTTTTGCAACTAGTCGGCGGCGAAACTCTCCAACAGCCCAAATTGGATACAAGTTGCGGTAATTGCCGTAATTGAAGTAGAAGGAGCATTTGAAGCATCCAACGCGTTCCTGTCATCAAAGGTGAAGGCTCAGATTACTTACCAATAACCATCGCAGGATACAGAGACATATATATGAAGTAGGGTTGTAAGGTCAATTGCAGGCAAGGCTGTCCGGATTAGTTTTCTAGGTAGGGTCATTTTCGTGTTGGTAGTCTTGGATTGTAGGATCATGCCCGTATCATACCTCGAAAATCGTTAAATTAAATATCATAGATCTATATCATTGTCCAAACAGCCCTGAGAACCCAATCCAGAAACCTTATCTAGTGTATGTTGATGCTGGATATTTCCTCTTAGAAGTGCATCATGTTTTGAAGCTTCCACACAGAAATGTTGGTGGCTCTGAGGGTCACGAAAACCTGCAGCCATCACTTCCCTTGAGCTGTCTGGAGCAGAGATGGACGTGACAACTGTGATGGAAGATCCTTTCGATTATTCGATGCTAGATTCACTTCCCTTGTGGAACGCTTTGCTGGAGTTATTGCAACAGTCTCCAGATTGTACTGTAGTTGAACTGGGCAAAAGAGAACAGAATGCTTTGGAAGGATCAGGGCAGACGTTAAAATCATCCTCTTGAGCTATATTCAGGTCGATAAACATGCGTCCAGATGCAGTACTCTTTGCTTTGACAGGTGAATGACTGTATGGAGTATCACAAGATCTAGTTGAACCTGAAAGAAGATTTAAAGAGTCAAGCAAATACCCCAAGAGAAGCTCACGCTTTCCAACGGAGTTCCAGAGAGCAATGAATAACATGTAGTGCAAGCGAAGTGGCTGCAAGATAAGCAACTCACTTAAGTTACGAAATGCAGTCATAACAACTTAGTTAAGAACTACAGTCATATAGTGATGACACAAAAGTTCTTTGAGTTTATAACTCACACATGCATGAATAATTCAGAATGTTAGGATACATTTAGTTTTTTCTAGATGACAGGAACTCCTTTATTCATTTTGAGCAGGATTACAGTCCAAGAACAAGGCCTCATGCAAGAAGCTGGGTAACAGCATTGCTTTGCCATGTACACCGCCTCAAGTTACAAGGGACCTGCTTAGCACAAATATGGGAAACAGCATTGCTTTTCCTTCTAATAAAACGAAAAACAAAATTCATAGAATGTTTTAGGACACATTCAGTTAGGATGATGTACTTGGACATTATGATATGTAATCCTTGACGTCAAAGAAGTATGGCAGCAGAAGCCATGTCGTACTGCTCAAAATGTTATTTATCTACCAAAGTCTGAAATGGAATATTACTCATAAAACACTTGATATTTAGCCAGGGCAATCACCTTACTCATGGAACATGGTATAATGACGTAACAGCAAACCATAGGGATTCTGGGGGTGTGCATTTATGCTCATTCTAAACAAATGAATGCAAATTTTGAAGTGGTAATGATTAGATAAACAAGGATCAAGTGCAGTGGATGCAATCTCAAGCCCTCATCTAAGCATACACACTTTAAGATTCACAATCATGGTTGTGCTGATCGCTTTGACTATTCTATTGACTTTTTTTTTCATGTTTGTCCTTTAATTAACTGTGATTTTCTTTGAAATCTATGTTGGTGGGCTGCCCTATGTGATGATGATATCAAACAAAGCTATGGATTAATTTCCATGTGAGGCTTGTTGTCATAGTTACTCTGATAGGCTGCCATATCAACCTTTGAATTTTCTTCTATGCAAATTTGCCTAACTTTTCTGTGGAGCAGAATAGCTGCTCTACTTAGGCAGGAATCCAAAATCAGCAACCCAGTTAGTTTTGTGGATAGAAACCTGGCTCCGACACCATACTGTGTATTGTCTGAATAGCATTGTCTTCTCCAGCTTGGTTTCCTGGTCAGAAAAAACTGTCACTGGTTTGAACCAAGTATGGAGTTAAAGTTTATTCTGGCTTTATAACATTGATCATCAAATTTCCCTGACTTGAAAGCTCAAGAGTCAAGACCAAAACAATACTTGTCTGTTCTTTAGAAAACTTTTTTATTATGTATGTTGGAGTTTTGCACAGAGATCATTTAATATAATAATCACTTGATCATAATAAAGTGATGTGTGACCAGAGTCCCCTATCTGTTTAGTATTACTGGCCAATTCAGTTTGTTTGAACTTTGTTATTGATTGTTATGTGTTAATATCTTGTGTACTGCCTTGGAGGTGCCTACAAAATTGTTTCTGAAACTTCTTTCTTCTAGCTTAAGGCAAAGCTATTTTGTAAGCGTGGTCCTCTGATATACTTTTGACATTCTCCTTGCACATTTAGACAGGGATGACCTAGCATTAACTGTATGACATTTCAAGGGGTTTATTTTGGTTCACAATGACATGCCTTGGACATTAAGAGTGTTCATGGATGTAATAGCATACCCATGCACGTGCACACTCATTACAAATTTATTGTTTCCTTCTGATCATCTACTATTTTCCTCTCAGATTTTGCATACTGATAACTGCATTTTGACTATTTAACCTTTCTCTATGTAAACATACAGAACGAAACAAGGGTCGGGTCAGCAGTGGACTTTAGTTATTCAATGCAAGGGAGCACCATCAGAAAAAGAATTCTTCGAGTGCGATCTTGATAGGACTAATGTCTCATTTATGACATTGTTAAGTTTAAAAGAACAGCTTGGATACTCAGTTAG
Source organism: Dendrocalamus latiflorus (assembly GCA_017311315.1). Lineage (NCBI taxonomy): Eukaryota > Viridiplantae > Streptophyta > Magnoliopsida > Poales > Poaceae > Dendrocalamus > Dendrocalamus latiflorus. Next base: position 4,503,180 of record CM029628.1, read on the forward strand.
GGACTTCTTATACTATAAGAAGCGATGTGGCAGGGCGGTAGCAACTCTGGAGCCGATCGATTATAGTCGTGATGCAGACAGAATGATAGAAAGCAATCAAGATGAAAGGGAAGTCCAATTAGTAGTGTCAAGGGAGCGAGTGAAAGACAATCAGGTGACCATAACACCCATGAAGCGAAAGAGGAGTCAACAAAATAGTGATGATCCAATTACAAATGAACAACTTGATGCATACAAGGTTTGGCTAGCGAATCTGCAAGCCGAGGAAGAACACATGGGTAAGTTATATATGTTGCTACACTAATCGTGCTGATTTTAACAGAAGTACTGAATTGGCAACTGCACTAACATATATTCATGGCTCACAGAATTTATAGATGACTACAGGGATGAAACAATCAAAACATATAAGGAATGGTTAAGGAGGAAAGGCCATCTTGATGATATTTGTAATTTTCAAATCTTTCAATGAACTATACAAGCATATTATTAGCTTTACAAACTCAAATATATTTCTCTGATGAGTATTATAATGTGTGCAGTATCTTTTTTGAAAGAGGACCATACCAACAATCCAGCTGGCCTTCAAGATGAGGAAAGTCAAGACAACGGCCTAACACCACCAGAGAGGCCATCTCATGCTCGGAAAAACAAGCAACAACAAAATGGTATGCTATCCTTCTGTCAATTCTATTTTCTAGGTTCAATTGGTTTTTGCTGAATGTGTACATTAAATGACATTTAAATTGCTCATAAGGAGGTGGCTCCCAACAGTGCAAGAAAGGTGTACGTGGATGCCTTAAAGGTTTAGCAGCAGCTAACAAGAGTGAAGAATGCCATAAGGGATTTGGACTTTGTACATTCTATTGATGACCTGCTGATGTGTACCCTTCCTGAACTTCAATTGATGCATGCATGCTGAACATATTTTAATAGTAGTACACATCAGGATGCTAATATTTTTTATTCTACATTTTACATTTGCAGAATGACCCAGCAAGCATCCTGACCACACAAAAAGATGCTAGGCCACCTATTCGCATCACTCGAGCTTCTAATCTTAACCGAAGCCTCTTCCAAAATGTCGCTGTTAATAATGGTTCATCGAACTTCATTCCTCCACAACAATTGAAGAATACTGTTATAACTCGTTCGAAGAAAAGGAGGGACCATCAGGTATGAAATGAAAATGTGACTAATCTTCATCTGTCATTGTTCTTATGTCAAATATAGCATAATGTTCTAAACTACTAAAAAATTATGCCAGGTGAAGTAGGGCTACTACATATCAGTAAATGAAATGAAATTAAATAATTCTACTGGAATCACTTGCTAAACTTGCACTATGATGTACTTAAGTATGTGCTGCTGGAATCACTTGCTAAACGCAACTGAACTAGAGAACTCAGGATTGCTATTTTCAGCTGTAACTCGTATCTCTAAACTTGCATTATGATGTACTTAAGTATGTGCTGCTGGACAATACTCACATTAAGGTCTCTCTTTATTGTTCATGTTCTATCAGGATGAAACAATTTGATCAGAGCATACAGAGTCGTGGTGCGTCAAGTCAGGAAATTCAACAAGGCAAAGAAGCACGGACAAATGGAATGAAAGTGATAGTACTTTTGTTATTAGTTACAAACTTTGTAGTTTAAGTATGGAGATTGATATGTAATTCCTGCATGAGTGGTGACACTTTTAAATTATTATGTGTTGAATTAATATATGTGTTTTTGATCCAGCCGCGTTCCTAATTTGATTATTAATTTGCAACAACAAATTATAATAAACTATCATATGCTCAATATGCTACCGCAAATTTTACTGTTGCGATAAACCTGTATGCAAAATTGGTATTTCGTTGTGATAGGCTGTTGCAACGCCGCTACTATGTTGTGATTCCACTATATGCCATGAACAATGTTCGTTGCTATAGGATCTATTTGCCACAAAACATATTTCGTTGCAATAACTTTATGGCAATGAAATGCCTTCCGTGGCAATAAAACATATTGCAACGAAACACCTCCCGTGGCAATTAAACCTCCTGCAATGAAATGCTTCCCGTAGCAATATATCCTGTTGCAACGAAATGCTCTCCGTGGCAATAGGGTTTATTGCCACGAACCATTGGCGTGGCAATAGAACTTATTACCACGCAATATTTTCGTGGCAAATGATACTATTGCCACGACCAAACTTCGTGGCAAAAGAAACTATTGCCACGGAGTCAACCGTGGCAATAGCCTATATCGCCACGACATCATTCGTTGCAACAACAAACAATTGCCACAACACATTGCATGGCAATAACCATAGGTATTGCAACGAAACCACAATCCGTTGCACAATCTTTTAAGCACGCAAGTACTTGCCACGCTTGCCAACGGAAGTGATGTGTTGCAATAGGTACATATTGCATCTATTTTGACCATATTGCATCTATTTTGACCCTATTGCAACGATTTCGCTCCGTTGTCCTAGACCTGAAAACTAGTAGTGTATTTTTTATAATGCTCACATGTTTATGGTAGAATGAGGACGATGATGATGGTTAAAATGATGATTTTGCCAATTGATTATTGCTGATAATTAACTAATAGAAGATATAATCATTGTATTGCATGTTGAGTATTCATGTTACAAATAGGTAACATGTGTGGCTCTCTAGAGCCTACTTTGTGTAGACAATCCATAGGAGTAGGTAGAGAAAGATTGATAGGCACCCCACGGGAGTGGGGAAAGACCTATTTCGGTAGACATTCAACGGGAGTAGAGTTGAGACTCTGTATGAAAAAGGATAGGGCAGGGGTGGTTCATCGACGGGTGAAAACTCAGATATATCGGTATAAGCAAGAGAAGACGTGTGCATTGCATTCATGATAAAATAAATGAGATATATGTATAGAACTTGATTATGATGAATATATGAAGTTGAGATAACGGTGAAAGGACATGAATTGTTAATTTGATTTTTACCTTGTTTATTATTATATTATGTATTTGCTGAGTCGTAGACTCACTCTTCCATTGTTATTGTTTTTAGGTACTCATATGGGCTGGATATAGCACAAGTTGATATTGCATTGTATCATTCTTTCTTTCACTTAGCAATGTCAGAAATAAATTAGATATCCATGCAATAGTTAGATGAATAATGACTCTCTTTAACATATAATGGTTTTATATTATTGCTATTTACTAATTCCCTTTGGTTAAAGTTATTGTTGATTCATATTATTGTCAGTTGGTTCATCTTAATGTCAATCAATTATTTCTGTATTGTTAAAATTTATATGTTCATGGTTATATTGACAAATTACTTGTAGCCTAGCTGTTGATAATATACAATTGAAATTGAGAGCATTTGTAGTTGTGGGTAACATTCTAGACTTTCTTTTGCTAAGCCAAGGTGTTACGGATCTCCACTTGCTAGCACCTACAAGAGCGTATTAGTTATGTTTGTGAATCAACATTGTTAGTCTACTTGTTATTTTGAAAACTATGCTGTGAACAATTAGCATGAGCAAAAAGAATCTTATAGTACCTTAATTGGCAGCTACATATTCCGTGCCGATAAGATAGCAGAAATGTTGCTGTTTGCTCCCAGAAGAAAGATGTTTATATCAGGTGAATGAGGAAGGACGGAATTGGAGAGCAACTGTCAATGGTGCTAGCTAGTTGCAAATTTGCAAATGAGCTCTTCCGTATGGTCATACTGATTGCCTTGTGTTTGAGCATTGGGGTGCTTTTACTAAAAGCAAGAATGCTTCTTTGCTTGGGGCTGGAGATAAAGAACAAAGATGGGATTGTCGTCCTGGTAAAGTTACTTGATGGCTCCAAAGTGAAAAAGAGCGAAGTATTTGTATACATGGCACGGTAATTAAAACTAGTGATACATATTTAGAAAACATAACTTCAAGAAAGAGTAATAAAATGACTCAAATACCCATCACATAACACATGAGTATTATCCGTGTTAGGGTGTCCCGATAGCCTCCTGTCGCACCGTGAAGATTCACATAACACATAACGCTGTGAGAAACTAATGCTGTAGCTAACATCTGCAGCATTAGTTTCAGAAGACTAACACCTACATATTACATGCTCTATCTGCTCCACCACATTCTAGAGAAATACAACAAACAGGAGCCTAGAGCATGCTACTGACAATTATACCTATCGGATGAGGTATCAAGTTTATTTACAAAAGGAAACAAACTAAGGAAAAGAAAGCAGGTACATATAATACCTTCAAGGAAGCATTGATATAAATCCATGTGAGTGCTCACAGATCAGTCTCACCTACTCACTGGCTTCTCTATCAAAACAGTAACTAAGGAGACTAGTAGAGTGAGTGTAGAGAAATAAGCTATCTCTCTCCTTCCCCAAGACTATATTTATACATGGTCATAAGGTCTGATTACAATGGTACCCCTCATAATGGCCTACTATGCTAAGAGTGTTGATGTCTTTTTACATGCTTTAATGGGCCCTTTGGTCCAGCAAACCGAATAAGTATAGGTGGAGGCCACCCCTACAACACGTACAGACCTTTGTGCCCAACCATTTTAAGGTTTCAGGGTCGTTATAACTTACAGTCAGCTCATCAGTCCATTGTGGCACTTGTGCTTGATAGTCGGAGCCTACCGGTATTTCATTCCTCTGCTGACTTGTAAAAGCCAACCATCAAAAGAGTTATGCTGCTTCCTGCTCTCATGTTTCCCTTGTCCAGTCAAGTTGCTCTCCTGTTCTATGACCAGTAAAGACCCATTCATATTTTCTACAACTGTTGTTAATTCATTAATACATGAGCCCGGATGTTCAACCACAAGGTGAGGTTCTTTACTGCACTTTGCTTGTGCATCGGTCCTGGCACCGGTGGAACTCATGCAGCACTTGCAACCCATTGGAAATATTTCCTGCACAGACAGAAAAAGAAGAGTTAATTTCAGCAGTATTAGTAAGCAATATATCAGGTTCTATAGCAAAATAATGTATTAGCATCACAAAGACAAAATCCATGACAATGACAATTTCACAACTTGCAATTTCTTTTGCAACCAAAGAAGATGTTGAGTTGTCTCATAATTCCATTTCCAGGTTATAGTTTCTTTCGCAAATAAAAAAATCAAATTGTGATCAAATTCCAATTCTACATGAATTAGAACTGGGACTCAAATTACAGAAGATAAATTCAGTTCAGGGATCTAAAAGGACCCTTGCGAAAATCATAAAATGCAAAATATTTTATACACACAATAGGAGTTGGTTTAGCCGTGATGTTCAATGTAGATCAAGTACTCGGGGTATTTTTTCAGCATTAGCTCAAGAGCATGTAAATTTCTTCTTCATTCTAGTCTTCTGAGTTCTTGATCGTCTGATCTAGTACTATAACTTGTATCTACAATATTCTTTCGAAACAGAACCCCATTTTACATGGGGTTCCTAACTAAGTAGAATTTCTAAACAGAGCAAGATCCCTAAATGCAATGGTGAACCAACAATGATAGTGCAGGGGTCTGTGGACCCCACAAAATTGAAGGCCTAGAGATAGTAAAATTTATGGGGAGAAAAAAGCTTTTTAGAAGCATGGAAATCATAAGGGAATAGCCCCAGAGGTATTTGTAACTATATATTTCTCAAGTGCTAGATCTGTTGCTGGTTAAAAAGAGTAGGATTCATAATCCAGAAGATCATACATGAATCCATTGAATAGTCTAATAAAGTATAAAGGAGTTTTTACACAAGAGGGAAATCTAGAAGTTGGAGCAAAAGGAGTCCTCATAAGATCCAGTCTTAACTGGAGTTGAAAACATAATCCATGTTCCTAGAAGAGAGCCCTGATATGAGTTGGTACTGAAAAAAAATTGTTGCCCGAGCATCCTATTGCTAGTATTAATCTTAAGAGGACTATTATAGATCTGCAAAAGTTACGAGAGAACCACCATGTTCTATGTGAGCATCAACCAATCTGAATTTGGAATGCTTTCTGAAACCAACAGTGGTACAAGCCCTAGAGAGGTAATAAGCAGATAAGATCTTACTCCATGACCAAGGTGTGATGCCAGACATGCCGAAGGCCCTTACAAGAGATTGTAATCTCAATGGGAGACATTAACCTCCTAAGATATAACGTGCAGTAGAAGTTGCCTCCATAAAAAGAAGTTCCTAAAATCCTTCCCTCAAAATAAAAGAGCTACTTGTTATAGGTTTCCTAGATAGAACTGAAAGTGTTCTGTATTCTTTTGCTGTTTTCTACAACCCAAAGGGCGTGGGTTTGCAGCCACTTATTTTCGCTCCTCATATGAAATGTTCTCTCATTGGATGCACATGCTTAGAGATTCACAGAAACCTAGTATTTTGATAATCTCATTTGAATTTATGAATTAATCAAAGTCAAGAGAGAACTTTTGAGTCCCTCTAAACTTTCCTATTATGAAAGGGAAGAATGGGATACCAAAGGATTTCTTAATGAAAGGAGAACTGAGAATTGTACAAGGCGACAATTCATTTCTAAGCGGAAATTTCTTGTTGTAACAGTAAACTTTGTATTGTCATTATATCTGGAAATTTCTTTTTAAGCAGTCGTGTCTTTGTAATAACTAACAATAATACATGTTCGAATGACAAGATTAAAATAGCACACTTATCACATAGATGCATTAACACTCTTAAAATGACACACTATCACATAGATGCATTAACACGCTATTCTTTTCTTAAGAACCATTACCAATTAGATTTGAGTAACCAATTGAATACTCTCGGTGATTTGAGCTAAGTAATCCAAACCTCAATTCAAATCTTATATCAAAACACAATGAAACAATATCAAGGTGTCAAACATTTGAATAAATTCATCAAAAGTGTCGAAATCACCTGCAAAACTGCACCATTGGTCATGCTCGCCCGGCGAACCATCTTCCTGGGCACTGCCTCCCTCACCATCAACGCCATTGAGAAGTGCCGGTCCACCAATCCAAAAACCACTGTACCTCCATCCCAGGCATTCTCGACGAGCTCCCTCACCCAACCCATTATCCCAACCATGTCGGCCCGCTTCCTCTTAAAAATTGCATGCTGCTGCTCCCTTCATTGCCGTCCAAGAACAAATTTTCCTTCTTCCTTCCATTGGCATCAAAGAACAGCTCTTACTTCTTCGTCCCGTTGCCTTCCAAGAACGGTCTCTGCGCCTCCAACAGCCTATGGATCCAGCGGTCTAGGGTGCCGAGTTACTTAGCGTACAGTAGCTTGACGGGCGCCACGAGGGCAGCGGATTCGGTGGCCGCGGCCCAAGCGATGGGGGAGGACGACACGGTGGCGTAGCTGCCAGCAGCGCGGACGGCTGCAACGAGGCGGAGGTCCCATCGCCGAGGGCCATCGGGAGCAGGCGCGCCTCGTGCCATCCGCGGTAGGCCTCGCGCAGTAATGCGGCGAGGACAGCATCGAACACCTCGGAGGGGTCGGAGGCTGCAGCTTGCTGAGGATGGCAAGGACGTGGGCGGCAGAGTCCATGGAAGCTATCCTAAATGTGGAGGCTCTTCAGAAGGCAACACAGTACGAGTACTCTCAAGAGTGGGTTGTTCCGAGACATTAAGGTATGTACTCCTTTAATTCTTTTTTATTTGATGCTTTTAGGTTTTTATGTCCTCCGAAACGTGATTTCAATCGTTACTTTGTATAACTTTATATTAAGATATACTAATAAAGTTATAATACTATGAAAGTATATTTAACGATTAATATAATGATATGGTTTTTATATAGCCAATATAGATATTTTAAATATATTGAAAAGTTTGACAGTATAGATTTTATAACATCAAGTAAAAAAGAACAGAAGAAGTATAGTAGATTAACATGGAACCCACAAAATAATTAAAATGAAAACGAGCACACTCCGCAGTGTCTTTCCCTGTCTTCCCATACCTAATGTCTCCTATTCCTCTTTCTTCGATTCTCTTAACTCCGCTCACCCAATGGCTCTTGCAACTCGATCTCGCTGCCACTGACCTCTAATCTTCTCTCCTAGTCATTCTAATTATTCCTCTCCACTCTACTGCCCCAAACTCTTTATGCAAAACCCGTCTCAACCAAGTGAGATCTTACTGTCGATGAGTTCCCTGACATTTTCCTTCGCCACCAATTTACATGGTATATAATCTATAACATATCTAGATCTTATACACATCACCTCTACCAATAGTGCTTCCTTACCACCAACCACCTTCTTAGTAGAGCCATTGATGATTGCCACAAAACCCTCAACTTGCCACGTAGTCAAAGCATAGTAAATAAATCCAAAAAGGCCCACCAAAAAAATAGGACCAAAATGCTGCGGAGAGTTTGAAAGTCAGAAAAGAACTATGATGTATCATTGACTAGAGGCTAGGATCAATCTCACTACATTTATTTTGAGTTTGCACATCTTTACAATTTTTCTAGATAAATTTTCCACACATAAAAGGATCCAAAGGTGAGCAACAGAAAACGAACCAACCTCTCCCCAGCGCTCCAGCGCCGAATCCCCTCCCTAACCTCTCCCCTCTGCCTTGCCGCCGCTGGAGCACGCCGCCGCCGGAGGCTTGTGCGGGTGCTAGGAAGGCGGCGGCGGGGCTTTCTCACCTGGATCTGGGCGGCTGCTTCTGGATCTGGGCTCGCCGCGGCCGAGGCGTTGTCCCGGATGGACGAGTTCGAGTGCCGCCCCTCCACCTTCGTCTACAACGCCGTCCTCAAGGTCCTCGTCGACAGCGGCGTCATCCTCCTCGGTCTGGCGCTGTAGAACCAGATGGGTGGCGCCGGTTGCGCGCCCAACAGGGTCACGTACAATGTGATCATGGGCGGGCTGTGCAAGCGCGGCATGTCGGGGGATGCGCTCAAGATGTTCGACAAAATGCTCAAGAAGAGATCGTGCCCAGTGTGAAGATCTACGCGGTCCTGCTCTCGTCCCTGTGTAAGGCAGGGAAGATTGAGGACGCTGGGTGGATGATGCGGTCATTGAAGGAGAAGGGGTGCCCGCCGGACGAGGCAACGAATTGAGTGGGCTGTGCAAGTCACAATCGCAGCCGCACCTGGATTTCCTCACTGGGCGCGCTTGGATCCGTGCGTGGGAGAGTTCTTCCCTGGATCTGCTCAACGGTGGCGCATAGGCGTCGCTTTGTGGTTTCTTCAGTGGCGGACATTGCAGGGAGCGATTCGTCGTAGAGTTCAAGGGTGGCTATGCCATGGCCTTGAGGCGCGCAGGTCCCCGGTGGGTTGGTGGCGGTCTATTTTGTGAGTGGGTAGTACGTGGGGTGCTGTGGAGGTGCTGGCGAAAGCCTTACCGGTGATCTTACCGGTCTTGACAACGATGACGCCTTCGGGCGCCATTTTCCTTCCTGGAGGTGTTGTCATGGTGCCCCATAGCCCTCATGTTTACTGATCTTCAGGTGAAAACCTTGCCTCGGTGAGGCGGGCGGCGTCGGCGACTCTCGTCGCCTCCTTGGAGGCGTCGCCTTGGAGGTCTTTCTTCACGCATAGTAGACCGAAGGTTAGAGGGCACGGTCGGAAAAGGATATGGACTTGGTTGAAAATAAGGACGGAGAAGAAGTTATGAAGCTTAGTCTTTCTAGCTTTTTTTTATAGTCCTTAAGCTTTATTTCTTGTTGTTTTATGCTCCTCAGGTTTTGAGGATTTGAGCCTAAGAGCTCGTGTATCTGTTGGCTGTATATATCCCTCGTGGATATAGAGGCCGGATTTTATATCCTTTATCTAAAAAAACTATACTTGACTTAATTTTGCTTCAAATCTTACGTGGAGAACCTTTCCTCTCCAAGCATACCTTCATATAGAAGCGTTGGGATGATTATATAGCCACACTCTTTATAGTGGAAAAGTGTTGCGCATTGTTGAATATGCATTATATTGTAGCTAACTCATGTAAGATTACTATATATGTATGATACGGACAGCACATTATACTACTTGCTAAACACAAACATAGTCATTTATTCAAATTAAACATGCATAATAGATTGAGCAAACAAGTACATAATACTTCAAATATGGGATCAACATGATCAAAGTAAGGTGCTTTCCTTACTTGTTGAACTCTTGGTCTTGATCGGGATCAAACCCGCATGTTTCTTGTACTTTGGTATCTAAGCGGGGAAAGCCAAAAAATACAAATAAATTCAAACAAAATGCAAATTTCACCATTTTTATTCATGAATAAAGTTCATGATTTTAGAAAAATTTAAAGATAAAAAATTGCTTTTAATTGGAATTTGTATAAGGGAGAAGGCCTACCGAAATTTTGTCGAGAGAGAAAATTGAGGAAAAGAAGAGAGAAAACACTGTGCTAGGGTTTTCGATTTTTCTTTTAAACTTCTATTTTTCTTTCAAAAGAAAATTAGGGATTTATTATGTCATCACACTGATAGGTGGATCGGGTCCACAGTGAACTGGGCTCACGGACGGTCTAACTAACGCGTGTGGTCCATACGTCACCGACTTAAACTTCAAAAAACCAATTTAAATTAAAAACTCAATTAACTAATCAAATGGGCCCACATGTTGGTGACTAATTAATATTAATTATCATCATTAGCGCTAACTTAATCCTCTTGGTGGCCCCACTGGTCAGAGAGAAAACAAGGGCACAACAGCACTCTTGGCCGAGCTATCAACAATAAGCTTGTTGGCAATGATACGTGTGGCAGAGAGGCTATGACAAGGTTGGGAACGGGTACAGGGAGTCCGACGAACGACTGCAACGGTGAGGGAGCAAAATAGAGGGGCAAAGGAACACTAGGATCGCTACCTTGATTCATCATGGTGCTAATGGCCGTGGCATAGAGACCAATGGCCACTAGAACAGCAACCACGACGAACAACGGTGGTGGTGCTAGCTATGACTAAGGCAACAACAAAGAAAGCTAACACGGCGAGCTCATGCAAGTAGCACAAGAGCTTCAGGGGTTCACCAGAAGCATGATGGTGATGTTGGTTATAGCGGAGAAGGTTAGAGGTGGCCTAACATTGACGAGCAGAGGTGGCAATGACGAGCTTCACTACAGCGGCGCTCCTCAGCTCAAACCAACTAAAATAGAGGGTACGGTGAGGTTCAAGGAGGTGAGACGATGGTGAAATTGACCACGGCCAAGGCAGAAGCTCACTAGAGATAGGGGAAGATGATGTCGACTGGTGATGAAAAAGACAACCGAAATCTCGGGTTAGGCTGCACCATGCAAGTAATAACTTGAGGGGCTTTACTTAGGAAGGGAAATGGCACAAAGTGACATGGTAGGTAAAGAAAGGGCTCACTAAAAGTGACATGTGACCACGGTAGAGCATGGTAAAGGGTACACACTGGAGTTAAGACTGATGAGGGCGTTCTGGGAAAACTAAAGGGAAAAGCTACTGGAAATGCCAAAATGGAGAAGAGACTAGAAGTGAGGAAGAAGAAGATCGGCTTGACAAGGCTTTATAGGGCAATAAAAGGGCACAAGGCTTGGCGATATCTCACAGTCAAGCTTGAGATCTCGCAGCAATGGTGAGTTATGGGCACTCCCGTGTGCCAACGCCTAAGGTTGTAAAAAAAGCTTGAAGCTCACGAGCTACTCGTGCTTGGCCCGTTCTAGGCTTGATTTGAGCTCGGCTTGAATTTTAAATAAGCTGAACTCGAGCTTGATCTCGAGCCCGCGAGCTTCACCAAGCTGAGCTCAAATAGTTTGTGAGCCTCGATTCGAGCTTAAATAGTGATATATATTAACTCTACCAAGACTACCCGAGCCGAACTCGAGCTCGAGCTTTTTCTTATTACTGAAAATTAGAGCTCAGGTTCAGGCCTTCCAAGCTCGAGCTCAGGTTCAGGCTTAGACCCTAACTCGAGCTCTGGTCGAACTTCTATCGAGCTCGAGCTTGGAAGGTTAGGCTCACTCGAGCTCAGCTCGTTTACAGCCCTACCAATGCCTACAGGGTGGTGGAGAGGACGTCTCAGCGATTGAGCAATTTGCTCAATGAGGCATGGGTGATTTGGCTTTTTGCATAGCGTGTGCGGGGGACACTGTAGCTGCTATAATAGCTTGGAGCCGCTCCCATGGCACGGTCATGAAATGGACGATGACCCTTGCTGGTGAGCCCCCTATGTCAACAGCTACCTCGAAGCAGCGAGCGAGAGAGAGCACATCAACAAAAGTACGCCTTCTCATGGATAGACAAGAAATGACAGAAGGGGAAGGCGGCTCAGGCGAGGAGATGTGCAGGCTGGCGCTGGGCAGAAAGGGAAAGATGGGCTAGGCCTAGCTACTATTACAACCTATGAATGCTTTCAAATTTTCAAAACATTTTTGAATTAATTAACATCAGAAATCATGTTTATGCTTGGAAAAGCTTACCATTTTCAAAAATTCTAAAATTTTTTAGGGATGCACTTTGAATTATGCTGAACTTAAAATAAATTTTTTAGGTTTCTACCACACTCAAATTATTTTAGAAAATTCATCTTTGGCTGCTAAAAATAGGAAAAGCATTTTAGAAAATCCCATTTTTTTTGGAAAATTCACAAAAATGCAGAAATGAGATTTTGGTATTATTTAAACTAGCAGATTTACCAACACAACTACATAACATGATATTATGATACAATTATCTTTGATATACAACTCTACTTCATATAATTGAAATATAATTGTATTTGTTATATAACTCTAATATCTATATATGATTAATATGCACTGTTATAATCTGGCTACACCAAAATAAGTGATAGAGAGCCTTCTCTTTTTTTTATTAATGTGAAAATTTCTAGAATTTTTTATTTTTAGGATTATTGTGGAATTTTCTTATCTCAAAATAAAGGAGGTGCCTTGAATATTACCAATTGTTTTTATTTATATAGATTAGTTTTGAAAGCTTGGGATGTTTGATAGGATGACAAGATGGATGCGGTGAATGGCACTAGCACGAGGGGGAGCGCAATCAGAGGTTGATGTAGTCAAATCAGACGTGGAAGAGGTGATGGCGCAATCGAATATGGGGATTTTACGGTTAAAAGGAAAGGAAAGACATTGATCACATAGATTTATCCTCCCATGCAAAGGAGAAAGAGGAATGCCACACACAGTAAGTGGGGTGGGATACTGTGGGGTGGGAGAGGAGGCTGAACAATGCAATCGTGTGAGGTGAGGAAGAAGTAGTTGCTGCAATTTTTGGGCCTGGTTTGTTTAGGGTATGTTTATATTGGCTTTTGCAAATGGTTTTTTGGTTGTGACTTTTAGAAGTGGCTGAAAATGAATAGTAATGGTTGAAAAAAGTGGCTTTTAGAAGGAGAGAACTAACGGTGAAAAAAGCGAGGGAGAGATACATGCACGTGACAAGAGTGGGGTGTGTGATGCACCCGTGATCACCTGTCTTGTCCCCGGAGTGAGACGGTAGCGAGAGAATTGAAGAAACCGCTTAGAGAAACTGAATGTTCGTACTGGCTTTTAGTTTTTTTAGCTTTTCTAAATAGAAGTTGGAAGCAGAAGTCAAGACAAACATACCATTAGTGAAGGGAGGAAGAAAGGGAAGTGGCCTGTGCCCCATTGGTTGGGCTACCAACGTGCATGCGTGTATTAGAGGCCTTAGAATCAAAGCAACTTTTTGGGGTAGAATAGTACCAAAATTGCATAACCATTGGTTGAACAAATTATTTATCATATGTGTTAATATGTGTCCGTCAGGTACACATTTCGCTTGACTCTAGATATGGGTTGCCTTTGGCATCGACCTGATCTCCAATATGTTAGGTAACTATTAATATCTATCAAAATATGTTACTTGATCGGAGGGGACTATTTCGTACTTTCTCCATCAAAGTTTGTAAAGCGTATTTCTCTTTGACATATAGAACAAGAAGATAGTAAAAATAGCTAAATTATCTCTAATTATTATTTCTAAGCACTATATTCAATACATGTATATAGAGAATAGCAAATAAAACTGTATATTTATTAGAGATATAAATGAAACATCACACTAATTTTATATTGAAATATGAAATACGTCCTATATTTATGAATAAGACTATTAAAAAATACCATATAAACTTAGACGGAGTGGGTAATTGATCTCATCGTAATATACCATTGATCAAAATTCTCAAGAATGCAAATTTTATTAGTAACTATGAACACTTGAGCTACACGGAATCACGTACCTAGCCGCTATTTGCAACAAACAGGCCGTCGGGCCCCACTTTTTTTTATCCATTACACTAACTAAATGCCCGTGTTTTGATATAGATAAAAAAATATATTGTCTCAGCATATTGAGTCGATATTATTGAAATCGGCTTGTCTAGTCCACACGCTTGGCCTATCATGCCTTTGCACCCTCTGTAACACCCTGGCTATTGGAAAGCCAAGATGTCAACTAAATAACAACTTATAACCAGGATATGATGAAACAACCATTTTTCATTCTTTAAAACTTAACAATTACAGTTCATCAATGATAATGTAAACATAATATGGAGAAGGTAATCTTCCTTCAATGCGCAATCAAAACGTTTATTACATAACATCAATGTCTAGGTAAGAAATATAGCTGAAGCATAAACTTAATCTTGATCAGGGAGTTATGAATGTGTAGTGTGTGCCTACTCCCTCCCAATGAGGCCAACATCAAGGATTACCTATAAAATAAACAACACAAGAATGAGTCCAAGACTCAGCAAGTACGTAGAACAAATAACAACAAACCAACATGATTATTAACATGAAGCGATCACAGAACGAATACAATTAAATGAATGAATATGATTGTAGTGAATGGAATGGAGGGACTACACAATGCATATACCGGTATAGCTAGTGACACACCCGTCAGTGTTCACTTACACCCACATTTAACAAAATGTGGGGATTCAGTCCCGTATGAAGAACGTTTCATACGGGTGTCCCGAACTACCCACTTTGGAATGGTGGGGCCCACTTTGGAATGGTGGGTCTTACTTGCCCATGTTGGAATTAATGGGTCTTTTGATCCACTCCCGTGGATGAAACACTAAGATGTATGCATGAGATGAAACATGCATAATAAAACGATACATTCTTTACACATCTAAACAACTCACATAGGGGATACATCATGAACATAGGTGTTATCAAGGGTCTTAGCTAAACATAGGTAACAAAAAAAAAACAGCAAGCATACAATGTTTTCTATGAATCAAATCAACATGGTACTTGCTTTAACCGCGAGGAAACGGGGGATGAGTAGAAGGCGCGGCCCCTGGAATCCGTCCTCCTCCTGAACAATAATTTTAATAATCGCTAAGGCAACGGTAACGAATCTTTAGATTAAACAAAAACACCCCCAAACGATCCCAACATGATTAGCTTGACTCAAACCCCAAATCCTTTCGGCCACCCTGTCCCCCTCTACAGACAGTCAACTTCAAAAATCCTTATCTAATGGTACAGAAGTCCGAACAGGGCGTTCTCAGATTCTCTGGAAAGATAATTAAATTATCAAACTAAACTTAGTTGGTGAGTCTCCCTGATTCGGCCAACTTCCACCCGCACCATCTAACTTTCTTAGAACATCAATTCTGTAACGAGTTCTCTAGACAGCGCACTAAAACTGTCATAACTTTCACCCCGAGAGTCGGAATCAGGATTTCTTGACCTTTCTGGAAAGCTAAGGAAAATATCTGAAACTTGCATAATATGGAGATCTTCTGGTTCTCTTGATTTCTAATCTCCCAAACCCATCTATCGAAACCTGACAGGAAATTCCCCGATCTACAGGACAGTCCGATTAGAAAAAACATAACTTTCTCTACAGAGGTTGGAATGACGCGTTCTAGCACTTCATGGAAAGCTAAGGACGTCCTCTACAAATCTCTAGGAGAAGACCAGACCTGAATTCCCCCGGATATTCCCCGAAACAGCCGTCTAACATAATCTGCCCTAGCAGTCCAGAATACCGACATAGCTAGCATAATTAAAATATACATCTACTTCGGGCAAAACAGGGATTACCCGTGATGATTCGCTGAAGAACACGATGAACACCCCACGAGTCCCACCTCTTCTCTTCTTCCTCTCTTTTTCCCTTCTTCTTCCCTTCCTCCGGATTCAATCGCCTTGCTGCGATTGATTTCCTTCTCCCGCTCGTCCGGCAGCAAATGGAGGTCTCGATCTCCGGCAATGGAGGAGAGGGGAGGGAGGGAGCTGCTGGGGCGTGCAAAGGGGAGAGGGGGAGGCGCAAGGGGGGAGAGGGGGAGGCGCAAGGGGGAGAGAGGGGGAGGGGCGGCTAGGGTTTGGAGGGGGTGGGCGCCTCTTCCCCCCCTTTGGCTGGTTTCCCCTCCTGGGCCTTGGCCCAGGCCCAGGTTGCCTCTGTTTTGCAGAATTTCCCCCCTAAAAACACTATTAAATCCTTTTCCAATTTTCCCCCTTTTTCCCTGATTAATCTATTGTTTGACAAATCTCTTCCGGGATATTACACCCTCGGCTCTGCCATGAACCCGATAGAGCTCTATTGTTTTTTTTATTAGACAATTTTAGGGTGGTAGAATTTGTATTTTTTAGTAGATTATTTTTTCTATTTTTATTAGATAATTTTTACAAAGGTACAAGACAAAGTTTGAATGTGCAGATGAATCACCGCGACCGCCAGTTTTCTCTTTTAAGTGTTGAGATACTTTCGCTTGGTACAGCTGGCAATTTAGTGCAGTCCGAGCACCACGTCAGAGCAACTCCAGCAGGGCCTCTACTTGAGCCCTAATCCTACTTTTGAGGGCCGAGGGGCAAAAAACTCACTTCAGCAGGGCCCCTACTTGAGCCCTCAAAAGTAGGGAGCCCTCAAATCTCCCCCTCGAGCCCTCATTCCTAGGGGGTCTGGAGGGAGCCCCTACTTTTGAGGGTTTAAGTAGGGGCCCTGCTGGAGTCAGTTTTTTACCCCTCGGCCCTCAAAAGTAGGATGAGGATGAGGGTGGGTCCTATGTGTCATCCCCTCTAAGAATGAATTTGAGGGTCCTGTTTTGAGGGCTCCTGCTGGAGTGTAGCCCAAAAAATAAAGCACTCAAATAAAAAGTAGAGGTCATGTTTTAAGAGCTACTTCTGGAGTTGCTCTCACAGATCACAGCCACATCTCATCGAGCCGAGCCGAGCCAATTCTGTTTTAAGGAAGGAAGTCGCGGACGAGCCGACCGCACGCGTTAAAGCTGGCTCTCCGTCCCCTCTTTGATCTTTCTGCGCAGTTGGAAAGCATTCAGTGCTTTCTCTCGGACACTTCCCCCCCTTCTCTCTCCTCTTTCTATTCCCCCCAGATCGATCCGTTAGCTCTCGGCACAATTGGAGTCCAGAATCGGGTTCCTGATCTGTAGGAGCGCCCGGTTCGATCGCTTCTCGGATTGATTTGGTGGCCATTGCGGTTGGATCCGAGCAGGTGAGACAGGCACTCGCTGCTTCTTGATTATTGATCCGCATTTTTCTCGTTTGTTTTTCGAGGAGTTTGATTGCAAATTTGCTGAATTGTTGGATTTGCTGGATTGCTTTCTGCCTCCAGGGGTAAATTGGGGTTTCAGAACTCGAAGGAAGCTTAAAGTTTGCAATTTTTTATTGCTCAATTGTAGGGTTTTGTAGCTTAATTTGGATTCTTGTTGCTCAATTTGGATAGATTTACTTTTGATCGAGATAAAGGATTGCATGATTAAGTTCGGAATTTCACATCAAAGTGGCATTTTCAAATCTGCAAGTATTGAATCCTGAATTAAATCTGTCTTCACGCTTAATTTAATCACTTGCACTTGGATATCCCTCAGAAAATTATGTTCTAGGATCCTGAAGATGATCCTGTATCTTCAATCTTTATTATGGCAAAATACACTGTACCAGCTGTGATCTTCACTTAAGTTCAAGATTGCATTCCCTTCCAGAATTTTAGCTTTTTTTAATGCAAATTTTCGTCTGAAACACTCTGTAAAAGTTCAATTCATACTGTATTCAGTAAGATCTTGAAGCTAGCTAATCTGGAAAGTAATTATTTCAACTTTATTTGATCTACTGCGAAATTTATCTTGGGTTTTGCAGTAAATTCCAATTTCTAGTTGGCTAAGTAAGAGCCTCGATGTGATACAGAATTTTGCAGAGAATATAGCACTGGAAAGTCCAAGATATGATTTTGTTGTCTATTTAGAAATTGCGTTATAATTTGGAGAGTTTATAGATTTCAGTTGGGGAACTGCATCGCAACATAGTACTGTAGCTTGACTATTCACCACTGTAGCCTGCAATCTCCATCACTCACTTTTAATGCGAATTTACTGAAAATCTGAACTCACATAAAGTTACCTTCACTATAAATTCCTGCTCCAGATAACTTTAGATTCAGGATCCCTAATTATTGTGAAATACTTAACTGTACAATTATCAGAAACAAATTTAGACAGTTTGATCAAGATTTACTATTTCACAGGCGTTTGTTACATAGCTATTGGATGCATGCAAGGCTAGTAGTATCTGCAGTACTTTTGTACATATTCCTTAGACACATCACTTTCATAATTGCTACTCCAGCAAGTAACTAGCAATTCTTGTAGCTAGCTAGCTGGTGGTGGGTCCTGATAAGTGTCTTTGCCGATTCATCACCATCGTGGTTAGTGGTTGGGAGTCACCGATGCTCACCAGTCTGTCTGCAATCCCATCAGTTAGTCCGATCCGCATCGAGTTGCATGGAGGCATCACATCATCTCGGTCGTTTTCAGGCTGCATCGCGTGCCCCTCGGAAATTACTCTGCGCAAAATTCTGAATCTCTAATGGAAATTACGTGTTGGGACTCAAGAAAGGATATTGAGTTGCAGATTCCCTTTTTGCATGATCAATCTTTTATGTTGGGCTAGTTTCAGAAATTATGCTACCTTCTAGTTGGTATAGCTTGAATTTAGGTACGTGCACTGTTTTAGCAAAGTTCACCAGTCCTCCAGATTTCAGATGCTTGATTCTTGCACTCTGCAATAAATCTTGAACGTTGTGCTGATTTTGGAAATTTCTCTGGCCCTGGGTTCATGGTGCTATTTATTGTTTGCTGTTGAGAGCCAATAATACCCTCTTCATGTATTGAGTTTGTTGTGTATTGATTGAATTTGGTGCCACACCTTTCATCAGGGACAGGAAGAGATCAGGCCAGAGAAGCAGCATGATGATGGAGACTGAGCTATGTTCTTCCCGGGTACTGTCTCCACCCCGGTATGAGAGTGGCGATGAGGAGCTCTCGGTGCTTCCTCGGCACACCAAGGTCATCGTCACCGGGAACAACCGAACAAAGTCTGTCTTGGTCGGCCTACAAGGCGTTGTCAAGAAGGCTGTTGGTCTTGGAGGCTGGCACTGGCTGGTGAGCTTTCAATTATCTAGGCATCCCACTGAAACTTTGCTCAGTGGCTGGTTCTCTTATCTTTAAAATCGTGATGTTTGTTTAACAAGTGAGAGGAATAGTGTTGACTTCTCTTTTCAGAAAGTAGCTAGTCAAGAGATTTTTCTTACGGGTTTAAGTATTTATTTGTGTTAATAATACCATCCTACACCGAACCAAAGTTTGACCCTAGTATTATCAGCTTAAAACTTGAAGATATATGCAAACATAGTGGAAAGAACATCCAAAGATGGGTAGCTTGTTACAATTCCTGAGATATTCTTGCAAAACCAGGTTCTAAAGAATGGTGTAGAGGTGAAGTTGCAGAGGAATGCCTTGAGTGTCTTGGAAGGTCCAACTGGTAACGAAGATGATGACGACATCGACGGCAATAATTCGTTCTGCAGCAGCTCCGACATGGGAGAGAAAGACATGGACTATTGTAAGACCATGCATGTCACGATAATTGCAATGTAGCCAATTGCTTTAAACTATCACTAGTGCAATCAACTAATTGCTTTCTTCTGTTTTGCAAGTAGCGAGCATAGAGTACCACAAACCAACAAAGCCAAGGGTTCGGCACACAAGACCATGGTCTTCCTGTACAAAGTCCAGCGACCGAGGCAATTTTCACTCGAGTTCGAAGCTGCGAACGGTAATCACTGTCACTATCGCAATAAGTAAACAGCACAAGTAATTTACTTTTGAGTTTTGAGATGGGCCATGGTTTTGTAGTATCTTTGCTGGTTTAGCCAATGTATCATGCATGCCTAATTCTTGACAAGGCGAAGTTAATTTCAGTCACCATTAATTCAGTTTACTGGGTCAGCTGCTAAGATCCTAATCTGTGTATTATACTTGTCATCGCATTGCACTGAGCCAAGTATATTCTGCATTTTGTTTGCAGAGAGTAAATCTGACAAGGCTCGGAACACCTACACTTTGGAGATATTGGAAGAACTTTAATCTTGTAAGCAGCCTGCCTGCCTGGACCATCCTATAGATTCTAACTAGCAAACCTTGTTTTCGTTTTCATGTTCTAATTTCCACTCAATGCTGAAAAACTTTTGCAGGTAAGCATGAACCCCAATCCATCGAAGGAACAGCTCTTCCATGGGGTCCAGCAGCATTTCCAGTCTCAGGTAGCTGGATAATTATTAGCACTAACTAGTAGTTAGACACTTTGTATGGAACTTGTATAATTTCCTTAAAATAATAGAAAAAAAAATCTAATCTTTGCCTCTTCCCCCTCCAAATGCTAAAAACATCAGCAGTTGGAAATTTCGATCTGCTTTTATTCGTGAATCCTAGATGATTTAGGTGACATTGGATAGGTTCTCACATATTGTAGCAAGTTAAATCACAGCACGAATTCGATTCAAATCACCTACTTAGGCTAGCGCCGTGACTTTACAAACCGCCACTCCATCTGATTTTGGATAATTTTCTCAATTACCACTTGTTGGTCTTGACGACGATGCGATGCCCATGACTTGTCGCCAAAATCGTATGCCTGCGCCGAGGCCATCACCACTTAAAACATCCAAGTCCTATGGCATATCACATCACTTCCATAGTCCGTGATGTTTAACACCTTGCCGCCAAGATTGTACGTCTACTCCGAGAAACGTCACCACTTGAAACGCACAAGTCCAATTGTTACACCACATAAACGCATTACCTTCTCACGATCCTTGTCTTTCTCCCGTGCCTCTCATCTTAAGATGCTGCTTCACCCAGACAAACGTGATACGCCTTAGCCTCAGGACTCCTTCTATACCTTCGGTCTTGCGCTAGCCGCAACAATCATCAAAATACCTACGCACTAAAGACACAAAGAAATCGATCCGAGCACAAATGATCTGGACTTGATTCTCAATTAGTAAACCATACGCATAGAAACCTTATGACTAGCATGGTGTGGTGGCCCATGTTATTATCCTTAGATTTTTACATGGCTTACTTGGTTATTGCTCGATAGAAACATCGTCCTTTCAAATAATTAACCCAAACAGAGTAAGGCAGTGGAACAATAATTAGCGACTGCAACTTCATTGTAACACTGCCACACAGGGCTAGTAGTATTTAACCTGGGCTCACAAGCTAGCCCGAGAATATTATAGTAATTGATGGAAGTCTAAGAAGAAAAAAAATTAAAGTATAGTACTCGCCAGTACTAGAATGAGGAACTATAAATCGTCTAATCCTCCTAAGTGTTATATAATGCCTCCAGCTCATTGGTCTACCGGACAGTGACAACCAGGTGTCCCGTGATATCTTCATTTTCAATCCCACCCTCATTAGTTCCTAAATAATACCCTTATGCGAATGGCTCTGAAAAGGGGGAGTTATAGTAAAAATGAATACGAAGTACTCAGTAAGTTTTTAATAGTGAATGTAGGCAATATTAATCCTATTTTTCCTCATTCCTTTCTTTTCCTCATTCCTTTCTCTTTTCTTGTTCTTTCTCTTACTTGCCAACATTTATAAAAAAAATATGTTTTAAAATTTTAAGAAAAATTGCTACAGACACTCTAGAGAAAAAGATGACCAAAAGGTCTCGTAGACTATTTTCTAAGAGACTTGCCATGAATTCATGATTTGATTTAAGTACTGCATAGCTTTGTATTAGTCATAGTTATCTTGAAAATTTAGACATGGTGTGGGAACTTATATTTGTGGTGATGGAAATGTCCAAGTTTAGAATATAAAATTCTTTCCCTGATTTTGCCCTTATATCTCCACCCGACTATAAATAGTCATTGGTTGAGTAGATCAAGCTTGACACTCCACTATGCTAAATATAGGCACCTAGGGATCTGTCCCTTTATGGTCCACAGTCCAATGGGGCCCCACCCATATCTTCATCTTCCCTAGTATCTACTTACTTACCCATTGTGGAGAATATAATTACATAATAAGGCAAATACATTTCACCCATTGGTAAATGAGAATACGACCGATATGGGTTACGGTTTAACCCAGAATGAAAGGTGGTTCTCAGTCCTTATATGATATCCCTAGGTAGAGGGTCCCATACCTTGCCCATTTCTTCTTCCTTCCAGAGCACCTTCTACCCATATATTATGTTCTTTATGCAGACCACCGCTCCCTCAGTGGGTGCTGCCTTTCCTATCTATCAAGTTTATTTTGATCCTTAATTCCGCTCATTACTAGAATTTTTTTTATGTAAGGTGTGATCCCTAATTCCACTCATTACTAGAAAATATTTTTTGATGCAAGGTGATAGAAACAAGAGAAGTTTTTAAGATCAAAATATCTAGGTGAGATGCACAACATGCCTAGAAATGAATACTGAAGGGCTGCCTCAGTGATGGTTTGACTAGTCTCTTTCCCTTGGACCAGTTCTCCCCCTACATGATTTAGGACCATTCAATCTATGACATCTAATGTAATGTACTTGCCAATATTGGGAATGAAGCAAAAATCCTGATAATTAGTATTTCAATTTCTCACAAGTTCGATATCACCTCCTCCTCCTTCTTCTTCTTCTTCTTCTTATTATTATTATTAGTAGTAGTAGTAGTAGTAGTATTTTTATTTTCCTGTTTACTAGAATTTTTACAGATTTTCTGGTCTTGATAGGTTCATTATTTGGGGATTTGAAGCTTTAGTTATAGGTGGCTGTTTTTAGTTCATCTTTCTTTGTTGGGCTATTTGCTCAGCCTAGAAGGTCAAAGATCGACTCGTGTGGTTCCTTACTTACACTTTTCTTTTCTCCCCTCCTAATTTGGTTCACACCAACCATTTGTTCGTCTATGCCTTACCCTCTTGCCCCTCTCTCTTCTCTACGCCTCCTTGCTCTTCTCTATTCCCGTCTCCACTCTTGCCTCTGACACCGACTATGTGTTATGTTGTCCCCGGTTATTCACCACTTAGCTTGGCTCTACCGAAGTAGAGTGCTTTGGGCTCTTGCCATCGTCGCTTATTGGCTTGGTGCCATGGCGCCACGGACTTCGGTGTTGACCCTGTCG
This sequence comes from Dendrocalamus latiflorus, assembly GCA_017311315.1. Lineage (NCBI taxonomy): Eukaryota > Viridiplantae > Streptophyta > Magnoliopsida > Poales > Poaceae > Dendrocalamus > Dendrocalamus latiflorus. The sequence continues at coordinate 4,526,559 of CM029628.1, forward strand.
GCTCGGCCGCTGATGCTCTGCGTCTCACCAAAGCTTCTGCTCCACCGACACCTCACATCTCTGTTGTGCCTCTAACCCTATGCCACCTTGAACCTTGCTGGAGCTTTTGCTCTCAACGACGCTCTGCATCCTCGCCGTGCTCTTTGCCTCTACTAATGCTGCGCGACCCGAAGGCTGCATGTCGCCAACACCTTGCGTCATGGCAGCTGCATGCTATCGATACATGCTTTGGCTTCGATTACCATGCTGCCGGCCTCACACCAGTCCCTTCGGTTACCTTTCTTAGCACTTTGCGTCCTAGTCGGCTACACACCATTGACGCCTTAGACTCTAATTCTTCGATCCTCTGGTTCTACCCTCTCTTCTACCTTCTCTCTGCCTTCACCTACTCTCTCTTCTTACCTAATCAGCCAAATGGCTACTGTGTTGGCCTATTTCGTTCCTCTCTCTATTTCTCCACCGACTCTCTCTTTCCTCATTTTTTTATTCAGCCGAATGTCTTGTGGCCATTCATGACTTCTTCCTTCCTTGCCTTATCTCTTCATTTTTTTCCTAACTTACTTTTCCTCCATTTCTTAGTCTTCTTGCTCCAGTCGGCAATCGCTTTAGCTCCACTCAGTACCATCGCCCCTATGCCTCCAACCAGAGCCCTCTGCTACGGCCACTCCATCTGTGCCTGCCAGCCTCCTCTGGCTCCTGTGCCTCCCCTACGCCCGCCTGCACCCTTGGCCTGGCCACGACTACTGCGCCTTGGTTCAATCCTGGCTAGCTATGCCTTCGCTTGGGCTCTCTCCTCTCGCGACTCCATCTTTGGCACCTCTCTCCAGGCTGACCTCCTCTCTCCAATGCCTCCTCCCCTCCATTTGTTCCCCTATTCCTAACTCCTCTCCTTTACTACTCTCCATTTCTAGAGTTGCTTGAGTTTAAACTTATGATTTGAGTTGATTTTGTTTAAGGATGGTGAAGTAGTGCTATAATGGTTTGCTACGATGGGGCTTGAGGCTTCCTGCATGTCGGGGCATGTGGTGGCCATCGGGTGCACGTGCCTTGCAGTGGTGGCACGCCGTCGCCAGAGTGACCTCACCTTCGGTATACTTTTCCCCTATCTAAGAGCAACTCCAGCAGGGCCCCTACTTGAGCCCTCAAACCTCATATTTGAGGGCTTGAGGCAAAAACAGAGGTCCAGCAGGGCCTCTACTACAGCCCTCAAATTTGAGGAGGCCCTCAAATCCCCCCTCCACCCCTCATTCCTGGGGGCTCTAGACCAAGCCCTCAAAAAACTGTTGGAGTCCGTTTTTCTACTCTTTCCCCCGCCCGCCTCTTTCCCCTCCCGCGCGCGCCGCCAGGTTCCCTCCCCGCAGCCCGCCCGCGCGTGACTTCCTTCTCTCCCCTGTGCGCGACTTCTTTCTCGCCAGCGCTCGCCTCCCCGCTCTCCTCCGCTTGCCAGCGTGGCTCCTCCCCAGCTCCTGGCGTGGCCGACCCCGCCCGGCGCGAGATCCCGGCCCGACACTTCCTCTCCTCGCGGAGAGATCTGGCGCGGCTCCCCCCCTCCGGTAAGATCTGGCGCAGCTCCTCCCCTCCGGCGACGTCCCGGTGGCTCCTCTCCGCTCGCCGATGCCCGCCTCCCCGCTCTCCTCCGCGACCTCGCTCTCCTCCGCATCGCTGGTCTCCTCCGCGACCTCGACTCCCCAGCGAGGTCCCCGACGGCTCCTCCCGGTTCCCGGCGTTCCTGACGCGCTCCTCGAGGGGACGTCCCGGCGCGGCTCCTTCCCGGCTCCCGGCGTGGCCGACCCCTCCCTGCGCGAGATCCTGGCCCGACGCTTCCTCTCCTCGCGGGGAGATCTGGCACGGCTCCCCCCTCCGGTTAGATCCGGCGTAGCTCCTCCCCTCCGGCGACGTCCCGGCGGCTCCTCTCCGCTCGCCGATGTTCCCCCGCCCGACACGACTCTTCTTGTCCCCGCGAGGAGGGGATGATGGGTGGGTCCTATGTGTCATTGTCTGTTGGGATAGATTTGAGAGCCCTGATTTGAGGGCTGCTGTTGGAGTGGATGCAAAAAATTTGAGCCCTCAAAAATAGGGGGAGCCCTCAAATCAAAAGTAGGGGCCCTGATTTGAGGGCTCCTGCTGGAGATGCTCTAACCTCCTACCCTTTGTGATGGCTACGTGATGCTACTGTTAGATGATTATTGGGTATGTGGTGCACCTATGGTCCCGAGAAAATGACGAAAATACCAGGAATGGATTGTGGGCTACCTTGTCGGATGTTTGTCGGCTCAGTTTGGGAAGGAATCGAAGCTTAGTTTCGTTGGTCGCTTTCTTGACTTGTGGTGCTGATGGAGAGCTTGTTGGGGGCTTGGTTGCCTTCTCCTCTAGGTGCTTGATGGCTTGCCTTGCTCCTTCTCTTGCTGTGACTAAATGATTTGGAAATGGGGAATGGGATGGGGTTGAGGAAGAGAAGAGATGGGAGATGGTGTGGCTTTCTGTGGGTTCGGTTGGCTTTGTGGAGTAATGGGCAATGGCTGGCTTATGTCTAATTGCTGCAATAGTGATGATGCTTCACTGGTCGCAGTAGGCGGTGATGTTGGCTTCTTCCTCGCCTCTCCTTGTTGGCTCTATTTCTCTTCTAGTGCTGTATGGCTGCGACCAGTGGATTATACGTGTCCTGTGCATGCTTGATGTTTTGGTGACTCATCCGGGAATGGTAAAAAGGCAAGAATGGGATTTTACCATCGGATGATGAAAACTCATTATATGAGCGGTGCTGATTGGCCCTAGACAATTTTGGTATCTCGATGTACGATTGCCCTTGAGCAACTTTACATGAAACGGGTTCTGATGGCACTCTTTTTGTTATTTTCGCTTTAACTATTCTAGTTTTGGTTTTGTATAATATGACTTGCAAGTGTCTCAATTTGGGTCAGCCATGAAGACTTTGATTTATGTTGTAATTTACTTGTACGAGTTTATGTTTGTAATTAGATGAAATTGTAATTTTTGTGACATTTAATTGTAGGATTTTATTCTTTTGTAAATATTGATATTGTGATTTTGTATATTGGACTTGTGGTATTTTAAATATATGTGATATTCATTCTTGTAATTAAGGTTATGTAATTTGGACTTTTGTATAATAACACTTTATTTTAATTTCTATCTTGGCATGATTAAATTTAAATTCTTATGTTGATGCAAAATTTACTTTTAAATTTTTGATTTTGGTGGTTTGATTTTGAGGGTTGTTACACATGGACACACCATGACTAACACTGCATGGACACCGCCATGACTCACAACCAATACTATAGAGTAAACTCAACTTAGCTTAGCTTAGAAAGGGCCAGTTTGACCGTGGCTAGCAAGCCGGTCAAACCGTCGTGGTCCACTGGTCAGACCGCAACCCATCAACGGTCAGATTGCCATTCCAGGACAATCTGACTGGTGCTTCCAGACAGCACAAGACACATAGCAAATTCTCACGAAATCAAACTCTATCAATGAAAGTAAAATTTAAGCAATGTCAAATACTCATCACTCTTATAGGGCTGCTACCACATGGTCTTATAATTAGTTACGCTACCGCAAAATATGTATTTAATGTTCAGTAATCTATCTGTGAGCACTATCTACTGATATAGAGAATAGTGCAGTAGAATCATAGAGAATTCTAGATCGATAATATCTGGGTCTAACAATATTGCAGGGAATGATTAGGAGAACTGCTCTTTTTTTAGGAGACCACTACCAGTTACGTCGGTTATGCCTAACTCAGTGTTACTCACTTGTTTACTCCCAAGTGACAATCGGCATCATTGGGATCGGGGGCGCTACATAGAGCACACGAGAAAGATCAATCACAACGAACAAAAGGAACACAAGTTTTCTTTTACGAGGTTCAGCAAGGTGCCTGCATCCCAGGGAGCCGAGTTGCAGTGACTCCATTCGTATGAGGTGTCTTTTCACAATTAGTTTTTCAAAAGGTTCAGCTGTGCTCTCTGCTTTCTGGGCACTGTCCTTTCCTTTTATCTGAACATATATAAGCCATACACAACAAACATGTTAAAAAGTATGGAATCAGAATAGATAATCAAATGTCAGAGCAATGTATGGAAAATATCTAGAATATCCAAGTATTCGACCAGAATATATATGCGTGGATATATATGTCAGTTAAATGGAAAGAGTCGAAGAGAGGTACAGAACCAATATTATTATGTTGTGTATTCAGTAGAATTCAATTGTATAAAGAGATGAAAATATGCTCACATAGTATATCTGTTGCCGCATGGGGAGCTCATGCAGGTGGATGCATGTGCTTCAACTTTGGGAATCCTAGTATAACTTTTCGACCATCGGTAGCTATTCTATTTAGAAACTCTGGCTCCATGGGGGAAGACCTACCTAAGATCACCACAACAGATGATATGGAGGGTCTCCAAGTTGGGCAAATACGAAAACGAGGCATCCCACAACAGCGGGAGGACAAATACAGTTGTATGCTTCTCAGCATCACATAGGACCGAGTTACCAATCACCGAGTGTCCAAATGGAGTGGGCCATTGGGAGATTTGCTACCAAAATGTCTCCAGTGCATCAAAGCAATTGTGTTCAAATGGAGTGGTGATGATCTCTCGATACAACACTGCTTGACATGACGCCATCCAATTTGCACATCTCTTATGGACATCATACTTTCAGGGATCACAGTGGTGATGGAAGAATTGTCGTGCACATGCAATGACTCAACCTTGTTCATCACAAAGATGATAGCTATCGAATCTAGATTTAGTCAATCCATAATTCTTTATGAAACCACTTCACAATTCCCTAGATCAGTAGATAGTACTCATAGAATACATCATTGAATAATTTCATACATGACGTAAACCATACTATACATTAATATTACAATCATTAGAGTTAAAATAGACAGTATCAGGGCAAGTTTACAATAGGGTCGATTAGAAAAATGGATATATTACATAAATACGGAAGTAGTAGTGAAAGCAAAAGGGGAGGGCACATCTTGCCACAGGCAAGTGGCTGGGGTAAGTTATGTGCGGCTGATATTAACTAAGGACTTGCATAATATTTGTGTACACAAACACCAACTTAGTCACCCAGACTAGGGTGAGATCTAGACTACTAGAGACCAATATAATCTCCACCATCTTCTTCACCATCAGCTTCTGGGACATCGTAGTATGCATAGTGTCCTTGCTCCACGAGCTCTGAGGGATTTTGTAAGCGAGGATGAGCACAAACAATAGTGCACCATAAGCCAACACATAAAATGCAATATTTATACATGCAAGGATTAATAAGGAAGGCTCAGGTTCTTTTATTTGCTAAAAACAACAGTTTAAAACTACTAGTACTAGAAATTCCTATGACTTAGTATTTTAATCAAAACATGTTTTGTTAAAAGGGAGTAAAAGTGTGCAATATTTATAACGGTGCAGATTTCATCCACCTGTTATATGCTTCCATCCACCATATGCTAGTTTTTTATTATTAGGGTTACATCCACCCAATTATCAACACTACATTACATCCACTTAGGAGAAAGCCAAAATCAGGGTTACATCTACCCGATAAGTTTTCATTCCACCCAAAAAGTTTTTGAAATAGAAACTAACTCGACTAAGCTCCTATGCCTGCCCTTGACCAGTATTAGAAATTCCTATGACTTAGCATTTTAACCAAAACATGTTTTTGGTAAAAGGGAGTAAAAGTGATTCCATCCACTTGTTATATGGTTCCATCCACCATATGCTAGCCTTTTATTACTAGGGTTACATCCACCCAGTTACCAACATTGGGTTACATCCACTTAGGAAAAAGCCAAAATCAGGGTTACATCCACCTGACGAGTTTTCATCCCACCTATAAAGTTTTTGAAATAAAACTAACTCGACTAAGTTCCCATGTTCGCCCTTGACCAGTATTAGAAATTCCTATGACTTAGCATTTTAACCAAAACATGTTTTATTAAAAGGGAGTAAAAGTGTGTAATATTTATAGCGGTACAGATTCCATTCACCTATTACATGGTTCCATCCACCATATGCTAGTTTTTTTATTACTTGGGTTGCATCCACCCAATTATCAATATTGGGTTATATCCACCCAAGAAAAGGCTTAACTCAGGGTTACATCCACCTGATAAGTTTTCATCCCACCCACAAAGTTTTTGAAATAGAAACTAACTCGAGTAATTTCTCGTGCCTGCCCTTGACCGTAGGCACGACTGTTCGAACAGTTTATACTCTGCAGAGACTATACACTTTACCCACAAAAGACAATCAACTTGCCATATTCACATATTTGAATCAAGAAGATCATCACATGGCCTTTACAATGCATCTCCCAATGTAAATTACACCCGCTAAGGTTTCATCTGAGGGTGGTTATGTCCACCACACCCAGACCCCCTCTTGTGCCATATGGTGGATTACACAAGTGACACAACACATGTCTACGATGGCTTAAAATCAGTGACATGATTCGTGGATCACTCTGATGATGCAACTCACACTAGTGAATATAAATTATTTAACCAGGTCAACACTATTATAGAATTATGGTTGTACTCTTTTATATTAAGAGGTCATTACATGATTAAGTCCTTAAGTTATCTGGATGGTACATACCACATACCAATTTCTCGTGCTACATCTGCACCATCTATCATACCATCTGCTCAAATATGGTAACTATAAGTTTTAGGGTTTTGAGAACCATAAAACTAAGTTATCTTAAAATACCAGTCATTTCCCTCCAATGACTGTCTAAAATAAGTTTCATGATTAAAAGATGATTATTAGGGCAAATTAATGCCCTGCTACTCAAGCAAAACTAGCATAACGCTTAAGTATGATCTATAGCTAATAAAGTTACCATTAAATATCTATGGTGGTAACAATCATGTGATTCAAGTGTGAAAGGATGCTATCATAATATTACAATGTCAAGTAGGCATATATCTAACCTTAAGGTCAACATACATTTGTATAACAAATAATAGCATGTAATTTTATAATTTAAATAAACATAAATTTGCATAAAAATGTAGGTCCAATATGATCAAAGTATTGACTCACTTAGCTCACAAGCGGGTTGGTCTTAAAATTCTTGCGTTGTCTCGGACTAGGGCTCTTCTGCATCCTCATACTCTACTCAGACGATCGCATCGGAAATCGAACAAACAAGTGAGCAGAACAAATAAATACAAATAAAAATCAAATAAACTCCAAATTGAACAATTCCATTGCCATTAGATAGGTATTTAATTTAGAAAAATTTAGAAATAAATTTTATTTAATTTGAAGCTAAAATGAGCTAGAATGGTTCTCCAAAATTTGTATTTGGATTAAATCCAAAATAAACAAAGGAGAGAGAATTTCTCTTTGGCAAGTGGGGTCCACCTGCTTTTAAATTAAATTTCAAATTAATTTTCTATTGGAAAATCTCACTACGACTGACAGATGGGTCCCGTGACATTTAAATAAATTTTGATTTATTTTTGAAAGGAAAAAGGTTCTATGGCTGACAGGTAGGACTGGTACTGTGCAAATAGTAGCACAAGGCCGACAAGTCAGTGGCTATGGTTCATAAAACCGGTTTAAAAGTGTTTTAAAAGCGCTGGGCCCACATCCATTGGTCTGCGACGGATTTACGAACGCTAAGCGTGATCATTAACCAACTAATTACACGCGTTAACTCTAATTACGTCACTATAGTGTCATTTTTCCTACCAAAGAGAGGCGAAGCCAATCGCCAGTGAGAAAGAGGACGGCGGCTCGAGGCAAGTGTCAAAACAGACCCCACGGCATTGTGCGAACCTCTAGGCAAGGTGGCGTGGCTGGATTTGGAGCCTAGGGTGGTTGGCGGTGAGCTCTAGCAGCAGCGAAAGGTCGGTGCACGACACGGCACAGGAGAGGAGGGCAGAGCTGGCATGCAGCGTCGAGGAGAGTAATGGCGTGGAGGGGACGCGTTAGAGGCAACGAGCGGTCAAGAAAAGCAGGCACGCCACGCGGCGTGGCTTGGGCGTGACGCGGGAGCAGTGGGCGCGCAAAGAGGGGGAGGAGGGCTAGGCTGAGGGAGGGAGGCATAGCACGTGGCTAGTTCAGCGAGGGTGGCACAGGACTGTGGAGGCACAGTGGCACACAAGGGAAGCGATGCTGGATGTGGACGCAGCGGAGGCAGATCGGGGGTGCATGCGACGCACGCGTGGGTCGGTGTAGGCCTAGCCGAAGGCCTTTTTGGGCTGATTCAAGGGCTAGGCTAAGGTGGAATGGGCTGGGCCAAGCCCGGGCTAGGGTTTCGGGTTTGCGAATTTTGAAAATTCAAATTTTGGTTGAATTTTGAGATAGACATTTTGAATTGCAAAAAAGAATTTGAATTCAATTTTTGAATTTCACTCAAGCACATGTAAATCCCAAAAATGGGATGTTACATGGTCTTACTGATCAGATTTTGCCATTGGCTTGTCTTTGGGCTTTGGGATGCTTTTACTAAAAGCACGAATGCTTCTTTGCTTGGGGTTGGAGCTGAAGAACAAAGATGGGATTGTCCTCGTGCTAAAGTTACTTGATGGCTCAAAAGAGAATCCTCCTACTAAAGTATGTGTATACATGACACTGTGATTAAAACTAGTGATATATATATTTAGAAAAAACAACTTCAAGAATGATTAATAAAATGACTCAAATACCCATCACAAAACGCATCAACATTATCCGTGTTAGGGTGCCCTGGTAGCCTCCTGTTAGTGAAGCACTGACATACAGTATATACTGGCAATGATCATCCAAAATACAGTATATACAGTATATACTACAAGTTAGGCAAAGTGTAGTAGAGTAATTCTTTCACCTGTAGTGGAGTAATTAACAGCGTACTCGGATGGTTACAACACTTTCTGTAGCGACCAAATCGATCTCCACAAGTTAGGCAAAGTTGGGCTATACAATTAATGTCTACGACAAGTAGACTAGAGAGAAAAATTACGACAAGACACAAATCGAACTAAACATAAGTCAAGTTTCCCTAAATGTTTAGATTTAGTTATTTGCCAAAGTCACTTTCAAAGCACCTTTGATCCCAAATTTGCATACATAGAAACTCTCCACGCTTGCTTTTTTTAAGCACATGGACACTCGCATGTCTAAATATGTTGATACATTTAAAGAAATAGCACAAAAGTTTGTTACATGTATCTCATAGGCTACAATGAAGACCCTGCAATGATGAGAAATTGCACATAGCTCTTTGGTTCAATTTGTTAGAAGGTGATTGGTGGAGCACAGGCACGAATCCACCAGGACTCAAGAATGCCCCTGGAAGATGGTAACCCAACCGATTCAGAGCACGCTGATTCTTTGCTAGGTGACCGCGCGCTGGTGGAGCGTCTCTGCCTCGACTGCTACGACTTCTTCCGGTAGGGTTGCCGCCGCCGAGTTCTTGGTTGGCTGGTTACTTGGGCGTTTCTTGATTGCAGTGCCCGGCGATTGGATCCAGGTCCCAGAGGCGGCGGAGATCCGGCAGATACCTGAGGGCCACTGCTGGGTGGAAGGGGACAATGACGTCGTCGATGGGTTATGGCCCTGTAAGATTTTGGTAGAAAACATATTGGCGTATTGACAACTGATGGTGCATGTTAGCTCTACAATCGTACCTCATTTTCTCACCACCTATTTGCTACAAAATAATATAAGCTATTCCAACTACTTATCGTTTACCTGCTTTGTATGCTTAGCACCGGACATCAACAAGTCAAATCCCTCCTTTGTTCCAAGTGATTATTTATCTTAAGTTCATTTTGATCTTAACTGAACAAATGCCTGATCTAGTAGAGAAATACTAAGCAGTGTAGGTGACCTCATGGCTCACTGTCATCTTTGATCTAATTATGGTGCTTTTATGGTGTAGTGTTCATCTGATGAACACCAGCATTGATGAAGTACAGACTATGTGCAGTTGAAATTATTTAAAAACCATGATACTGATTTCCTTTAGTACTTTTGGTCGATAAAGTACTAGCATGCTAGGGCAATTGTGAAGTATTAAACGTGCAAGTGATGTTTCAACATTGCATATGCTATTCATCTTTTTAATGACATTTTTTCCTTACGTGTTATTATGGGATCATGTTTCATGTGAGCCTTAAATAGGAAAATTATACCAATGCCTCGACTTTGTGCTCTTTAACCGTTTGCTGATTTTAATATCATTGTAACAGGGTTTACCAGAAACAAATGCTTCTGGCACCACTCAGCATATTTGATGTTAAGTACTTGTTTGCACCCTACAGCAAAATAAGTTTCTAGGCATTGTAGTTTTGGTAGTACTAAACATCTAAAATTTTGATATCTGCAGATTCCTCTCGGTCTGACGACAGGAGGGAGGATTATGCAGCGGTGACTTTTTGAATATCTTGTTAGGTTGGTTATCCTGCATTTTTTTTCCCTTTGTAAGGTAGGATACCATTGTGATTTGTGAAATAGGAATGACAGAAGCCTCAAGATGTATTGTCAAGCCAGTGAAGTAGATGTGATACTGTGATTGGGAACTTCATCTCTGATTGTACTGAAATCAATCTCCCTGTCAGAATTCATTGCAGGGAATCCATGGTGAGAACCAAGAAGCTTTGCTTGTCGCAGGCATTTGATATGTATGTTGCAATGCTGAAATCTTACTATTCCTTGAAAAGAAAAATGCTGTAATCTTGTCTCCAAACCTAATATGATTTGTTCACATCACTTGTTGTGGGCAGTGAGCAGAAAAACTACCTCGTGCAAGCTTGCAACTTAGTCTTGTAACAACCCAGAAGCCATAAATGTCAAGGCTAAGAAAGCAAAGATGCTCTTTTTCAACCATTTTATAATTGTTCGGATAAGATCCATAGACTGTATAAACTGAAGATACATATTTGTAGATGGGAATTGATGTACAACTGGAAGTTGCAGCATGGTTGCCAGGAAATTTATTTAGAAGATCCAATTTATAACTCGCAAAATACGCAATGCCAAGTTTGATTCGCCAAATTAGTCCACTGGCACTGGCTGCATAGCCTCACCTTTGCTCCTCGAACATTTTGAGAAGTACCGCTCCCCCAAGCTTGGAAGAACAGTCTGAAAAAATAGTGCGCGGGTCAATATTCTGAAATTTCTTCATGTTAACATTTTGATACAATGCGCAAAGATGGGAATGTATGACGTACCACAATGAGCTTCCCTATGTTTTCAGGCTTCTTAGCGAGTACAAGAGCTGCAACGGCGTTGGCACCTGACGATATCCAACCTGCAAAAATTTAGGAGGTTCAGTAACCGTTCAATGTATGCATAGCAATTCAATTCATCATTAGCCAACAATCTCGTCAGAAATCAGGTGAATTCTAGATTTTGAATATTATCTTCTTCATAACCAAATAACAAATCTTCTTATTTTTTCAATAGAGAACTACTAATATAATACATTGATTGAAGATAGCAGAAGCAGATATTTTCGGTCACTTACCAAAAGACCCTACTGTGCCAGTTCTCGAGCCATCTTAACAGCATCCTCGCTTGTCACCTATCATATACTGGTTTATGTTAATTTTCCCTTGCATAGTATTTGAAAAGAACAACTTGAGAACCTTTTCCATTACATCCATGTCCAAAATTTCTGGCTTGAACCCGACGCCGTTTCCAGTGATGAGGTGAAGGCCTGAAACTAGGTTCATATAGAACATATTTGTACAAATGAATAGGATATCTAGTATGAAAATGTAAATCTTTTACAGAAAGCTATAGCTTACCTGACTTACCACCATTCAGAACATTTGCTTCAGCAGGCTCAACTCCATAGATCTGCGTGCGCACACATACACGTCATGAATTTTACAGCATTACTAAATAGAAGTTTCAAATCAATACCTGTAATGCAATTTTTCTGTCTGGTCTATGTTAGACTTTTGCATTGGAGTTCTTCTCCTGCAGGTACTTGCCGACGCCTGTGACAGTGCCACCACTCCCGATCCCCATGACGGAAATATCAAACTGTCCAAATGTGTCCTCCCATATCTCTGGACCAGTTGACTCATAATGTATCTGCCAATTTTGATCAAAATCATAATTCATAAGAAACAGCAGCCATTGAATTACTAAGTAATATACTCTACAAGATGAAACTTATGGCTGAACAGAGCTATAGTTTGCTCACATGAGAAACTTTCCCCAAATAAACTTGACCAATGAACATTTTGCAAATTACAGCAACTAGTAGTAGTCTATTACTGCACTCAGATGTTGCACATGGTCAAAATCAAGAAGGGAGGACTACCTTGACATTAGCAGGATTCTTAAACTACTGGAGCATGAATGCACTAGGATGGTTCTCATACAGCTCGGCTGCCCCTCCCGGGAGAATGACTAGAGTTGGGATGTCCTACTTAGTCGACCCGGGTTTGAGCCTTCACCAAACTTTAAGGCAAAACCAGGGGTACGTCTCTCCCCCTTGGTCCAACCCATAAATCCGTATGCAGGTGTGATTGCTTTCCTGCAGAACAACACTTCACTAATTTTTCAACAAAGCTCCAAATATGTACCCAAACGGACAAATGCTTAATGATTAGTTATCAAAATTGTTATGTAACGCCCCCATTTCTGGAGGCGGTATGGCACTCCGCGACCGTACAAAAATGAATAGTCACAGAGTACTGAACCAGAGTGCGCACCACAAGAGCACAAGCTTACAGCTTAAAAACCAAACTTTTATTACAGACATAAGGTTTAACAACCAGTTTTAGCATAACGGGCGAGAGAGCCCAAAATTACCTTACATCACAAAAACTTCCCCAGGCGACCTGAGTGCAGCTGAGACCTAAAATCACTCATCCTCCTGGAAGAATGGCATCTCAGAAACGTCCTCTTCTATTTGAAAGTCCTGTCTTCCTTAGTCTTCTGTTGTTGTTTAGCAAGTCATGAATACAACCATACCAGCAAGTTACAAGGGTAAACCCTAATTTACTACTTGCAAGGATAATCAAGGGTAGGAATATACTGGTTTTATTACATTGAGTGGATGCCGTTTTATTTGTAAACAAATAAAATTAAAACATTTTCTCCTTAAGATTAGGGGTTTTCTGTTATCAAATAAAGTTTCACCATTATTCAGATTAACAACATCATGACTTCTACTTATGCCTCATTGTTGGAATCACCCAATTAACACAACTTCATTAACCGGAAGCACGGCGTATTCGAATACCATTGATTTCACTCTACAGAGTTGCTCAACTTTACCCACACGGTTTCTTAACCCTCATGACTGGGTTAACAAAGCCAGGTCGTTTCACTGCTCAATTCTTTATATAGGCTCTATCCGGTAAAATCACTCATTTAGGCCAAAACTAAACCTAACTTCCCTTGCCGTTTGAGTGACCACTACCGTTGTTAGGTACCCACAGCATACCTAACTCCCCGACATCCTGTCATCTCACATCCTGTAGAGTTTCAATTGAATTGAGTAGTTACTAAACCAGTGTTGACAAGTCAACTCCTGTGGTTGAGCGTTCACTGTGTCTTTTACTTAGCATAAGGTTCTTGTCCTTATATTTTTCACCTGATGCATCCAACCACAAACTTTCACTGTGCTCAACAGCACTAACCACCACCAATCCAAACCGGCCTCCACCCTAGGGTAAAGTGGTGGGCAAAGACCGTCTCGCGGTGTCCCACAGCCTCTACCCTAGTACCAATTTTATCTGAGGTAAGGTCACGGACGGAGATCACATCGTGATTTTTCACAGCGCACCCTTACCATAGTACCGGTTTTTAAATCCTACTGGCCAACGACCAAGTCACTTAGTTGTACAAAATGTACAAAATGTTGAATGGAATGATTCATAAATATTTATACCATACTCTAATTTATACTAAGGCTGTCAAGGTGAATGTGGCCATCAATCAAGGTAGGGTATTTTTCAATGGTAGGATTTATCTAAATAGCATGTCATTCTAAACATTTCTTTTAAATCAATTAACATTTCACAAATAACATTAATAGAAATACTGTAATTAAATAATTTAAATTTCATGGCATTCGAAATGATCAAAAACTTGTAACCTGCCTTGCTGCTCGGAAATCTCGACAATTTTGCAAACTTCAGTGCTCGCATCTGAATCTTGGACCGCTGCCTCGGAGATATCGGAAACTAGCGCAAACATATAAAATAACAATAAGTCCGTACTTGAATCTAATCAAGCTAGGGAAAACAAGCTAATTAAAAAGAAGCAAAATGCATAAAATCCAAATGGAGGGGTTTGGATTTATTTAGGATTGGATTTGGCGAAATGGAGGAATTTGAATTTATTTGGAGATGAATTTGGTGGAAAGGAGGTCAAAAATGAACTCTTGGTGTTGAGCTGATCAAAATGGTGTATTTTTGGGATTTTTGGAATTTTTTTGAATTTTCTGGGATTTTTAATAATTTTTCTGAATTTTCTAAAACGGGTGAACAGTGAGCTACAGTACTGGGCCAGCCCAAAAGTGAACAGTGCGTGTGCGGGATTAAGTTTTCAAAAGAAATTTTGCCCGTGGGCCGATCGGCTCGGCCCAGCAACGAACACATGAGGCCGTCGGCGGGCGGTCGGGATTAAGCCACGCCGGGTCTTCGTCTTCCTTCGGCCGTCTCTCTCGGGGAAAAACAGAGGCGACGTCCCCACTTCGATTCGGCGCTAGCGGCGCTCTCCGGCGAGGGTGGGTGGTACGGACGGCTTCATGGGACTACGGTGGTTCCATTTTGAGGCTTTGGGGAAAGTGGAAACAAGGGGTGGTGGCCGGCGGCAAGAAAGAAGTTTGTGGCCCTTCAAGCAAAATTAGGGTTTCCCGGTAGCTATCTAGCGAGTTTGGCGGGGATTTGACCATCTAGGGTTCATAAGGAACACATGAGTGGCGGTTATTTGAGTTGAGAAAGTCCCTATAAAGCTGTCCACGGGAAGGGGTTTTGAGCCGGCGGTAGACTTCGTCGGTGGAGCTTTACGGGAATGCAAATGTTCGATTGAGTTTACCAGCGTGTTTGGCATGCAAAGGAGGTGCTATGGCTAAAAGCAATAGACATTTGGCTGTTGAATGAGAGAGATGGAGTGAGCGGCTTACCGGGCTCAGGGGAAGGAGAAGGAGAAGTTGCGGTGGAAGAAAGCTCAATTGGGTGGCTCTAAGGAGTAGAGGGGAAGGGTGCGAAGCTCTCAGTGAGAGGAATCGAGCTTTAGAGGCGAGTTGTGGCGGTGGAAGCAGTAAGGCGGTTCGGCGGAGACTTGCGCACGAAGGGAGGACTGCGGTCAACTGTGCTTTGCACGAGGGAGGAGCAGGAGAGGGCGGCCGACAAGTGGGACATGCTGTTCTCAGCTCAGCGTGAACCCAGGCGCGCGCAGACGAAATCAGAGCGGCGACGAGTTGACGCGGGTGAAGGCGGTGGGGAGGTGGCGACTCACAGAGGCGCCAGCACAGGGAGGAGGCGGATTGCCAAATAGGGAAGGCGGGTTTCTGAGAAGCTTGCCAAATTGGGAAAGAATTGAATTCAAGCAAAAATTCAAAAGCTTTGAATTTTTGGGGTGTTTCATGTTACTTCGTCTTTGTTGTTGGGCAGAGCTTAATTTTAGTGACACTTTTACCTAATGCAGTTCTTTATCTAAAAGCATGAGATCACTGGTGATCAACCCCCTTCTTTTCAGCAGCCTTCCAACATTGAAATTACTGGTATGGATCATACAACACCGAACAAAAAAAATCAAGATCAATCATTAACTTACAATTCCATAAGGAATGTTGCCCTGGTGACATATTAACCACAGATTCGTATGGTGCTTATGCATAGGCAACTATGTCACCAGCAGATTGTATTCTCTCTTTATCCCCTTCATCTGTGGCTACTCTGGTTTTAGATGATACTGAGTGTTCCATGAACTATGGCAGGAGAGAAACCGGTGGTGCATTCCAACTGCTCTAGAGCACCAGTAGACTAGTACACAAGCACAGTAAAAACTTGCTAGGGAAAAAGGAAGCATAAAAGCTTCGAGTGCGTATCAGTTTTAGAATATTCTGGAACGGACTAACACTCTAAAGATAGTGTTAGAAAATTGTCCCGGAATATTGATGGATAACCTTTTAATAATCGTATTTTTCATTTTTTATGCTGGATCAGGGTGTATAGTACCTTGTGTGCACTTGAGCATAAGAAGTCTCTCTACCTCTGGTTCCATCACTACTTCTCTGTCTACCAAAAATTCTACGGAGTAGTAATAACAGTTGAAGTTTCCTATCAATTGTCTTAGAGTTGAGACAAAACAAAGTGCCCAAATGGGATGCCAATTTTGCAGCTTCACTGGAAAGTTAATTATTTTCAATTGTCTTAGAGTTGTGTGATACCCCAAATTTTGCAAAATGGAAACATTAGAGATAAATGATGGTTTTGTCGTCAGACCCATCGGCGTTTAGCGTGCCGAATGTTTATCGCTCGCAGAGGTTCCCAGACCACCCCGGGATAGTCGGCACCGTCTAGAGAGCCGAGTAGCGCCCTCAGAGGTTCCCGGACTGCCCAGGGGCAGTCGGCACCGTCTCGCGACGTGGGTATTCATCATCCGGCAAAATTTCACCTTACCTTTATTACCGACTTACCGCTGCAGTAAAGACCCCAAAACCAACAGCCTTGGACCAAAATGCCCTTGGGTAATCAAGTATGTGAGAGAGGAATGGGAGGGCGATTCGGTCATTTCACGAATTCAATGGGCGGCCCCCAACCCTGCCCATATAAAGCCAGCACCTCATAACAAGCCTCATTTTCTCACCTCTTTTCTCAGTTAAGGTAAGAACAAAGCCAACCGAAACACACTCCATTCTTTTCACTGCCAAGCCGAGAAGCCAACCCCAAGACCGGGCATCCGTGCCACCGCAGGGAGAAGGCGAGGAGGAGAAAGCCGAAGCGGAGGAGGAGGGGCTCGGAAGGCTAGAAGTGAGGACGGCGCCAACAACCAAGGGCGTCGACAACCTCCGACACGCGCCTAGCCGCCCTCTGAGTATGTCCACCTCCCCTCAACCCATAGGCACAACACAAAGCATGCGAGAGGTAAAACGCGTAGAGTAGAAAGCAAACTGAGTAGTAGTTGGGGGAGTGGCCGGCCGGTGAAGAACCGTGGCCGGCGAGCTCGGCTCCATTGGGGGTGAGACCCAGTGTCGTTGAGCCGAAGCTAGGGAACGGTGGCTTGTGGTGGCGCAGGTAACCTCGGACAGAGGAGGCGGTCGGCGGCCGTTGGCCGTGCCGGCCGGGAGGTGGTGCCCAGCACTCCACCACCGCACGCACGCAAGGGGGAGGGACGGTCCGGCCTTGGTCGGCCGGATCCGAGGGGAATGAAGGAAGGGCAGGGTTGTAAGATCGAGGAGGCCGACTAGAGGGGGGGTGAATAGGCGGTTTAAAAATTCTCTACAAATTAATACTAATCAATTCAAGAGCTTTCCTATTTGCCTAAACCAAGTATATAATGCGGAAGCGAAATTCAATTTGGTTTAGCTCAAATAGCGCCTAAGTCAAGCAAGAACGCCTAAGAGCACTAATAATTCTAACCTATGTCAAAGTTTACAATTCTAGATATACAAGCAATCAATTTAATTCTATGAATGTAAATTGCTTGAATATAAATAGAGCACAAGAAAACAAACCACAAATAACACAATCACTTTTTACCGTGGTGTTCGGAGACTTGCCGGTCTCCCCTAGTCCACGTTGAGGTTAGCCCGAACGAATCGGACCGGCTCCACGAATTAAGCCGAAACACCTCCAATCCACTAGTGGTAGCTCTTTCCCGCTCCGGGTAGGTGAGCTCCGACCTTCACAACTTCGCCGGGTCTTCTCACAAGCTTCTTGAGAAGATCACCGCGCACGACGCCTCCAACGCCGTCTAGGAGTCGGCAAACTCCAAGAGTAACAAGCCAAGTCCCTCACTTGACTCTCACCACGTGCAACGAATGCACAAGCTCAATTGGACACTAAGTACACCTCTAGATGCAACACATGCACTCTAGATCACCTCTCCTCTCTCACAAAGTGCAACACATGCACAATTGAGTGGAGAGCCTCACTCTAGCTCAAGAACTCGGGAATAGGTCAAGCAACAACATCTCCAACCGGCCATAAGGAGGTATTTATACCCCACACAAGAAAACTAGCCGTTGGAGCCAAAATCCTGAAAAATCAGGACGGGCGGTACTACCGCCGACCAGAGGCCGGTAGTACCGCTCCCGGTTCTGACGCGTAGTAACGGCTATGTCAGATGCTCCGAACTAGCCGTTATACCGTCGACGCGGTACTACCGCCAGCCAAACTCCGGTACTACCGCTCCCTGCGGTAGTTCCGCAAAGTCGGCGCGGTACTTCCGATTTTCAAGAGACTAACTCTTGGTCCGAGCGCTCTCTGGAAAAAACGTTCCGCTCGAGATGCCGGAACTTCCGCCTATGCGGTAGTTCCGCAGTTCAATCCGCGGTACTACCGTTTTCCGAGAGGCTAAGTCTGGGTCCGGGCGCTCTCTGGAAAAAACGTTCCGCTCGAGGCCCGGAACATCCGGCATCCGGTAGTACCGCCCACATAGGGCCGGTACTTCCGCTCCAGCCGGTAGTACCGCTCATTGAACGTCGGTACTTCCGCTTTTTCTGAGAAGTGCAGATATCTCAACAAATTTTGCAAAACACATTTGCAAACTACGATATCATGCACACAAGGCTCAAACATGATTTCCAACAAGTTGCAAAACACATTCACACACTTTTGAAATCATGCTACAAGGAATTTATACATGGACTTCTCTCGTTTGCAAAACGTATTCGCAAACCTAAGTCACATACCATAAGGATCACAACATGATTTCTAACAAGTTGCAAAACATATTTGCACACTTTTGAAATCATGACGCAAAGATTAAATATGAGCTACAACTATTTGCAAAACACATTCGCAAATATAAGCCTCATACACAAGGAATGGAAACATGGACTTCGAGCACTTGCAAAACACATTTGCAATGCATAGTCCCATGTTACTAGAATTCAATACATGAGCTTCGACCATTTGCAAAACACATTCGCAAATGCAAGCATCATGTCAAGATGAGCTAGAGCAAGTGAGGTTTGAGCTATCAATACATGATGAGACTCAAACTACTAGACATGACCCCTCTTAATAGTACGGCAACCTATACTAGCAATCCGGTCTTCCAACCAAACACCAAGACCGGTAAAAGACTTAGGAACGCATCCTTAGCCCTAGCTAGTCATACCTTTGCCTTGGGTCATCGTCTTGATAGGCATCAACTCATGATGCTTTCTTTTCATCAATACCATCAACTCATGATGGTCTTTCTTTACTTGATGATCAACACATGATCATCTCCTCATGCATCAACTCATGATGCGTCTTCCTCTCCTTCTTGATGGCCTTCAACACATGAAGCTATTTTCTTCTCGCATCTTGACTTGATGACCTTCAACACATGAAGTCATCCCAAGTCGTTCTCATTTGTGGAACATAACATATTCATCCAACTCATGGAAACCGTTAGTCCACAAAGCAATTGTCATCGATTACCAAACTTCACCATTTTGGTAATTCATGACAATCTCAACAAATGATGAGATATAAAGTTGATTTGCGAGTATACAACTTGTACACAACAAATGTATACTCTAATATAAGCTTTAAACAAAGCTTACTTATCCGGTTGTCATTAGTCATCCAACCATTAACACATAATGGAGAAGTTAGATGACAACCCGATTTCACATGAGTATATATATACTACACAAGCTATATATACTCAAGTATATATTTCAAAGTAAAGATCCCAAATATGCATATTGAAGGAAGCATGGATCAATACTTATGAAACTCCAAAATATATAGAGAGCTCCCCCTAAATGTGTGTATACAAGTGTATATAGTGAAGACATATGCACAAATTCATTTTAGACTAATTGAGGAGTTCAATTTATATTTTGGATCTAAGGAATGCATTTGTAAATGAGAAAGCGATTTCGAATGCATACCTCTTTGATTTCACCTTTTCATCCAAATGAGACTAACCAAACATAAACTCAAATAAACATATTAGTCTCATAAATTCATTGATCATTTTCACCAAAACATTATAAAGTATATGTCATTAATATCATAATGTCATAATGGCATTTGTCATTAACATCAAAACCAACTTAAATGGAGCTTGATCTTTCAATCTCCCCCTTTTTGGTGATTGATGACAAATCCATTTATGATAATAACATAAGGTTGAAAATGACTAAATGATAAACAATTAATCATATGAGAGAAGGTGAAAGCATTATCAACATTTAGACTAAAGAAATTTTAATTTCTCCTCTCTTAACATTATTCAATTACTATCACATTTCTCCCCCATTAGCAATAGCATTTCTAATTTTCTAATATGCAAAGCTATTGTTTCTCCCCCATTTGGCAATCACAAGTTTAATTTATCTTCCCTATCAATTTGCTATTATCACAAATTTCTCCCCCATTTGGCATTAAACACCAAAAAGAGATAATTAACACTTAAATAGCATAGATTAGTATTAAAACAAGGGAAGCATTAAAGTTAAGCCACTAAAGAAGATGTTGTATCATGAGGAGCTTGATACCAATATAATTCAATTTCATATGGTCATAAAGAGTATGAAACTAAATGCAAATGACCAATTGATATCACTTAAATCAACTAAAGATATTTGAAACACATTCAAAAAATCTTACTCATGAGAGCTTCTTGAAGACTTGATGCCACTTGATATGCTACCACTTGTATATAAAACCATTTGTATATGAAACACTTGTAGCATTTGAATCATTTCAGTTTTTGAGTTCCAAATGGCCTTCAAAAAGCTTCCTGAAAAGCTGACTTACAAATGTCCAATAAATCTGAGAAAATTTGTCAGTATAGATAAAAGTCTGAGGATCAAAAGTCATAATTATAGCTTCCTCAGATTATGAGCCTAATTAAAGATACAGAAATTATAAATCAGCTCAACACATGAGTTTTCAGAAAAACTGAGTCTGAAATTTCAGACTTTTGCATTCCACTTAAGCTTCTAGAGAGAGATGAAACATTGATCAAATGCTCTTTATAAATTCTAATAAAATTTGACAATGAATAACAACTATTGAGCATCAATTTTCATTATTATTACTTCCTCTAAATCTGAACCCATTTGAAGATACAAAAATGACAATTTGGCTCAGAATCAGGGAAGTTCTGAAATTTTCAGCATTGTGCCCAAGAGAGAAAAAGTCACAACTTTTTCAAATTAACTTGAAACAACTTCAAACTTTGCAGATTTTAACTTGATACTATTTGTGACCTTTTCCAACAGGAATTTTTGAAAAAGACTTTTCCAATCAAAAGATATGCTAAAAATCGCTTTGAGAGCAAAATAGTGAGTTGATTTTGCATCTTAAGCTTAAAATCCAAACAAATTGGATTTTCACGGAGTAATTTGCTTCCTTAGCTTCATATGAGTTATAAATACTATTTCAAGCTAAGATACACAAAGAAATCTTGCTCAAATAGCTAAACTCATTATATGCAAGATTAGGTCGCTTTGGGTCAAATTAAGTTTTTGGAAGAGATTCAAATACATATAACTTTTCAATGATTGGTCTTTTGCAAAACCTTTAAACTAGAGAAACGTTTGAAATGACCAACCATACGAGTTTGGTATTGACCACTTTTTCAAATAATCAATAGATTTTGATATAAGGAAATATCTCGTTTAATTCAAAAACAAGATCATAAAAGATCCATTTGAGGTCAAATCTTCCTTTTGCTTTCTAAAATAGAAATTTTTACTCAACAGGCTTTGAAAACCTTTGAAATACATAGTTGAGTATTTGTATTTAGTTTTTCACAACTTTTGGCCTTTTTAAACAAGATTCTTGATTTTTGACCAAAAAGGCTCTTTTGAAAAGGCAATCTTGCATATCATTTGATTATTACTCCATGAATTGCAAAAGAAGCAAGTGAGAATGAAACACATTCATTCCCAAGAACCATAAACCATTTTTGGGCAACTAAGTAAATAATTTTCCCAATAGTAATATTTTACCCTTTTTGCTTTAGTAAGCACAAAAGTAGTATAAATGTTTATCACAAGGTAAAACTTCCTTCTACACAAAGGTCTCTTCTTGGCAATCCTTTCTTCTCCTTTGACACACAAAGGATTCTCCTCATTTTCTTGTTTTTCTTCTCTTTTCTTATCTCTTCCTCCTTTGATTGACCATTAGATACCACTTGTGGAAGTATACCACTTGTAGATAGAAAGGTCATTTGAAATAGCACTTGGAGGATGATATCATTGGAGGATACACCACTTGTAAAGGTGGATACCACTTGGAAGAAGATGATATCATAGGTGAGAGAGCTTGGTTAAGAGAAGATATATTGCTTGGTAAGAAGAAAGAATAGATACCACTTGAAAGATAGCATTATTTGGAACTCAATGATATCATTTAGGTGAGGAGCTTGGTAAAGAAATATTTGCTTGCCAAGACGAAAAAGATATCAATCTAAAATAATAAGGATATCACTTAAGTTTCACAACTAAAGGATACCACTTGAAGGAAATTATTGATATCACTTGAGAAGATAGGAATGAAATTCATGCCGAGGTCAAGTTAATCGAAAGTCTACCACTCTTTTAGAGATTGCCATTTTAATAAGAATCAAATTGAGAGCAAAATGGCATATGAGGTCAAGAAATACTTGAGGGTAGCTTAGCAAGGATTAACAAGGATCAACTTGACTGAGAGGAGCAGCGAAAATGGCTGAGAAAATTTGAAATCAAATTTTGAATCAAAACAGCCATCTTCCAGAAATATCGGAAGTACCGCACTTTCAATGCCGGTAGTTCCGAAATCCCGGTAGTACCGCAGTATGACTGTCGGTAGTTCCGGACAACGGAACTACCACAGAATGACTGCCGGTAGTACCGATTTTTCTGGGAGCACGCCAAGAATTTTGATTTTCAAGGAGAGGTTTGATATAATGTTGTATATTGCTCCAAAGTTTTTCACAAAGGAACATAAACCACTTGTGGAGCATTTCCAACTATAAGCCAAGATTAAAAACTTTTTCAATATAGTTTTTAACAAGTTAGTCTTTCAATTTTCAAAAACAAACTCATTTTCAATAAATCCTTCAAGATTGCAAAAATGAGCATTTGGGGGTATATTAAGCATTCGATTGTATATATGAGTTGTTAATACCCTTGTGAGCCAATATATGTCAATAGTTTTGGGCTCAAATGACAAAACTCACTTAAGTGCTAGATTGTGACCACTTAGGTCAATTCAAATTTTTGGGTGAGTTTCAAATCCAAATAACTTTTGATTGGTTGGCTTTTTGGAAAACTTTTGAATACCAATAATGTTTGAAATAGCCAACTCTATGTTTTTGGTATTGAACATATTTTCAAATTCCTTTTAGAATTGATTTTGGGGAATTTTTGAGTTTGAAGTCAAAACAAGATACTAAATAGATAGTTTTGGGTTTGAAACTCAATTTTACTTGAAATAAGTTTTTCTAAAGCCAAAACCTTTGTAAAACCTTTGAAATGAATTTGTATATATTTTTCAACTAGTTTTTCAAAGATATACTAATAATTTCGAAATTTTTGACTTTTGGCTAAATGGCTCAATTTTGAAAAACAATACTAGCACTTAATTAATATGGGCACACTTAGGGATGTGATATACATGAATATGATTTAGCACTCCCCCTTAATGTGCCACTCATATCTTGCTCATGATTACAATAATTAAATTTTAGAACAGGAGCAAGAGAACCCCTTTTTAAATGATTTTCATGCAATGCAACCTACACAAGGCTAGGGGCTATATAAATTCAAATGTAGATACTTGTTACCGAGATGGCATTGGTTCATGATGTGGAAAGATTATCTTCAAGCTTGGCTTCCATTTCGCCCAAGGTGGAAATCACCTCTCCATGAATATGCCAAGCCTCCAATGCCTCTCCAAGTACCTATTAAGCTTTTAAGCACATTTTGGTACCCAAAACTTGGTTGGGTCCATGAATGTTAGTCACAATAGATTTGGACACCCAAATGGCCCTAGTAGTGATTTTATGTAAACTAACATTCCTAGCAAACACATTGCCATTTTTATCCTTCCTAAGTAAATATTGTTCATTAAATAGAGAGGGCTTAGGAATGGTACCTTTGGGACAATCCTTACTTAAATGTCCCTTTTCCTGGCAATTGTAGCAAGTTTGGCAATTATTACCTCTTCTAATATTTTTGCCTTGCTCATTACCGGTTTGCCTCTTTATTGATGAATTTTTCTTGTTTTCCACCTTGTTGGGGCACTTAGAGGCGAAGTGACCCGTTTCATTGCAACCATGGCACTTGACATTCTTCGTATGTCTTGCGTTGTGCCTTGTTTTGCTATTCTCCTTCTTCTTGGAGATAAAACCAATACCTCTCTTGTCATTTAATTTTCTTTGACTTCCTAATATCTTGTCAAGAGAGGCCTTCCCTTTGTAGCTTTTCTCCAAGTCATTTCTCAAACTTATGACTTGTGCCTTGAGCTCATTATTCTCCTCTACAAGGTTAGTCTCAACAAACATAGAGGAGGTGGAAGTATCTATATTTGAGCAACAAGGAATATCTAACAAATCATCACACGATGTGGAAACACTAATTTTAGATGAGTTGCTAGAGCTAGAAGCTACACATGGCATATCATCTATTAAATCCTCACATGAGGTGGAAGCATTGATTTTAGATGAAATGCTAGAGCTAGGAATTACACATGGTATATCATCTAGCAAATTACATGTAATTCCTATATTCATGCTAGGTTTAGTATATTCCTTGAATAGAAGAGACTCATGTTCTTCTTTTAGCACATCATAATTATTTTGAAGAGAAACATATTCTTTCTTCAAAACATTAAATTTAGCCTTTTCTTTCCCAAGGAATTCATTAAGCTCTTCTAGCATATCCATCAACTCATCACAAGAAGGTGCATCATCATCATCATCGAAATTTACCTTCTTTTTACCTTTTGCCATGAAGCATCGAGTTGAAGTGGAGGGAATGGTGGACTCTTCATCGTCGGAGCTAGAAGTTGAGCATTCTTCTCCCGACATCCACTCTTGTATGCAATCTTCATCACTTGATGTGGACATCTCATATTTGTCTTGAATTTTAGTCCACATGTCATGAGCGCTATTGAGATTGCATATTTCATTGAACACCTCTACACTCAAAGCACTAAATAAAGCATTAGTAGCTTGAGCGTCGAGATGTAGGCATTTCTCTTCCTCAATAGTTGGAGCTTGAGGATCCAATGGAGGAGAAAAGCCAACATCTACAATCCGCCATATTTTTGGGCTCATGGCCTTAAAATAGCATGTCATGCGGATTTTCCAATTTGCATAATTGGTGCCATCAAATAGAGGTGTGTCATCTAGGTGCACAATTCCACTAGTCGCCATCCTTTATACTCTCTAGGCGGTTAAGCCTAATAAATGAGAGACCAAGCTCTGATACCACTTGTAAGATCGAGGAGGCCGACTAGAGGGGGGGTGAATAGGCGGTTTAAAAATTCTCTACAAATTAATACTAATCAATTCAAGAGCTTTCCTATTTGCCTAAACCAAGTATATAATGCGGAAGCGAAATTTAATTTGGTTTAGCTCAAATAGCGCCTAAGTCAAGCAAGAACGCCTAAGAGCACTAATAATTCTAACCTATGTCAAAGTTTACAATTCTAGATATACAAGCAATCAATTTAATTCTATGAATGTAAATTGCTTGAATATAAATAGAGCACAAGAAAACAAACCACAAATAACACAATCACTTTTTACCGTGGTGTTCGGAGACTTGCCGGTCTCCCCTAGTCCACGTTGAGGTTAGCCCGAACGAATCGGACCGGCTCCACGAATTAAGCCGAAACACCTCCAATCCACTAGTGGTAGCTCTTTCCCGCTCCGGGTAGGTGAGCTCCGACCTTCACAACTTCGCCGGGTCTTCTCACAAGCTTCTTGAGAAGATCACCGCGCACGACGCCTCCAACGCCGTCTAGGAGTCGGCAAACTCCAAGAGTAACAAGCCAAGTCCCTCACTTGACTCTCACCACGTGCAACGAATGCACAAGCTCAATTGGACACTAAGTACACCTCTAGATGCAACACATGCACTCTAGATCACCTCTCCTCTCTCACAAAGTGCAACACATGCACAATTGAGTGGAGAGCCTCACTCTAGCTCAAGAACTCGGGAATAGGTCAAGCAACAACATCTCCAACCGGCTATAAGGAGGTATTTATACCCCACACACGAAAACTGGCCGTTGGAGCCAAAATCCTGAAAAATCAGGACGGGCGGTACTACCGCCGACCAGAGGCCGGTAGTACCGCTCCCGGTTCTGACGCGTAGTAACGGCTATGTCAGATGCTCCGAACTAGCCGTTATACCGTCGACGCGGTACTACCGCCAGCCAAACTCCGGTACTACCGCTCCCTGCGGTAGTTCCGCAAAGTCGGCGCGGTACTTCCGATTTTCAAGAGACTAACTCTTGGTCCGAGCGCTCTCTGGAAAAAACGTTCCGCTCGAGATGCCGGAACTTCCGCCTATGCGGTAGTTCCGCAGTTCAATCCGCGGTACTACCGTTTTCCGAGAGGCTAAGTCTGGGTCCGGGCGCTCTCTGGAAAAAACGTTCCGCTCGAGGCCCGGAACATCCGGCATCCGGTAGTACCGCCCACATAGGGCCGGTACTTCCGCTCCAGCCGGTAGTACCGCTCATTGAACGTCGGTACTTCCGCTTTTTCTGAGAAGTGCAGATATCTCAACAAATTTTGCAAAACACATTTGCAAACTACGATATCATGCACACAAGGCTCAAACATGATTTCCAACAAGTTGCAAAACACATTCACACACTTTTGAAATCATGCTACAAGGAATTTATACATGGACTTCTCTCGTTTGCAAAACGTATTCGCAAACCTAAGTCACATACCATAAGGATCACAACATGATTTCTAACAAGTTGCAAAACATATTTGCACACTTTTGAAATCATGACGCAAAGATTAAATATGAGCTACAACTATTTGCAAAACACATTCGCAAATATAAGCCTCATACACAAGGAATGGAAACATGGACTTCGAGCACTTGCAAAACACATTTGCAATGCATAGTCCCATGTTACTAGAATTCAATACATGAGCTTCGACCATTTGCAAAACACATTCGCAAATGCAAGCATCATGTCAAGATGAGCTAGAGCAAGTGAGGTTTGAGCTATCAATACATGATGAGACTCAAACTACTAGACATGACCCCTCTTAATAGTACGGCAACCTATACTAGCAATCCGGTCTTCCAACCAAACACCAAGACCGGTAAAAGACTTAGGAACGCATCCTTAGCCCTAGCTAGTCATACCTTTGCCTTGGGTCATCGTCTTGATAGGCATCAACTCATGATGCTTTCTTTTCATCAATACCATCAACTCATGATGGTCTTTCTTTACTTGATGATCAACACATGATCATCTCCTCATGCATCAACTCATGATGCGTCTTCCTCTCCTTCTTGATGGCCTTCAACACATGAAGCTATTTTCTTCTCGCATCTTGACTTGATGACCTTCAACACATGAAGTCATCCCAAGTCGTTCTCATTTGTGGAACATAACATATTCATCCAACTCATGGAAACCGTTAGTCCACAAAGCAATTGTCATCGATTACCAAACTTCACCATTTTGGTAATTCATGACAATCTCAACAAATGATGAGATATAAAGTTGATTTGCGAGTATACAACTTGTACACAACAAATGTATACTCTAATATAAGCTTTAAACAAAGCTTACTTATCCGGTTGTCATTAGTCATCCAACCATTAACACATAATGGAGAAGTTAGATGACAACCCGATTTCACATGAGTATATATATACTACACAAGCTATATATACTCAAGTATATATTTCAAAGTAAAGATCCCAAATATGCATATTGAAGGAAGCATGGATCAATACTTATGAAACTCCAAAATATATAGAGAGCTCCCCCTAAATGTGTGTATACAAGTGTATATAGTGAAGACATATGCACAAATTCATTTTAGACTAATTGAGGAGTTCAATTTATATTTTGGATCTAAGGAATGCATTTGTAAATGAGAAAGCGATTTCGAATGCATACCTCTTTGATTTCACCTTTTCATCCAAATGAGACTAACCAAACATAAACTCAAATAAACATATTAGTCTCATAAATTCATTGATCATTTTCACCAAAACATTATAAAGTATATGTCATTAATATCATAATGTCATAATGGCATTTGTCATTAACATCAAAACCAACTTAAATGGAGCTTGATCTTTCAAGGGTGGCCGGAGGGGGAGCCGTCGCCGACAGGGGGAAGTCGGCTGGATCTGGGCCTGGTCGGCCGGCTTGGGAGGTGCCACCGGCGCCGGTGCTCCTCGGGCCGAGACCCTCCACGCTGCTCGGCTGCGCAAGGGAGAGAGGGGCGAGCGGAGGCCGACCGGTGGTGGCCCGGGGCCGGCGAGCCGTGCTAGGCCACGTGCCGCCGCCGCGCCGCCGGGGGAGGTCGCCCGCACGCGAGAAAGAGAGAGGGGGTGGGATAGGAGAGGAAGGTAGAGGGGGACGGCGGGAGGGGCCACCGGCGGTGAGGGGGTCGCCGGCCGGCCTTGCGCACCGTTGTGCCGCCCCTGGGAAGGCCATTCGGCCGATTGGGAGTAGGGGAGAGAGAAGGAGCCAAGTGAGGTGGGGAGAAAAGAAAAGGAAGAGGGAAGAGAGAAGGAAAGGAAAAGAGAAAGAAAAGAAAAGAAAGAAAGAGAAGAGAAGAAAAAAAAGAAAAGAAAAGAAAAGAGGAGAAAAAGAAAGAGAAGAGAAGAAAAAGAAAAGAAAAGAGGAGAAAAAGAGAGAGAGAAAAAGAAATGGGTTTGGCACCTGCGCGACAGGTCCCTCAAAACCCGTGCGATTACGCCCGAGGTCGGGATACGAGCTTAGGGACGTAGTTCTCCGTTTAAGCTCTAGATTTTTGTTTTGCCGTTGAGTCGGGTTGATGTGTGCGCAGGTGGAGGTCCCGGGTCGGAGCCGTCCACGCGTCATCCCTGAGGCTAACCAGGCATATGCATTGTAAAGCGGCAATTTCGGGTAATGTTTTCGGTTAAATGAATGATGATGCGTGACTTACCATGATGGGGTAAGTTAAATATTTCCGGATGGTGCATGCTTACCATGTTGGGGTAGGTTAAATATGTCCGGATGATGCCATGCTTACCATGTTGCGGTAAGTTAGATTTATTTGGAATGCATGTTGAGAAATGATGCACGATAAATGATTGAGACATGCCATGTTGATATGCATAACTGAACTTGCATTGCATGCATGTCATGAAAAGAGATAGAGTTGGTCCACGTTGAGTGGACGCTCCACAGGAGTGGAGTTGAGGTCCCCGTATGAGAGTTACGGGCTACTGAGGTCCTTGTATGAAACAGGATGGGCTTGAGGTCCCCGCATGAAACAAGGCGGGCCTGGGTGAGCATCGACAGGTGCACACTCTGCTATACCGGTATAGGCTAAAGAGTTGAGAAAGAATGCATGAGCATGTGCATGGGCATATGCATAACAGTCGGTTGATGAGAACATAAAGAGATAAGAGAAAGGTGCATGTGCATGATGATTAGTTCATCAGAACATAGAGTGGTTAAATGGAAAAGTGGTTAATGAAATTGGAATGATTATGGTCTAATGAATGAACCTGTTATTTGCTGTTTTGCTTTGTACTTGCTGAGTCGGTGGACTCACCCTTGCTTTGTTGATGTTTTTAGGTGACCGTTGAAGATGTCGTGTACGGGCGGGAGTAGCACATGAATATTCGGCATGAACCAGCAGCACTTTTGTATCACCTTCCAGTGTATCTTAGCCTTACTAGTATGCTAGAGTAGTCGCTAAGAATGCTATGATGTATCTGAATGCAGTAGTATAAATAAATTAATGTTGGCTTAAATTCCTTTAGTGTTGATGCAATGGTATGAGTATGCAGAGGTGGTAGTATCTTGGCCCAGAGAGTGGGCGGGGTGTTACAAGTTGAGACAAAGCAAAGTGCCCAAATGGGATGTCAATTTTGCAGCTTCACTGGAGAGTTAATTATTTTCAATTGTCTTAGAGTTGAGACAAAGAAAAGTGCCCAAATGGGATGTCAATTTTGCAGCTTCACTGGAAAGTTAATTATTTTCAATTGTCTTAGAGTTGAGACAAGCGAAATCTGTCTCGAAGAAGTTAAAAGTGGTAAACAAATAATTTTCAAGAAAAAATGGTAAACAAATACATCTTTCTATCAAGAGCAGTGCTTCTATATTTTCCTCTCTAATAAGAGTAGCACTAATCTTAAAGTAAATAAAGAGGTAAGTAACATCTATCCACTATTCATCATATTTTAAAAATCGTATAAATCATTGTTAAAGAAAAGTATGAAAGCACCTCCCTTCTATCAATTAGATGGAGGCTTAGAGCTTACGAAGTAACTTTACCAGTCAAAAGTGGACTAATCTGGACTTTACTCCACCAACCAGACTCCTCTAATCCTTGAACCCCATTGCTTCACTTTCCATCACGTTAAGTCCACTGTCCTAGATTTGGCTTCGTGTATTGCAGTGTTTTATTCAGATTAATATTTCTTATTGTTACGCCTTCGTTCTGCATGTGGCAGTATATATTGTGTTAACCCCTAAAAACAGGAACTAAATTCATGTTATATTAAATCGATGAAACAGTTTTTCATTACTGCTGCTGCTACTACTAAATTACATAACATCGTTTCAATACCACATTACATGCCAGATATTGCAATGCTCTTACAACATAACTTTGAGTCAGCACAACATCATCTAATTATTACAATTTTACTTTGTCATATGTGATTTATTTAAAGGAATTAGACATATCAAGTTTTGCCTTCTGGGAGACCGGAAATATTTTGCCTTCCACCAGGAAGAATCTGTGGATAAAATAATTTGCTTTGAGAACAGACTCCAGCATAAAACAGCTGCTCTATCTCATTAACATACCCACCGATGAAATCAGCTGTTCTCAAATCATTTTTCACCCCCGCAACGATTAAAAAGTGTTTTTAGTACCACTACCTGAATACATTCTTCACCGGCCATAGTTGGGTACTTAGGTCTTTCTGAGTTTCTAATGTGCAACCCAACTAGCCAGGCACTAGCAGCACTGAGAGTACCTGCAAATTCAGAACCACTGCTTTTAGAAACAAAAGGACTTTAAAACAAACATGTTCAAAACTTGCTTTTTAAATACATGGTATACTTGTGAGCCGAGTGCTTCTCTTCTCGTGCCGCAGAAAGTCAGTTATCAAACTCAGTAAGTTCATAACTGAGTTGGGAATCAACTTCTACGAGTTCAATCTATTTGTAAAAATTTACAACATCGTATAGATTTTTTGCAGCACAAAAGGCTATAATTTTCCTCTTTGTCAATTGATCAAGCATATTGCAGAGAATGATAAGGAGAACTCTTTTTTGAAGAGACCACTGCCAGTTACCTGAGTTATGCCTAACTCAGTGTTACTCGTTTATTCCCAAGTGAAAATCAACATCGGGGGCGCCACATAGTGCACACGAGAAGATCAATCACAGCGAAAAAGAGGAACACAAGGATTCATTTACAAGGTTTGGCAAGGTGCCAACGTCCCCGTGAGCCGAATTGCAGTGACTCTGTAAGTACGAGGTGTTTCTTTTTTCACAATTAGGGTTACAAAAGGTCTGGCTGCGCCGCCTGCTTTCCAGACACAACCCCTACAACATGTTAAAAACTATGGAAACAGAACGAATAATCAAATGTGAAAGCAGTGTATTCAACGGAAAAAATCTAGAATATCTAAGTATTCGACCAGAATATATATGCGTGAATATATGTCAGTGAAATGGAGAGAGTCAAAGAGAGATACAGAACCAATATTATTCTGTTGTGTATACAACAGAATTAAACATGTACAAAGAGATGAAACTACACTCACACAGACATGTGGTGTTATATGGGTGGTGTTCATGTCAGAGCCATCCTCAGAACTGGATGACACAACTTCACACAATTCTTTTTGCGAGGAAATTTTCACAAATTTAAAGCAACCTTGAGTAGATATCAGAAAAAGAGCAAGAGTAGTGAATAAACAGAACGAGATAAGTAAGAATACATGTAAATCAATCACATAATTTTCAGGCAGCATTAGCATGCTGCTGCATCAATCACACACAACTCTGTATTGAGTCTTTTGCAAGCAACACACTCACAGGCACAACACAGGCATAGCTGACCCTCTTATTTCAAGAACACACACAACCACAAACCAAACCAAATAGATGGTATTTCTCATAAGAGACGCACACAAATTAACATAGTATCAAACACACCACTTGGTGGATGCACGCAACATCAAACACCAATTAATTCTTTAGAAAACACACCAACTTGGCAAGCAAACACTTGATCCATTATAGCAACGGCAGCAGTAGCAAGCAGCAATACGTCCTTTCTCTTACCACCACCAAATCTACATTGGTCACAAATACAAATACCACTGATTAGTGGTATAGCTGGATGGATCGTTGAAGACAAAATGAGCAAATAAGCAGCAGATCAAGGAGTTTAGTACACAGAGAGATTATCTTGTAATTCAGGTAGCTTGTATAAGTATACCTCAACAGTCAGGTCGGTTCACCGAAGAACAGAGCCTCTGGGCAGAGGCTTCTTGTAGTACTGTGAAGGGCGCAGGTCGAAGAAGGATGGGTCATGGCCAACATCCTTCCCATCCCACTCCAGCTTGTCCCACCAGTCCTTCTCGCAGTCCACAATGGGGCGGCGACCGACAGCAGGGAGGCGCTTGAGGCCCCATCATCCCCTGACCCTGATCTTCTCGAGCATGGGTGCAGACATCTTGGCCTTGCATATCTGCTGTAGCTTGAGGAGCTCATGCAGGTGGATGTGCTTCAGCTTTGGGAATTCCAGTATACCTTTTCCATCATCGGTAGCTATTTCGTTCAAAAACTCTGGGTCCACGGGGGAGACCTGCTCGAGATCACCACAATAGACGATGTGGAGGGTCTCCAAGTCGGGGAAATATGGGAAATACGAGTGTGAGGCAGCCCACTACAGCGGGAGGACAAATACGAGCCTGGGGCAGGAGTACAGGTGTATGCTTCGCAGCCTCACAAAGGAAACATTGCCCAAACCACGGACCGTCCTTCCTTTGCCCCAAATGCAGTGGGCCATCAGGAGATCAGCTGCCCAAAAGGTCTCCAGTTCATCAAAGCAGTCGTAATAGATGTCAGTGGGGAAGACAGTGTGCAGCTTGGGGCATCTCTCGACACGGCACTGCTTGAGATGACTCCATTCAATTTGCTCCTCTCCTTTGGACATCATGCGTTCAGGGATCACAGTGGTGATGGAAGAATTGTCGTGCACGTGCAACGACTCGACCTCGTTCATCACAAAGATGACCGCCTTGATGTTTTGCACACTCTCCACGTTTTTAGTGTAGCTAAATCCCTCTCCAATCTCCAGATGGTTGTCCAATAGCTGAAACTGCAGATGAGCATTGCTGTCGTCATGATCACTAGTTATATTGTCAATAGCGATATCAGCGTAGATGCGATAAGTGTAGGGGATTAACAAGTTGTCTAGAGGCAGCCCAATTATTTGTCCAGTGATATTGGGGCCCATCTTCTCCTTGTGGCAACTTTGTCCGTCATCTTTTCTAGTAGAAGGGCCACACATATTTAGACGGAACCTATCATCGTTCCAGCAGAACTTGTCACAACTTTTTAACACCAAGGACTGAACAAACCTCACGTCCGTAATAGTTGCATATGCTTGACAATGTTCCGTTTGGACATGACAGACCGGGGAATCAATGCATAGAACCCTGAGTTGGGGCAATTCCTCTTCTGGCCATAGGATTGAGCGGAGCTTCTCACATCCCAACAGAATCATTTGTTGGAGACGTGTGACCTTCACCAGATCTTTGAGGTCAAGTGTTTTCACTGATGTATCTGAGAGGTCCAGCTCCTCAAGGTTCGGCAGTGACCCACGCAATCTGAAGTTCACCAATCTTGTACAGCCAACCAAGGAGATACAGGATGTTTTAGCTGCCTTGTTATGATCCTCTCCTACTCCTACGTCTAAGCTGAATGATTCAAGAACTGGAGGGAGTCCTTTTGGGCCAACATGATTTAATCCAACACAACCACCTAGAACCAGAGTCTTGAGCCCTGTTGCTCCTGATAAGCTTGGCAAAACTTGCATGGTGTTGTTCCTAGATAGGTCGAGGAGCTACAACTTCCCCATATATGTGAATTCATCCATATCACCTATCTCCCAAGGGCATGTAGGCTCAATTACTCGAATCTTGCAAAGTTTTCGCAATCGTCCCCATGCATGATTGCTGCGCCAAATCTTTCCCTTCTTTATATGTACCTCCCTAATGTTTGTAGCCATTTGCTCTATTATCTCTGGGGATAAAGCCAATTCCCAATCCGTGTAGCATATGTCTAGTACCCATAGGCTCTGAAAGAATTCCATTGTTGATCTCTGTTGCTTCTCTTGTTCTCGTGGTTGATCCTTGCGGCTGTCTAATCTGAGGAACCTTAAGCTGTGGCAACAATGGAAAGGAGGTGAAGTAAAACTGAAGGTACAACGGCATAATTTGAGCACACGAAGTTTGTCCGATTGATGAAACATATCATCAGGTAATGATGCAGATCCAATGTGGACTGCAAGGAAAAAGGACGTTGACTCTGGAGGCACAGTCGAGACGTTGACAAGGAAAATCCAGCGATTCGGAGGAGTGCGCAGCTCATGACCAAAGGAGGCCGGCAACTTTTTAGATGAGTAGTCCTCCAATCGCAACTCTTGATGCAGAGCAGTAGCAGCATCCCATGCTTCTTCGTTGTTGTCCTGGTCTCCTTGTATTATCCCATCGCAAACCCAATAGTTGGAAGCATTCATAGCCCAGTTGTAATCCATCATGTTGCCACCCCGAGAATTCAATGCCAACAGATACGAGCAACACTCTACAGCTATTTCAGGGGTGACGCCCGACTTATATGTGTACCGAGCAATTTCCTTAGCCTCTTCTCTAAGTATAGCATTGGCATCAGGAAGATGTCCCCTATAAAGAGAAAGATGTGAATTATCCACTTTTTCTTTTAATTTTGGGTTGAGCCGAAGCCTTCCACTGAAGGTCCACAACACTTTATTATTACCAGGAGCGAGCCACAAATTCAGAGGAATGCCACAATTGCCCAAGTCAACCGTGTTGTCACTTCCATTGTGAAAAATCACCAAACAACTTATGTCACGTAGCATTTTATAGATCTCTCTAGTAACATACTCTATCTCAGCTCTAGAGCCCTCATCTACCCCGCTGAAATCATCCTCCTCGTCTTGCCTATCAAAAACAGACATTAGGCGTTGAGAAAGCTTTAGTTCCTCGGCGATTGCCCTCTGGAGTGCTCTTGGGCTTTTCCACTTGGAGCACTCGAGGTGGATGATCTTGCCGAATTTCTCCCTCAGAGAGCGCGGAGGGTTTTGGGCTATGGCTCTAAGCACCGCAGAAGCACCCAGTCCATACCATCCATTCCAGTAGATGGCCTTGTGTGCACTATCGCTCGTGTCCTCTAGATAAGTGGTTATCCATTGTACCGCTTCCTCGATGTTGTCCGGGTAAATATACTGCATAATGGATGGCAATTAGTTGAGGTCACTTCGCACGTGCAGAGCAGTTTTTATCTAGTAACGTTGATATTAAAAAGTTCTGGCAAAGCTAGTTTTAATTAGGAAAACTGAATTGGGCATTCATGCATGCATGCCTGCCTGCTAAATTAGGTTCGCGATTTTGTATTAATACTAGTGATTAAACTCAGAAAAAAGTGCTTGGCAGTAGTGATAGAGGAGACCAGGGTCAACCGAAAGATCCCTGTGTATTGCTTTGGTGTGTCTGTTGCGTACTACGGCTAGCTAATTAATGTCCTTGCCTTCTTTTCTTAATGAAGACTTGATTTCTAGTAATGTCGCTACCGATTAATTTTTGTACTTGATTTTCTTAATGAATCTTTTTGCATCAATTTTTGTTCGGTTAACTGTAGACTATCTATGTAATTTTTGTACGTGATTTTCTTAGGGTGTGTTTGGTTGTTTTTGGGTAGTGGAATCGTATATCCTGGATGAGGGGAAGCTGGATGAGGAGAGCCGTATTTTGAAAAAGAAGAGCGTTTGGTTCGATGTATCTGTGGATACAGGCTGAATGAGTCTGTGATTGGTAGGCTGTATATGAGGCTGTATGAGCGGATACAGACTGAGAAGGTGTTTGGTTGGCTGTATAATGGGGTATAGTGACCCCCGAATGTGAGAGGTGGTGTGATTACCCCCTTCACATGTTTTTTCATTTTTTTTGCACAAACTAAGTTATTCCTAATAGTAATTTCTTTACCCAATAACATATTAATTTTTTTTAATTATGAACATTTTTAACCTTAACAATTCTACTCTTTCACATTTCTAAATTTTCTTTCCCCTTTTTCTTTCTCTTCCTTCTTTCTCTTTTTCTTTCTTTTTCTTTTCTTCCACCCGATCCCCCTTCTCCTGACTTCGGCCGACGCCTCCTCATTTCTTTCCCCTCACCACCGCCGACGCCTACTTCATCTCCTCCCCTTCCCCATTTCACTCGGCCCTCTCTCTTCTCTCCTCCGGTCCTCCGGTCACAGCGGCGGCGCGGGAGAGGAGGCACCGCGGGAGCGGCGGCGACTCCACCGGCCGAGGCCACCGCGCCCGGATCCGGCCGAGGGGGAACCCCCGCGTGGCGCCTCCATGCGCCTCGCCCGCGTCCGCCGCTTGCCGCCGGTGCCGCCGCGCGCCGCCTCCCGAAGGCCTTCGCCGGATTCGGAGGAGGGAGGAGAGGGAGAGGGAGATCACCTGCTGCCGACGCTGAGGACGCGGAGGAGAGCGCGCGAGAGGTAACCCTAGCCCGCCCTTCTGGAATCCCTCTGTCCTGGACTGCTAGCTTCGGCCGAAATGCCCTTCACTACCGGTCCCGGATCCAGACCGTATGCGGGACGCGCGGATACAGGCTGCTACAGTGAATTCATCCAACCAAACACCTGATTTTTTCGCAATATACGGTGCAGCTGGGATCCGATCGTCCATATTCAGCAAACCAAACACACCCTTAGGCTTTTGGGATAGCTTTTCAGAAATCAAAGTCGAAATAAATAAGGTGATTTCTCAAAGTGGCTTATCAAAACTACTTCTTCAAACGGTTTCTCGAGTCCGCGACGCGTACGCTATCCATGTAAACGTCTTCGCCGTCCATCACAATCTTAAAAAGCATAATAGAAAATTATTAGCAATAGTAAAAAGTCATCAGTCGTAGCCCATAGTCTCATCGATTCCGACTGTTTAAACCTCATCCAGAAGAGTTCCCTCTGATGGACAGATCTTCATATTGGCCCTGTCTAAGAGCAACTCCAGCAGGGCCCTCAAACAAGCCCCTAAACCAAAATTTGAGGGCTGAGGACAAAAACACAGGTCCAACAGGGCCCCTACTCAGGCCCTCAAAAGTAGGAGGCCCTCAAATTCACCCATCAAGCCCTCATTCCTGGGGACCCTGGAGGAGGCCCCTACTTTTGAGGGCCTGAGTAGGGGCCCTGCTGGACCTGTGTTTTTATCCTCAGCCCTCAAATTTTGGTTTACGATGATGAATGGGCAGTGTCTATTAGGATGAATTTGAGGGCCCTGATTTGAGAGCTGCTGCTGGAGTAGATACAAAAAAATCAAGCTCTCAAATATTAGGAGAGTCCTCAAATCAAAAATAGGGGCCTTGATTTAAGGGCTCCTGCTGGAGATGCTCTAATACATCAATAATGAATCTTTACGCATCAATTTTTGTTCGGTTGACTGTAGACTCTATCTATGTGACATTATCTTTTCAAGATCCAATACAACGCATCTTAATTGGCACGCATTTGTACTTTGAGATGATCGTACGTCGACAGTAAATAGCAACACGGTAGAACAGATATCACTATTTGCAATTCTTCGATATGTGGCCCTCTTGAATTATAGTATATTCTAAGATTTTGTACATATATATGTATAAAAATACCCGTTCAGGCATGGTGAATTCCTTTATGAACGCCCAGAAACACAAGAAGCTCCACAAATCTAACCCATCCGCACCTCCAGATGGATCTCCACCTGCTAGCACCAACAAGAGCGTATTGGTTATGTTCTTGCATCAGTATTGGTTACTATTTCGAAAAATAAGTTGCGAACAATTAACACGAGCAAGAAGAATATTGGTACCTTCATTGGCAGCTACATATTCCGTGCTGAAGAAAGATGTGTATGTCAGGTGGAGGAGGAAGATGTGTATTGGGGAGCAAATGCAAATTTGCAAATGAGCTTACTGATTGCCTTTGTGTTCGAGCTTTGGGGTGCTTTTACTAAAAGTAAGAATGCTTCTTTGCGTGGAGTTGGAGCTAAAGAACAAAGATGGGATTGTCGCCCTGGTGAAGTTACTTGATGGCTCCAAAGTGAATCCGTCTAGAAATTCTACTGTGTCCCCGTTACACAGAGCGCTGTGTGTCACCAGCGAACCGGGAGCTGACACGTGGCAGCAAGAATTTAAAAAATATTATTTTTTTTACTGTTTTGCACGGTAGCAAGTCAATAAAAAATATTATTTTTACTGTTTTCACTGTAGCACACAGTAAAAATAATATTTTTATTGACTTGCTAGAATGCAAACAGTAAAAATAATATTTTTTATTTCTTGCTTCCACGTGTCAGCTCCAGGTTCGCTGGTGGCACACAACGCTCTGTGTAACGGGGGCACAACAGAAGTTTTCCACGGAGAGGGGGATAGGAGGGAGGAGGGTTAGGCCGAGGGATGGGAGTGTAGCTGCGGCAAGGGTGGCACAGGACTGTGGAGGCATAGTGGCGCACAGAGGAGGCGGAGGTGGGTCAGGGGCGCGCGCAGCGCACGAGCGGGTTGGGCCTAGGCGGTATGGCCGGTGCATACCAGGCCAAAGGCCATTTTGGGCTGGGCCAAGGGCCAGGCTAACGAGCTGGGCCAAGTCTGGGCTAGGTTTCAGGCTTGTGAATTTTGAAATTTCAAATTTTTGTTGAATTTTGAGATGGACTTTTTGAATTGCAAAAGAATTTGAATTCAATTTTTGAATTTCACTAAAGCACATGTAAATCCAAAAAATGGGATGTTACATGGTCTTACTGATCAGCTTTTGCCATTGGCTTGTCTTTGGGCTTTGGGTTGATTTTACTAAAAGCATGAATGCTTCTTTGCTTGGGGTTGGAGCTAAAGAACAAAGATGGGATTGTCCTCATGCTAAAGTTACTTGAGGGCTCAAAAGAGAATCCTCCTGCTAAAGTATGTGTATACATGACACTGTGATTAAAAACTAGTGATATATATATTTAGAAAAAACAACTTCAAGAATGATTAATAAAATGACTCAAATACCCATCGCAAAACGCATCAGCATTATCTGTGTTAGGGTGCCCTAGTAGCCTCCTACCACACTGTGAAGCACATGGGATGTCTCTGTTATGAATAGCGCTTGTATTCATATGAGGCCAATGGGCCGGTATATATACACAAAGTACAGGTGGTAAATATACAAAGAACCCCTCATAACAATGGGGAATAACAAACTATACATATCTCTAACACCCCCCCTCAAACTCATGGTGGATCAACAACACTGAGTTTGGAGAGGTAGAAGCTATGCTGTGCTCGAGTCTGGGCCTTCGTGAAGAAATCCGCTATCTGAAGCTCCGAAGGCACATACTGAAGAGTAATCATCTGATCATGCACACAAGACCTCATGAAAGAAGCATCAACACCAATATGCTTGGTGAGCTCATGCTTCACAGGATCACGAGCAATACTGATAGCACCTGTACTGTCTGACAAGAGAGGGG
The DNA here is from genome assembly GCA_017311315.1 of Dendrocalamus latiflorus. NCBI lineage: Eukaryota > Viridiplantae > Streptophyta > Magnoliopsida > Poales > Poaceae > Dendrocalamus > Dendrocalamus latiflorus. The sequence goes on from CM029628.1 coordinate 4,566,683, forward strand.
TCGGTGTAGTGACAGAAACACCAAAATCCTCAAGTAACCACCGTAGCCAAGTAATCTCTGCTGTCAAGAGAGCCATAGCTCGCAACTCAGCCTCTGCACTCGAACGGGACACTGCAGTCTGTTTCTTCGTCTTCCAGGCAATAAGAGAACCACCAAGAAAAACACAGTAAGCAGAGATAGACCGGCGATCAGAAGGATCGCTGGCCCAAGTAGCATCCGAATAGGCCTGAAGCTGTAAAGAGCTGGAACGTGGAAAGAAGAGACGGCGAGAGATAGTCCCGCGAAGGTATCGCAGAACTCGAAGAAGGTGGCTGTAGTGGACCTGAGTGGGAGCGGAAACAAACTGACTCAGAATATGAACTGGATAAGTGATATCCGGACGAGTAACAGCAAGGTAGACAAGACTCCCAACAAGATGACGATAGCGAGTCGGATCAGAAAGAGGCTCGCCATCAGAGAGTCGGAGGTGAACATTGAGCTCCATGGGAGTCTCAACAGTACGCTGATCAGTGAGAGAGGCGCGATCAAGAAGATCCTGAATATATTTCGCTTGGGACATAAAGAAACCATCTGGAGTGGAAGTAACCTCAATCCCAAGGAAGTAACGAAGAGGACCAAGATCCGACATAAGGAACTGCTCACTAAGACGAGCCTTGACAAAGGCAATGTACTCAGAATCATCTCCCGTAATGATCATATCATCAACGTACAGGAGAAGAAGAGTCCGACCACGAGACGAAGTGTGGACAAAGAGCGCAGGATCATGATCACTAGCTGAAAAGCCAGCAGCAGTGACCACAGAGGAGAAGCGCTCAAACCAAGCACGAGGGGCTTGCTTAAGGCCATAGAGAGAGCGACGAAGGCGACAGACCATGCCCTCAGGAACAGAATACCCAGGTGGCGGATGCATGTAGACCTCCTCACGCAACTCGCCATTAAGAAAGGCATTCTTGACATCAAGCTGAGAAACAGACCAGTGGCGAACAGACGCCACCGAAAGAAGAGTGCGAACAGTGGTCATGTGAGCCACAGGAGCAAAAGTCTCGTCGTAGTCAACACCATGCTCCTACTGGAAACCACGAGCAACAAGACGCGCCTTATAGCGCTCAAGAGAGCCATCAGAGCGAGTCTTAATCTTATAGACCCACTTACAAGTGATGGGATGAGAATGAGATGGACAAGGAACAAGATCCCAAGTACCAGTACGCTCAAGGGCAGCAATCTCCTCGGCCATGGCAAGCTGCCACTCAGGGTGAGTAACAGCATCCCGGTAGGAGACAGGCTCACGAGTAGCTGCGCCAGCAAAGGCAAAACGGGCAGGAGGCCGAAACAACTGACGATCGCGGAGAGCGTAGCGAGGAGAAGATGGCCCATCAGGGGAAGATGGAGCATCAGAAGAAGAGGGAACATCAGAAGAAGATGGCTCAGCTGGAAGATCCTCAAAACGAGGTCGACGAGTGTAGAAGATAAGAGGAGGAGGTACTATAGTAGGAGGAGCCTGGGGAGTCATAGGAGACGACACAGGCGGCGACAACGGCGGAGAGGCCACAGGAGGAATATGTGGAGACTCAGTGGGACAGGTGGACGAGGGCAAAACAGATATAGGTGTATCTGGAAAGGTCAAGAAAGACAGAGACTCCACAGAGGAAGCCGAAGGAGAGGCAGGACGTGGGTAGAATGGACGAGACTCGTCGAAAGTCACATCCCGAGAAACCCGCATCCGACGACCAACATGATCCCAACACCGATAGCCCTTGTGCTCGGCACTGTATCCCAGAAAGACACACTCAACAGACTGAGCGGTCAGTTTGGTGCATTCTCGAGGGGCGAGGAGAACGTAGCAAACGCAGCCAAACAGATGAAGGGCAGAGTAGTCAGGAAGAAGACCACAGAGACGCTCAACAGGGATCGCACCCTTAAGAGCAGAAGAGGGCTGGATGTTGACGAGATAGGTGGCAGTGGAAACAGCCTCGGCCCAAAAGTGAGGTGGAATAGAGGCGGCGATCATCAGAGCACGAGCCGTCTCAAGGAGGTGCCGATGCTTGCGCTCAGCGACACCATTCTGAGCATGAGCACCAGGACAAGAGAACTGAGCAAGAGTGCCCTGCTCAGCAAGGAAGCTGCGCAGGTGACGAGAGAGGTACTCGCCAGCAGAGTCAGCACGAAGGACACGAATAGGAGTGGAGAACTGAGTGTGTATCATAGTGGCAAATTGTTTATAGATAGGCAAGGCCTCACTACGAGAGGACATGAAATATATCCAAGTGTGGCGAGAGAAATCATCTATAAAAATAATATAATAACGATGACCCCCTTTCGAAACAAAGGGAGCCGGACCCCAAACGTCTGAATGAACAAGATCAAAAGGACGCTGAGACACAGACTCACTATGAGGATAAGGAAGCTGAATCTGTTTACCTAACTTACAGCCCTGACAATCTAAAGATACGTCTCCTGAGACAGACCCCAGAAGACCACGACGAACTAAGGACGACAGACGGGATCCACACAGATGGCCAAGACGGTGATGCCACTGCTGGAAAGAGCCGGTAGACGAAGTGGCAGAAGCGGAGAGACTGGCGGCGGTGGTGGCAGCGGAAGGAAGGTGAAGCCAGTCAAGCTCCCAGAGACGCTGTGAGTCACGACGCCGAGGGCCAGAACCAACCAGAGCTCCCGTGTGGCGATCCTGAACACAACAAGAGTCAGAGTCGAGAATGACCCGATAACCAAGGTTAGTAATCTGCCCAGCAGAAAGAAGCTGTAAGGTAAGGCGAGGAACATGAGCAACAGAAGGAACATGAAAGGATGAGTTGCTAAGAGATCCTCGACCAGAGACAGAAAGAGATGTACCATCAGCAGTAAGAACACTGATAGGAGAATCAAGAGGTGTAATAGAAGACAGAGTGGAAGGATCAGGAGTCATGTGAAAAGATGCTCCAGAATCAAGAATCCACGGGGAGGTGCCTGACTGTGTAGGAGGTGGTCTCTCAGTGCCCAAAGAGTCAGTAGCAGAACTTGCAGAACCTGTCGAGGGAGAACCTGAAGCGGCAAGTAGGCGTCGAAGTCTGGCTATCTCCTGCTCGGTGAGAGAAGCTGCTGAAGAAGTCGAGGCAGACGTCGTCGTAGAAGCACTAGTGCCAGTAGAAGAACGGCGTGAAAGATGCCGCTTCTTCTTGTAGCACTGGGACGCAGTGTGGCCATCCTTGTCATAGTAGGAACAGTGAGGACGGCCACCTCCAGACGAAGGACGGCCACCACCACCTGTGGTAGCCGCTGGAGGAGGCAGTGTAGCAGGCGGACGAGCGGCGAGCACAGAGGGGAGTGGCATCAGACCAGCACCACTCAAACGAGTCTCCTCTGTGCGTAACTCGTAGCGCTGACGAAGATGAGTCCACATCTGAAAAGCCGAAGGGAGTCCCACAACCTCAGAAGAAAACTGAGGCTGGACACTGGCGATGAAGACAGCAGCAGCCCGAGCGTCGTCATCGTACCACTGAGTGTAGACGGTCAGACGATCCTTGTAGAAATCCAGAGCCTCGTGGTAGGCAGAGGCAACTTCATCATCAGCGAGGCGAGCGGCCTCAACAGCAGCCTTATCGGCTGTCGGGGGCAATGCCACAGGCGTAGGCTCCGTCGGAGGAATAGGGCAAGGCGGGCAGGTGACATCGCCAGAGAGGACGCCCCAGAGACGAAGACCACGCATGTGGATGCGCATATGAGACACGAAGTCGGTGTAATTAACACCATCAAAAATCACCGGGCAGCGAGGGAGGGAAACGGTGCCCATTGGTAGGCGGCGCTGGACGGCGCGGCGACCAAGGGAACGAAGTCTAACAGGCGGCGCTGGATGGCGCGGCGGTTAGAACGACGTTTTTTTTGCTCTTTTTTTTTCTTCTTCCGGTTAAACTGACCGAACCGACCGAACCAAAACCACGGGCCGACCGACTGCTAGGGCAATCGAAGCAGAGTCTTCGAGCGGCCTAGGGCAGAGCGGCGGCGGCGGCGGCGGGCGACGACGGAGCGACGGCGGCGTCGGAGGGGAGTCGGCGGGAGGCGGAGGCGGCGAGTCCGGGCGGGCGGGCGCCGGGCGGCGGAGGCGCCGAGGCCGAGCGGTCGGGCGAGCGCCGGGCTGGAGGCGGGCGGTCGCCGGGCGGCGCCGAGGCTGGCGACGGCGGAGGCGGCACCGGTCGGAGGGCGGCCGGGGCCGGGCGGACGGACACCGGGCACACGCGGCCGGGGCCGGGCGGCGCAGGCGCCGGACGGGAGGCGGCGACCCCGGGCAGAGATCGCGCGGCGGGAGGCGGAGGCGGCGACCTCGGGCTGAGACCGCGACGCCGGCAGGGCGGCGAGGAGCAGCCGGTGGCGGCGGCGGAGAGAAGCGGCCGAGCGCCGAGGCCGAACGGGGGAGACGCCGGCGGCAGCGGCGGCGAGGCGAGTCGGCGGGGCCGACGGAGCGCGGGAGGCGGCGACCACCGGGCGGAGCGGACACCACCGGGCGGAGCGGAAGGCGGAGGCGAGTCGGCGGGGCCGACGGAGCGCGGGAGGCGGCGACGGCGGCGGAACCCTAGGTAAGCCAAAACCCTAGTTTTGGCTCTGATACCATGTTATGAATAGCGCTTGTATTCATATGAGGCCAATGGGCCGGTATATATACACAAAGTACAGGTGGTAAATATACAAAGAACCCCTCATAACAATGGGGAATAACAAACTATACATATCTCTAACAGTCTCAACCTTAACATGGCACTGACATACAGTATATACTGGCAATGATCATCCAAAAAATCGATCTCCACAAGTTAGGCAAAGTGTAGTAGAGTAATTCTTTCACCTGTAGTGAGTAATTAACAGTGTACTCGGATTGTTGTACTGTAGTGACCAAATCTATCTCCACAAGTTAGGCAAAATTGGGCTATACAATTAATGTCTACGACAAGTAGACTAGAGAGAAAAATTATGCATGACACAAATCGAACTAAACGATAAGACAAGTTTCCCTAAATGTTTAGATTTAGTAATTTGCCAAAGTCACTTTCAAAGCACCTTTGATCCCAAATTTGCATACACAGAAACACTCCACGCTTGCTTTTTTTAAGCACATGGATACTCGTATGTCTAAATATGTGGATACATTTAAAGAGATAGCACAAAAGTTTGTTGCAAGTATCTCATAGGCTACAATGAAGACCCTGCAATGATGAGAAATTGCACATAGCTCTTTGGTTCAATTTGTTAGAAGGTGATTTATGGAGCACAGGCGGAGATCCGGCAGATACACCCTGCTGGGTGGAAGGGGACAATGCCGGCGTCAGTTGCCCTGTAAGAGACTCTGTTACTCGCATGACATATTGCTTGGAAAAACTTCATAGATTGGTGGTGGCATTCGCATTCTTGCTGCCATTGGCGATACAAAAGAGATATCTTGTTATTGTGTTCAGTGAATCTGCTGGTTTGCAAAAATAATATTGATTGATAACTTGGGGTGCAAAATTTTGGTAGAAAACATATCGGCGTATTGACAACTGATGGTGCATGTCAGCTCTACAATCGTACCTCATTTTCTCACCACCTATTTGCTACAAAATAATATAAACTATTCCAATTACTTATCGTTTACCTGCTTTGTATGCTTAGCACCGGACATCAACAAGTCAAATCCCTCCTTTGTTCCAAGTGATTATTTATCTTAAGTTAATTTTGATCTTAATTGAACAAATGCCTGATCTAGTAGACAAATGTCATCTTTGAGCTAATTATGGTGTTTTTATGGTGTAGTGTTCATCTGATGAACACCAGCATTGATGAAGTACAGACTATGTGCAGTTTGAAATCATTTAAAAACTATGATACTGATTTCTTTTAGTACTTTTGGTCGATAAAGTACTAGCATACTAGGGCAATTGTGAACATTAAACGTGCAAGTGATGTTTCAACATTGCATATGCTATTCATCTTTTTAATGACATTCTTCCTTACGCGTTATTATGGGATCATGTGAGCCTTAAATCGGAAAATTATACCAATGCCTCTTGACTTTGTGCTCTTTAACCGTTTGCTGATTCTAATATCATTGTAACAGGGTTTACCAGAAACAAATGCTTCTGGCACCACTCAGCATACTTGATGTTAAGTACTTGTTTGCACCCTACAGCAAAATAAGTTTCTAGGCATTGTAGTTTTGGTAGTACTAAACATCTAAAATTTTGTTATCTGCATATTCCTCTGGGTCTGACGCCAGGAGGGAGGATTATGCAGCGGTGACTTTTTGAATATCTTGTTAGGTTGGTTATCCTGCATTTTTTTCCTTTGTAAGGTAGGGTACCATTGTGATTTGTGAAATAGGAATGACGGAAGCCTCAAGATGTATTGTCAAGCCGGTGAAGTAGATGTGATACTGTCATTGGGAGCTTCACCTCTGATTGTACTGAAACCAATCTCCCTGTCAGAATTCATTGCAGGGAATCCATGGTGAGAACCAAGAAGCTTTGCTTGTCGCAGGCATTTGATATGTATGTTGCAATGCTGAAATCTTACCATTCCTTGAAAAGAAAAATGCTGTAATCTTGTCTCCAAACCTGATACGATTTGTTCACATCACCTGTTGTAGGCAGTGAGCAGAAAAATTACCTCGTGCAAGCTTGCAACAACAACCCAGAAGCCATAAATGTCAAGGCTAAGAAAGCAAAGATGCTCTTTTTTCAACCATTTTATAATTGTTCAGATAAGATCCATAGACTGTGTAAACTGAAGATACATATTTGTAGATGGGAATTGATGTACAACTGGAAGTTGCAGCATGGTTGCCAGGAAATTTATTTAGAAGATCCAATTTATAACACGCGAAATACGCAATGCCAAGTTTGATTGACCAAGTTAGTCCACTGGCACTGGTTGCATAGCCTCACCTTCCGTTCTCAACTCCTCTTAACATTTTGAGAAGTACCGCTCCCCCAAGCTTGGAAGAACAGTCTGAAACTATAGTGCGGGTCAATATTCTGAAAATTCTTCATGTAAACATTTTGATACAATGTGCAAAGATGGGAATGTATGACGTACCACAAAGAGCTTCCCTTTGTTTTCAGGCTTCTTAGCTAGTTCAAGAGCTGCAACGGTGTTGGCTCCCGATGATATCCCCACCTGCAAAAATTTAGGAGGTTCAATAACCGTTGAATGTATGCACAGCAATTCAATTCCCCATCAGCCAACAATCTCGTCAGAAATCAGGTGAATTCTAGATTTTGAATATTATCTTCTTCATAACCAAATAACAAATCTTCTTTTTTTTTCAAGAGAGAGCTACTGATATAATACATAGATTGAAGATAGCAGAAGCAGATATTTTCTGTCACTTACCAAATGACCCTCCTTCAGTGCCAACTCTCGAGCCATCTTAAGTAACAACATCCTCACTTTTCAGCTATAATATACCGGTTTATGTTAATTTTCCCTTGCATAGTATTCGACAAAGAACAACTTGAGATTTTTCGACTAAATTTTCACAAATTTCAAAGCAACCATGAGTAGATTATATCATAAAAAGAGCAAGAGCAGTGATATTTTAACCAGAAGTATCCTCAATTGCAAGTTTAGGTTTGATCTGAAGCAACAATGGAACACCAAATTCTTCTCTATTTTCGCGATGTGCAAAAGAAGCACGCCCCCTACTGGAGCAGCTGGTAACCAACAAGACAACTAATACCAGCTGGTATAAACAGAACGAGATAACGGGTGCGAGCTGCAGTTTGGTTGACCGTGAAGAGCTGCTTCACCGTCGGCCTGATCGACGTCACCGTCGCCGACCGGTACACCCCCCTCGTCACCGTGCAGGGCCCCTCCATGCACCCCACCTTTGAGCCCTAACCAGGTAACCCAAGTACCCAACCGCACAACTCTTCCTATGGGAGTAAGAATCGCAGCTACATGTACTTATGGGAGTAAGAATCGCAGCTACATGTACTTATGGGAGTAAGAATCGCAGCTACATGTACCCAGGGTGGACTGATTCAGAGCAACAATCTTTGCTAGGTGACCGCACGTTAGTGGAGCGGCTCTGCCTCGACTGCTACGACTTCTCACGCGGCAACATCGTCGTCTTCCATTAAGGTTGCCGCTGCCGAGTTCTTGGTTGGCTGGTTACTTGGGCGTTTCTTGATTGTTGGATGGGTGGATGATGTAATTACAGGATCTTGATGTTGTTGTTGCTTGTAGGTTACCGATGGACCACCGGAATTTTGTGGTTAAGAGGTTGATTGCATTACCCGGCGATTGGATCTAGGGCCTAGAGGCAGTGATCTGGCAGATACCTGAGGGCCACTGTTGGGTGGAAGGGGACAATGCTGGCGTCAGTTGGGACTCGAGGGGTTATGGCCCTGTAAGAGACACTGTTGCTCCCATGAATTTCCCCCTATTTCGTGTTATATTGGCAGACACTACTGTGATATATTGCTAGGCCAAACTTCATAGATTGGTGTAGGCATTCGCATTCTTGCTGCCGTTGGCGATACACAAGATATATCTTGTTATTGTGTTCAACAACCAATGCTGCTATCATTTCGTATATTGCCATTCGTACTACTTTTGGTCGATGTTGAGTTCAGTGGATCTGCTGGTTTACAAATATAATAATGATTGATAACTTGGGGGTGCAAAATTTTGGTAGTAAATGGGGAAGAAAACATATTGGCGTATTGACAACTGGTGGTGCATTTCAGCTCTACAATCATAGCTCATTTTCTCACCACGGATTTGCTACAAGATAATATAAACTATTCCAATTACTTGGCACCGGACATCAACAAGTCAAATCCCTCCTTTGTTCCAAGTGATTATTTATCTTAAGTGCATTTTGATCTTAATTGGCATCTATGTCACTAGAGGCATTTAACATGGAAATTGGAGTGCAGCGACACGATGAATACCAGCATTGATGAAGTATAGACTATGTGCAGTTTGAAATTATTTAAAATCCAGAATACTGATTTCCTTTAGTACTTTGATCGATAAAGTACTAGCATGCTAGGGTAATTGTGAAGTACTAAACGTGCAAGTGATGGTTTGAACATTGCATATGCTATTCATCTTTTTAATGACGTTTTCTCCTTATGCGTTATTATGGGATCATGTGAGCCTTAAATAGGAAATTATTCCAATGCCTCTTGACTTTGTGCTGTTTGACCGTTTGCTGATTTTAATATCCTTGTAACAGAGTTCAGCAGAAACAAATGGTTCTGGCAACGCTCAGCATATTTGATGTTAAATACTTGTTTGCACGCAACAAGGTTTCTAGGCATTGTAGTTTTGGTAGTACAACAAAAACAACAACAAAGTGTTTTGTCCTAAACAAGTTAGGGTAGAATATAAATGAAACCTCTTCAAGGTCAAAGAGACGAGAAGCCTTTTGTCCCAAACAAGTTAAGATAGACTAGGAATAAAACCTCCTCAAGGTCAAAGAGACAATAAACCTTTTGTTTCAAAGAAGTTAGGGTAAATTAATAATGAAACTTGCTCAAGGTCAAAGTAGATTAGGAAGGAAACCTGCTCAAGGTCAAAGAGACAAAAGTCTTGTAATAAAACCTACAAGTGTAAAATCCTAAGCCGTACATCTTGCCATCTGAGCCAAGAGTCTAAACCACCGCCCTTAAACCTTCTTATGGTTTCGGTACATGGTCGCTAACTTACATGTGTTTCTATTCAAAGCTAATTTTTTAGATGCATTCCAATCCCTTAAGTCTATTTTATTTGCTTCCTTCGATGTCAGTCTTAGTTGACCTCTGCCTATTCTTACATTTTCAGTACGTCTTAAAATTCCACTACATACCGGTGTCTCAGAAAGCCTCCATCGAAGATGTCTAAACCATCTCAAGCAATGTTGGACAACATTCTCTTCAATTGGCACTACCTCCACCTTATCACGTATATCATCGTTGCGAGTTCGATCTCGCCTTGTGTGACCATAGATCCACCACAATATCCCCAACTTCGCTACACTCATCTTCTGTATATGTTGTCTTTTAGTCGTCCAACATTCTGCTCCATATAGACAGATTTTGATATCTGTAGATTTTTCTTTTAGTTTTGGTAGTACTAAACATGTAAAATTTTGATATCTGTGGATTCCTCTGGGTCTGATGCACGGGAGGGTCACACACAGTCTGGCTACCACATGGAATTGGTTGAGTCGACAGAAAGATGCCAGAAGAGAGGATTATGCAGCGGTGACTTTTTGAATCTCTTGTTATGTTGATTATCCTGCATTTTTTCCTTTGTAGGGAATGATACCATTGCGAAATACGAATGACATCAGCCTCAAGATGTACTGTACTATCAAAGGCAGTGAAGTAAAGGATGTGATACTGTCATGGGGAACTTCATCTATGATTGTACTGAAATCAATCTCTCTGTCAGAATTCATTGCAGGGAATCCATGGTGAGAACCGAGAAGCTTTGCTTGTTACAGGCATTTGATATGTATGTTGCAATGCTGAAATGTTGCCATTCCTTAAAAAGAGAAAAACGCTGACATTTTGTCTCCGAACATAATATGATTTGCTGAAATCGCATGTTGTTCTGAGTGGTGAGCAGAAAGAGTACTTAGTGCAAATTTGCAAGGACACATATTATGCTGGTTTCGACTAGCAACTTTTCGATCATCTTCTTTCGGTGTCCCGCACCGATCTGTGAGCCCAAGAATACTATGTAATTATGAGCTTGTCATGATCTGTAATTGAAACATTTTTATTTGAATTTTAGCAAGTTTGATGGCACAAAAACCGTGGATGTGTCATGTTTGGAACTAGCACTACTACAGAAAGCCTAATACTAGACGCCAAATCACAGACGGTTTTGTCAAACCGTCTGTGACCAACACTAACATAGACTATTTTAATTTGGACACCGTCTGTGTTGATGGCGTCGGAGAAAACGAGTATCACAGACGGTTCTTACCGATGAACCGTCTGTGATATTCCAGTATCACAGACGGTTTTTATTTAAAACCGTCTGTGATAATCTGGAATTATCGCAGACGGTTTTTTATTAAAAACCGTCTGTGATAAGCTGATTACCACAGACGGGTTTTTATTAAAAACCATCTGTGATAATCCTGCTACATATTTATTGCGCCGCTCAGAATCGCATATGTCTTCATTTCGATCCAGATCTAGCCGGTGCTGTGCTCTTTCGCTCAGGAGGCAAGCTAGGCGATTTCAGGTCAACTAATTTGGTGGGAGGAGGCAGAGATTGAGCTTTAAAGATTCATACCTTCCTGGTTGCTCTAGATATGGTTAGTAATGAAATTTATTTTTCTTTGCATTACAATTTAGATCTAAGTTTTGGTGAGTATTATTGAAGATGGTTTGCATCTACTTGACCATATATGATCATTTCCCGTTATGTGGGAAGCCAAATTTGTCAAAATTATTGGTTATATACCTTCAGCGATCGTTGGGGAAATAGCTGTTGTGTTTATAATATGAATTAAGCTAGAAAAGCCTCAATGCATGTGGTATATATGTAATAATAATTAATTAATTTAATTTTTAATACTAAGTTGTTATATATATACATAACGTAGGACCGAAGCTGGATGTATGCCGCGAACCGTGTGAGTGAAGAGTACATTAATGGCGTGTCTGCTTTTACAAGAGCTGCCGAGGAGGATATGTTGAATAAGGGGGTGGAATATATGTACTGTCCACGCACTAACTGCGAGTATTTAAAGATGTTTAAGAACCAAAAGCAAATTGAAGCGCACTTGATTCGGAGGGGTTTCAAAAAGGATTATACATGTTGGACTAGTCATGACGAAGTCAATGATCATATGCCGCCGGATGACATCGCCGGTGAAGTGAATGACATGCCGCCGGATGATGTCAATTGTTGTTCGGATTCAGATAGGTTGCACAATGACAATTTGGATCAGATGCTTCACGATGTAGAAGAGAACTATGATGAGAGAGAGTATGTTAAATTTTGGGGCTTGATGGAGGACTCGGAGAAACTTTTGTTCACGTGCTGCAGGTCAAAGTACACGAGGTTGTCGGCCGTGCTTGAACTATTGAAATTGAAGGCAAGCAACGGTTGGTCCGACAAGAGTTTCATGGCGCTGCTAGGTCTTTTAGCGGACATGCTTCCGGAGGGAAATGAGTTTCCTAAAACCACGTATAAAGCCAAAAAGGTTCTTTGTCCATTGGGAATGGAAGTAGAAAGAATACATGCATGTCCGAACGACTGTATCCTCTACCGTAAAGAGTATGCAAACATGCATGTATGTCCGGTGTGCAACGCATCCCGATACAAACGTAACAATCAATAAGATGACGGCGAGGGAACAGAGGTGAAGAAAGGACTTCCTGCTAAGGTGACATGGTATTTTGAAAAAGTTTTTTGCAAATCCAAAGGAGGCAAAACTGCTGCGTTGGCACTCGGAGGAGCGCAAGAAGGATGGAATGCTAAGACACCTTGTTGATTGCGCCCAGTGGAGAAACATCGATAGGAGTTTTGCAGACTTCGGTGCAGAACCAAGGAATATAAGGTTTGGACTGAGTACAGATGGAATTAATCCTTTCAGTAGCATGAGCAGCCGACATAGCACTTGGCCTGTGACTCTCTACATCTATAGCCTTCCTTCTTGGTTGTGTATGAAGCGAAAGTATATTTTGCTGTCGATACTTATCCAAGGGTCAAAGCAACATGAAGAAAATTGTTTCGATGCAAGATTTGAAGTTAAATGGCATGAAGTCTCATGATTGTCATGTGCTGATGACACAGATGTTCCCTATTGCAATTAGAAATATGTTGCCGATTAAAGTCCGAGAGGCAATCATGAGGCTATGTTATTTCTTTAACACAATTGCTCAGAAGGTCATCGATTCCGAAGGACTAAATGCTCTGCAGGACGAGGTGGTGATGACTCTATGTCATCTTGAGATGTATTTCCCTCCTTCGTTTTTCGATATCATGGTCCATCTCATTGTTCACATTGTGTGGGAGATAAAAATGTGCGGGTCCATATTCCTACGTAGCATGTACCCATTTGAGAGGTTCATGGGAATTCTCAAGTCCTATGTACGGAATCGATCTCGGCCGGAGGGCAGCATTGTCGAAGGTTATGCAAGCGAAGAGGTCATTGAGTTTTGTGTCGATTATATGGCTCAGATTCAACCGATAGGTGTGCCTCAATCTCTTCATGAGGGGAGGCTCAAAGGTATCGGAACTATCGGAAGGAAAGCAATCACTCCAGATATGGCCGTGTATGCTCAAGCTCATTTCACGGTCTTACAACACATGACTGATGTGGTGCCTTATGTTGACCAGCACAAGGATGTGCTTCGGCAATAGAATCTGGAGTGGCCGGATGTTTGGATCATGAGGCAACACAATAATCGGTTCAACCAATGGTTGAAGGAGCAAATTGCTAGGAGCTCGCCAAGTGAGATGTTGACATGGTTGGCAAAAGGGCCAACATTTACAGTTGTGACATGGCAAGGATATGACATAAATGGGTGCACATTCTATACACAGGCTCAGGATGTAAAGAGCACTAACCAGAACAGCGGTGTCAGCATAAATGCGCTCAATACCGATGGGTTGAGAAACTCGTACTATGGGTTCATAGAAGAGATTTTGGGAGCTCGACTACGTGGTTTTCAAGATCCCCTTATTTCGGTGTCGTTGGGTGCATCTCCCACAGGTGAAGGTTGACAAGTACGGTGTCACTATCGTGGACCTCCAACGTGTCGGATACAAAGACGAACCATTCGTACTCGCTAATCAAGTTGTTCAAGTTTTTTATGTAACTGATCCGGCAAATAAGAAGCGCCATGTAGTTCTTTATGGAAAAAGGAGAATTGTCGGAGTAGAGAATGTAGTGGACGAGGACGAATACAATCAATTTGACGAGTTACCTCCTTTTGGAAATGGCATAAGGGTTGACGATGAACAACATGACGAAACTAGTTACATACGCATTGATTATCATGAAGGTCTAATTTTTTAAAGGAAATAAGCAAGTGGAATGAGAATGTGCGATATATATGTGGGCATTTGCATTTATGTATATAACAATGCATGTGTGTGTGATGTATTTGTGAATTTGCATTTATGTATATAACAATGCATGTGTACATGTGGTGTAATTGTGAATTTGCATTCATGTATATAACAATGCATGTGTGTGATGTATTTGTGAATTTGCATTTATGTATATGTGAAAATATGTGATATATACTCTGTGAGGTCTTATTACAGTACCTGCAGCTGGTTCGTGTGTAGAGTTATTTTGCTGGCCCCTGCTGGTTGGTGAGGGTAATAAAGGGCTTATCACAGACGGTTCTGAAATGGAACCGTCTGTGATATCGTTATCACAGACGGTTCTGAACTAGAACCGTCTGTGATAATATTATATCACAGACGGTTCTAAACTAGAACTGTCTGTGATAATATTATATCATAGATGGTTCTAGTTTAGAACCGTCCGTGATAATAATATCACAGACGGTTCTAAACTAGAGCCGTCTGTAATAAGCCTTCCTATATATACCTCGGGCTAGGGTTTTGCGCTTGCACTGCACACATAGCATGTACACTGCCGTCGCCGTTCCTGATCGAGCCCGTCGCCGCCGCCTCCTTGGATCTCCCCAGTCCATGCCGTCGCCGCCGCCTCCATGGATCTCCCTAGTCCACGCCGTCACCACCTCCTCCTCGGATCTCCCCAGTCCACGCCGTCGCCGCCGCCTCCTCGGACCCGAGCCGTGGTGACCGGTGATCACTCCCTCCTCCTCCCCTTTCTCCTCTCCTCCTCGAACGCCTATTCACGCCGTCGCCGCCGCCTCCTCGGATCTCCCCAGTCCGCGCCGTCGCTGCCGCCTCCTCGGACCCGACCCGAACCCTAAGGTGCGCAAATCTCCTCCTCTGACGCCATTCATTTTTTTAAAGTCATATTAATTGAATATGTGTTAGTATCATGTCCGATCTTGGAGTATGTTTGCCTTGTTTGTACGGACATGTATGTGTTAGTATCATGTTCGATCTGGGAATGTATATGTGTATATATGTTGCTAATGAACATAGATATGTACATGTATACTTGAATATATATATATATATACATATATTGTTGTTGTTTCATAAATCTTATTGTTGTTAAATCTTACTGTTATGTATATGTATATGTATATATATGTTGCTAATGAACATAGATATGTATATGTATACTTGAATATATGTATACATATATTGTTGTTGTTTCATAAATCTTATTGTTGTTAAATCTTACTGTTATGTATATGTATATGTATATATATGTTGCTAATGAACATAGATATGTATATGTATACATATATTGGAATTAAATTTAAGTATGTGCTTATACCGCACTATTTACGTATATGCTACATTGTGCTTACTTTTCATATATGAGAAGGCCAACATGTCATCCGCGCATTCTTCAACATCATCGTCGGATGCGTCCGCTCCAAAATTAAAACGCCAAGGAAGAGGGCTATCAAAAAAACCTGAGGGCCGATTTACCATCACAGACGTCGATGGATCTGGGACCCCTCTCCTTCCTCGCCGAGCGTCATCCGCATTCCGAAGAATGATCGGAATAGTTGCACGAGAATGGATTGAGATCACATTTGATTCGTGGAAGAGCTTGACTGGGACTCGGAAACATGAGCTGCTGACAGCAATTTTTGCATCGTTCGAGATCCCAGAAGAACACCAAGACACTGTGCAATGACATGCCTTGCTAGCGGTGTGCAAAGCATGGAAGAACTTCAAGAGCATGCTTGTCAAGAAATACGTGGAGAAGGATGAAACACCCTTTCATAAATACCCATTCCTGGAACCACAATGGAAAGAGTTCAAGGCGATGAAGACGACAGAAGATTTTAAAAGAGCAAGTGCGGCACACAAGGCCCTCCAGGCAAAAAACACACATCCCCACAGACTTGGCACAGCTGGGTATGCGGGTAAAATCCCGCAGTGGAGGAGGGAGGACGAACAGGCAATCCTACAGGACACCGCCCCGCCATTTGCCAATATCCCGGATGACTGTGCTCGAAATTGGATTAGAGCGAGGTCATCTACCACGACATCGAGGGATGTCTCCTTCCGAAACCCTGCAGACCAGGAAGTGTCCCAGCGCCTGGTAAGATATCGATCGAACTACGTAGCTTGTAATTACTCCACAACTTCGTAGAAAGTGAAATGACATGTAGTGCTCTTGTAGGAAGCGCTGAGTGTTGAATCCTCCTAGGGATCATTCCAGGGAACAAGGGAGAAAGATATACTCTCCGCGGCCCTGGGAAACAAGGAGCACCCAGGTTGTACGAGAGGCCTTGGGCTTTATGTTCCTTGGAAACATGGTTCCCAAGATGACTCCGAATTGTATCGTAGTAGGAAGAGAACCAAAGCCGAGCATGAGGCACAGCTACGAGAGGAGATCAAGGCATCTCTTAGAGAGGAGCTGGCTGATTATGTCAGAGATGAGATGCGAAGATTTACAGAAAATCAGCAGGCCGCTGCCGCCGCTCCTGTGCTAGCTAGCCCGCCCAACCGTCCGAGTAGTTGCGTGTCCAATCCTACGACGGAAAGCGAGGCCAGATTTCCTGTGGACGACATCCTGGTAATAATTATTATCTCTGGCATGCTCGATCCATTGATAGGCCTATTGGAGTAGCTAATTTTGTATCGTTATGTAGGAGGCTACGAAGTGCACGCTCCAAGTGAGATATGCCTCCGTTCCCTTGTGCGCTGCTTGGGGCCAGGCATATCGGTCTGGTCCCGGGGCCATGGTGCACCGTACAACTTTAGCACCAGGCTTCGAAAAAGTTTATGTGGATGGTGTGTATGCCGATTTTGAGGTCGTCCTACTACTGAAGCCCCCCAACGATGAGATCGTGACTCTAGGGCAAGCCATTGGAACATTCATCCAGTGGCCCAAAAGCGACATCTCACTGGAGGCTTCTTCACTGGTGGCAGGACCACAAGGGCAGTCTGAACCAGAGCTACATGCACTGGTGCCATCTCCACAAACTTATCTCCACCACTGCTACCAACACCGGTGCTATCTCCACGGGTGCTATTCTCGCCAAAGCAACTTCCACCGGTGGTACCTTTACAGTCGATTACCGTGAAGTCGACCTACAAGCGAGGCAGGGCCAAACCAAAGAAGACAGTTGATGATATCCCCTACCTACCATTGGTCCGCAAATTCGTGCTAGGCGAGCCGATGGTCCCGGAAGAGCTCCTACTAACCCTAGGATTTGGTTGCCAGAGATTACACTCCTAGTATATGGAACAGGCTAATAAGCCACTGGTAGAACGGCGCTCAGGTATCACTGTCAAATTCAAGCCGGACCATTTTCAGCACAACATTCAAGAATGTGTCTTCGTGGTGACCTTTGAGGATTTATTTGATCTTTTCAATCTCAACGCTCTCGATGCCTCACTTGTTCGATGCTGGACGCTGTAAGTGTGTACAATCACAGTCTCCGTTCATGTAATACCGATATATGTCATACATAATTTGTTGCTTTTCTGTGTGTATATATAGATACATGCTGACTGAAGCAAGATCATCCAAATCACCAATTGGTTTCTTGGACCCACGCTTGGTCACCATAGATACCATCAGCGAGGATGTGTCCTTCATCGAGAGATATATTGCATCAACATTGTTGGCTCACCACGATAAGGAATTTGTTCGTATGCCATACAATGAGCGGTTCCATTGGATTTTAGTTGTAATTGTACTAAAATGGAACAAGGCTATATACCTTGATTCTCTAAGTAAGAACAAATCCGAGTACGCAGTTATTGCCCAATTACTCGATAGGTAAGTACATTTTCTCCATAGATAACTATCTTGTACTCTTTCTTTCCTTCCGAATGACTAAGCTAACTTTTTCGAATCACGAAGGTCGTTCGCTACGTACGTTGCACAGACACGTGGCTCGACGGAAGGGGCCAAGACCTTGAAACATGTTCGAAATTTTCGGGTATTCGCTAGTACACATTAATTAATCCTATACAACACTTGGTAGCCAGTAATGCCTCTTGAATTAACACATTCTATTTTTTGCAGTGCCACCAGCAGATGCCGGGCAATACGTGTGGATTCTACGTTTGCCACCATATGAGACAACTCCTCGATTCCTCAAAAATCACCAATTCTAAAGTTTGTCAATCTTCCCACATTTATTTCATACTTATCAGGTATATATGTACGCACATTGATATTCCTATCGACAGGCGCCGCCCATCTCTACAACTGCATTGGAATAGCCGGACCTTTCACAAATTCGTGGAGAGTGCGCGTACTTTTTGATGTCTAAAGTCATAAATTCAAATGGAGAGTTCCACAGTGAACAATGATATTTTATTACTTTTATCACTCCGGAATCGAGGTCTCGCGAAAGGAATAGTCCATAATCAATAAACTTGTCAGGCTACACAAGTAATACTTGGATGTCAATCATGCACCATCCAAGTATTGCTTGTACAGCCTAACAAGTTCGTTGATTATGGATCTGTTCCTTTCGTGAGACCTTGATTCCAGAGTGATAGAGAAATAAAAAATGCAATGTAACCATCTAAGTGCAAATGCAATGTAGATCTTTTGTAATTGTGTATTTGTTAATGGATATTTTATTTCATTTCAATTAATTGATTTGCAAAATGGATGTTTTATGTTTGTGAAATGAAGTGCGATATGAATTGGAAGTTTTATGTTTGTGAAATGAATTGAGATGTGAAATGGATGTTTTATGTTTGTGAAATGAATTGAGATGTGAATTAGATGTATACATGTACATGTTGATCTGCTTGTTTCAGAGGGTATGGCTAGCATTTCCTAAGGCTAGCCAATAAACATAAATAGGTTTAGGGGCAGGACGGAATATCACAGACGGTTTTTAGTTAAGAACCGTCTATGATATTTACACCACAGACGGTTCAAAAACCGTCTGTGATGACCTCGTATCATTACTGACCCATAATTTCAGACGGCTCACAAAAACACCTGTGATGACGTTTCTGAACCGTCTGTAATACAGTTTTCTGTAGTAGTGTAGCTTGACTTGGTATGCGAATTGATATCTGACATCTGTGCACAATGTTGCTCGACTTGATTGAAGATGGGTTTTAATGTTCATGGCTGGGTTTCAAATTGGTTTAAAACGTGTTACAGGTTTCAGGGCTCGCACAGGTTTTTGGTATCATGTTTTAGGTTTCATATTTCTAGTAGGGTTTTGGCATGGTAACAGGGGTTTCAAATGGGGTTTAGGAACCAACCGCCACCACCTTCGTCAAAGTGTAGGGCTCCTGTAGGAGCCCAGATTTTAACATATGGCATTCTCTGTGATTCCACCGCACTATTCCCTAGATCAGTAGATAGTGCTCACAGATTACAGTTCTGAACATCAAAGTACATATCATGCGGAAGTGTAAATATAATGGTAGACTTACTCATGGACCGATTAGGCCGAAATCAATAAAATGCAGCAGCAGAACGAAGCACACAGGTGGGACCTTCCGGACATGCCCATAGACAGCCAACTGGAGGTTCGCGACCTAGCCCTCGACATCTTCATCTTCTTTTCCACCATGACCAAATAGTGTTGCTAAAGCGTAGTGATCTGATTCCTGATTCTGGGTTTGTTGTGAAAGCGAGTGTGAGCACAAACCACCGTGTTCCGTGAGCCAATACACAGAATGCAAATAAATAGTATGCATGGCTTATCAAAGGGAAGGCTCGGGTTATTTTATTTGCCATAAATTGCTTTTGGTAGCATTATTATTAAATCATAGAGTTATTGTTGCTACCTAAAACTCCACACGGTGATTGCCATAATTAACTTAATCCACCAAAGATACACTTTCTTTACTGATTGTTGTCTAAGACTCCAAACAACGAGTGTCATCATTTAATTAATCCACTGATCATACATTTTCTATATTGTTTGCTGTCTAAAACTCCAAACAGCGAGTGACATCATTTAGTTAATCCACCAATAATACACTTTCTATATTGATTACTGTCTAAAACTCCAAACAACGAGTAACATCATTTAGTTAATCCACCGATTATACACTTTCTATATTGATTGCTGTTTAAAACTCCAAACAGCGAGTGACATCATTTAATTAATCCACCGATCATACTCTTTTTATATTGAGTGATGTCTAAAACTCCAAACAGCGAGTGACATCATTTAATTGATCTACCAATCATACACTTTCTATATTGATTGATGTCTAAAACTCCAAACAGCGAGTGTCATATCTCCAAATTCCCAAAAATTCAATTGACTCATCTAACAACCGATCAATTCTATTAACCCCAACATCGCCTACATCTCCCAAGACTTTATATTATTTATCAGTGTTGTAATTCAGCAATTATTTTCACACTCTCTAATTCTCCAAAAATCATTTAAATCATCTATCTAGCCTATATATTCATTTAAGCTCCACCAATTTATTTCTCCCAGAATCCACATTATCGTTTCCTTTTTATGATCGACATAAATCCACCAACATCTTTATTTGTTTACTACAACAACCGTCCTCTTTTCTTACAACTCTATTTGTTCTTCGTGACATTTTATTATGTGAGAAGTATTATCATTATTTAAAAATATAATACATAGAAATTTCCTGAGACCTAGCAGTTTTGAACAAAAACATAATGTGTAAGAGAATGCAATAATAATAGCGATCCAGATTCCATCCACCGTTACATGGTCTCTGCACCATATGCTAGACCTTCAACGTTATAGCCGCTTACATTATCACTGGGACGACACACAGGGCAACACAAATCAGGGTTTTCCACTGCCCTCAACTTTTCCATTCCAACCCACAAAGTTTTCGAAATAGAACTATGTCTGGTTAAGTTCCCATGTCCGCCCTTAACCGTGGGCATGGCTATTCAAATAGTTTTGACTCTGCAGAGTTTGCACACTTTACCCACAAGAGACAGTTCACTCGTCGCCCCACACGATTCCTTAGTCATGCGGTTGAGCAAACCATCACAGTAACCTTTCAAATTACCTCGCCCATTCCATCATCTCACCCCTATGAGCTTGTCCCACTTGCGGCAGGTCTCATAGGTTGTGCGGGATGTTCCCCTCCTATGTGCCTAGCAGCTGGCTACCCACACTGCTAGCACGCCGCAGAAGAACTTCACCCTCGGCGGATGCCCCATTCAAGCCCGCCACCCAGATAGCCACTTGCACTACCTCACCTCCTCCACCGATGATGATGACTTTCAGGGTTCGGTAAATTTACTAAGCCAAGTTGTACTTTACAGACTTGTAGTTGTACTTGTTTTACATAGGAGGTCATGACAAGATTCAATCCTTAGGGTTATCTGGGTGGTTCTACCACAAACCACATTCTCGTGCACCCCTGCACCATACCCCCAAACAATTCGCCCAGATAGATAAGCAATTTGAGGTTTTTAGGAGTATAAAATAATCATTTCCAACATACACCAGTCATTACCACCATGACTGCCCAACCAAATTTTCTCATGATTAAAAGTGATGCTTGGGGCATTTCAGCGCCCTCGAGTATCTAAGCAGTATTAAGCATGACGTATAATTATGGACTTATTTTTGATAAGTTACTATTATAATTTTACTAGGGCGACAAGGTTCACATATCCAATATTCCGAAGGAGGGGTAATATTAATCAAGTTAAACAATGAGCATATAACTAGAATCTTAAATTAAACATGTATTTGCATATAAAATAACAGCATGCAATTTGATAATTTAAATAAAAATAATTTGCAGAAAATGTAGGTTCAACATGATCAAAGTATTGACTCGCCTGGCGCGGTTTACCGCGGTCTCGAGCTCACACAATGCTTTCTCTTGAGCTTCGGTTCTTTATCTTCACTTTGCTCTGACCATGCTTATTCCCTTGATTCTTCAGGACTCCAATTTTTAATTACGTGCTAAACAACTGAATCCAAATAAATGCAAATAACTCAAAAGATCCAAACGAATCCAAACGAACTTGATGACTTTTGTTATGATTAAATATGCGATTTGAGACAAGGTTGATTGGGTGGGGAGTACTGTCGGAGTCATAGTGGTTGGGGTGAACTGGAAATTTGGCAGGGAAACTGTCAAAATGGAGGTAAAGAATAGATCATGACAAAGGTATACTCATGGGATTATTTTTGTTTAGTACTCAGAGATGGCTAGGTATAGCTGATGGCAGGATACGATGACCCGATCTTTTTACTAATAACTTATTTTATTTTATTTATATTTATTTAGGAAGTTCCATGAGTCGAATTAGACCTTTAGATGTGAGATTTTAGTTGGGGTATCGATTATTATTCCATCAATATTATCTTTTAAGAGTCAGGGCATACGTTCTATACATAATGTATACATTTTTACCTTATCGGGTAAATATTGGAGTTCATAATTCTTGTAAATTCAACAGGTGGTATTTTACGGTGTTTTTAATTAACAGTGAGTCAAATTTATTAGTTTGAATGGTCGACCCCATAATTTATTTAAGCAGGGGATTATTTATCCAATTATCCCTTTTTGTTGGTTAACTTTAATTATTATTCACCATTGATTCTTGACTCCTTAACCTCCCTAGTGTTTAAACATATCTAGGTAATTGCAATTCTTTATTAGGTTCATGCATTCCTATCTACTAGTGCATTAGTGGATTGTCTTTGCTATGGCTTGATCAATTTATCTTAGTATCACATTATTTGTTAATGGGTAGATTAGCATGCCTCTTAGGATAAATAGATACTCCTACCAATCTATCTGCCAAGGGTGTCTTCTGTTAGTAATAGAGTTTAAGATACTTTTTAATGGCCTATTATTTATATTTAATGTCTTAGTCAATTATATGTAATGCAACATCTAACTTAATTTGGGTTTTACAGTCTAAATGCTAGTGGTTTAATACTTACGTCAATAATCAATATTCAAAGAGGGATTCTCACAATTTCTAAGACTTAGATATCTGTTATATTTCTAAACCATTTGGTGGTTACTCTATGATGCAAGGTCTTAGGTCTTATGATTCAAATATACATATATTGTTTTGGAAGTCTTCGTTAAATCGTCATTTTAGGAGCGCATGCACTTAAATTTTCCCACCCTGCCTTTAATTAGTAACTAGGTTCTAATTAAATAAGTTGCTCATATATGAACTAATCAAAATTTAAATCTCGAATAATCTTATTTACCTCCCTATTAAATGTTTTCAGCTTCTCTAGATTTATTCTCTATTTTCCTTGATTTTTCCTACTTGGAATGGACCACAAAAATTAGAAATAAAAATGAGTAAAAAGGGGGCGCGACTGGCTGGATCGAACTCGGGACCTACGGGCTATACTCGCTGTGCGCATTGAGCTGACCAAGTGAGCCTTCGGTCGGTCGTGACATGCTGGGAGGCACATGGCTTAAGAAGCGAGCGCGGCTGGGGGCTGAACAGAAATGCCAGCCGGCCGAACAGAGGAGGTGCTCGACGGCCGGGGCAAGTGGGCTCGCCGGCGCGCCCGGCGGCCAGAGGTGCAGCGAACGGGCAAAACGGGTTGCCCCCGAAGTAAGGAGGCCTGGAGAGGTTGCGGCGTGAGTCAGGGATCCCCGAGGCAGGCCGGCGGCGAGGTTTAGCGGCCGGGGGCGGGGGTGGAGTGGGGTGGCGGCGCCGGCGTGGGGGAGGGCAAAAACGCAAGGGCGCATGAGCATGGGGGAGGCGGGAGCATGCTTACCCAACGCTTGGCCTGGCCGGAGAGGCTCCAGGGAAGGCTGGAAAAAAAGAGAAGAGAAGGGAAAAAAAGGAAAAAAAGAAAGAAAGAAAAGAAAAGTGGAGAAAAAAGAAAGGAAAAAAGGGGTTTGGTACCTGTGCAATCGGTCCTTAACCCCCGGCATTTTATGCCAGAGTCGATATATGCGCATAGGTTATCGCCGCTCACTTAAGCATTGGTTTCGTTTTAATGTATTAAGTTGGATTAATTACTTGTTTAGGTGGAGGTCCTGAGTCGACACCGTCTGCACGTTGCTTCGCTCTGCTTGGTTACATCAAGTGCATAGTAGAGCGATAAACTGTAAAGTTTTTGAAATGTACGATGCTTACATGATATGATGATGCTTATATGGAATTCCAATGTTTATACGACAGGATGATATTTATTTTCATGATGACAATGGTAATGGAACGGGGTGATCAGCGATGCCACCCTACCAATGATAGTATTCATGAAAATGAAAATGACGATGACATTGAGCATCTGCATTTGCATCATGTGCACTCAAGAGTTAGGGCGGTGAGAAAGTCTCTAGCTACAAGTAAAGCTAGTGAATAATCTGGAGCGCTCTTGAGTAAGACCTACTTCGGTAGGCCTCCACGGGAGTGGAGAGACCCTGTGCCGTTACGGGCGGGCCTAAGATTTTGGGTGAACATCGACGGGTGTTCACTCAGCAATACTGGTATGTGCAATGTGATGAGCAAATGTGCATGTAGAGCAGTGTTGCATTGCATTGATGATAGGGCAATGTTGGAACATGAAAATGCAAGTGGAGTATGTTTTGGTTGGTTAAATTGCTTACCTGTTTTGGTAGTGTTTATCATTTATTTATGTACTTGCTGAGTCTTTGGACCCACCCTTACTTTGTTGCTTTATTTTTAGGTGACCGTTGCAGATGTTATGCACGGGCGGGTGTAGCACATGAATATCTTCACATTCTTGCTGCACGTCACTTATCCAGCTTTTGTTACTTGTTTAACTCCACTAGTAAGTTAGAATAGTTGCTTAAAAATGGTATGGTGTAAATAGTCGCTGCTTCATAAAAAAATTAGAGTTTGCTTAAATTGTTTAGCAGATGTTTAAAAGTGGTATTTATTATGCAATGATGGTAGTACTCTAGACCTAGAGGATGGACGGGGTATTACAGAAGATCCAATTTATAACACGCGAAATACGCAATGCCATGTTTGATTGATCAAGTGAGTCCACTGGCACTGGCTGCATAGCCTCACCTTCCGTTCTCACCTCCTCTTAACATTTTGAGAAGTACCGCTCCCCCAAGCTTGGAAGAACAGTTTGAAACAATAGTGCGCGGGTCAATATTTTGAAATTTCTTCATGTTAACATTTTGATACAATGCACAAAGATGGGAATGTATGACGTACCACAATGGGCTTCCAGACCCGCACGTATTTTCTGTCACTTACCAAAAACCCTCCTTCGGTGATGTCAGACCCATATTTAGATAATCCAGAATCCCCTGTGAAATCGCTGTATTATTCTTTGGATCAGTAGATAGTGCTCACAGATACATTACTGAACCATTTCATACAAGATGTAAACCATAACATACAATAATGTTATATTCATCAAAGTTAAATAGACCACATCAGATCAAGTTTATGATAGGGGACGATCAGACCAAATGTATTCATTACAAAAATATGAAAGCGGCAGCGGAAGCAAAAAGGGAAGACATGTCTCATCACAAACAAGCAACTGGGGTAAACCTGTGTGCGGCTGATATCAACCAAAGGCTTGGGTAGTATTGGTGTACACAGACACCAACTTGGTCAGCTAAACTGAGGTGAGTCCTAAGCAACTAAAAACAAATCTAATCTCCGCCATCTTCTTCACCATCAGCTCTTGGGGCATCGTAGTATGCGTAATGTCTTTAATCCACGGGCTCTGAGGTATTTTGTGCTACGTGAGCTAACACACAAAATACAATATTTATATATGCAAGGTTTAACAAAGAAGACTTGGGCTCTTTTATTTGCTGAAAGCATTATTTCAAAACTACCAATAATTAAAAATTCTTATGACCTAGCATTTCATCCAAACCACATTTTTATTAAAGAGAGTGAAAGTGTGCATTATTTGAAACGATGTTTGTTCTGTACACCTGTTACATGGCTCCATTCACTATATGCTAGTTTTTGATTACTAGGGTTATATACACCCAAATATCAATGTTAGGTTACATTTGGCTCTTGCTGGCAACGCTGCCAGTTGGCCGAGTGCCACCACCTTCTCTATTTCGGCCAAGGCTCCCTCTGTTTCTCTGTTTGGCCCCCTCTCTCTCTCTCTTAATGGCAAGTGTGCCCAAGGCAATCAAAAGTCCAAGGCAGTCACTGGTTAGTATGTGATCAATTTTAGAATCAATGTTTGAGAAATACTCAAATAAGAAATTTGATAAAACAAAATTTATTAAAAATTAAGAATAAAATTGAATTATGAAATTTGAATAAATGTTTAGTTGGTATTCCTTACCACGGATTTTTTTGTTACAAGATGAAAACTGTTCCAATTATTTTGCATTTTTAACTTCTTGGCTTGTTTAGCACTGCTGCACCGGACACAGACAATTCTCTCCTTTTTTTCCCATTGATTTTTGATCGCGAGTACATTTCAATCTTGAATTGGCATCTTATATCACTAGAGTCATTTAACTCTTACGTGTGCTTATTATAAATCTGGAATGCACTGGCAACATTGCTATAGCTTTATGCATCTTTGTTTTCCAGTTTATACATACATTTTGCAGTAGCTCCTTTGAACTAATGGATATATGACTCAAGGCTCAAGGTTCTCTTTATGCCAATTTTCGTGTTCTTATGGTATAGTGTTCATCCGATGATAGCAGCATTGATGAACTACAATTAATGTCGAATCCAGCCAGTCTGCAATTTGGTATTATCTAAAATTTGGAATACTTCATGCCGTGGCAATGAATTACTAAACTTGTCCATGATGATTTCAACATTGCCGTTGTAGGTCGCCGATGGACCACCGGAATTACAGGGCCTAGAGGCACTGATCTGGCAAATACCACCGATTATGGCAGATCTGGCAGTGATCTTGTCAATATTAACATATTGACAACTGGTGGTGCATGTCAGTTCTACTATCATAGCTCATTTTCTCACCACCGATTTGCTACAAGATAATATAAACTATTCCAATTACTTATCGTTTACCTGCTTGGCATGTTAGCACCGGACATCAACAAGTCAAATCCCTCCTTTCTTCCAAGTGATTATTTATCTTAAGTGCATTTTGATCTTAATTGGCATATATGTCACTAGAGGCACTTAACATGGAAATTGGAGTGCAGTGACACGATGAATACCAGCATTGATGAAGTATAGACTATGTGCAGTTTGAAATTATTTAAAATCTAGAATACTGATTTCCTTTAGTGCTTTGATCGATAAAGTACTAGAATGCTAGGGTAATTGTGAAGTACTAAAGGTGCAAGTGATGGTTTGAAAATTGCATATGCTATTTATCTTTTTAATGACGTTTTCTCTTTATGCGTTATTATGGGATCATGTGAGCCTTAAATAGGGAAATTATACGAATGCCTTTTGACTTTGTGGTAACACCCCGCTCATCCTCTGGGCCTAGAGTGCTACCACCCTTGCATAATAATACTATTTTGAACAACTGCTAATCATTTTAAGCAATTTGGCTTTATTCAAAAGTAACGATCACTTACATCACACCATTTTTAAGCAACTATTCTAGCTTACTAGTGGAGTTAAACATACTAACAAAAGCTAGTATATGAAATGCTACAAGTACGTGAAGTTATTCATGTGCTACTCCCGCTTGAGCATGACGTCCTCAACGGTCACCTAAAAACAACAACAGAGCAAGGGTGAGTATAAAGACTCAGCAAGTACATAATAAAATGATAAACACTGCCCAAACACGTGAGGAATTTTATCCGCCGTAACATTCTCCTCATACATTATCCGGATATTTTCATTTCATGTTCGTTCATTGTCATATCATGAGTGCAATGCAGCACTACTCTACATGCTCATTTGCTCATCTCATTGCATATACCAGTATTGCCGAGTGAACACTCGTTGATGTTCACCCAAAATCTTGGGCCCACCCATATCGGCACAGGTGTCTCTCCACTCCCGTGGAGGCCTACCGAAGTAGGACTTACGGGATCCACCCAGGCAGATCCCAGTTCTCATTTCATGAGTGCACATGATGCGAATGTATAAACCCATTGTCATTTTCATTTTCATTGTCATTGTCATCAGTATTATCATTGGTAGGGTGGCATCGTTGCTCATCCCGCTCCATTATCATTGTCATCATTAATTGAACATCACCATGTCATGTAAACATTGCAATTCCATATAAACAACATCATATCATGTAAATATCGCATATTTCATAACCTCTACGGTCTACCGTCCTACCATGCACTTGCCTGTTAACCAAATGGAGCGAAGCGACGTGCAGACGGCATCGACTCAGGACCTCCACCTAAACAAGCAATTAATCCGACTTAATACATTAAAACGAAACCAATGCTTAAGTAAGCGGCGATAATCTATGCACATATTTCGACTCTGGCATAAAATGCCTAGGGTTAAGGACCCATCGCGCAGGTACCAAACCCTTTTTTCCTTTCCTTTTCTCCTCTTTTCTTTTCTTTCTTTCTCTTTTTTTCCTTTTCTTTCCCTTCTCTTCTCCTTTTTTCCCTCTTTTTTCTTTTCTCTTTCCTTCACCTGAGCCCTCTCTCTCTCTCTCCTAATTTCTTTGGCCGAACCGGCTTCCTCCACTCCTCACTCCCTCTCGTCTCCCTTGCCCCTATTCCTCTCGGCCGTTCGGCCTGGCGGCTCTAGGCGGTGCGGCGTCAGTGTGCGGCTGAGCTCGGCTTGCCGGCCCCGAGCTCACTGCTGGTCGGCCTCCGCGTGCCCCTACCGTCCCCCTTCTCCCTCTCATCCCCCAATCTTCCAACAGGTTCTGGATATGTTCGATTTGGTGGAGGCGCGACACAAATCGATCCGGCTTCTGGCTTCCGAACAACACGTTCCGAACCCCGCAATCGCAACACCATGTCTCCTCAGGTTATCAATCGTGCGTAGCCCCGGTTGACCTCGCCAAGAAGGCTAATCATCACCTGCGAATCGAAGAACACAAGCAAGAACAAGGAAGAACACAACTGAATTGCAGATATATTGATTTAGCACTCGAAAGTTGGGGTCTCACAAACCGATGAACGGCGAAACTGTTCAAAGACAGAATAATCTAAGCAAAATCCAAACCCTAATGGTGGGGGTGGCGGCTGTATATAGAGGAGTGAGGGGCATGCAAAACCCCTGGACGCGCCCTAATGGGCTCCAACACGATACAAAGCCGAACGGCCCAAAAGATGGTGGCGCAGCACCCTGACAGATTCTGAATGCCCAATTGTTTTGACGATTCCCGTTGACTCAGAAGGAATTTTAACATGGGACCAGAGCCATTGGAAAGGTTGCCTTCTCCGCTTTCCATCCATATGTAGAACGTCCAAAACGGAGCCCGGATACGATCTGGGCGTCCGTTTTAGTGCGGCCTGGTCCTGGACTCCGAATTGGATTCGAAGTCGGCTTGAGTTGGGCCTCCAACATGATTCGACCGCCCTTGCTGGACTTGTGCGCCTCGTAGCCCTTCTCCAAGTACTTCCTGATCCTCTCCATTGTTCCTAATCATAATTAAATCATTAGGTAGCAATCGATTCTCAAATGAACAAAAAGAAGTACTTAGAAACGAGCTCACCTGTAAATTCAATTGTCAGGCGCGAGCTCTAGTGATTGGTCCTTGCATGTCTAGTGGAGGAGTGTTGTGTGTATCCGAAGAAGTGATGTCCTCATCATCCTCCCCCTCTTGAAGCGGAGTTGTCCTCAACTCAGCCTCATCTTCTTCTCCCAAGTATGGCTTCAAATCTGAAATGTTAAAGGTGGGACTAACCCCAAACTCGGGAGGCAACTCAAGTTTATATGCATTATCATTGATCTTCTCAACTATCTTAAAAGGACCAGCAGCTCTAGGCATCAATTTTGACTTTCTTAACTCAGGAAATCTATCATTTCTCAAGTGCAACCAAACAAAATCACCCGGTTCAAGTTTAACTTCCTTTCTACCTTTACTACCAGTAATCCTATATTTGTCATTCATATTTTCAATGTTTGCCTTAGTGGTCTCATGCATTTTGACAATAAAATCAGCACGCTCCTTAGCATCATTATGAACTCTCTCACTAGTAGACAAAGGTAAAATATCAATAGGGGCATGGGGATTGAATCCATATACTACCTGAAAAGGACTTACCTTGGTTGTGGAGTGTTCCGCTCGATTATATGCGAACTCAACATGCGGCAAACAGTCTTCCCACAACATCAAGTTGTTCTTCAAAACAGCTCTCAACATGGTAGACAATGTGTGGTTCACCACCTCGGTTTGGCCATCAGTTTGTGGGTGACATGTTGTAGAGAACAACAACTTTGTACCCAACTTATTCCATAGAGTACGCCAAAAGTGACTCAAGAACTTGGCATCACGATCTGAAACAATAGTAGAAGGCATACCATGCAAACAAACTATCTCTTTGAAAAAGAGGTCAGCAATATGAACGGCATCATCGGTTTTATGACATGGTATAAAGTGAGCCATCTTAGAAAAGCGATCCACAACAACAAAAATGCTATCCCTCCCCCTCTTAGTCCTGGGAAATCCTAAAACAAAGTCCATAGAAATATCTGCCCACGGAATAGAAGGAACAGGAAGAGGCATATATAAACCATGTGGATTCAAGCGAGACTTAGCTTTTGACATGTAGTGCAGCGAGTCACAAACCGCTGAACATCTCGCCTCATCTTTGGCCAAAAGAAGTGTGTGGCCAAAACGTCCTCCGTCTTCTTAGCACCAAAATGTCCCATCAAACCGCCTCCATGCGCCTCCTGCAACAACAAAAGACGAACGGATCCAACTGGAATGCATAGGCGGTTAGCTCTAAACAAAAACCCATCATTGATCACAAATTTATTCCATGCTTGTCCCTCTTTACAATGCAACAACACATCCTTAAAATCAGCATCAAAAGCATATTGTCCTTTAATAGTTTCAAGACCAAAAATGCGACAATCAAGTTGAGACAACATGGTATAGCCTCGAGACAAAGCATCAGCAATCACATTATCCTTCCTTTCTTGTGTTTAATGACATAAGGAAAAGATTCAATAAATTCAACCCACTTAGCATGTCTATGATTCAAATTGGTTTGACTATGAATATGCTTAAGTGATTCATGATCGGAATGAATGAAAAATTCTTTAGGCCATAAATAGTGCTGCCACGTCTCTAAAGAACGAACAAGAGCATACAATTCTTTATCATATGTGCAATAATTAAGAGCAGAACCATTCAATTTTTCACTAAAGTAGGCAACAGTTTTGCCTTCTTGCATCAAAACACCACCAATACCAATTCCGCTAGCATCACATTCCAGCTCAAAAGTCTTACCAAAATCCGGAAGTTGGAGCAATGGTGCGTGTGTAAGCTTGTCTTTCAAAAGATTAAAGGACACCTCTTGTGATGGCCCCCAATGGAACACGACTCCCTTCTTTGTCAACTCAATCAACGGTGTCGCAATGGTGCTGAACTCCTTGATAAAGCCGCGATAAAATCCTGCAAGGCTAAGAAAACTCCGCACTTGAGAAACCGTCGTGGGCGTGGGCCAACTCCATATCGCCTCCACCTTTGCTCTATCAACCTCAATTCCCTGTGGAGTCACAACATAGCCAAGAAAAGAGACTCGATCCGTGCAAAAGGTGCACTTCTCAAGGTCACCAAACAAACGTGCATCTCTCAAAGCATTAAAAACAGCACGTAAGTAATTCAAATGTTCATCCACGGATTTGCTATAAATCAAGATATCATCAAAGTAAATGACCACAAATTTGCCAATGAAAGGACGTAAAACCTCGTTCATTAATCTCATGAAAGTGCTAGGTGCATTAGTTAAACCAAAAGACATGACTAACCACTCATACAAACCGAACTTAGTTTTAAAAGCAGTTTTCCATTCATCGGCAAGTTTCATTCTTATTTGGTGGTATCCACTACGCAAGTCAATATTTGTGAAAATTATAGCACCACACAACTCATCAAGAATGTCCTCTAGCCTGGGAATAGGATGACGATACCTTATAGTAATGTTGTTAATGGCTCTACAATCTACACATAGACGCCAAGAACCATCTTTTTTGGGAACCAAAAGAACAGGAACAGTACAAGGAGTAAGGCTCTCACGTACGTACCCACGGTCCAAAAGGTCTTGGACTTGTCGCTGAATCTCCTTAGTCTCTTCGGGATTTGTCCTGTACGCCGCATGGTTTGGCAAACTCGCTCCAGGGATCAAGTCAATCTGGTGCTCAATCCCTCGAATGGGTGGAAGTCCTGGAGGTATCTCATCAGGGAAAACATCTCTAAACTCCTGCAAAAGATTAGTGACAGGAGCAGGCAAAGTGAAAGGCATATTATCAAGAGAAAATAAAGCATCTTTGCACACAAAAGCATAGCATGTATCATTAACATCATCAATTGCAGCAAGGTCTGATTTTGTGGCAAGCATAACAGAATTTTTCAAATGGATTACTTGCTGTTTTTCAGATTTATCATGTTCCTTTGGATCGTTAGCAGCAGCAGCTCTCCCCCTATCGGTCTCTATAATCTCAGCTGGGGTCAAAGGCAGTAAAGTAACTTTCTTTCCCTTATGCATAAAAGTGTATTTGTTACTACTACTATGGTGTAAAGCATCATTTTCAAATTCCCAAGGTCGACCCAATAAAAGAGAGCATGCTTGCATGGGAACCAAATCACAATCAACATGATCAGTATAACCACCAATGGAAAAATGGACTTGGCATGTTTGTTTTACCTTAGCTTTTCCAGAGTTATTTAACCACTGAATATGGTATGGATGTGGATGCGGTCACGTGGTCAACCCAAGCTTCTTAACCAAATCAGAACTCACCAAGTTGTTGCAGCTTCCTCCATCAATGATGACACGTGCACGCCGGTTCTTGATTGCGAAGAAAGTCTGAAACAAATTATGGCGTTGAAGCTTATCAGGTTGTTGTACCTGTGTGCTGAGGACTCGCTGCACAATGATGCTCCATAGCATCGCTGTGGACGCCCCACCAAGGACCAGGTCGTTATCACCACCGCCATTGTCGTCCGAGGCAGCAGCAACATCATCATCCTCCTCGACATCCGAAGTGTTGATGTAGCCTCCATCTTCTGTGGCGATGTATGCCCGTTGGCTAGGGCAATTCTTCTGTACATGACCAAGCCCATGGCAGCGGTGGCACTGAATGTCGGAGGAGCGGCCCATTGAAGCCACGGAAAAAGAACTCTTGGCTGGAACCTGCAAAGAATTTTTTGTAGAATCTGCAAGGCGTGTCGTGGAAGGTGGCTTCGGTGGCGCTGCTGCAATCTTGTTCACAGGTGGTGGAGGAGAACGAAAACTCGAAGAAGACTTGGGCAGTCCCGTCGATGTAGTCGTTCGCGGCGTGTAGAAGGGTCGTCCAGTGCTTGCTTTCGCTGATTCCTTGCGTCCCTGCAATTCTTTTTCTGCAAGCATAGCAAGCTGGAACAACTGGTTGACAGTAGTAAAATCTTTATAATCAACAATGTCCTGAATTTCACGCCGTAACCCCCCGTAGAAACGACAAATCTTATCCTCCGTTTCCTCAACAACCCCACAACACACCATATCCTTTTGAAGCTCAGCATAATAGTCCTGAACAGAACTATCACCTTGTTCTAAGCGCTGCAATTTTTTTCTCAAATCACGTTTATATGAGGGAGGAACAAAACGATTACGCATAGCTTCTTTTAGCCGCTCCCATGTATCAGGTTGTAAGCGCATGGTACCCAGTTCATTCCACCAGATAATAGCAAAGTCCTTAAACTCACTAGTAGCTTGTCTAACTCTATGTTGTTCAGGAACCAAGTGAGAATTAAACTTCTGATCTACCGTCATCTCCCAATCAAGATATATTTCAGCATCATAAAGACCAAAAAAAGATGGAATGGTAAACTTGACTTTAGCAAAAGGGTCGTCATTACCATGACGGTTCTGGTTATTACCCCCCATACCATGTCGGTTTTGCTGAAGACGCCGACGTAGTCGTGCATCTTGTGTCACCCGCTGATCAATGTTGCCATCCACATCATACACTGTGTCATCATCATGATGATGGCCGTCATTGACAGGTGGCAGGCGTGCCCCCAATGTGTCCATCCGACCAGTGAGGTCAGCCATCCGCCGCTCTACCCGCTCAATGCCTTCCGTGGTGTTCAACTGGGCAATGGCAGCGACGATGGTGTCCATTCTCGTGCCGAGATCAGTGAGTGAAGGATTTTGTTTGTCAAGCGCAGCTTGTAGCTGGGCGCGACTAACACACTCGTTGAAATTGCCCGGTGTCCCGTCCCCTTCGTCTCCTGCCATGGTTAGTGGAAACATAGGGAAAACAAAATGATTATCCCTATCAACTACAAATTAAGGGCAGTGGGAACCCGCAAAGGAAGTGGCTTTCCAAGCTCTTACAAGTGTTCTTACCAAATCAAAGCAAAGGATACCTGGAGAGTGTGATCCGGCGATTGCAAGGGTCAAAAACTGTGCTATCCGGAAGTAGGTATATGGAGCTTGGCGATTGCTGTGGAGGCCGAAACGAAATCAGGTGGAGGAAATTGGGGGCGGAAGCTCGGGGAAAGGTAGGGGATGGTGCTGGGCGATCACGAGATGCGATGGATGACTCAAAAACAGATGGTGGGATATGGGTGGGAAAACAAAAGTTGACGGCTAGGGTTTGTATGAGAGGTAGTGGAAGCAAGACAACCCGAAACAAAATACGATCTAAACCAGCAACACAACTCGACTAAGGACACAAACTCAACACTACGGACTCTGAAATCAAATTGTGCAAAAGGCTAAACGAGATCTGGGATAGGAAACAACCTATGACTACAATTTTTTTGTAGGGCTTTTTCTTGGACTCTAGGATGAAACCGAAAACAACAAAGGTAGGGTAAACTCAAACCTGAAGGAACACCTGAAGCTCTGATTACCACTTGGTAGGAACGGGGTCCCGATCTTCCAACAGGTTCTGGATATGTTCGATTTGGTGGAGGCGCGACACAAATCAATTCGGCTTTCGGCTTCCAAACAACACGTTCCGAACCCCGCAATCGCAGCTCCACGTCTCCTCAGGTTATCAACCGTGCGCAGCCCGGTTGACCTCGCCAAGAAGGCTAATCCTCGCCTGCGAATCGAAGAACACAAGCAAGAACAAGGAAGAATACAACTGAATTGCAGATGTATTGATTTAGCACTCGAACGTTGGGGTCTCACAAACCGATGAACGGCGAAACTGTTCAAAGACAGAATAATCTAAGCAAAACCCAAACCCTAATGGTGGGGGTGGCGTCTGGATATAGAGGAGTAGGGCTGGGCATTCGGTCTTTTCGGTCTATTCGGTTCGGTCTATTCGGTCTCTGGAAAATCCGGGTTCTAAAAAATGCGGACCAAATTTCTCAGAAAAAAAAACAAGAACCGAACCCAAATAGACCGAATTTTTTGTTCGGTCTATTCGGTCCACCGAATTGACCGAAATAACTCTGGGCTTCCAGATCCAGTGTTGTTTGCGAACTCCTTTCTTGCCGCTCGGATAGCTTCTCTGACCGCACAAAAAATTCACCAGATGATGCCAGAACTACGGCATACGGATGATGCAAGAACTACGGCAGGTCTCACCAGAAGCTAGCAGCAGTAGTTAAATTATTTCCACCATTGTTTATTTCAAGCCAAAAAAATCATATTGCATTAAGAAAATCACGTTACTACCTTTCGAAGAAAGCACACGAGTCTATTCGGGTTATTTGGTCTATTCGGGTTTTGAAGGCCAAAGACCGAACCCGAACCCGAAGACCGAACAAAATCAAAGCCGAACGGCCCAAAAGATGGTGGCACAGCACCCAGACAGATTTTGAACGCCCAATTGTTTCAATGATTCCCGTTGACTCAGAAGGAATTTTGACATCGGACCAGAGCCATTGGAAAGGTCGCCTTCTCAGCTTTCCAAGCCGTCCATTTTCGATGGCATCGATTACCCCTTCTGGAAGAGCCGAATGGAGACATACATCCAGGCTCAGGGGTACGCCATCTGGCGCAAGGTCAAGGTTCGGTTTGTTGTTCCTGCCGATGAGAACATCAATGCTGGAAATATGCATGATGTTGAGGCAAACGCTAAGGCAAGGAACATCATAATCCAGGGCCTGAGTCGTAGCGAGTTTGACCGCATATCTCATCTCTCGTCCGCCTTCGATATTTGGGAGACCCTCGATGCGTACCATGAGGGCACCACCCAAATAAAGACGGTGCGACAAGACCAGTCCAAGCGAGATTACAACAAGTTTGAAATGCTCGCTGGCGAGTCCCTTGATGAGTGTTTTGCGCGTTTTCACAAGATCTTGAGCAACCTCCGAGCGGTCGGTCTCACATACCCCGACTCGGATAACGCTCGACAGATGCTCGCTGCACTCGATCTTCGTGTTTGGGAGATGAAGGTGACTACCATCAAGGACACTACGGACCTCTCGACTTTGACTCTTGATGCGCTGTACTCACGCCTCAAGACTCACGAGATTGACATTGTCTCTCGCAAGTCGAAGTCACAGTCGATGGCGTTAGTCACCGATCCCATGATGGCTTCTAGTCTTTCTTCTTCCGAGTCCTCTTGTGGATTCTCCCTTGCTGCTCTCTATGACATAACTGATGATCAGTTAGAGCAGCTTGCGGATGAGCAGCTGGCCCTCCTTGCTCGAAGATTCTCCGATCCCATGCTTACAAAAGGAGGAGGGACAGAAAGAGAGGAGGACCTGTGATTTGCTTTGAGTGTGGTGGCCCCAACCACATTCGGGCAAACTGCCCCAAGCTGGAGAAGGCCAAGAATGACTACGGCGGTTCGGGCAAGAACGACTACACCGACAAGAACCGCAACAAGAAGCCTCCAGTGCACCCTCAAGGCAAGAAGATGTTCCGCGACTTTGGGAAGGCCAAGAAGCTGTTCGATCGCGTCCTCACCACCTTCGACGACCTCGACCTCAGTGAGGTGGAGGGATGGAGCGACGACGACGGGACGGGTGACCAAGACCCCAAGGGCGGCGACGACTTCTCCGGCATGTGCTTCATGGCCCTTGAGGGCGAACTGAGCGACAGCGAGCTGTACTCCGACTCGGATGAGGTATGCCCCACCTACGACCAGCTTAATCATGCTTTTCTTAAGCTTAGATTTCATGCTAGAGCTAGGACTAGGTGTACTGAGTTAGAGAAGGAAGTAGATAGATTGTCACTAGAGATTATTGCTCTAACATCTGCTCCCTCTAGTGATGATTGTGATACATGCTGTGCTCTGTTGGATGACATGGAGAAACTAAGGACCTCGCATGATAGTCTGTCCTCTGAACTTGATCTTATTAAGGTGGAGAATATTAGTCTCTTGGCTAAGCTTGAGATGAGTAGGGTAGTTCCTGTTTATCTGCTGTTGTTGAGACTACATCTTGCACCTCATGTGAGGATAAAGACAATGTTTTTAGAGGTCTTTATACCATGCTACTTGATCTGCCCGAAACTTGTGAAAGTTGTAATAATTTGAAGATGAACCTAAAACGAGCAGATCATAAAATTTCTGAGTTGTATGCTTGGTTGCTTGAGCCAGCCGCTTCATGCTTGAACTGTCCTAGATTAACTGCTGAACTTAAATCTATTTCCAAACAGTTTCAAGAAATGATTGACAACAACAAGAAAATGGCTCAGTATGCGACTAAGGATCCTGTTAGCTCACCATGCATTAGTTGTGATAAACTAAAACTTGAACTAGTTGCTTTGAATGAACAATGTGTGAAGCTAACTAAGGATTTATTAGAGAAGTCATCAACTCATTGTGATGTGATTGCTGAGGTGGGGGAGAAGCCCCAGGGTAAGGTAGAGACGCCTAGTGACGTGAACCAACTGACTAGTAGTAGGTCTGTCCCTTCAGAGTCGGCTGTGCGTGCACAAGCCATTCTTTCCTCTACTGTTGGTTCTTCTTCTGCTCCCTTACCTTCTTCTGTCTCTTCTTCCCCCTGCTCTTCTTGCACCTCTCTCTTTCGAGAGTGTCAGTACCTTATGAACACTCTCGAGAGATTTGGAGGCGGTAAGAAGAAGCTTAATCTTATTCTAGACCAATCCAAGATTTGCAGATTTAATCAGAGTCTAAGATATGATTTCTATGAGGACATGAGGAAGCATCCACCTGCGTGCTCAGACCCATAGCACCAGGTGTGATCGAGACTGACCCGAGAACCGAGAAAGTCTAATTTAAGTCAGCGGGTTTTGTCCAGGGGATTTCTGACAGCAATGTGATTCCACCTGCTGCTTCGGCCTCTCAGAAGGCGAAGCCTCCCCGTGCTACTTCTACCTCTCAGGAGGTGAAGTATCACTGCACCTTCTGTCAGAAGGATGGACACTCAGTCGATCGATGCTTCAGGCGCGCCAAGATCACGCGTAGAAACCGTGTTGAGTCTCTTAGGCGCATTCAAGGTCAGCCCCAGACCTTGAGTGCACCTAAGACCAACACAAGGTCCATGTTTGCTTCTGATGGGTTTGGGCAGCATCGAGGACTTGGTTTTTCCGAGTTCTCTGGTTTTCGTCCTCATGCTACTCTTGGTCGTGACTTCCGCCGTCCTGAGGGTAGATCTCATTTCCCCCGTCGAGATAGCTACCCGCGGCGTGATCAGCGTGTTGCCGGTACTCCGACTCGCTCTCCCGTAGCAGTCGAACCCAACAACAGCTTCAGGTCTTCACATAGACCGTTTGCTTCTTTGAGTGACAGAGAGCGTAGGGTAGATAGAGGTCAGTCGTGCTTGACTACTTCACCTGCTTGACGTGTTACTCAGTATTGGGTGCCAAAATCACTCTTGATTTACCCCAGTACTAAGACTTTACTCTCTGTTTGACTCAGGTTCACCGGGCAGGGAAGGGAAAGGTTTGGCTCGTAGACTCCGGGTGTTCACGACACATGACCGGAGACTCTCGTTGGTTTTCTTCCCTTGCCCGTGCTCCAGGTGATGAGACGATCACCTTCGGAGATGCTTCATCTGGGCGCGTCATCGCCAAAGGTATAGTGCGCGTTAATGATTCTTTCATTTTGAAAGATGTTGCTTTGGTTAGTAAGCTGCAATATAATTTGCTTTCAGTCTCTCAGTTTACTGATGACGGTTTCAAGGTGAGCTTTAAGAAAAACGCTTGTAAAATTCTTGATTCTTCGGGTAGTCTGGTTTGCAGGATTTCTCATTTTGGGAGGATCTTTCGTGCTGATTTCTCTGAGTCTTCTGGTGATCCTCTCAGGTGTTTAGTTGCTTCTGAGTCCCGCGGCCTTTCCTTCTGGCATAGGAGACTTGGTCATATTGAATTTGAACATTTGACCCGAGTTAGCGGCCACGATCTCATTCGTGGTCTGCCGAAACTCAAGACGGTCAAAGATCTTGTTTGCGCTCCATGCCGGCACGGCAAGATGGTTGCCGCTTCTCACCCTCCGGTCACAGTTACTAAGACCGATGCACCGGGACAGCTGCTCCATATGGATACAGTTGGACCAGCTCGAGTGCAATCAGCAGGAGGGAAGTGGTATGTTCTTGTCGTGGTCGATGACTTCTCGAGGTATTCTTAGGTGTTTTTCTTAGCCTCGAAGGATGAGACGTTTACACATTTTCGAGATCTTTTTAGTAGGCTTTCTGTTGAGCTCCGGGGTGCCTTACGAGCGATCCGCAATGACAATGGCACGGAGTTCAAGAATTCCTACATCGAGAGGTTCTGTGATGAGACAAGTGTAGAGCACCACTTCTCTTCTTCGCACGTCCCACAGCAAAATGGCGTCGTGAAGAGGAAGAACCGTACCTTGGTCGAGATGGCCAGGACGATGCTTGATGAGTACTCTACACCGAGGAAGTTTTGGGATGAGGCCATTGCGACCGCGTGCCATGTTTCAAATCGAGTTTTTCTTCGGGCACACTTGCACCGCACTTCTTACGAGCTGAGATATGGGCCAGTGTATCTCATTTTCGTGTGTTTGGTTGCAAGTGCTTTATTTTGAAGTCCGGGAACCTAGACAAGTTCGAGTCACGTTCTTGTGATGGGATCTTTCTAGGCTACTTGACTTCTTCGCGGGCTTATAGGGTCTGGAACTGCGAGTCTAGCAAAATGGTAGAAACCTGTGAGGTGACCTTCGATGAGGCCAGTCCGGGGACTAGGCCCGATATCTCAGGTTCTTTAGAGCAGTCCGAGCCCATCTTCGTGGATGATGGAGATGAGGGTTGTCTACCCGATCCAGTCCTTCATCCACCCCTTGAGGTGCCGTCTTCCACCGCACCTCGAGGTGATCAGCCTCTGCCTTCCGCTTCTTCTGGAGCTAGTGGCTCTGTTCCTACCTCTTCTGCTCATGAGGTAGAGGCCACTTCTTCATCTCACCCTGGACCTCCTAGACATATTCAGAAGGCTCATCCTTCAGAGCAGATGATTGGAGACCTTTTCGAGCGCGTGACCCGCTCAAAATCTGGCTTATCTCAATTCTGTCTCCATTCTGCCTTCATTGCTTCTTTCGAGCCCAAGGATGTTTCTCATGCTCTTTCTGATGAGTCTTGGGTCAATGCCATACATGAGGAGCTAGAGAATTTCGAGAGAAACAAGGTCTGGTCGCTTGTTGAGCCCCCGCGAGGTCACAATGTTATTGGGACTAAGTAGGTGTTCAAAAACAAGCAGAGCGAGGATGGGGTGGTCATTCGAAACAAGGCTCGACTGTTAGCTCAGGACTTTTCTCAGGTTGAGTGTCTAGATTTCGAGGAGACCTTTGCCCCTGTAGCTAGACTTGAGGCCATTAGAATCCTGCTTGCCTTTGCAGCTTCTAAGGGTTTCAAGCTTTACCAGATGGATGTTAAGAGTGCCTTCCTCAATGGCTTTATTGAGGAAGAAGTCCATGTGAGACGACCGCCTGGTTTCGAGAACCCCAAATACCCAAACCATGTCTTCAAGCTTTCCAAAGCTTTGTACGGACTTAAGCAGGACCCTAGAGCTTGGTATGAGAGGCTTAAGTCCTACTTGTTGAGTCATGGATTTGAAATGGGTAAAGTAAACAAAACCTTGTTCATTCGCCGGCATGGCACTGATTTTCTGCTCATCCAGATCTATGTGGATGACATCATCTTTGGCGGCTCTTCACATGCTCTCGTTTCCCAGTTTTCCGATGTCATGAGCTCGGAGTTTGAGATGAGCATGATGGGCGAGTTGAGCTTCTTCCCTGGCTTCCAAATTAAGCAGACTCGGAAGGGTACCTTCTTGCATCAGGGCAAGTACACTCGAGACCTCCTGAAGCGCTTCGATATGAGTGATGGTAAGCTGGTATCCACTCCTATGGCTACATCAGCTTCACTCGACCCAGATGAGGATGGCGAGCTAGTTGATCAGAAGGAGTATAGGAGTATGATCGGTTCCCTCTTGTACCTCACTGCCTCGAGACCGGACGTACACTTTGCTGTGTGTCTATGTGCTCACTTTCAGGCTTCTCCTCGCGTATCTCACCGTCAGGCGGTGAAGCGCATTCTTCGGTACCTTCGAGCTACCATTGACTATGGTATCTGATACTCTTCCTCTTCCTGTCTGTCCCTTAGAGCCTACTCGGATGCAGCCTTTGCCGGCTGCAGGATAGATAGGAAGAGCACTTCGGGCACCTGCCAGTTCATTGGCACTTCTCTCGTTTCCTGGTCTTCAAGGAAGCAGTCCAGTGTTGCACAGTCCACCGCAGAGGCCGAGTACGTTGCTGCAGCCAGTTGCTGTAGCCAGGTGCTTTGGATGGTCTCGACCTTGCGGGACTTTGGGTTAGTTATCGACAGTGTTCCACTCTTTTGTGATAACACTTCTGCGATCAACATTGCTAAGAACCCAGTGCAGCACTCCCAGACCAAGCATATTGATATTCGTTATCACTTCCTTAGAGACCATGTAGAGAAGAGTGACATCGTGCTCCAGTTTGTGGAGAGTGACCACCAGCTGGCTGATATCTTTACCAAGCCATTGGATAGCTCTAGGTTTTCAGCTCTACGAGGAGAGGGGTGGTTTGTCCTTACGGACTATTGTGAGGGGGAGCTTTGTGTTTTACTGCTTTATTATATTAATTATGCTCTTGCTCCTTTCTGTTGCATTGCATTTTGGGTGCATTCGGGATAGTCCTTCTAGCATAGGTTAGAGTGGTCTTCTTGTCTAGCGTTTAGACTTCTTGCTCTTATCTTGTGACTCCAGGATGCTACTTGTTAGATGTCTCTCTTCTCTCTAGGTTGAGCTTACTCACTTCTTGTGGGTTCTAGCGAGGGTTGGGCTACCCTCGGGTAGACAGGGTACGTGTTTGCTCCCTAGGTTGTTAGTAGACCAGCTGATAGTCCTCGAGTCATATGGGGTAGATGAGAGTCAGTCTGAGCCATAATATCCTCTATATCTTATCTATGCTTTAAGGACTGCCCTTTCAGATTTTCTTTACCAGTCTCTCTTGCTTATTGCTTTGGTTCAGGGGGAATTCATTTGGGAGCTTTTGGAGCTTAATATTGACTTAACTCAACTTGAACTAAAAGCTGCTTCATATGTTGAGGGAGAGCTGGATTTTCTTGCATATCATTTTGCATTGTAAATACCTACATTGAGCCTTGATTATTATCCTTTCATGACATGTTTACATCGTTTTACATCCTGCCATGATTTGTGCTTCATTGCTAGATTGATCATG
The DNA here is from genome assembly GCA_017311315.1 of Dendrocalamus latiflorus. NCBI lineage: Eukaryota > Viridiplantae > Streptophyta > Magnoliopsida > Poales > Poaceae > Dendrocalamus > Dendrocalamus latiflorus. Next base: position 4,609,368 of record CM029628.1, read on the forward strand.
ACTTCATATGTGTAGACTAGTTTTTTGCCATGATAAGTTTATTAAAATTGCTCAACTTGAATTAAAACTTGTCATGTTAGTTTTCGAGATTAGGCTTTCTTGAGTTATCCTTTTATGATTCATGCCATGTCAAATAGGCTGAGTTGAGCGTTGAATCTCTATTGAGCCTTAGATCGAGCTATTTTAGTCTCTTGATGATGCATAAGTTAGTACAATCTTCTATGGACGCTAAAAAGATCTCTTTTGTGCGAAAAAACTGATCTCACCAATCCTCTCCTATGAGACTGCTTGCCATTGCACTTGGCATGAACTTAGGGGGAGTTTTGGATGACCAAGATCATTGTTTTAAACTTCTTGCTTGGCATGATCGCATAAGGCTTGAGATCTAGCACATGACTAAACAAAAATCTGGTTGGCAACGACCATGAATTTCAAAAGAAAATATGTAACTTGTACTTCATTAGCTTAATCTACAAAAAGAACCAAGTACTTAAACAAATGTTTCACTCTTGAGCTTGTAGCACTCTAATTAGGCTCAATACTAGCTTCTTGGTTCCGCTTAGCTTATTGAAATGGTTTGCATTATCCTTGGATGCCTCTAGCTAGACTTTGATCATGGATGACTTGACATGCTCACAAATTGCTCTAAATTTCATATTGTCATCTATTTGGTTTAGCTATCTTATATATATCCTGTCATGATCTAGATAGCATTCTATTGAGTTATGGCTTGATGTAATACTTGTTGGTCATCTTGGATAATTCTCATGGCTCTAAATGCTAAGAATAATCAAACTTCAGCCATTTCATCCATTTCCATGTCTTGTTCTCTTCCTTGCATCCTTGATGTGTTTATTGCCAAAAGGGGGAGAATAGTGGTAGAAAAAGCTATTTCGGGAGCTTTGAGGAAAACTTGCTCTTTCTTTTGCTCCTTTGTCGACATGGTCATTCACTTCTTTCTCTTTCTCTTGGACCATGTTGGACTTTTCAAATCAAACTCAACTTCATGCTTTTTCTGGGTTTGTCAATATACTCATCAAGGGGGAGATTGATGGACTATGTGGAGGTGACCACATGTGAGTGATGAGTAATTGACTTCGGTTTAGGATAGTCGAGTTTGGTTTGTGTGGTCGGACCATGTCGTTATGTGGTGTAACAGGCTAGGTCGGACTTGGTCAAGCTTGGTCAAAGTGGTTAGAATGCTTATTATGTTGTTTCGACAGGTTTGGGCTATTTCATGCATAATATGGTTCATTTATGCTATTTATGCTATATCATTTCTAAATGAACGTTGTTGTAGTTTTGTAAAGATGATACTATATGTCTCCGTTCTAAAAAGCAGATTGGAACATCACAAAAGGCACAGGTGTTGTTCTTGGCAAGACTCTATTTATTTTATGTTACCGGCCACAATGTTGAACACATATTCGTATAGTAATGATCAATTATCAAAATTGGTAGGATGTGCTAAGGTGTCAGCAAGTAGAATCAGCCTTTGCAAAAAAAAAGAAAGAACTCGTATGGATGAAGTTAACCAACATATTGTCAGGAAGCTGCCACAAAAACAAGGACAGGTGATGAATCGTTTCAAAGTCTATACTTTACGATTTGTGCAAGCATAGTGCCTGATATATGTGATCATTTATTGTTTTAGTTTAATAAAGAATTGGCTTCTGGTTCATGTCCTCAGAGAAAGCAAGGAACACAACAGGTGATTTACTATGCATGGATTTGTCTACACTATATTCTTGTCTTAAGTTTTAAATGCATAGTTTGTTTTCATATAGTAATGGTCAATTATTGAATTTGGTAGGAGGTGGCTATTGCAAAAGATCAACGAGCACAGTCATTTGCTTCTGAAAATAGGCTACAGGCAGATGAGATTACTACAACAAGAGTGATGAAATTGCCACAGAAAAAACAAGGAGAGGTAATCATTAGCTTACTGTTAGTACTGTTATTACACTTGGATTATTTTGCAATATTATTTTACTGCAGTTTTGTTTTTGTGGTAAGTTGTAGAGCTTAAAATCTAGTAGAACTTACAGAAATTGTCATTCTAATTGCCACTGAAATTTAGACCACTAGTGGTGATGAGGTCATGTGTTAAACAAATGCAGCCCGACATCTCAGAGCAAACATCTAGATAACATTTTGAATATTATGCTAATTATTCATTTTATTTCTCTAGCTCTTTTAAGCATGATTTCATATTTATATGACTTGAGAAAGAATTATGTTCTTGCAATTATTTTATTATTGCTCATGTCATTACATAAGTATTGAAAACATGCTTTATTGTTCATTTATAATTCTGAAATTTTAATTAAATACTTGATAAAGCTGTGTATTGAACAACAATGACTTGGGGGATAGAGAAGTGTGAGTTCCAATTTCTTAAACAGATAGGTTTCTTAAACTGGATTATTGATACGCCGATACTGTAAATGCTACTCCCCCATTGATAAATATAAGATGTATTTTGACTTTGCACTAGGATTAAAGTGACTGTGAAATTGAGAAATGTATGAGAGAAAATGACTTAGTACCCTTCATAATTGTCTTGGAAAGAGGAGAGATAATACTTTCTGTGTAAAGTATACATGCAAATTTGGTCTTATATGTTGGAGAATAGTGCTTATATATTTACATTTCTTGTTGTAGGGTGCTAAGGAAGTTGCTCTACTTTCACTTACTGAAAATAAAATTGTGGCACATGGAAGACTTAGATGCACAGATAAAACTGTTGCATATGCATATGGTCTACCCTTGGGAGATTTTTATGAGATCTTAGTCGATGTTGTTCTTGATAAGAATATACTGCTACCTAGAGTCCAAGGGCAACCTACTAAGTTGGGCACTACAGTTGGTCGGTGCATTTTGTGGCCAAATCAAAATGTATGAAATCTGTTTCAGTAATTAAAGGTATAGGATATGCCAAATAATAACGACTGATCCCATTTATTATATTATAGGTTGTGCAACCAGATGGATCGACTCTGAATATACCCAAGCATGAAAGAGGTATTAATAACTACTTGTGCCCATCTAAGTTTCTCAGTTAGTTATTGTTGGACCGGAATGGCGACAGAGGGGGGTGAATGTCGCTTTCCAAAATTAAATTCGCCCCTCAAGTATCCACATTTATGTTTTTTCTCCAATAGCTATGAAAGCTATGAAGAAAGAAGAAAGGCACTACTGGAAGACACAACAACAAGGCTAAACCAGAAAGAAACAGTCAAGGGAAAAAAATTTCAGAGCAAGTCTGACTGCAGGCGATAGTACCGCTGATACGAGCGGTAGTACCGCTGAGCGGTAGTACCTCTCGAGGAGTGGTTGTACCTCTCGAGGAGTGGTTGTACCTCTCGAGGAAATCAGCAAACAGGATTTTCTGAAATCTGAGAAATTCGCAAAGATTCTTGGATTCTTGGCTTGGGAAACTTTGAGGATAGCTAGGAAACACTCCCAGAAGAATAAGCCAAGAGCCAATTTCGAGAAACCACTCCAAGAAACAAAGAATTTCAGATTTGGGTAAAAATCTGAAATCTTGCAAGAACCGAGCCAAAAATCAAATTACTACTCAACCTTTGATCCTTTGGCCATGAAATTTTGAGGATGGCTAATTAATAGCCTCTGGACTCTCCATGCCAAATTTCAAGCCGACTCGCAAAGGGAAACAAGAACAGCACCAAAACCCTAGAAGGGTAAAACATGAACAGGGGAGACTCAAAAACGAAATCTGAAATTAGAGATGAGTTTTTGGGAATTTAACTGATCAAATGATCGTGAGGCACTATCCCAACATAAAGCAAACCATTTTGGCACTCCCAAGCAACAACCAACAAGAAATGCAAAAGATCAAAAAAACACCCAAAAAGAAGAACGAAGGAAGAACAGAGAGCACGGGAGAAAACTTCAGATTTCCATTCATTGAAGCAAAAGGATTACAATTGAGTCACGATGACATGATTGAATACAGAGGAATGATTACAAGACTCTCAATCCATCTCCTCACTCTCCCTCTCCATCCTCAAGATCACCAAGAGCTTCACATGCTTCTTGGGAGGAACACACACAGAGAAGGGAGATGAACGTGGGAGACAAGGTGCTGCTGCCCTCAACCACTAAAGAGCAAAGCAAAAACCACCTCTTAAAGCCTCTTTTGACCCATTAAAACCCTAACTCTCTCCTAAAGCCATTTAGGAGGCATGCAGCCCCTCCAACCTATTTATAGCCCCTTGGCTAACGAGTCTCCAACCCATTACGCCGGCTAAACCTGAACGGAACCGTCTCCCGCTTGTGCAGCCTTGCGTTTTTCCCGAAACGCCCCTTCTGCAGCTTCCGGGAAGCTTCCGCGTTCCTTGTCGTCCACGACTCGCAACCACATCAAATCTCCGCCGTCTTCGACACATCCAACCGTTCTGACCTCAACGCCACCTGCGCCTAGTCCGGTCACCTCGTGTCTCACCACGACTCCGCTTCGACATCCTGCAGTCATCACAACCAAGAAACACATCAAATAGCACCTGTCCTTGTTTTTGTCCTACCTTCCCTGGAATTTGATGGTTAATCTCATCTCTTTGCAATCTATTTTCAGAAGCTGATGATTGTACTTGTTGACCACTTGCAGCAGGCACATCCTAATATTTACCAGCATTAAGACGAGTGTATAAAGTATCAATTCATTTGAGTCTTATGAGCAATGATAACTATTACAGCAATAACAAGTAAATCACCTGTGAAATATGGGGTGCCTCTAGCTGTTTATCAGCACCGAGAGTGGATCCTTTCAATGACATTAATAGCATTTCCTTAAGTTCAGTAAAATGTTGTTCATTTCTTGCAAATCTTTCTTCTGCATATGCCTTATATGATTTGTATTCAGATGATATCTCCTCCATCCTAGCTCTGACTTCAGCATTTTCCTCTCCCATTTGCCTAACTGTATCTGCTGTTATTGCTAGAGAAACTGCCCTTGATTCTGCTAGCTGCCCTAGACCAGCAATTTGTTTTGTTTTCTTTTTGTTTGGAAATATATCATCATATAAGTCCCCATCATCAATTGATTTTAACACAAGATCTAGATTTTCATTCAACTTATCACGTATCTCACCCTACAATTATTCCATTTGTGTTACAGCCATTAGAAAATTAGACTATGTGCAAACTGTTGCTTTGTTTAAATACTTACAATTTTTTCCTCACATTCCTTGGTAAGAGCTCGTCCATCTCCCCTGGTATGTGTGGCAATATAAACTTCAGCCCTGCTTGCACGACGACCAAGTATCTCATCCTGGTCGTGAAAAGAATAAGTGGTAAGTACAACACATATTTTCTTAAGTGAACAAACAAATAAAATATATACTAGGTACCAATTGATCATTAACCACAGCAAAGCTCCTCGATCCACATGTATGTACTGCATTGACTTGGTTTGCTTTTTCCTGATTCTTTTTAGCTCTTTCCTGTACCATAAGTTCAAAAATGTACCATTATTCCACCATAAGTTCAAAACTTGTTTATGAATATATGGGGTTCTACAAACCTTTATTTCTTCCATAGACCAATAATGTACAAGCCATTCCCATTCATCTAGTGGAATTCTATTCCCACATCCCTTTTGTATGTTCTCTTCCTTCGTTAGATTCACGTTAAAGTACTTTTTCTTAAGTGTACTCTTGAAATCACGCCATTTCTTCCCAGCAGATTTCAAGACCCAGGCTTCACATATAGGATCAATGTCAAAGTACACCTGCAATAAAAATTTGTTATATATGAGAATTAGTAAGAAACATATAAAATTCTACTGCTAATATTCAATTACGATACATGAATAGAGATATATTACATTGACAGTGGTTCATATCATCTCTTTATTCTTCACCAGTCTCCAATCTTTTTTCTTCAGTGTTATATCTCCCCCTTTGACTAGAGCAGCAATGATTCATCAATGAGCATCCCACTGATATCAGTTCTAGCACAAATTTCATTTTCAAAAACTTCTCCGACTAACTCATTGTTACTTAAAGGCTATATGGTCTCATTAAAATAGTCCAACTCAGCTTCATCGTTTTCCTCCTCATCTCTTGCTTTCATATCAAAAACATCTCTTGGCTTAGATATGAGTACAGCATGCCACTCACTGTCAATAGGATCTTGAACATAATACACCTGTGTAGCTTGTGTTGCAAGAATGAATGGCTCATCAGAAATGTTGTTACCACTATTCAACAAGTGGTTAAAATTCACTACTGTTATTGCAAATTTGTCCTTTTGAATTCCCTTGCCTCTTACTGTGTCAACCCAATCACACTTGAACAACAAAACTGATCCCTTGCTGGAGTAATTCAACTCAATAATATCATTGATGACACAATAGTACGTGACCTCTCCTACTACTGGATTTTGATCATTAGCACTAGAGAAACTTGATGTTTGTGCAACCATAGACACTCCAAAATTTTGGGTACTCTTTCCTTCACTGTAGCTCTTTGTTTGAAATTTATATGCATTTAGAGCATAACTATTATATTTTTTTTCACCATTTTATATGGCTTGTTGGCTAAGATTCTCAATTCTTCTGAAACATTATTTCCATCAAGAATCACTTGATTAACCTATCATAATACAAGAATGTTATATTATTTTTTCAAAAAAATCTAGTATTGTATATACTTGCAGTAAAAATAGCCCTTACATGCTCTAATAGCCATGTATGAAAAGTTTCATGATGAATACGATTAACATCTCGCTTTCTTAAGCGTTTGTCCATGGATAGAATAGAGATGTGCTTTCTACATACAAACCAGGAAAATATAAACACTAAAAGAAAAGAACTAGCACATATTAGGACAATGTAAATGCTGAAATTATATACAATAGTTTACGAAAAAGTATGAGATTATACTTGATATATGGTCCAATATGCTCATAGTTAAACAAGACATATCTATGAGCTTGAATCCAAGATATGTCATCCAATTCGTCCACACAACTACCCAATAGTGGATGACCTATTGTTCTCAGATATGTAAATTCACTTGAATTGTAGTTATCAGTAGTGTCATCGTTACATGCTCTATGAGTGACACTACTAGATTTTCGGCCTAATGCCACGAAAGAAATTGCAACGCCACCAATTTGGTTGTAATAGGTAGGACTTATTGCAACGTTTTTCCAAAACGGTGGCAATAGGTGGACTTTATTGCCACTATTATATTGCATTGCGATATTCGTAAATGTCGTTGCAATAGGTAGGTGTTATCGCAACCATTTTGAAAACGTGTTGCAATAGGTTGGATATATTGCCACGACACTCTTTTGTTGCGTTAGTGTTGATTTTCATTGCAATTATTTGCTACTATTGCAACCATATATAATTTCGTTGCTATTGGGTGATATTATTGCCACGGTGTTTTTTCGTTGGGATAAACTTCAGCGGCGTTGCAGTAGGTAGGTGCGTATTGCAACGAAAAACTAAATCGATGCAATAACATATTTATATTGCCACGTGTAAATTTGGTTGCTATAGAGTAGTGTGTTTCGTTGCAATATGGTATTCTATTGCAACTCTTTTGTTTCGTGGGCTTTTGTTTAGCTATCCAGTCATGCAGCAAAAAAATTATGAAAATTGAAAAAATGGGAAGCCACCTAGGAATCGAACTAGGGACCTCTTGATTGGCAGCCAACGCTCATACCACTAGGACACGAACACATTAGTAATTAGGGCACCTGCAATCGACTTGGTTCTAGCTTCCTCTAGGACACTAGAACTTTTAGAGACTATTCCCAAGAAAATTGCTGCTGCAAGAAAGTAAAATTCCTTTTCTTTCACTGAACATCATGTAGGCCTGCCATACACTTATTGCGCGCCTTTCGTCCTAGTTACAATATATACTGCATGTTGACGCGGATACGCTTATGTCTTGCACCTCTCGGTTAAATATATTATTTAACTGGAAGGAATTATTGAGCCGCATTAAATATTATCAGGTGAGCTCTAATTTAATTGAGTCTTTAACTATTATATTTGGAGATACAGAGCTACTACTATTTTATTTAATTATATGCAGGCACATACTCGATCTGTACAAGCCTAAAGTGAAGATGCGTTTAGAAAGTCTCGTCGACACTAGTGCATCGTTCATCATTTTAAGTGTACAAAATAATGAGGACATCACGACTGGACCGATTATGCGAGCACGAGCTAAAAAGATTAATCCAACAGGTGAACTCACTCTTAATTAAATTTGATTTTAATTTACATGAGAACTGGCTTCTACCTAATACTAGTATTTTATTTGTTCTCAGGTTTGAACGGGAGACAATTAAAAAAAAGAGCTGTGCAGAGGGAGGCAACAGACAGCAGTAAAAGTTTTGATTGGAAAGCAAAGAAAGAAATATCAAGAGAAAAAATACAACAAAAAAAAGAGAAGACATGCATGCAAGACTTGGAGCCATCACGTGAAGAAAACAACGGAAAGAGTATTTAGTCATCAAACAAAGACATGCATCCAATGTGGAGCCAACTCGTCAAGAAATCAAAGGAAGGGAAAATTTATCTAGTCATCAGAAAGGTTTTTGTTTTGAGTCTGTAACGACCGGTGGCCGGAATCACATCCACGTGATGTTGCTTATGTTGTCTCGTGCGTTTCGGAGGCGGAGTCCAGTATTGTTCAGACGTTGTGATTTTCTCCGTTTTTTTTTGTTATTCTTAGTCGGTCTCGGACATTACGATTCTTTCGGCCGAGCCAACTTTAAAAATACCTGTTGGATGCGTGAGTTAGGGACAGACCACCACAAACAAAAATAGATCTATTATCTAGTTATGTATGCAAAGTTGATGTTTTCATGCATGGCATCGTATACGAGTTGTATACGACTCGGCGTAGGAGTTCGAACGTGTGTGTTAGTTGGTTTCGGAAGTGCCATAAAAATCTGGCCACCCGCCAATGTAAAGGATGCGGGGGTTTTTGATCTAAAAGAGACGGTGCGCCGTGATTGAGCGAACAATAGAAAAAGAGATTCATGCAGCCGAACAGACGCCCCCTCCATCAAAACCTCGCCACCATCTGTCTTCAGCAAGCATCGTTTGGTGACCCTAAGCCTATGATCTTGCTTGTGCCGTTTCTGTGCAGCTCGCCTGGTAAAGTTCTTCTTCCGATGCCGAGAACTCTTCCCCATGCTGCAGCCTTATGCTGTAAATTGATATGTATAATTCTAATAAATTTTGGTTTATGTTTGATGTTGTGAAACATGCAGAAGTTTCTGGACAACCTGGTTTCTATCAGTTTGATTGTTAAACTTTATTTGGAAGCATAATGTCACATGATGATAGGAGGTGGATGCGCATGGATAGGACTAAAGTTGAGTGGCAGCAGAAATTCCAGAAATTTATTGAAACCACATTTGCTGGCATGTCGAAAGGAGGAACTGCTGTGTGTCCATGTGCTAGATGTCGATGCATGGCATACAAAACACAATCTGAGGTTCAGAATCATTTGCTTGTTAAAGGGTTTGATGAAAGTTTCATCCAAGGGGACGGTACAAGGGAAGGTTCAGCTGATGATGACAATACTGATGTAGGATTAGACAATGATGACACTCCAGTTGATACTTCTGCCGCCAAAAAAATGATTTCCTCACTAATCAGGGGTGCAATACATGGAGACATTAGTACTAATAATGAAGAGCCAAATGAAAGTGCAAAGAAATTCTATAAATTATTAGAAGAGGCACAAAAGGCATTGTATCCAGGTTGCAAGGAGGCAACTAAGGTTTCTTTTATTGTGCGGCTCTTTCAGATTAAGTGCATGCATGGTATTAGTAATACTGCCTTGGAGAACATACTTCATCTCTTCTCGCTTGTGCTCCCTGAAGGCCATTGTATCCCAAACACTTTAGACAAAGTGCAAAGGGTGGTTCGAGATCTAGGCCTGGACTATATTAAGATACACGCCTGTGAGAATGATTGTGTGTTATTTTGGAAGGAAAATGAAAAATTGGATACATGTCCAACATGTGGCGAGTCTAGGTGGAAAACGGCCGATGGTGCTCAGAAGGGTGATGAGGCTAGTGGCACTGGTACAAAGAAGAAGCGTGTTCCACGTAAAATCCTACCGTATTTCCCGCTTATTCCTCGGCTGCAGAGATTATATATGAGGGCAACCACATCATCGTATATGTGATGGCATAAGGAAGGATTGGTCCGTGATGGCAAAATGCGTCACCCTGCTGACTCCTTGGCATGGAAGCACGTGGATGGCAAGTATGAGTGGTTTGCTTCAGATCCTCGTAATGTTAGGCTGGGTCTTGCATCTGATGGTTTCAATCCATTTGGGATGCTGAATGTTACATACACCACATGGCCTGTGATCATAATCCCTTATAATTTGCCTCCTTGGTTATGTCTGAAACAACCGCATTTGATGTTGTCGATGTTGATACCTGGTCCGAAATCACCTGGAATTAATATTGATGTATATTTGCGGCCCCTTATCGATGAGCTAAATGATCTTTGGGAGAAGGGTGTTGAAACATGAGATGCAAAGGCAAAGAAGAATTTTACTCTACATGCTGTTCTACTTTGGACAATTAATGACTTCCCTGCATATGCGATGCTATCTGGTTGGAGCATGAAAGGCAAGTTTGCATGTCCGTACTGCCACAAGGATACTGACTACTTGTGGTTGAAATTCGGGTGCAAGCACTGCTACATGGGACATCGTCGTTTTTTGCCTTTGAACCATCGGTGGCGTAGGAACAGGACGAGCTTCAATAACAAGGTGGAAAACAGGGAGGCTCCTGTACCACTGTCTGGTAAAGATGTATTGCAACAGTATGAAAGCTTTGAGCAAGTGCCATTTGGGAAGACATCAAGAAAGAGGAAGCAACGTGAAGAAGATAATAGATGGCACAATTGGAGGAAGAAGAGTATTTTTTTTGAACTGCCATACTGGGAAACATTGCTTATAAGGCATAATCTGGATGTGATGCACATTGAGAAAAACATATGTGAAAGCATATTGGGTACTTTGCTTGGCATAGAAGGTAAATCGAAGGACAGCGAGAAGGCCCGGCTTGACATGGAACATATGGGGATAAGGAGGGATCAACATCCTGTGCTCGACAATAATAATTATACATTGCCACCATCATTGTACTCTTTAGGTAAGGATGAGAAGACAATTTTATGCAAGTTTCTAGAAGGAGTGAAGATGCCTGATGGGTTCGCCTCCAATATCAAGAGATGTTTTGACGTGAATGCGTGTAAGGTGTCTGGACTCAAATCTCACGACTTCCATGTTATCCTACAGAAACTTTTGCCCTTAGTTGTACGAAACATATTGCCTGAAGATGTTGTTATCCCATTGATTGAGCTTAGTAGGTTCTTCAATGCAATTTGTTCGAAGGAGCTGGTGGAAAACGATATTGAAAACCTTAGCACTTCAATTAGAGAGACTCTATGTCGCCTTGAGATGGTCTTCCCACCTGCGTTTTTTGATATCATGATGCATTTGCCAGTTCATCTAGCTGAAGAGGCTAGACTTGGAGGACCTGTGTGCTATAGATGGATGTATCCAATTGAGAGATATCTACATGCAGTTAAAGGCTATGTGAGGAACAAAGCGCACCCAAAAGGTTCAATAGCTGAGGGATATATCTTTGAGTGCATGACATTTTGCTCTCGATTCTTGGAAGACATTGGTACCAAGCTGAATCGAGCTGATCGGCATGAAAGTGCCGCTGTGAATGAGCCACCATCTGGGCTGTCGATATTTGGCACAATTGATTACAAGAAGAAAGGGTTTCAAATCGAGACATTATCTTCATTTGAGTTGAAGCGGATGAGGCACTACTTAATAACAAACTAATAACAAACTGTGAAGAGGCCAGACCATGGATTAAGTAAGCTGTACATTTTTTTATTACAGTAGTATTTGTTGTCATCATTTTTTTTAAATTAATAGAAGCCGTATTTTTTGGTATGTAATATGAAAGTATATGTTCAATGCAGTGAGCATATGAACGAACTAAAAAAAGCTGGTTCAAGGAGTCTTGATAAACGACACGAACATCAATTTGTGGGCTGGTTTGAGCGAGAAGTGAGTAATTAAATACCACTATTTGTTTTGAACTATCTACTGACATGTACTCGTTGACAAATGTTATTCACTGACCCTTATATTTTCAAACTGAGTTTGCAGATCACCAGACTATATGAAGCAGGGGAAGCAAGTGATCTGATGTATGCCCTTTGTCAAGGACCGGACCATCGTGCTCGTGTGTTCAATAGATGCTTCATCAATGGTTTCCTGTTTCGAACGGCTTCCATTGAGAAAAGCCTGAGCACACAAAATAGTGGTGTGGTTGTGAAGGGTGATGAGAGTACTGGCAATATGTCCTGGTATGGTGTGATTAAAAAATTATCTCACTCGAGTTCCCTAAAGAAAAAGAAGTTGTACTGTTTCAGTGCGACTGGTATGATGTACCAGCTGCCACTAAGAGCAAAGGTAGAGGATATAGTAAGGATCAATATGGGATTATCGACATCGATACTAGTCGATTTCGATATTGTAATGACCCTTATATTCTGGCGACACAAGCTGAACAGGTGTTTTATGTCAATGTGGCAAACAAACCGGGGTGGTGCAGTGTTGTTGCAATCAAGCCTAGAAATTTGTTTGCCATGCCAGAAGCAGAACAAACAGAAAATGAGGGTGAAATCGACGTAGACTTACTGGACGTGGGAGTCGAAGACATGAATTTATTAAGCCGACTTGAGGATTTGTCAGTTTGGACGAGATCAGGCATGGAAGGCATAAGTGGTGATGCCTCTGTTATCAAGAGGGCGCTTGCCGAATCTTTTCCTGAACCAGGTGATGCAGCATTTGTTGATGACGAAGATGATGATGATGACGACACCTACATTAATGATGGAATTGTTGCTCCATTTAATTCTTTGGGTCAAGGCCAGGATGATGATTTTTTTGTTTAAATCAATTTTTTTAAATATTGCGTCATGTGTGTTTCTGTTTAAATATTCTTATATGTTTCAATCTTGAAAATCTTTGTTTTCAGTCATGATAAATGTTCTGAGATTTCTCTCAAACATTGTCAAGGACATGATTGGATTTCTGTCAAATATTATTATATTTAAATATTCGTCCAAAAATATGTTTCGATCATGAAGTTCTGACAGTGGCGGATCTACATTAATGATGGAATTGTTGTTCAATTGAAAACATAAAGGACACTGTGGCACTGGCACTGTGTGTCAAAGTTTAGGACACATTTGAGCTTGCCCACTAAATGTATACCCACCACAACATGCAAAAATGTCTCCCATATTATTTAACCACAAAACTTATCAAGGAAAAACAGCTAAAGGTAAACAAATCTATTTACACTCCAAGTTCCGCTATCCAAATGCAATTATGGAACCAATGTAACTCGGTTTAACTTTTGTAAGTTCAAGGAGTTAGACACATTATAAGCAACTAAGAAAAATGGAAAAATGGTCATTCACAAATCACAACATGTGCCGCTGTAATCTGTATATGCAATCAATATGCCTTGATCATGACAACTTATGTTTATTTTTGATAAACTCAATGGAGTCAATAGCAATCTGTCAACCATGCCGCACCCATCAAAAATTCAGGAATATGCGCAGATATAGCCATCTAACTAAAAGAGTTCGTAATCCCATGTTCCAAGCTATCACTAATGTTTCAGAAATTGATAATATAGCAAGCTAATGTGATCTATGTTGCAATAAGATATTGCACATAAGGCCCAAACAATGGATCAGCCCAGGAATGCCACAAACTAGAGCAAAAGGTTGGCAATTCATTGTGTTAGAAATCAAGTCAAATCTATCATCTCCCCCATTGATGGTCTAGAACATTGTTTTTTCAACCAAACAATCTAAACGAATACAGAGGATCCTGATGCCATCTAGTTATACGGCAAGTCCTGTTTCGAAGGAGGTTATATCCAATACTAGGCAATACGCATTTCTACAAACACGTTCTGCTCACTTAACCACCACCCGTCGTTGCAATCAAATACGAGCAAGAACGCTGCACACCGCAGCGCAAATAAGCACACCAGGCAACAGACGAATCGTATCGATCTCATCAGCGGGGGAGCACCTTTCTTGGCGCCGAGGTCGGCGTTGGTGAAGGAGGCGGCGTCCCCGGCGTGGCGGAACTCCTAGAGCTCCTTGAAGTCGTGCCGGCCACCACCTGCTCCCTGGCCTCCACCACCTGCACGAACTGCAGCAGCGCGTTCTGCGGCACCAAAACCCTCACAAATGAGAGCCCCATCGCACCGGTTCACAATAGCAAACCGCAGAACACTCGGAGAGGGAAATCCAGAAGGAGAAATGGACGAGCAGGCCCTGGCGGCGGAGATGGAGAGGTCGCAGCCCCGCAGCTCGAGCACGCGCAGGCGCATGAACGGTAGGAGCGAGAGCGGCGCCGGGTCACGCTCAGGCCCGGCGGCCACGACCTTGAGCGAGGTGAGGAGGCGCAGGATCCGGCGGAGCTGCTCGAGCGCGCGGTGGTCACCGAGGTCGGCGACGTAGGCGCGAAGGTAGTCGACTGTGCTGCCGGCGGCGCCCGGGCGCCGGATCTGAGACTGAGAGAGTTAGGGTTGAGTCGCTCTGTGACTGTCGCTGAGAAGTGAGAGCAGGAGAGATGAGGAGGAACCGAAGACGGCGCAGGCGAGGAACAGCGCGAGTGGGCCGTTCGGCGCGTGGGAGGTAGGGGTCGGCCCGAGCTCCTTTTTCACTTCAAATTCTTTTATTTAAACCCACTTACTAATATATATATATATGTATTATATGTAATGTATAGCAGATTTTTTACAAAAAATTTTGGGTATTCAGCTGAATACCCATGAATTACTGTAGATCCGCCCCTGAGTTCTGAGATTTGTATGCATGAGGACTGTACTGTTTAGTTTAGTTCAAAACATAGTATCTGTTGATCTTCATAAGGCAAATTGGCCCTCCCTAAGAATTGCTCCTACCTCCGCCACTTGGTACATTGCTCTAAAGTAGGGTTTGGAAATCAAGGTCAGGAACAGCATGAACAATTTTAGCCAACACCCTATAATGATAGCCAACTTCTTCATTGCAAGTATTACTCGATAGATTTTTCATTTTTGTTACTTGTTCAACTTTTCTTTGGTGTCAGTAATATACTGAAATAGTTCGCAACTAAGTCAATACCCTTTGCGACGAAGAAACAAAGGGCGCGATTGGTACTATACTTTAGAGGAACGATATAGTTGCCGTCGCCGAGGCGAGTGGACGCCGGAATTGAATTGTTAATTTTGAATAAAAACTTAAAACTCCACGAGAGATCTGCTAGTACAATAATATTTTATGCTTCTCTTATGTAGGAGCCCTTCAGTAGGTGATAATGAAGGAAATAATACCTACATCGGTCAATTTGTTACGTTCACGATTCCATTTAGTTCTAGGATTAGTCGTGCTCCCTCCATGTTAATTAATGAACTATGGAGGCGAATTGCAATGGCGTGTCAGCGGTGTAGGTGGGAGTCCAGCATTAAATTTTGAACTCATTCAGATAACGATTGCTCGCCCACATAGGTTAATATAGCCAAACGGTGTTAATATAGCCAAACGGTGTATGTACTGCCTTCTACGATTTCTCATGTGAAGTACGAAATGAACTTTGGCCGCGAATTCTAATGGCACGTCAACGGTACAGATGGGAGTCTAACGTCAAATTTTCAGCTCATTCGGAGAACGACTGCTCGCTCGTATAGGTTGATACAACCAAACGGTGTACGTACTGCCTACTACGATTTCTCATGTGCAGTACGAAATGAACTTTGGCGGCGAATTCTAATGGCACGTCAACGGTATAGATGGGAGTCTAACGTGAAATTTTCAGCTCATTCGGAGAACGACTCCTCGCTTGTATAGGTTGATACAACCAAACGGTGTACGTACTGCCTTCTACGATTTCTCATGTGCAGTATGAAATGAACTTTGGCGGCGAATTCTAATGGCACGTCAACGGTACAGATGGGAGTCTAGCGTGAAATTTTCAGCTCATTCGGAGAACGACTCCTCGCTTGTATAGGTTGATACAATCAAATGGTGTACGTACTGCCTACTACGATTTCTCATGTGCAGTACGAAATGAACTTTGGCGGCGAATTCTAATGGCACGTCAACGGTACAGATGGGAGTCTAACATGAAATTTTCAGCTCATTCGGAGAACGACTCCTCGCTTGTATAGGTTAAGTAAGCTGTACATTTTTTGTATTACAGTAGTATTTGTTGTCATCATTTTTTATAAAATTAATAGAAGCATATATATAACTTAGCATGCTGACTGCAAAGATTTAGCATGCTGACTGCAAAGATACAAAATATACAGCTTTAGAACATATATATAACTTTTAAAGTTTCTGAATCCATACTATAATTGTAGCCTGTAGGAAGTTTTTCTGAATATATAATTTTGGAAGTTTCTGAATACCAACTCCAAAGGTTTTTGGTATGTAATATGAAAGTTTCTGTTCAATGCAGTGAGCATATAGACGAACTAAAAAAAGCTGGTTCAAGGAGTCTTGATAAACGACACGAGCAGCAATTTGTGGGCTGGTTTGAGCGAGAAGTGAGTAATTAAATACCACTATTTGTTTTGAACTATCTACTGACATGTACTCGTTGACAAATGTTATTCACTGACCCTTATATTTTCAAACTGAGTTTGCAGATCACCAGACTATATGAAGCAGGGGAAGCAAGTGATCTGATGTATGCCCTTTGTCAAGGACCGGACCATCGTGCTCGTGTGTTCAATAGATGCTTCATCAATGGTTTCCTGTTTCGAACGGCTTCCATTGAGAAAAGCCTAAGCACACAAAATAGTGGTGTGGTTGTGAAGGGTGATGAGAGTACTGGCAATATGTCCTGGTATGGTGTGATTAAAAAATTATCTCACTCGAGTTCCCTAAAGAAAAAGAAGTTGTACTGTTTCAGTGCGACTGGTATGATGTACCAGCTGCCACTAAGAGCAAAGGTAGAGGATATAGTAAGGATCAATATGGGATTATCGACATCGATACTAGTCGATTTCGATATTGTAATGACCCTTATATTCTGGCGACACAAGCTGAACAGGTGTTTTATGTCAATGTGGCAAACAAACCGGGGTGGTGCAGTGTTGTTGCAATCAAGCCTAGAAATTTGTTTGCCATGCCAGAAGCAGAACAAACAGAAAATGAGGGTGAAATCGACGTAGACTTACTGGACGTGGGAGTCGAAGACATGAATTTATTAAGCCGACATGAGGATTTGTCAGTTTGGACGAGATCAGGCATTTGTTGATGATGCCTCTGTTATCAAGAGGGCGCTTGCTGAATCTTTTCCTGAACCAGATGATGCAGCATTTGTTGATGACGAAGATAATGATGACGACACCTACATTAATGATGGAATTGTTGCTCCAGCTAATTCTTTGGGTCATGGCCCGGATGACGATTTTTTTGTTTAAATCATGTTTTTTTAAATATTGCGTCATGTATGTTTCTGTTTAAATATTCTTATATGTTTCAATCTTGAAAATCTTTGTTTTCAGTCATGATAAATCTCCGATGTGCTAGCTCTCTGTAGCTCTGTCCTTCGGTGCCTTCGCCGGTTTGCCCTCCCCCATTCCCCACTTCCCCCACCGCCCCCTCCGGCCCTCCGCCGCCCCCTCTCCCGCGCCGCCTCCCCCTCCCGCGCCGCCTCCCCCCCCCCGCCTCTCCCTCCGCCCCCTACCCCTCCCGCGCCGCTACCCCTCCCGCGCCGCTTCCCCTCCCGCGCCGCTTCGCCTCCCCCACCTCCTCTCCCGCCGCCCCCTACCCCTCCCGCGCCGCTTCCCCTCCCTCGGCCTCCCTCACCGGCCACCGCCCCCTCCCTCGGCCGGTCGGCCCCCCCACCGCCCCCTCCGGCCCTCCGCCGCCGCCTCTCCCGCGCCGCCTCCCCCTCCCGCGCCGCCTCCCCCGCCGCCTCTCCCGCCGCCCCCTACCCCTCTCCCGCCGCTTCCCCTCCCTCGGTGGCTCGGCCCCCACCGCCCCCTCCCTCGGCCCGCTCCCCCGCAGCAGGCGCCCCACCTCCATGGACCCCGAGGTCCCCGACGGCCCGACCTCCCCGGCTCCGCCTCCTCGTGCCGCCCGTGCCGCGAGTGCTTGGGCTGGGCCGTGCCGGCCGTGCTTCGGGCTGGCCCAAAGAAGCCCGGCCCAAGTCCCACCTCTACTTCTTCCTGCTAAAAACCGCGAAAAAAAGACGAAGCGGCAAAACCCCTCGCCTGACCCACGTTTTTCCCACCCCCGCCTACCCTCCGCCCAAATTAATCCCCTCCCTAATCTAATCTCGAGGGGGAGAAAGAGAGAGCAGCCGCCAGATAGTGTCTCCGCTCCTGTAGATGGCGACACCTGAGGACTCGACGGGGGCACCTGCGGCCATGGGGGGAGGGGAAGGTGGGTCACCGGCGGCCACGACGGGGTCACCTAAATCGACCGACGACGGCAGCGGCGACCTCACCCGCCACAGCCGCAGACCGCCGAACCCACGTCGTCATGCCTCTCTGCCCGTCGTTGATTTATCGCCATTTGAATCTCCAGCCGCCCCCAGGTATGCACCCACCCTGATGATCCTGCGTTTAGAGAAGGAATCACGTAGTATAGTCATAATATTTTTCGGCATCTAGGGTTCCACGGGGAATATGAATATGTATGCTTGTTTTGGTTGTTGTGCTGATGCATTTTTCGGCATCTAGGGTTCCACGGGGATTATGAATATTTATGCTTGTTTTGGTTGCGGTGATTAGATAGTTTTGTTTCCAGATGGGTTGGTTAATTTGAGATTTGTCGCTCAGGAAATTTGTTTACCCATTGTTCAATGGTGGCCATGATTTATTTGACAAATGCAATATTTGAGATGCCCTGTTAAAACAATGGAACCACTGATATGAGAAATGCTGAAAATTTCATGTTTTCCTAGGATGTATTGGATGTATTGAGTTTTAGCTGGAATTTATTAATGTGCATCCACTGCCAAGTTATTTATGTTTACTGTATTGTGCTCAATTTGTTCCCTTTTCATCCTTTTAGGCTATTACAGTCACAACATTAGTTGTAGTATATCATCATATTCCCTTAGCTCAAATTGATTCTGCATAATAGGGCAATATTCATCATATATCTGATTAGTCAAGTATGTCATCCAAGTATCAATTGTATGGTGTGGCAGGACCAAGACCACATGGAATTTATATTTTCATTGCAAGGGGACAAGGACAGGAGATGAATTTGTTAACTTTCGAATCGAAAGGCGGAACATCACATTTGGTAACTTAGTAACAATGAAATCACAACTGGGGTACTCTGGGAGGGACTACTTGTACTATAAGAAGCGATGCGGTAGGGCTGCAGCAACTCTAGAGGATCTCGATTATGAGGTTGATGCAGATTCAATGATAGTAAATAATGAGGGGGACAAAAAAAATCAGATTAGTATTGTCAAGGGAGGAAGAAAGAGAGCGACATGTGAACATAACACCCATGAAACTACACTCTGCCCCAACTTTTGATGAAGAGTGTACAGAGGAACCAATTGACGAATACAAGGATTGGCTTGCGAATCTACATCAGGAGGAAGTGGGCACGGGTAAGTTAAGTTGTTGCGCTCGTCTCAATTACTGTATTGTAATAGACTGCAACGACCATTGCACTAAAATAAACATGATTGCAGAATTTCAGGATGACTACAGGGATGAGACAATAGCAACATACAGTGAATGGCTAAGGCTGCAAGGCGATCTTGATGATATTCGTAAGTTAATATGACTCGCCGTGTATGTAAAACAAATATGAGTTCTTAGCAATCGTTTGTAACTTACACATGCTTCCATTTTCTGCAGAATCATATTTGCAAAACCGTAGCTTGGGTACTCAGAGAACTGGAGAGGATGAAAGTCAAGACATCAACCCAACACCAACATTGCCGCAGCCTCGGTTGTTTAAATTCTTGTATATGTGGTTCAATTACATTTTCCCTATCTGAATGAGTATATTGAATTTATGCTATTGTATATCGTTTCGTTCGAGGAGACTGCCAAAAGACGAAGAAACGTGGACACGGCACTCTTAAAGGTTTAGCAGCAGTAAGCAAGAGAATTAAGCAAGGCAATCAGAAACTAAAAATCGAATTCTCATCTAGACTGGGAGGACCTGTAGGTGAAAACGCACGCACGTTTGTGGATGAAGTTGTAATGTTTACAAGAAAAAAGGCTCCCCTCATTGGAGTGAGAAGTTGGAAAGATGTGAAGCAAGTTGTCAAAAATTCAATAGCAAATGATATAATGGTAAGTTACAGATTCTTTTTGCCTACACATTTTAATTCTAACATAATTCAAAAAAACCACCTACTCTTTGTATTTTCTTTTTAACAGAATAGGTGGGACATTGAGAATTCCGAGGATACAAAGCTAAAGATATGGGCCATCGCTAAGGAGCGATACAAAGGATGGCGATCAACATTTAGTTCTACGTACAAGGCATACCGGACTTATGATGAGAGAATGCAAAATAAGCCTGAGGATCTAGACATTGTTGAATGGCACTATCTGGTGTTATACTTTGGCACTGAACAATTCAAGGTTCAATGGAATTTACTTTAATTTTTCTACTAGTTTAGCTTCAAATAATGCTTTCTTTTTAGAACTTTAACATGAACTCATTTTGCAGAAGATAAGCAGCCAGAATTCTCAAAACAGACATCTACAACAGACCAAACATCTCATGGGCTCGAAACCTTTTTCCCATTGTAGCTATGAGCAGGTAATGACATGAAAAGAACATTACTTGTTTTGTTCAATGATGAAATATTCATATGTTAGATTCTTCCCAACTTAGAGAGACCCGGAAACTGGAGAAGAGCCAAATGATTTGAGTCTTTGGATGACAACGCACACAAAGCATGGGCAATGGTCAAACAGTGCATCTAAGGCTATCTATGTGAGTATATAATAATTTGTAATGAAGTTATTGGCTGTGATCGCTTCTGCTACTTGGGCTGTGGCAGCAGCAGCTGCGGTATACATTTGAACAGCTGCTGCTACTACTCAGCAGCTTGTATGTGTGCAGCTGCAGCAACAGCTGCAGCCCAAGAAGCACAACCGATCAGGCCAACTATGTCATTCATAATATTGTCCTACACTTCCAGTCTCAATTGACACCTACAAATATGTTCTGTGCGTTAGGATACTGCTAGCAGCAAAATAACAGAGAAGGAATTAGAGTCACAAGATAACTTCATTTCATCACAAGAGGAAAACTTTGTTTTCCAGTCATCATATAAGGAAAGCACTAGGTGCAAATCATCGAAAACTCATGGTAATGGATACTTGGCGTACTATCCAACACGAAGGCAGCTATACAATGAAAATTTGCAGATGCAAGCCCGACATTCTGCGGAATCCCATAGGACAAGGTTAGAGCTGCTGTCTGAGGTTCAAATGTTAAAAGAACAACTTGCAAACCAAGTTGCGGAAAGGGCCAACAAAAAGGAAGAAAGCAGGCGTCAGATAGAAGAATTGTTGAATTCGAGGGACACAATTAAAGAAGAACTCAGGCAAGAGTTTATGTCCATGCTAGGAACACAAAGACAAGGAGCCTTCTAGGAGGTAATAATTTTGAAACAAATTTAACTTACAGTTAATAGCAATTGTGTTAAAATGCGTGAGGTTTCAATAAATTTCTGTAATAGTCTGTGGAGTTGTTTTTTCATCAAATCTGTTTCCACAAGTAATCATTGCATGCTTCCTTTTATTTTATATTTATCCCTTGGCTGATAGTTTCCTGGGTTCTAGTTGCACAGTTACTTGGCTGTTGGTTCTAGTAGGTTTGTTGCAGGTCTGTTGTAGCTCGAGTTTTCAGTGATAGTGTCTAAGTTTCAGTTCATTTTTTCCAGAACAATTAGTTGCAATATTTCTGTTTTGTAAGCTTTAATATATTACTCACTCAGTGATAGTGAACTTCAATTTAGAACGCGAGTGAGTAATATATAGTCTAAGATAAAAATATGACCAATTAGCATCAGTTCCTTCATGGTTTCGGTCATTATATGAGAGCTAAATATTTGAAAACTAAATTTTAAATGTAGGCTAACCAAGCTGCCAACAAAACAATACATGTTCCTGCTGCCCCAAACCGAACGAAATGACACGACTCCACGGAGTGAAGAAACAACACCGCAGGTAATAGCAATTGCAACATGTTTACAGGCAACATGAATCACTACACTGTATGAGCCCTGAAATGTTTTCTCGAATTTTTTGATAAGCAGACTAACCCAGATAGAAACCTGGAAACACAACATGAAGCTAGGCGAACTGCAGAAACCAATACTCGCACCCCTAGAAGTAGTGTTCTTAACCGAACTCTTCCCCAAAACAAAGACAGGAATGCGTCAGTGAATTATATTACTACAAAAACACTAAAGGCTGCTGTTGCTACTAAACGTGCACGCACAAGGAGTCAACAGGTATGCATTGCAGAGGGATTTTTTTTATAGCTGTAATGCCTATCTACTACAACATTGCAAATTGTTAATCAGTGCGAGTTTTTCACTGTTGTATGGCATGCTTTGAATTACAAAATTCTGTGGAGAATGTCTCTTGTTAGTGCACTTCACATCATTTTTCAGTGGACAACTGCAAATCCCAGCGACATACTTTTGCATATGAAAAGTAAACTGCACTGATCCTGGTTTCCATCCTGGTTTGCAGCCTAATTCTCACCAGCTTCTCTCCTTGAGAACCGGAAGATGTTGCCTGTTTCTTGATGTAACTCGCCACTCTATTAAGTTTTTTGCCCCCAACTAATGAAGTAACACGCAAAGCTTTTGCGTGTGCTCAATCTTTTTTTTTTTTGAAAAATTATTTGCTCAGGTTTTCACGTTTTGCTTCCTTAGTAGCTAATTGTCACATGCTGCTTGTGCCATTAATGTATCATAAACATGTTTCTACACCATTTGTACCATGTCCCTACAAATTTTATGAGCACCCATAACTTTTGTCACATTGTAACCCTTCATATTAATGTTATGCTCTGAGCCTCTGACAAACATTCATCCATCAACCAGTGCCTAAGGAGCATTGTGCTGTTGTATTCTGTATATCTTGCTGCTGCATATCATTCAACTAGTCTGAACGCCATACAGCTTAAAGTAACATCCAGTTTTTCCTGTATTTTGTCTTGGGTTATGCTTCACAGGGGCAATGTGCTTGTTTAATTTCACATCACATGCGATGCAATGCATATGGTGAAAGGACCAAGCATTTCAGAAAACAGTGTAGCTTATGAAAGTGGAACAATTTTATCTATCAGGCACATTGTTTTGGCAGAAATGTTCTTAAGCATATGTATATCTTAACACGCAGTTTTTGTGCATTGTTTTGGTGGAAATGTTCTTAAACGTATGTATATCTTAACAAGCAGTTTTTGTGCCCAGTTACATTTCCATTTCAGTTTTGATTTATATACTATCAATCATTGAAGTAGAAGTATTTTCATCCGGGTTTAAGTATCATTGAAGCTCAAAGGACTTGAATCAACATATCAACTCAATCTGTGCTCATCTTTGTTCTGGCATTGCACTTTTCATGGTTGCACACAAGTTTGTTTACACCTCAGTCTTGGTGTAATTTGTGCGCGGGGGATAAAACTTACCAGAAAGAAATAGGGTGAACCTGTATGTGTTGGCAAGTTCATTAATGTACATAAAATATCCTGCAAATCCTTAGGTTTATCTATGTTTATTTTGTTAAATATTGTGAATTACTGTATATTAAACCAAAACAGGGTATAGTGGACTTACTGCACATGTGTACATTGATTGTTAAAACATGCTGTTTTCTGAGCTATGATATGTAATCTTCATAGCAATGGTGAGAATCATGTATTGAATTGATGTAATAATAGTTACAGTTGCAACCTATCACTAAAAAAAAGCTCTCCAATTGTCATTCACAGTGAAAACAGTAGCAATTTTGGCAATGTTTTCTTGTAATACCTCATTTACATGGCAAAGTGTTTGATCATGATTGGTTTCTATAATTCTCTATGCGCCGATTATTTGGGGTATGATTTTACTCCACTGCCTGCTCATATTTATTCATCTTCTCATTTCCATCCTGGTTTGCAGCCTAATTCTCACCAGCATATGAAAAGTAAACTGCACTGATCTGGATTAATTTTCTCCTTGAGTTCACTATATTAACTCTGTTTTGATTGCTTGGCTCCTTTCTCCGTTATGTCACCAATGGCGTTAATTGGAATCTAACCTGCTCACTGTAGGATTGCTTGGCTCCTTAACTCTGTTTTTTTTTACTACTAACTGTAGGAATAGAAATTTAGTAGAGAATAATAGTCAACACAAAAAGAGTTCCAAATTCATGTAGGCAATCTGTAGGATATTAAGATTTATCACCTTTACACCATTGGTCACTGCTGAAGTACACAATGGGGATGCTTCTAGTGCTTGGTCACTTTTTGATTTTTTTGGTTAGGTTATTCATCATCTACCTTTCTAGTGGTTCTTGAGCTCTACATATTTTGACAATCATTTCTATATCTCTAAACAATTGCATTGATGCAGTAATGAACATATGTATTCATGTTATGAAAATTTATTCCATTTACAATGTGTTACTGTCGTGATGAGCTGAACAACTAATGCATATGCCATTTTGAATGATTTTATTCAGGAGGAAGGAACAAATTGAGTGCAGTGCTCTAGCCATGGGAAGCTAAGGTCAATTCAAGCTATTCAGCGAGGTCAAGCCAAGCTTCAATGCAGTGATAGATAGGGACATTTTAGTGATGCTTGTAATACAACTTCAGATTTTTGTCACAATTAAAGTTGGTTTCATTTCAGATATGTGTAGCAACAAATTCTATTTTGATATAATGATTTTACTACATCGGTTGATTCCTGTTGTGACAAACATTAATGGCGTTGCAATAATTCTTGTTGCTACTAAAGCAATGCGTTGCAATATACACTATTCCCTTCAACTTTTGGCGTGGCAATATATGCTATAGCAACAAAAAAACAGCGTACCAAAAGAGTCTATAGCAACAAAAGATCAAGCGTGGCATTAGAAGCTATGGCAACGAAAATAGTAAGCGTGGCAATAGAGGCTGTTGCAACCAAAGTATGTGCGTGGCAATTGAATCTATTACCACGAATTCTTTGAGTGGCAATATCAGTATGTCCTATTACCACGAATTCTTTGCGTGGCAATTGAATCTATTACCACGAATTCTTTGCGTGGCAATTGAATCTATTACCACGAATGCTTTGCGTGGCAATATAGTCTATTGCTACCACCAGTTTTCGTTGCAATTTAACTTATAACCACGAAATCGGCATGTTGCAAATGCTATCTACAGCAACGCCTCATTGCGTGGCAATAGTTGTTTTTGCCACGCAATACATTGTTGCATAAACTATGTATTGCATTGCTTTATTGCGTTGCAATAGGTAAACGTTATTGCAACGAACCGAAATACGGTGGCCCAAACTTTAGACCACGCAACTTCTTGCCACGCCTCCCAACGAAAAGTTAGCGTTGCAATAGGTGCTATTGCAACCATTTTGGGCCTATTGCAACGTTTCGACGCCATTGTAATAGGCCCAAAAATTAGTAGTTAAGCCTCAGTTATAGACTCACAGCCTTTCAAGTAACGAGAGCAGAAAGTGATACTTTCATCGAGCACATATCCTTCAGCTATAGACCCTTCTGGGTGGCTTCGAGTTCGCACCATAGATTTTAGCTTTAATAAATACCTATACAAAATAAAGAGTAAATATATAGAACAACACATATAGTAGAATATTAGTGGTACAAGCATATTGGTTTGATGCACCTCTCAATAGGATACATGTTACGATATTGTACTGGTCTAGCTAGTCTAGCCTCAGTTGGAAGATGGACACACAAATGAACCATGACATCAAAAAATGAAGGTGGGAAAATTTTCTCAAGGAGGCAAAGTGTTTCTGCTAACTCATATTCCAGCTTTTCCATATCACTAATATTTATGACCTTCGAGTACACTTGCTTAAAAAGTTACTCAAACGAATCAAAGTTGTGCAAACATTTTCAGGCAAAACCCTTCTTATAGCTAGAGGAAGTAACTGTTGCATAATAACATGGCAATCATGGCTCTTGAGACCAATCAGTTTCTTTTGATCAATAAGAACCTAATTATACAAATTAGATGCACACCCATCTGGAAATTTAACATTTTTCAGTACTTGACAAAACATCTTTTTCTCAGCCGTGTTCATTGTAAAGATAGCAGGAGGTATGTAAGTCTTGTTTCCTTGTGATTCAGGATGAAGACTTGACCTTATACCCATCTCCTGAAGGTCAAGACGAGAATTTAAGTTATCCTTTGACTTCTTATTGACATTTAGAAGTGTATTTAAAATATTGTCAAATACATTTTTTTCAATATGCATTGCATCAAGATTATGTCTTACTAGAAGAGTTTCCCAATATGATAACTGAAATAAACAACTCCGCTTCTTCCACTTTGGCTTCAACTCCTCGTCCATACGTTTCTGCTCCTTTGCACGCTTCTGTTCTTCCAGTTTTCCATATACAATATGCAAATCTTTTGTTTGCTCAGATGTGTCATAACCAGAAACTGGTTGAGGAGCCTCTCTTAGTTCTACTGTACCATCAAATGCACTTGCTTCAAACCTGAACTTGTGGTTAGGAGGTAGAAATCTGCGATGGCCATGAAACATGTTTTCCGTCCATGCTTTAAGTGCACTGAGCAAGTCCCAGAGTAACAACTAGCACAACCATACTTTCCGTCAGTTCTCCTACCAGACAAGTATGCATTACCTGGATAGTCACTTATTGTCCATAGTACAGCAGCACGCATTGTGAACCACTCATTACAGGATGCATCAAATGTTTTGACACCTTTGTGAAATAAATGATCAAGTTCTTCTACTATCAGTTGTAAATACACATCAATATTATTTCCAGGGGATTTTGGGCCAGAAATCAACAAAGAGAGTATAAAGTTAGATTGTTTCATGCACATCCATGGAGGAACATTATATGGGATTAAAACAACAGGCCATGTGCTATGACTAACATTACAATTTCCAAATGGGTTGAAACCATCAGTGGCTAAAGCAAGTCTAACGTTGCAGCTTTCAGACCCAAACTGGGGATGCCTAAAGTCAAAGTCTCTCCATGCAGTAGAGTCTGCTGGATGTCGTAACAAGCCATCTTTACTACGTCCTTCACTATGCCACCTCATGTCTGCAGCAGTCTTTGAGGACATGAATCTTCTTTGCAACCTTCTTTTATTTGGAAAATATCGGACAACCTTAGCAGGAACTTTGTGCACACGCTTTCTTTTAAGACCTACTTTCTCTGATTTCCACCTAGAAGCACCACAAACTAGACATTTATCGGCATCCGCATATTGATTCCTATACAAGATACAATCATTTATGCAAGCATCAATAGTTGTGTATCCAAGGCCAACATCCTTAACAAATTTTTTTGCCTCGTGATAGCTTTTTGGTAATTTCCCACCTATAGGAACTGCTTCCCCCAGAAGATGTAAAAGTTCCTCAAAGCATGCATTACTGACTCCCCATATATTCTTTATGTTAAGTAGTCTCACAAGAAATTGTAGTTTCGAAAATGTTTGACAGCCAGGGTACAACTCTTCACTTGCTTTAGTTCCTAATCTGTAGTAGGTTTCATTATCTATATCCTGCTCTGACTCACTATTGTTGGTACAATTCATATTTGGAGCTTCATTATCGAAAAACCCAAGTCCTTCCCTGAGCGTATTATCTATTTTTGTCACCTTGATTGTTTTGTACCTCCGAATCTACATAGCTAGTATCTTCAGTTGACCAATTCTCACCATGAGATATCCATCTAGTATATCCTAGCATAAACCCATTACAAACCAAGTGATCATAAACTGTGCTTTCTTCTAACCAGTAGAAATTTGCACATTCATTACAGGGGCAACGGATTGTTTCTCCTTTTGCAGACTTAGTGAATGCAAACCTTAAAAATTCTTTCACTCCGTTTTGGTACTCAATTGTGTACCTATGGTGTATAGTTTAAATTATTAGGCCCTTTCAACAAAAAATGTGCAATTTTATTTTACTGATTTAAGGCCGAATTACCTAGGTAACTGCATCCATCCTTTGTCCATGATTGTGCTAGACATAAGTATTATTCCAAAATAATCTGTTAGCTTCAACAAGTCAGAAAACAATTCAGAATTGATATTTATACAGGTTAAAACTATATGTTCTAGAGCTGTCCCGTACCATCTGTTACATGTAATATATGGGTTAAAATAGATATTTTATACCGAATGACTTATAGATTTATGGGTGATAGAGCACCAGCTAGTCTGAAAAAATAATATTTTTTCTCTTCAAGAAATATCCACCACTATCTCTCAAAAAACAATATCACTGCATACATAGCAACTATTTGCAATCTACTGTATATACTTTACTATATCCTCATTAATTCGACTGCATGCACACAAGTAAACCAAAAATCCATCATAGCAGTAACCAAATAGTTGGTGGATACCAACATTAAGTCTACTGTATTAGTCTCAAATATACATAGAAGTCTCAAATTTTGCTGCAGGTTAGATAATTTCTATCAAGCACATGTGTGGCAAAATGCTCAGCTAGCTTAATTTGACTAATTGAAATTTTTTCATAAAGCAGTACCTCTGAGCGAACTTCACAGAGCGCTTTAAGTATAAACAAGCGTTTGATTGGATCTTGCTGCTTATATATGTCTCAACTTCTTTCCTGCACACACAAATAGGTTCCAGTGATATAAAGAGAGAGTAATACACAGACAAAAGCCTTATTTACAAAGCGCTCATGTGTACCCTAGATTAGTTCTAAACGGGGTTGCTCCTTCAGCAACCTGAAACCAAAATAATATTAAGGTCAGGAGCTACTCTATTTTTATTTACATTACCGAAAAGCCAAGCAGTGCAAAACTAGCAACCTACCCATGACCACCAATCTGAAATTTCCTTGGCAGTTGCTAGTATCCATCCATCAACAACCTTGAGAATTTTGTTAGCTGGTGGTATTCCCTGATACATTTGAGTTAGCAAACAACATCTGGGACAAACATGCCATGGTGTAACATAAACAAGTTAGTACTCCGTTGTGTCAGAAGCAAGAAGAATTTTACTAAAAAAAGGTTAAGTATCATAACATTTGTTCTCTTCAAATTCAGAGTGGCAATCCAACATAGAGTAATCGATGCAAACATTTGGTTACTCATAAGCAAACCAGGAAATATGCCACACACACATATGCTGTCCAGAAAATCAAACAGCACTAACACCTTATGTTTGCATGACTTGCAGGGACACAAAGTTGATTTCTTCACTCTACTGGCAAATTTTCTAGAATGATGGGTAAGAAACTTGCAGAATATAAAAAGAACATCAATTTGGTTAAAAAACAGTGGATAGACAAACATCTTGATGACTTGATGAAAAGCAAAAGGTCAGTTAATCAGATATTGCTTATAGCTTTATACCAGACATATACACATAATTCAGAATACATCTTCTTAACTATAACATGAAACCAATCGGGTCACAATTTTTTCGTCAAACATTAAGCATGAATAATTGCATATGAATAATGGAGTGGATGAAAACAAAAAGAAGAAGGGGAAAGAGCAAAGAAAACAACAACTGAGATTTGTGACAACAATAACAGATTGCATGAGCTCAACCCCAACCCCTGCTACGCACTTAGTTCAAACCTTTCTCCAGACCTCGCCTATGCCACTATGCATCCTATTTGAAAGCAAAGTACAAATCTACACACGCAGTCACTGGTGGCTGAAACTGCATGATCACCAACCTGTGTAAACATATTCCACACTACACACGAACCTAAAACAAAAATATGATAGCTCACGATGCACCGATGCAGGGAGACGAATAAACTCCCTTCTAGCTCACGATGCACTGATGCAGGGATCGAGACGAATAAACTACCTTCAAAAGGGCAATGTGAATGCGAGCGAGGTCGTGGTTGTTGGAAATGAACGTTGTCTCGATCTCCTCCACAGAGAGCGCCAAGTCCCCCTTGATCACCTGCTCGAACACCTGGAAACCCCAAACCGAAACCCCATGAATCCAGCACCCTGAAACCGAATTGGTCCAAGCAAAGCAGGGAACCCCGGGAGGAAAAAGGAGAGAGAGAGAGAGAATAGAAAACCCTAGGTGAAGCGGGCTCACCCGGAGAATGTGGAGAACGGAGGCGAGCTCCCAGCGGCAGCGGAGAAGGACCCAGAAAACCCTAGGCGAAGCGGGCTCACCCAGAGAAAGTGGAGAACAGAGGCGATCTCCCAGCGGCGGCGGGGGAGGTTGCGGGGGTCCTCGGCGGCGGATTCGAGGATGGAGGCGGCGTGTGCGGCAGGCGAAGCGGCGGATCGACTGGAGGCGTCGGCCGGCTTGTGCCGTGTGTGGGTCCGCCGCCCCTGGAGAGAGATGGAGATGGGTGGATGAGAAATATCAGAGGGGTGCTTAATTTACGGCTGGTTTTGGTTTTGCCTCGCGTCCACGCGCCATATTTTTTCCTTCCCGCTAAAATTGTCGTATGTGCCGTGGTTTATTTTAGCTGGCATATAATTTGCCTGCAGTAATATATAACTACCGCGGCACATAAATTTGCCCCATATTTATCTATCGCGACATATAATAGTTGCCATGGTTGAATAAAGATAACATGGCACATAAAAGTGCCAGTATTTGTTTTGTCCTGGCATATACTATATGCCATGATATCAAGTGCCGTGGATGTAAATAAGTGACGTCTTATTTATTTTAAGGGGCACTTAAGACAAATGCCATAATAAATTATGTGCCACCAAATCTCTGCCATCTTGTAGTGATATGTGGATTATGGCATACGGATTCTACCATGAATCGATTTTGATCAGTAATAACATAGAAGGCATTTGACTCTTACGTGTGCTTATTATAAATCTGGAGTGCACTGGCAACAATGCTATAGCTTTATGCATCTTTGTTTTCCAGTTTATACATACGTTTTGCAGTAGCTCCTTTGAACTAATGGATATATGACTCAAGGCTTATGGTTCTCTTTATGCCAATTTTCATGTTCTTATGATATTGTGTTCATCCGATGATATTGAGTAGATTGGAGCAACTAACAGAACCAGCTCTTGTTTTCTTGATCATCATAATCTAGCAAGAAAATGTCCCCCAGGAAGAGTAAAATTTAGCTGAAATGTTGCTTTGTGTTGCAGTCACCAGCTCGATATGTTTCATCTTGTGTGTACTGGGAACAAACCCATCTGGATTGGAAACTAAATTCTTGATCCTTTCTAGCCGCTACATAAAGTTCCATTTATTGTATACTTCTGTCAAGGTGTACAGTATACATGCAACTTGATAACTTCTCATTTAGCATTTAGTCCCAGTTCAATAAGATAGAATTAGGGTGAATATTGCAAGCACATAAGCCACCTAGTAGTATACATCACATCAGTTCAAAAGGATACATTTAGGGTCATCAGTTCTCAAGCTGGCCTCTATTACATTTAGGGTCATCAGTTCAATTAGTTTTATGTTATTGTTCTGGATGTACAAATGTGTATTTCCTTAACATGAGAAGTCTTCATCCAATTTCTTCCGTATATGAACTTGCAACTAAGATTTGATGTTTGAAAACTAAGATTTGATGATTTTCAAACAGTCTGTTAGCATTTCACAATTATGTTTGCATCAAAATTGCATAAGACCAACCCATAATATGCATTGGTGATGTTTGAATGTGATGCACTTAGTTCGCGGGTAAACGGGTATGCCCGCGGGCGACGGGTATGGGCGAGGTTTTTTACCCGTAGTCCTTCGCGGGTATGCCCGCGGGCGTAAATCAGGGTCACGGGTACGGGTATGGGCGAGCACTACCTGTACCCGCCGCGCCCGATTGCCATCCCTACTCCCTACTCCTCGCGTCTCTGCTCTTCGCCCCCCTCTCGCACCGGCTCCTCCTCCGCCTCCTCCGTCGCCCACCCGGCCGCCCCGCCGCCCCCCTCGCATGGCCCACCTATTCCCTACTCCTCGCATCTCTGGCTCTCCGCTCTCCGCCCCCTTCTCGCACGGCCCGCTTCCAGATCCGCCTCCTCAGCTCCTTCTCCGCCTCCTCCACCGCCCACCCAGCCGCCCTGTCGCCTCCCCTCACACGGCCCGCCTACTCCCTACTCCTCGCATCCCCGGCTCTCCACTCTCCGCCCCCCTCTCACACGGCCCGCCTCGAGATCGGCCTCCTCGGCTCCTCCTCCGCCACCCACCCGGCCGCCGGCCTCCTCCTCCGGCCCCAGATCCGCCTCCTTCACCCTCCTCCTCCGCCCCAACCCGGCCGCGGCCTCCTTCTCCGTCCCTACAATGCCGCCCGTCGCCCCCCACCCGACCGGCCGATCTCCTCCTCCGCCCCCACCCGGCCGGCGGCCTCCTCCTCTCGCCCAGATCTAATCCACTCACCGGCCAGCCAGCCGCCGCCCTCCGCCCTGCTCGCCTCAGCCCTTAGCGCCTCCGCCTCGCCAGATCTGCGGTCGCACCCAGCCGTCGGCCGCCTCCTCCGGCCCTACGCTGCTGCCCGTCGCCCCCAGCCCGGCCGGCCGGCCTCCTCCTCCGCCCCCACCCGGCCGCTACTTATGGTCAGGTTATAATTTTCTACAACTTGCTTTTGTGGTGGATTGTAGTTTGTAGCTTGTTTGATTTTCAGGTTTGATTCAATAGCTAATTGAGAGGGTGATAAAATCGAATGAACTATTCTCTAAATCAGACTGAGATCCTTCAAGATCCTACAACCACAGTGCTTTACTAAACTAATATACTCCCTCGTTCACTGAATATTAAAGTTTCTTCATCATGTTTCTTGATTTGTTCACTGAATCTAGTTTGCAGCATAGGACATTGCAGCTTGAGCTAGTACATACAATACCCTGCCAATGACAAGTACCCTGACTTCTGCCACACCCTTCCCTGTTGCATCTCTTCAGCAATATACAAGCAGTTTCAGAGAGGAGAACGTGATAAGAGAGAGTAGATTAGAAAATGCATACCTAGCAGAGCTTCCTGAAGGCTTGACAATGCTAATGTAAGTTATAAAGATTGTTATTATTGCAACTTGTAATACCTAGTGATTAGGAAAGGTATACCTAGTGAAGCCTTTCTCCTATTCTGTGTAGTTATTGGAAGTTATAAAGATTGACAATGCATTGGTGATGTTTGAATGTGATGCACTCAGTTCGCGGGTAAACGGGTATGCCCGCGGGCGACGGGTATGGGCGAGATTTTTTACCCGTCGTCCTTCGCGGGTATGCCCGTGGGCGTAAAACGGGGTCGCGGGTGCGGGTATGGGTATGGGCGAGCACTACCCATACCCGTCGCACCCGATTGCCATCCCTAGCATTGATGAACTACAATTAATGTTGAATTCATCAGTCTGCACTTTGATATTATCTAAATTTTGGAGTACTTCATGCCGTGGCAATGAATTACTAAACTTGTGAACGATGGTTTGAACATTCCATATGTTGTTCATCTTTTCTAGTGTTCACTACTACATAAAGCCTAATATTAGACGCCAAATTACAGACGATTTTGTGAAACCGTCTGTGATGTACACTACCATAGACGGTTTTAATTTGGAGGCCGTCTGTGGTGTTTGTGGCGGGAAAAAGCAGTATCACAGACGGTTCTTACCGTTGAACCGTCTGTGATACTAGAATATCACAGACGGTTTTTATTATAAAACCGTCTGTGATATTCCAGATTATCACAGACGATTTTATAATAAAAACCGTCTGTGATATGTTTCCCGCCTTGCAATCTCTCAAAATTTCATATTTTCCCGCTTGAGTCCGGGTATGGTTCAATTTTGACACACCTTCAGTAA
The DNA here is from genome assembly GCA_017311315.1 of Dendrocalamus latiflorus. Taxonomy (NCBI): domain Eukaryota; kingdom Viridiplantae; phylum Streptophyta; class Magnoliopsida; order Poales; family Poaceae; genus Dendrocalamus; species Dendrocalamus latiflorus. The sequence continues at coordinate 4,643,447 of CM029628.1, forward strand.
AACGGGCATAACTTTTGCATACAATGTCCGTTTTTGACGTTCTTGTACTCATTGGAAAGCTAACGACGAGCCCGATCCAAAAAAATGACCCGCTTGTGCCAGTCGCCCTCCAAGACCCTGAAAATCGGCCATCTCTGGACCTAAATCTGCGTCACAAGTTTTTGGTTTCTGTTTTTGCCCTTTTTCTTGGTCTTCCTTTTGGAATTTGGATTTTGCTTCAACTGAAAAGTTGTAGATCTCGTCGAAACCTTTCAAATGAGTATATATAAATTATATAGAACTTTGCTATTTTATCTTTTCAGACTAGTTGTTTATATTGCGTCGGTATATAAAATTGTGTGCTCTAACTCACAGACGGTTCTATATGTAGAACCATCTGTGATATTCATTCATCACAGACGGTTCTATATGTAGAACCATCTATGATAATCTGACAGCTGGGCCAGTCGATCCTACTCAACCCAATCCTAGCCAATAGAAATGCACCAAGCCTCACCCCACGGATCCCCGCGCCAAAAAATTTCGAACTCCCGCCTCTCCCTCCCCTATAAATATAACCAAAACCCAGCCTCCTTGCTGTTCTCCTCCTCCTTGTCGTCCTCCTCCTTGCTGTATGTTCTCCTCCTCCTTGCTGTCCTCCTCCTTGCTGTATGTTCTTCTCCTCCTTGCTGTCCTCCTCCTCCTTGCTGTCCTCCTCCTTGCAGACGACGCATAAGTCTACGGGAGGCAAGACACTGCAGAAGCAACTAACTCGTGCCAACCGTGCAGACGCTCAATCAACGCCGACGATGGTGGGCGTCAAAGACATCCAGCTCATGCGTTGCATCAGGGGCGAGAAGGCATAGAGGATATTTGCTCTTTTTCTCTATTCTTGTTGTGTAACCTGCTCGTTGTTTGGGATATTGTAATGGTAGGCTCTAATCTTAATAAAAATGGATGTTTTATGTTTGTGAAATGAATTGAGATGTGAATTGGTTGTATACATGTACATGTTGATCTGCTTGTTTCAAAGGGCATGGCTAGCATTTCCTGAACCTAGCCAATAAACAGAAATATGTTTAGGGAATATCACAGACGGGTTTTAAGTAAAAACCGTCTGTGATTTATAAATATCATAGACGGTTTTTAGTTAAGAACCGTCTGTGATATTTACATATCACAAACGGTTCTAAATTTAGAACCGTCTGTGATAACTATATATCACAGATGGTTTTTAACTAAAAACCGTCTGTGATATTTGTAACATAGACGGTTCGAAAACCGTCTGTGATGACCTCGTATTATCACTGACCCATAAATTCAGACGGTTCACAAAACCGTCTGTGATGACGTTTTTGAACCGTCTGTGATGACCTTTTCTGTAGTAGTGGTTGTTTCTTCTACTGCTTTATTATGAGATCATTTGGTCCTCAAATAGCAAAGAAGTCGACAAAAAAGAGTGGGTTATTATGCCTCTTTTCCTTTTGCTGTTTAACTATTTGCTAATTTTGATTTCCCCTTAAGAGATGTTACCAGAAACAGATGCTTCTGGCAATGCTAATCATACTTTGGTATTATATAGTTTTTTGCACACTACGGCAAAACCAATTTCTCGACTTATATAGTCAAGGTACTAAGCATCTTAAAATTTTGACACCTGCAGGGTCCTCTGTGTCTGATGCACCAGGGGTCACACACATAATCTGGCTGCCACATAGGATTGGTCGAGTCAATAGAAAGATGCCAAATGGAAGGGTTATGCCGAGATGATTTATAATGCACGAAATATGCAATGCCTAGTCCACTGGCACTGGCTGCATAGCCTCAGCTTCCTTTCTCAACTCCTCGAACAGCACAGACGATAAGTATGGCGTCGTTTGGAGGAACAGTCCAAAACAATAGTATGCGGGTCGATCTTCTTAAATTTATTCATGTTAACATGATTTTGATACAATGTGCATAGATGGGAATGTATGGCGTACCGCAATGAGCTTCCCTTTGTTTTCAGGCTTCGTAGCTAGTTCAAGAGCTGCAATGGTGTTGGCTCCTGATGATATCCCCACCTGCAAAAATTTAGGAGGTTCTATAACCGTTCAATGTATGCACAGCAATTCAATTCCCCATTAGCCAACAATCTCGTCAGAAATCAGGTGAATTCTAGATTTTGAATATTATCTCCTTCATAACCAAATAACAAATCTTCTTATTTTTTCAATGGAGAACTACTGATATAATACATAGATTGAAGATAGCAGAAGCAGATATTTTCTGTCACCTACCAAAAGACCCTCCTTCAGTGCCAACTCTCGAGCCATCTTAACAACATCCTCACTTTTCACCTATAATATACCAGTTTATGTTAATTTTCCCTTGCATAGTATTCGAAAAAGAACAACTTGAGATTTTTCGACGAAATTTTCACAAACTTTAAAGCAACCATGAGTAGATTATATCATAAAAAGAGCAAGAGCAGTGAACTTTTAACCAGAAGTATCCTCAATTGCAAGTCTAGGTTTGATCTGAAGCAACAATGGAACACCAAATTCTTCTCTATTTGCGCGATGTGCAAAAGAAGCACGCCCCCTACTGGAGCAGCTGGTAACCAACAAGATAACTAGTACCAGCTGGTATAAACAGAATGAGATAATTAAGAATACATGTAAATCAATCACATAATTTTCAGGCAGCATTAGCATGCTGCTGCATCAATCACACACAACTTTGTACCGAGTCTTTTGCAAGCAACACTCACACCATGGGGTTATGTTCTGTGACTGATACACCGCAGGCACAGCTAACCATCTTATTACAAGCACACACACACAACCACAAACCAAACAAAATAGATGGTACGTTAGTCTCATAAGAGACGCACACAAATTGACATAGTATCACACACACCGCTTGGTGGATGCACCACCATCAAACAACCAATTTATTCTTTAGAAAACACACCAACTTGGCAAGCAAACACTAATCCATTGTAGCAACGGTAGCAGTAGCAAGCAGCAACATGTCCTTGTCTTCCAACCACCAACTCTACATTGGTGACAAATACAAATACCACCGATTAATGGCATAGCTGGATGGATCGTTGAGGACCAAATGAGTGAGTAAGTAGTAGATCAAGGAGTTTAGTACACAGAGAGATCATCCTGTAATTCAGATAGCATGTATATGTATACCTCAACAGTCAGGTCGGTTCACTGGAGAACTGAGCCTCTAGGCAGAGGCTTCTTGTAGTACTGTGAAGGGCGCACGTCGAAGAGGGATGGGTTGTGGCCGACATCCTTCCCATCCCACTCCAGCTTGTCCCACCAGTCCTTCTCGCAGTCCACAATGGGGCGGCTGTCTTGACCGACAGCTGGGAGGCGCCTGAGGCCCCAGCATCCCCTGACCCTGATCTTCTCGAGCATGGGTGCAGACATCTTGGCCTCACATATCTGCTGCAGCTTGGGGAGCTCATGCAGGTGGATGTGCTTCAGCTCTGGGAATCCCAGTATACCTTTGTGATCGTCGGCAGCTATTCGGTTCAAAAACTCTGGGTCCACGGGGAAGACCTGCCTGAGATCACCACAATAGACGATGTGGAGGGTCTCCAATTTGGGAAAATATGGGTTGTTTCGTCTCCACGATAGTGGAAGGACAAATACGAGCCTCGGGCAGGAGTACAGGTGTATGCTCCGTAGGCTCACAAAGGAAATATTGGCCGAACGACGGATCGTCCTTCCTTTTCCCCAAATGCAGTGGGCCATCAGGAGATCAGCTGCCCAAAAGGTCTCCAGATCATAAAAGCAGTCGTAATAGATGTCAGTGGGGAAGACAGTGTGCAGCCTGGGGCATCTCTCGACACGGCACCGCTTGAGATGACGCCATCCAATTTGCTCCTCTCCTATGGACATCATGCGTTCAGGGATCACAGTGGTGATAGAAGAATTGTCATGCACATGCAACAACTCGACCTTGTTCATCACAAAGATGATAGCCTTGATGCTTTGCATGCTCTCCACGTTTTTAGTGTAGCTAATTCCCTCTCCAATCTCCAGATGGTTGTCCAATGGCTGAAACTGCACATGAGCATTGCTGTCGTCATGATCACTAGTTATATTGTCAAAAGTGACATCAGCGTAGATGCGATAAGTGTAGGGGATTAACAAGTTCTCTAGAGGCAGCCCAATTATTTGTCCAGTGATATTAGGGCCCATCTTCTCCTTGTGGCAACTTTGTCCGTCATCTTTGCTAGTAGAAGGGCCACGCATACTTAGATGGAACCTATCATCGTTCCAGCAGAAGTTGTCACAATTTTTTAACACCAAGGACTGAACAAACCTCACGTCCATAATAGTTGCATATGCTCGACAATGTTCCGTTTGGACACGACAGACCAGGGAATCAATACATAGCACCCTTAGTTTGGGCATTTGCTTTTTTGGCCATAGGATTGAATGGAGCTTCTCACATCCCAACATAATCATTTGTTGGAGACGTGTGACCTTCACCACCTCATCTTTGAGGTCAAGTGTTTTGACTGATGTACTTGAGAGGTCCAGCTCCTCAAGGTTCGGCAATGACCCACGCAATCTGAAGTTCACCAATCTTGCACAACCAACCAAGGAGATACGAGATATTTTAGCTGCCTTGTTATGATCCTCTCCTGCTCCTACGTCTAAGCTAAATGATTCAAGAAATGGAGGGAGTCCTTTCGGGCCAACATGATCTAATCCAACACAACCATCTAGAACCAGAGTCTTGAGCCCAGTTGCTCCTGATAAGCTTGGCAAAACTTGCATGGTGTTGTTCCTAGATAGGTCGAGGAGCTCCAACTTCCCCATATCTGTGAATTCATCCATATCACCTATCTCCCAAGGGCATGTATGCTCAATCACTCGAAGCTTGCGAAGTTTCCGCAATCGTCTCCATGCATGATTGCTGTGCCAAATCTTTCCCTTCTTTATATGTACCTCCCTAATGTTTGTAGCCATTTGCTCTATTATCTCTGGGGATAAAGCCAATTCCCAATCCGTGTAGCATATGTCTAGCACCCATAGGCTTTGAAAGAATTCCATTGTTGGTCTCTGTTGCTTCTCCGCTTGTTCTCGTGGTTGATCCTTGCAGCTGTCTACTCCGAGGAACCTTAAGCTGCGGCAACAATGGAAAGGAGGTGAAGTAAAACTGAAGGTACAACGGCATAATTTGAGCACACGAAGTTTGTCTGATTGATGAAACATATCATCAGGTAATGATGCTAATGGAGGATCGGATCCAATTTTGACTGCAAGGAAAAATGACGTTGACTCTGGAGGCACAGTCCAGACGTTGACAAGGAAAATCCAATGATTTGGAGGAGTGTGCAGTCTATAACCAAAATAGGGTAAACTATTAGATGAGTAGTCCTCCAATTGCAACTCTTGATGCAGAGCAGTAGCAGCATCCCATGCTTCTTCGTTGTTGTCCTGGCCTCCTTGAATTATCCCATCGCAAACCCAATAGTTGGAAGCATGCATAGCCCAGTTGTAGTCCATCATGTCACCACCCTTTGAATTCAGTGCCAACAGATACAAGCAACACTCTGCAGCTATTTCAGGGGTGACGCCCGACTTACTAGTGTACCGAGCAATTTCCCTAGCCTCTTCTCGTAGTAAAGCATCGGAACCTGGAAGATAATCGCTATAATAGCTATAAAGACAAAGATGTGAACCATCCACTTTTTCTTTTAATCCTGGATTGAGCCGAAGCCTTCCTCTGAAGGTCCACAGTACCTTAGTACCGAGCAAAGGTTGAGGAATGCCCAAGTCAATCAAGTCAACCATATCGTTGCTTCCATTATGAAAGACCACTAAACATCTGTATTCTTGTAGGGCTCGAAGGATCTCTCTCCCGACGTCTGCTATCTCAACTCTAGAGCCTTCATCCACCCCGTTGAAATCATCGTCCTCATCTTGCCTATCAAGAACAGACATTACGCGTTGAGGAAGCTTTATTTCCTCGGCGATTGCCCTCTGGAGTGCTCTTTGGCTTTTCCACCTGAAGCGATCGATGTGGATGATCTTGCTGAATTTCTCCCTCAAAGAGCGTGAAGGGTGTTGAGCTATAGCTCTAAGCACTGCAGAAGCACCCAGTCCGAGCCATCCATCCCAGTAGATGGCCTTGTGTGAACTACTGCCCGTGTCCTCTAGACGACTGGTTATATATTGTACCGCTTCCTCGACTTTGTCTGGTTGAATATACTGCATTAATGGATGGCAATTAGTTGAGGCCACTTCACACGTGCAGAGCAATTTTTATCTTAGTGACGTTGATATTAAAAAGTGCTGGCAAAGCTAGCAATTTTATCTTAGTGACGTTGATATTAATTAGGAAAACTAAATTGGAAATTCGTGCATGCATGCCTGCCTGCTAAATTAGGTTCGCGATTTTGTATTAAATGTAGTGATTAAACTCAGAAAAAAAGTGCTTGGCAGTAGTGATATAGAGGAGACCAGGGTCAACTGAATGATCCCTGTATATTGCTTTGGTGTGTCTGTTGCGTAATACGGCTAGCTAATTAATGTCCTTGCCTTCTTTTCTTAATGAAGACTTGATTTCTAGTAATGTCGCTACCGATTAATTTTTGTACTTGATTTTCATAATGAATCTTTTTGCATCAATTTTTGTTCGGTTTAACTGTAGACTATCTATGTAATTTTTGTACTTGATTTTCTTAATGAATCTTTTTGCATCAATTTCTGTTCGGTTGACTGTAGACTCTATCTATGTGACTCGGTGGCATCTTCAACGTAACATTATCTTTTCATGATCCAATACAACGCATCTTAATTGGCATGCATTTGTACTTGAGATGATCGTACGTCGACAGTAAATAGCAACACGGTAGGTTTAGGATATCTTAGACGATTTGGTGATGACGCGCGCTAGACCAGATATCACTATTTGCAATTCATCGAAATGTGGCCCTCTTGAATTATGGACTTGTATACCACAAATCTCACTAATAAGAAACTACTCTGCTTCGTGAAAATAGATTGCATATATATACGTAGAAAAATACCTCTATAGGCATGGTGAATTCCTTCACGAACGCCCAGCAAACCCGAGAAGGTCCACAAATCTAACCCATCCGCACCTCCAGATGGATCTCCACTTGCTAGCACCAACAAGAGCGTATTAGTTATGTTCGTGCATCAACATTGTTAGTCCATATACTTACTATTTCGAAAACTAAGTTGCGAACAATTAACATGAGCAAGAAGAATCTTGGTACCTTAATTGGCAGCTACATATTCCGTGCTGAAGAAAGATGTGTATGTCAGGTGGAGGAGGAAGACGTGTATTGGGGAGCAACTGCAAATTTGCAAATGAGCTTACTGATTGCCTTGTGTTCGAGCTTTGGGGTGCTTTTACTAAAAGCAAGAATGCTTCTTTGCTTGGGGTTGGAGCTAAAGAACAAAGATGGCATTGTCGCCCTGGTGAAGCTACTTGATGGCTCCAAAGTGAAACCGTCCAGCACCGACGCTCTGGCTAAAGGAAAAAGAGCGAACTATTTGTATACATGACACTATAATTAAAACTAGAGATAATATATTTAGAAAAAAAACTACTTTGAGAATGATTAATAAAATAATCCAAATACACATCGCACATCACATCAGTATTATTCGTGTTAGGGTGTCCTGATAGCCTCCTGTTACACCATGAAGCACATGGGATGTCTCAACATTTACATGACACTCACATATATACAGTATATACCGGCAATGATCATTCAAAAAAAAATACCGGGTAATTCTTTCATAATTAACAGCGTACTTCAATGGTTACCACACTGTGGCGACCAAATCGTTCCTCACTAGGCAAAGTTTGACTATGCAATTAATGTCTATGACGACTAGGCTAGAGATTAAGAATGTAATGTTCTAAATATTATCCCTCTTAAGGATTTGTGCGATGTTACAGCCTTCACGACTGCTCTAAGGACCTTACGACTATGTTCTGGCCGCTACGACCACCTCCTGTAGCCGTACGACCACGTTGTAGTAGCTATGACCACCTCCTATGTCACTACGACCGCTCTGTTGGTTCTCCGACCACACAGACAGTCGTTACGACCACATTGTGATCTCTACGATCACGTCTCGCTGCTCTGACCACGTAGTTGTAAACTTCAACCGAATTTACGACCACATTCACCGCTTCTCTGCACTGCACTCTCTTCGGCCACACGCTCGATCACCGTAGTCGTAGCTCCTTACGACCACGCAGTGATTCTGTCGACCGCTGTGGTCGTAACGCTTTATGACCACGCCTTCTCGCTGTGGTCGTAACGACTTACGACCACATCTTCTGCAGCGGTCGTAACGACTTACGACCACGTCTTCTCTGTGGTCGTCACGACTTACAACCACATCTTCCTGCTATGTGACCATGGTCGTAACTCCTTTACGACCACATCTGCTGCTACTATGCACGCCGCCACTCGATTGCCATGGTCGTAACTCCTTTACGACCACACCTACGATCTTCTGCTCATCGTGGTCGTAAGTCATTTACGACCACGTCTGGGAACACAAAGAACTCGATAGATTTCCTAGAGCCAAACCACTCTTCTCTTCTTTATTTCTTTCTTTCGATCACATAGATCGCTCCCTCTTGCCTCTCGATCACACCGATCGCCTTGGCCACTCTCGCCCCTCTCACATTTCTTGCTCTACTCTCTCGGTTACATGGCTCTGCCTTTTATACCCTACTCTACGACTTCGACACGGTTACGACCACTAGTATTACTTGATCTCGGCTACAGCTATAAAACAGACTCGAACTCGACTACGACTGTGAAGCGGACTCGTATACGACTATGACCCGACTCGTACACGACTCCGACCACTCGTACAAGACTAGGACTATGACCACGACTGAAAAAATAAGATTACAACTCTAACATGCATAATTAGTGGAAAGAGAATATATGAAAATAGGATGCCTTAAAATTTTAGAGAGGAAATGTTTTGTGGACGGAGTCCTACGGGGGAGTGAGAGATTGAGTCAAACTCATGCGGTATTGAAAGAAGACGTCACAAGAGGAAAAACTAAGACCCATAAAAAAAATCCTAGATATGCCTTTTCCTATTTTTCTCCTCCTTTCGCCGTCCTCCGCCAACTACTTCAAGAATAATTAATAAAATGACTCAAAATACTCATCACACAACTTATCCATATTATTCGTGTTAGGGTGTCCTGATAGCCGCCTGTCATGCCGTGAAGAACATGGGATGTCTCAACATTTACATGACACTGACATACAATATAGAATTTTTTGTACGGATAATCTATTTTTTATTCGAAAATACATAAATATACCTGCGGGAAATTTTTTTACAAAAATAGGCTCCAGTCGCCCCCCCATTGGGCGACTGCCACCTTTCGCCCAACCGGGTGGCGACATTTAGGGGCGACTGCCACCTTTCGCCCAACCGGGTGGCGACATTTAGGGAATGTGGGAACGGTTGAGCGAATCAATGGTATCGCCTGAGCGTTGGGCGACTTATTGTAGTCGCTGTACGGTTGGGCAACTGGAATTCCAGTCGCCCAACGGTAGGGCGACAGGGAGTACTTTATTCCATCGTAGTCGGCCGCCCACTACACCTACCACTGTTTGCCCTCATTCTGCGCACAGAGAAGAAACGAGAGAAGAAGAGAAGAGAAAGAAGGGGTACTCATTGTGCAAGAGAAGAACAGGAGAGGAGGAAGGGGAAGAAAAGGAGGGGTAGAAGAGAGGGAGGAGGGGAAGAAAAGGAGGGGTAGAAGAGAGGGAGGAGGGGAAGAAAAGGAGGGGTAGAAGAGAGGGAGGAGGGGAAGAACAAGAGGGGAGAAGAGAGGGAGGGGGGAAGAACAGGAGGGGAGAAGAGAAGGAGAGGAGGACAGGGTTGGAGGAGGAGGTGAGGGAGGAAGGAAGAGTAGAAGCTATTCCATCCATTTGGATCCAGGTATTTTTTTGATTATGTTGTATTTGCACTATTATTTAGATGAAATGTTGGTGTTAGTAAAAATTGTAGATTTAGAAAATGTAGTACAATTTTAGTATGGAAATATTAGTGTCAAAAAGTTGTAGTATATTGTAGGACCGAAATGGCGACAGAGGGGGGGTGAGTGTCGTTCTCTTGCAAATCTGACCCCACAAGTACTCGCAAGAAATCTCTCCAGTAGCTACAGAAAGCTATGAAGAGATAAGGTTATCTCTCTGGAAGCTCAAGGAACCAGCACTGCAAACCGGGAAGGAAAAAGACCAAAAACCACCGAAACACCTCAAACAACACAAGCTGACAAGAAGAGGGTCCCTGAAGTAGCTTCCTACGACTAGTGTTTCCCCTCAGACTGCTACGACCAGCCAACCCGAGAGACTATGACTAGTCCGCAGTGCATGCATGCGCACGACCACAGAGAGAAACTTAAAACAGAGGAGGCCAGAGAATGAAAAGAAGTCAGAACAGGAGATCTTGGAGACGCAAGACCGCTTGGGCAAAAGAACTGATCGAACAAGGCTGCTCTCGGGAAGAACTGGCCAAGATGGCCTTAAGGATGATTCCCAGTTCAGAGCAAGCCAACACAGCCCAAAGCAAAAGCAGCTCAAAACCAAATCAAGATTGAAACAGAAAGATCAGGAGACTGCACAGAAAAAATGGAACTGAAACAAGATACCCATAGCTCAAAGAACTTCGGAGATTTTATTTCTCGAGAGTACTACAGAGGAGTCCCGATACGCATGGACGTTCGGACATGAGGAATGATTACAAGTAGACTCAGCTCATCCTCTCCTTCTTATCCTCAAGAACACCAAGAACTACATGATTCTTGGGAGGAACACAACTCAGAGCTACGAAAGAGACAACAGCACACTTCTGTCTCTCCTGCTCTCACCTACTCTCAACTACAAAAGAGAAAGCAAAAGACCCCACCAGACTTGAAGCTACATGCAGGAGACACCCCTCCTTTTATAGCCTCCACTACCGGGTTTGCTTTCCTCTTTACCCATTAGCGAGAGTCACTCCAGTGCTTTCACAGAGATACAGCTTCCTTTACAGCTTTCCGCATTTCTCCAAAATGCCATCCGGCTGCCTTCCTGGAAGCTTCCTCCGGCCTTGCTTCTCAAGTCTTGCAACCACCTCGCAGACCTCGTCGTCTTCAGCACCTCCTGGCCGCTCTTGACCTCAGTACCGCCGGTGCCTAGTCTCGGCCCTCCATGCCTCGCCACGACTATTCTCAAGGTCCTGCAGACATCACAGACAATCAACACAAACATAGCACGGCACAAAATAGTATCCAACCATTTGCCTCAGAAAGCAGAATTCGAATCATACTCTTACCAAGTCGTATATCACCTACGATCAGTCGAAAATATAGAACATTGAATACACATGACATACGACCACCATACCAAGCCATACGACCATATCCCAGGTCTTACGACCAGATACAACGAGTCTACGACTACGTTCAAACATCTCGGGCACAACCGACCGCCTCTCGAGACCATACGACCGGCTATCATAAGCTACGACTGCTTATCATGTGATCGAACCTCCTTCCGACTACGTTCATCGCTTCCCCCCATGGTCGAACCTTGTTCAGACCATGTACACTGAGTTTCACCGGGGTCGAAGCCTTTCCCGATCACGTACGACTTGTTTCATTGTGGTCGAAGCCCTTTCGACCACATTTGACGACTTCCGACCGCAGCCGCCCACTTCTGACCGCATACGACCGCCTCACAACATGGTCGAACTCTGCCGACTTCTTACGTGGTCGTAGATTTGAGCGCCGACTTCGACTGCAGCCACTACACGTGGTCGTAGCTTCGACTTACGACTTCCAACCGCTTTCAGCTCATGACAACGTGGTCGAATGCTGCATTCGACTACGGCCAACGTGATCGTAAACGACCTGAATGACCTCCGACCATGCCCAAAATGGTCGTATACGCCACAACGTGGTCGTAAATGGCTCGGCTGGCTTCCGATAGCGCACAACGTGGTCGTAACGACTTCCGACCATGGTCAAATCAGTTGTACTCTCTTCTGGTGCCCTTCGACCACGGCCAGAGTGGTCGTAAACCTCTCGGGTGACCTTCGACCACGCCCAAAGTGGTCGTAAATAGTGCGCACGACTTTCGACCACGACCAACGTGGTCGTAAAGGTCTTCCGACCACTCGTTCAATGCCTCTACCCGGTTCCGACCAAGGAAAACGTGGTCGTATTAGCTGCAGAACACTTCGCCAGGGCTACGACATTGCAGAACCAGCACAAACCTTAAAAACTAAACTCAATCTTCCTAGATCAAGAAGTCAATTACTCATCACAACCATGGGGTGACCTCCACATGGTCTCTCAATCTCCCCCTTGATGAGTATATTGACAAACCCAGAAAAAGCAAGAAGTTGAGTTTGTTTTGAAAAAACCAACATGGTCCAAAAGAAAGGAATGAAGCCAATGACCATGTCGACACTAGAGCAACAACTGAAAGAGCAAATTGATCTCCAAAGCTCTAAAATGATTCCAACTAGCTTTTTCTTCTCTATTCTCCCCCTTTTGGCAATAATCGCATCAAGGACGCAAAAGAGAGAATATGACAAGGAAAAGGATGAAATGGCTGAAGATTGATTATACTAAACATTTAGAGCCATGAGAGTTATCCAATATGACCAACAAGTACTACACCAAGCCATAATTCAATAAAATGCTATCTAGATCATGACAACATATATATAAGCCAGCTAGAACACATAGATGACAATCTGAAATAGTGGTACATTATGAGAGCATGTCAAGGCATCAAGGAGCAAAGTCTAGCTAGAGATATCCAAGGATGATGCAGGCCATGTCAATAAGCTAAGCGGAACCAAGAAGCTAATATTGAGTCAATTAGAGTGCTATATGCTCAAGGATGAAACATTGATTAAAGTACTTGGTTCTTTTTGTAACTTAAGCAAATTGAGCACAGAAAACATTGTCTTGTTAAAATTCATGGTCGTTTCCAACCCAATTTTTGTTATGTGCTAGATCTCAAGCCTTATGCGACTACTCCAAGCAAGAAGCTTAAGAAGATAGTCTAGGTCATCCAAAACTCCCCCTAAGTTCATGCCAAGTGCAATGGCAAGCCGTCTCATAGGAGAGAATTGGTGAAATCAGTTTTTTCGCACAAAAGAGATCTTTTTGAATTTTAGCATGATGTACTAACTCATGCATCATCAAGAGACTAAAATAGCTCGATCTAAGGCTCAATAGAGAATCAACGCTCAACTTAGCCTATTTGACATGGCATGAATCATAAAGGGATAGCTCAAGAAAGACTAGGCTCGAGTGCGAGCATGACAAGTTTTAGTTCAAGTTGAGCAATTTTAATTCTTATCATGGCAAAAGCTAGTCTACACATATGAAGTCATGATAAATCTAGCAAATGAAGCATAAATCATGGCAAGGTGTAGAGCATTGTAAACATGACATAACAGGATAATAATCAAGGCTCAATGTAGTTATATTACAATGCTAGATGCTGAAAAAGCAGAAAATCCAGCTCCCCCTCAACATGAGATGCAACTTTTAGTTCAAGTTGAGTTAAGTCAATATTAAGCTCTAGAAGCTCCCAAATGAACTCCCCTTGAACCAAAGCAATAAAATCGAGAAGCTGGAAACGAAATACAAACAGGCAGTCCTTAAAGCATAGATAAGATATAGAGAATACTATGGCTTAGGCTGACTCTCATCCACCCCATATGACTCTAGGACTATCAACTGGTCATCTAACAGACTAAGGAGCAAACACGTACCCTGTCTACCCGAGGGTGGCCCGACCCTCGCTAGAACCTAGAAGCAGTGAGTAAGCTCAACCTAGAGAGAAGAGAACAGCTAATAATCAGCATCCTAGAATCACAAGATAAGAGCAAGAGGTCTAAACAGCTAGACAAGAAGACTACTCTAACCTATGCTAGAGGGACTAAACCCAATGTACCATATGCAATGCAGTCAGAAGGAAGTAAGAGCATAATCAATAGTAAAGCAGTAAAGCACAAACTCCCCCTCACAACAGCCCGTAAGGACAAACCACCCCAAGCTCTCCCCGCAGAGCTGAAAACCTCGAACTATCCAAAGGCTTGGTGAAGATATCAACTAACTGGTGGACACTCTCCACAAACTGAAGCACAATGTCACCCTTCTCTACATGGTCTCTAAGGAAGTGATAGCGAATATCAATATGCTTGGTCCGGGAATGCTGCACTGGGTTCTTAGCAATGTTAATCGCAGAAGTGTTATCACAAAAGAGTGGAACACTCTTGATAACTAACCCAAAGTCCCGCAGGGTCGAGACCATCCAAAGCACCTGACTACAGCAACTGGCTGCAGCAACGTACTCGGCCTCTGCGGTGGACTGTGCAACACCGGACTGCTTCCTCGAAGACCAGGAAATAAGAGAAGTGCCAATGAATTGGCAAGTGCCAGATGTGCTCTTCCTATCTATCCTACAGTCAGCAAAGTCTGCATCCGAGAAGGCTCTCAAGGAAAGACAAGAAGAGGAAGAGTACCAGATACCAAGTCAATGGTAGCTCGAAGGTATCGAAGAATGCGCTTCACGGCCTGGCGGTGAGATACGCGAGGAGAAGCCTGAAACCGAGCACAAAGACACACAGCGAAGTGTATGTCCGATCTCGAGGCAGTGAGGTATAAGAGGGAGCCGATCATACTCCTATACTCCTTCTGATCAACTGGTTCGCCATCCTCATCTGGGTCGAGTGAAGCCGAGGTAGCCATCGGAGTGGACACCGGCTTACCATCACTCATGTCGAAGCGCTTCAGGAGGTCTCGAGTGTACTTGCCCTGATGCAGAAATGTACCCTCCCGAGTCTGCTTAATTTGGAAGCCAAGGAAGAAGCTTAACTCGCCCATCATGCTCATCTCAAACTCCGAGCTCATGACATCAGAAAACTGGGAAACGAGAGCATGCGAGGAGCCACCAAAGATGATGTCGTCCACATAAATCTGGACGAGCAACAGATCAGTGCCATGTCGGCGGATGAACAAGGTCTTGTCTACTTTACCCATCTCAAAACCATGACTCAACAAGTAGGACTTAAGCCTCTCATACCAAGCTCTAGGGGCCTGCTTAAGTCCATACAAAGCTTTGGAAAGCTTGAATACATGGTTAGGGTATTTAGGGTTTTCGAAACCAGGAGGCTGTCTCACATAGACTTCTTCCTCAATGAACCCATTCAGGAAGGCACTCTTAACGTCCATCTGGTACAGCTTGAAACCTTTAGAAGCTGCAAAGGCAAGCAGGATTCTAATAACCTCAAGTCGAGCTACAGGGGCAAAGGTCTCCTCAAAATCCAGACCCTCAACCTGGGAGAACCCCTGAGCTACCAGTCTGGCCTTGTTTCGAACAACCACTCCGTCCTCGCTCTGCTTGTTCTTGAACACCCACTTAGTCCCAATAACATTGTGACCTCGCGGGGGCTCGACAAGCGACCAGACCTTGTTTCTCTCGAAGTTCTCTAGCTCCACATGCATGGCATTAACCCAAGCCTCATCTGAAAGGGCATGACTAACATCCTTGGGCTCAAAGGAGGCGACAAAAGCAGAATGGAGACAGAATTGAGACATGCCCGATTTTGAGCCTGTGACTCGCTCAAAGAGGTCTCCAATCATCTGCTCGGAAGGATGCCTTTTCTGGATATGCCGAGGAGGCTCTGGATGAGAAGAAGAAGTGGCCTCTACCTCATGAGCTGAAGAGGTAGGAACAGAGCCACTAGCTCCCGAGGAAGCAGAAGGCATGGGCTGATCTCCTTGGGGGTGCGGTGGAAGAAGGCACCTCAAGGGGTGGATGAGGGACTGGATCAGGTAGACAACCCTCATCTCCATCGTCCTCATCATCCACGAAGATGGGCTCGGACTGCTCTAAAGAACCTGAGATATCGGGCCTAGTCCCCGGACTGGCCTCATCGAAGGTCACCTCACAGGTCTCTACCAATTTGCTAGAATCGCAATTCCAAACCCGATAAGCCCGCGAGGAAGACGAATAACCAAGAAAGATCCCATCACAAGAACGTGATTCGAACTTGTCTAGGTTCCCGGACTTCAGAATAAAGCACTTGCAACCAAACACACAAAAATGAGAGACGCTGGGCTTTCGCCCGTATCTCAACTCATAAGAAGTGCGGTGCAAGTGTGTCCGAAGAAAAACTCGATTTGAGACATGGCACGCGGTGGCTATAGCCTCAGCCCAAAACTTCCGCGGTGTAGAGTACTCATCAAGCATCGTTCTGGCCATCTCGACCAAGGTACGGTTCTTTCTCTCCACAACGCCATTTTGCTGTGGGACGTGTGGAGAGGAGAACTGATGCTCTACACCTGTCTCACCACAGAAACTCTCGAAGTAGGAATTCTTGAACTCCGTGCCATTGTCACTGCGGATCGCTCTCAAGGCACCTGGGAGCTCAATAGAAAGCCTACTAAACAAACCTCGGAAATGAGTAAACGTCTCATCCTTCGAGGCTAAGAAAAACACCCAAGAGAACCTCGAATAGTCATCGACCACGACAAGGACATACCACTTCCCTCCGGCTGACTGCACTCGAGCTGGTCCAACAGTGTCCATATGGAGCAGCTGTCCCGGTGCATCGGTCATGGTCACAGTGACCGGAGGATGTGAAGCGGCAACCATCTTGCCGTGCCGGCATGGAGCACAAACCAGATTTTTGACCATCTTGAGCTTCGGTAGACCACGAATGAGATCATGGCCGCTAACTTGGGTCAAATGGTCAAATCCTATATGACCAAATCTCCTATGCCAGAAAGTCAGATCACGGGACTCCGAAGCAACCAAACACCGGAGAGGATCACCAGAAGACTCAGAAAAATCAGCATGAAAGATCCTCCCATAACGAGAAATCCCGCAAACAAGACTACCCGAAGAATCAAGAATTTTGCAAGCATTTTTCTTAAAGCTCACCTCATAACTGTCATCGGTAAGCTGAGAAACCGAAAGCAAATTATAACGAAGCTTACTAACCAAAGCAACATCTTTCAAAAGAAATGAGTCATTAACGCGCACTGTACCTTTGGCGATGACGCGCCCAGATGAAGCATCTCCGAAGGTGATCGTCTCATCACTTGGAGCACGGGCTAGGGAAGAGAACCAACGTGAGTCTCCGGTCATATGACGAGAACAACCGGAGTCTACAAGCCAAACCTCTCCCTTCCCTGCCCGGCGAGCCTGGGTCAAACAGAGAGTAAAGTCTCAGTACTAGGGTAAATCAAGAGTGATTTTGGAACCCAATACTGAACAACACGTCGAGTAGATGAAGTAGTCAAACACGACTGACCTCTATCTACCCTACGCTCTCTGTGACTCAAAGAAGCAGAAGGTCCACGAGTAGACCTGGAGCTATTGCTGGGTCCGACTGCTATGGGAAAGCGAGTCGGAGCACCGGCAACAGACTGAACACGCCGCGGGTAGCTGTCTCGACGAGGGAAACGAGACGTATCCTCAGGACGGCAAAAGTCATGACCAGGAGCAGCATGAGGACGAAAAACAGAAGACTCAGAAAAACCAAGTCCTTGATGCTGCCCAAACCCATCACCAGCAGTAAACCTAGACCTCGTGCTGGTCCTAGGTGCACTCAGGGTCTGGGGTTGACCCTGAATACACCTAAGTGCCTCAGCACGGTCTCTACGCGCAATCCTGGCGCGTCTGAAGCATCTCTCGATCGAGTGCCCATCCTTCTGACAGAAGGTGCAGTGGTACTTCACCTTCTGAGAGGTGAAAGTAGCACGTAGAGGCTTCGCCTTCTGAGAGGCCGAAGCAGCAGGTGGAATCACCTTGCTATCAGAAATCCCCTGGACATAGCCCGCTGATTTGAATTTGACCTCATCAGACCTGGGCTCAACCTCGATCGCACCTCCTACTATGGGTCTGAGAATAGCAGGTGGATGCTTCCTCATGTCCTCATAGAAATCATATCCTAGACCCTGATTAAACTTGCAAATCTTGGATTGGTCTAGAATAAGATTAAGCTTCTTCTTGCCTCCTACAAATCTCTCGAGAGTGTTCATAAGATACTGACACTCCCGAAAGAGAGAGGTGCAAGAAGAGCAGGGGGAAGAGGGAACAGCAGGAGGTAAGGAAGCAGACGAAGAACCAATAGCAGAGGAACGAATGGCTTGTACGCGCACAGCCGACTCAGAATGGACAGTCCTACTGCTAGCAGGTTGGTTCACGTCGCTAAGCGTCTCAACCTTACCCTGGGGCTTCTCCCCCTTCTCAGCACAGACAACACAAGCAGATGGTGGCTTCTCTAGTAGGTCCTTAGTTAGCTTCACACATTTCTCATCCAATGCAACCAAGTCAGATTTTAGTTTGTTACAATTAATGCATGGTGAGCTAACAGGGTCCTTAGAAGCATACTGAGCCAACTTCCTATCATGATCAACCATTTCTTGAAACTATTTGGAGACAGCTTCAAGTTCAGCAGTTAACTTAGGACAGTTCAAGCATGAATCAATCGACTCAAGTAAAGAAGCTTGTAGTTCAGCAATTTTATGATCTGCCCATTTTAAATTCATCTTCAAGTTATTGCAATTTTCACAGGACTCGGGCAAATCAAGAAGCATGGCATAAGGTCCTCTAGCAGCAATGTCCTTAACCTCACATGAGGTGGGAGAAGTAGTCTCATCAGTAGTAAGTAGGGTAACAGCCATCCTACTCAATTCTAACTCAACAAGCAGACTAACATTCTCCACCTTAACAGTATCAAGCTCGGAGGACACACTATCATGCGAAGTCCTTAGTTTCTCCAAATCACCCAGCAAAGCACAGCATGTATCACAATCGTCACGGGAGGGAGCAGATGAAAGTGAAGAAAGCTCCCGTGACAGTCTATCTACTTCCTTCTCTAACTCAGTACACCTAGCCCTAGCTCTAGCATGGAAACCACCTAGCTTAAGGAATGCTTGATTGAGCTGGTCGTAGGTGGGGCATACCTCGTCTGAGTCGGAGTACAGCTCGCTGTCGCTGAGTTCGCCCTCGAGGGCCATGAAGCACATGCCGGAGAAGTCGTCGCAGCCATCCTTGGGCTCTTGGTCACCCGTCCCGTCGTCGTCGCTCCATCCCTCCACCTCGCTGAGGTCGAGGTCGTCGAAGGCGGTGAGGACGCGGTGGAAGAGCTTCTTGGCCTTCCCGAAGTTGCGGAACTTCTTCTTACCTTGAGCAGGTGCTGAGGGCTTCGTGTTGCGGTTCTTGTCGGTGTAGTTGTTCTTGCCCGAACCGCCGTAGTCACCTTTGCCCTTCCCAAGCTTGGGGCAGTTTGCTCGGATGTGGTTGGGGCCACCACACTCGAAGCAAATCACGGGTCCTCCTCTCTTTCTGTCCCTCCTCCCTTTGTAAGCACGGGAGAATCTTCGAGCAAGGAGGGCAAGCTGCTCTAACTGATCATCAGTTATGTCACAGAGAGCAGCAAGGGAGAATCTGCAAAGAGAATCAGAAGAAGAGGAACCATAAGCCAGCGTGGGATCAGTGACCAAAGCCATCGACTGAGACTTTGACCTATGAGAGACAACGTCAATCTCGTGAGTCTTGAGGCGCGAGTACAGCGCATCAAGAGTCAAGGTCGAGAGGTCTGTCGTGTCCTTGATGGTGGTCACTTTCATCTCCCAAACATGCAGATCGAGTGCCGCAAGCATCTGACGAGCGTTGTCCAAGTCGGGGTATGTGAGACCGACCGCTCGGAGGTTGCTCAAGATCTTGTGGAAACGCGCAAAACACTCGTCAAGGGACTCACCAGCAAGCATCTCAAATTTGTTATATTCTCGCTTGAACTGGTCCTGTCGAACCATCTTGATCTGGGTGGTGCCCTCATGGTATGCGTCGAGGGTCACCCAGATATCGTAGGCGGACGACAGGTGAGAGATCCGGTCAAACTCGCTACGACTCAGGCCCTGGATAATGATGTTCCTTGCCTTAGCATTTGCCTCAACATCATGCATATTCCCAGCATTGATGTTCTCATCGGCAGGAACAACAAACCGGACCTTGACCTTGCGCCAGATAGCATACCCCTGAGCCTGGATGTATGTCTCCATTCGGTTTTTCCAGAAGGGGTAATCGATGCCATCGAAAATAGGCGGCTTGGTCGAGTACTTGTCCGTCGCCATGGCTCTTGAGACCGGTTAAGATCTATGGATTAGAGCTAACCGGCTCTGATACCAATTGTAGGACCGAAATGGCGACAGAGGGGGGGTGAATGTCGTTCTCTTGCAAATCCGACCCCACAAGTACTCGCAAGAAATCTCTCCAATAGCTACAGAAAGCTATGAAGAGATAAGGTTATCTCTCTGGAAGCTCAAGGAACCAGCACTGCAAACCGAGAAGGCAAAAGACCAAAAACCACCGAAACACCTCAAACAACACAAGCTGACAAGAAGAGGGTCCCTGAAGTAGCTTCCTACGACTAGTGTTTCCCCTCAGACTGCTACGACCAGCCAACCCGAGAGACTATGACTAGTCCGCAGTGCATGCATGCGCACGACCACAGAGAGAAACTTAAAACAGAGGAGGCCAGAGAATGAAAAGAAGTCAGAACAGGAGATCTTGGAGACGCAAGACCGCTTGGGCAAAAGAACTGATCGAACAAGGCTGCTCTCGGGAAGAACTGGCCAAGATGGCCTTAAGGATGATTCCCAGTTCAGAGCAAGCCAACACAGCCCAAAGCAAAAGCAGCTCAAAACCAAATCAAGATTGAAACAGAAAGATCAGGAGACTGCACAGAAAAAATGGAACTGAAACAAGATACCCATAGCTCAAAGAACTTCGGAGATTTTATTTCTCGAGAGTACTACAGAGGAGTCCCGATACGCATGGACGTTCGGACATGAGGAATGATTACAAGTAGACTCAGCTCATCCTCTCCTTCTTATCCTCAAGAACACCAAGAACTACATGATTCTTGGGAGGAACACAACTCAGAGCTACGAAAGAGACAACAGCACACTTCTGTCTCTCCTGCTCTCACCTACTCTCAACTACAAAAGAGAAAGCAAAAGAACCCCACCAGACTTGAAGCTACATGCAGGAGACACCCCTCCTTTTATAGCCTCCACTACCGGGTTTGCTTTCGTCTTTACCCATTAGCGAGAGTCACTCCAGTGCTTTCACAGAGATACAGCTTCCTTTACAGCTTTCCGCATTTCTCCAAAATGCCATCCGGCTGCCTTCCTGGAAGCTTCCTCCTGCCTTGCTTCTCAAGTCTTGCAACCACCTCGCAGACCTTGTCGTCTTCAGCACCTCCTGGCCGCTCTTGACCTCAGCACCGCCCGTGCCTAGTCTCGGCCCTCCATGCCTTGCCACGACTATTCTCAAGGTCCTGCAGACACCACAGACATGCAACACAAACATAGCACGGCACAAAATAGTATCCAGCCATCTGCCTCAGAAAGCAGAATTCGAATCATACTCTTACCAAGTCGTATATCACCTACGATCAGTCGAAAATATAGAACATTGAATACACATGACATACGACCACCATACCAAGCCATACGACCAGATCCCAGGTCTTACGACCAGATACAACGAGTCTACGACTACGTTCAAACATCTCGGGCACAACCGACCGCCTCTCGAGACCATACGACCGGTTATCATAAGCTACGACTGCTTATCATGTGATTGAACCTCCTTCCGACTACGTTCATCGCTTCCCCCCATGGTCGAACCTTGTTCAGACCATGTACACTGAGTTTCACCGGGGTCGAAGCCTTTCCCGATCACGTACGACTTGTTTCATTGTGGTCGAAGCCCTTTCGACCACATTTGACGACTTCCGACCGCAGCCGCCCACTTCTGACCGCATACGACCGCCTCACAACATGGTCGAACTCTGCCGACTTCTTACGTGGTCGTAGATTTGAGCGCCGACTTCGACTGCAGCCACTACACGTGGTCGTAGCTTCGACTTACGACTTCCAACCGCTTTCAGCTCATGACAACGTGGTCGAATGCTGCATTCGACTACGGCCAACGTGATCGTAAACGACCAGAATGACCTCCGACCATGCCCAAAATGATCGTATACGCCACAACGTGGTCGTAAATGGCTCGGCTGGCTTCCGATAGCGCACAACGTGGTCGTAACGACTTCCGACCATGGTCAAATCAGTTGTACTCTCTTCTGGTGCCCTTCGACCACGGCCAGAGTGGTCGTAAACCTCTCGGGTGACCTTCGACCACGCCCAAAGTGGTCGTAAACAGTGCGCACGACTTTCGACCACGACCAACTTGGTCGTAAAGGTCTTCCGACCACTCGTTCAATGCCTCTACCCGGTTCCGACCAAGGAAAATGTGGTCGTATTAGCTGCAGAACACTTCGCCAGGGCTACGACATTGCAGAACCAGCACAAACCTTAAAAACTAAACTCAATCTTCCTAGATCAAGAAGTCAATTACTCATCACAACCATGGGGTGACCTCCACATGGTCTCTCATATATATTTTGTAGTATGGAACATTTTGTAGTATAGAAATATTAGCACCCTTTTTAGTTTGGAAAGTGTAGTTTAGTGTTGTACGATGTTATTTGACATGTCGTAAATTTCAATCATACATGCAGGCCTACATCATCAATGGCCACTACAACATTGAGAGTGTATTATGGTGCTGGAATTATTCGTGAAGGTCCGAATGGTGTGGATTTGAGCGATTTTCTACAAGTAACTCTCGTACTTCCGGATGACGAGAATGCTCGAATGACAGATGTGCAGCATTGGCTGACCCAGAGTTTTTCATTGGACCCCGAGGTGTGCAGCGTCGTTGTGCAAGGGCTTTGGAGCCGGTCTCCCACGGAAATCAGATGGGAGTTGAAGACATTGGTGCGCTCTGCTTCGTGGAAGGGCTTTGTGCAAAGGTGCCGGCGCCGTGGATACGAGTGTGTCCTGCTTGTGCAACCGTGCTCACTACAAGCAGCTGCGCAAGCTCGTGCGTCCGCCTATGCTGCTTCGGGAGGTGCTAGTAGCTCGGGCGGGCCGCACGTTCGCGGAGCTGATGAAGTTGCTCAACCGTTCCCACATTCCCTAAATGTCGCCTCCCGGTTGGGCGAAAGGTGGCAGTCGCCCAATGGGGGGCGACTGGAGCCTATTTTTGTAAAAAATTTTCCCGCGGGTATATTTATGTATTTTCGAATAAAAAATGAATTATCCGTACAAAAAATTCTACAATATATACCGGCAATGATCATTCAAAAAAAAACCAGCAATGGAGTAATTAACAATGTACTCGGATTGTAATATTTCGGAAATAACTCTCTTAAGGATTTGTACGTAAATAGAGGAAAAAAGGTACGTTAAAGGATGCTGAAATTATTAGAGTGGAGTTGTAGAGGCACACTGCCTGGTGGTGTTTGTCGCGGTACGGCGCAGTGGAAGGGCAGCATGGGCCGGCTAGGCTAAGCCAGGGCCAGGTTGACCGAAGGGCTGAGGGAATAGGTTGGGCTCGACTCAACCAGGGTTTTGATTCGGGAAATTCAAAATGAATTCGAATTTTGGCTTGAATTTGACTTCAAATTTGAATTTTTTATTCCATGCAGTTTGAATCCCCAGAAATGGGATGTTGCATGTGCTATGCACTCATACAGTGGCTAGGTGCCTAGGACAGGCTTGAGCACATGAGGAAAGAAAAAACTCGTATGGGTCAGTGTCTTGGGAAAGACCTATCTTGAAGATTCATTCTTAGCGTAGTAGCAATTTGGATCTAATCAGGCCTAGCTTCACAAAAGGAAAAACCCAAGGAAAAACCTAAGAGCTAGCCTGTTTGATTTGGCTGCAGCTTATAGCTGAAATTTTTGAATTTTAGTTGTTTGCGACAGAGATTACGGAGAGAGAAATACTCGCTTGTGATTTTGGTTGATACAGATGTTGAGCTTTTAACGTGTGCTACAATTAAACTGTAGACCCCGTCTTGAAAAAATACTCCGTTTAAAAGTTAGGTACTGTAACAAAGTGAAAAATCGTTTTTAGAAGTTGTTAAAGAACTAGATCAGAGAAGGGCACCTTTAGATACGCCGGTCAATTGCTTTGTTCATTTATGCTTTTTCGTTGCTCTTGTTTTTCCACTTTTCCTTCCGAATAAGATCATAAATGTGTTACGTGCAATTCACGACAGACATGGACGATTGAACCTTTTCTGTCATGAATGTTCTAAGGGCTAGCTTGGTCTAGTCCGACCTAAGATCTAACGCTAAATATATAGCGCTACTACCAGCGCTCACACGCGCCACAAACATCAGCCGTCCGATGCATTAAAGCAGCACCACAAGACAAAATCAGTGCATGCATGGGACCTCCCTCCCTTGAATCAACGGCCAAGACAAGCAAATTTGAAAAGGTTGTAGTGAGGCCCACCTATACATGTACTAGTATACATGTGTACGCATGTGCTACTAGTCTAAGAGTATTTTCTGTGGTTTAAATTACGCTAAATCAATCACACTACTACCAGCGTGATAGCCCTCACACGTGCCACACGTGTTGGCCGTCCGATGCATTAAAGATTTATACGGTAATTTTAAAAACAATAGGACCCACCCATTAAATTTAATTTTTCCATCTCTTTCCTACACTCTCATGTTAGGAGCCTATTTTTCCTACTCTCTCATGTCAGGAGCCTATCCATCAATTGGTAGAGTGATTCCTATCTCAGGCTCTCAGCTGTGTCGTCCCTACTGAATAGACAAAAAAAAGGTCCTGTCACTTTACCGATTATCCTAGGCTCTCATGAATCGTAGGGTACAACTAGTAGTAATTAACTTAGGATCCAACCTATGGTTACATTTTGTAGGGTGCAACTAGTAGTTTTTTAACTTTTGAAATTTCCCAAAACCAAGGGTAATTTTAGAGCGTAGGCTGATAATTTGTTTAAAAAAATGTAGATGGTAATTTACGGTACAACTAATGGTGATTTTTGAACTTTCTTTTAAATAAAAAATTGATGATAATTTTGAACTTAGGATAGTAATTTATTAAAACTATGGATGATAAAATAGGATCCAACTGATGGTAAAATTTGAACTTATAAATTTTTTGCTAAAAGTGATAGTGGTAAATTTAGAAATTAGGGTCGCAGTTTGTTAAAAGTGTGATTGATAACTTATGGTGCAGCCAGGGAAAAATTGTTTGGTATGAAAAAAATTTCGCAAGCCAATGAAAGAAACGAAATGGTGAAATTTCGTTCATTTCGGCTAAAATTTCAAACGAAAATTTCAAACATCATTTGAATTTTGATAAATTTAACAAAACTTTGGACAAAATTTGAACAAATTTCAAATGATGATAAATTCAGTTAAAATTTGGCTGAGTGCCCCTTCTTTCGCTACCTCCGAAAGGAGTGAAATTCCTGAAATTTCATCACCTTTCGGATGAAATGTTTAACCCCTGGGTGCAGCTGATGGTAAATTTTGAATTTTTTGACACAAACAGAAAATTGATGTTAAATTCTATAATTAGGGTGTACTTATTTAAAGTGTAAATGATAACTTAAGGCGCAGCTAAATGGTAAAATTTGAACCTTTCTACACAAACACAAAATGATGGT
The DNA here is from genome assembly GCA_017311315.1 of Dendrocalamus latiflorus. Classification (NCBI taxonomy): domain Eukaryota; kingdom Viridiplantae; phylum Streptophyta; class Magnoliopsida; order Poales; family Poaceae; genus Dendrocalamus; species Dendrocalamus latiflorus. The sequence goes on from CM029628.1 coordinate 4,669,047, forward strand.
AAATTCTTATATTAGGATGGTATAACTTGCTTAAAGTGTAGATGATAATTTCAAGTGTAATTGATGTTAACTTAGTGCAATTGATGGTAAAATTTTAAAATATTTTAAAATTATAGAAATAGTGGTAATTTTGAATTTAGGGTGATAATTTCTTAAAACTATAATGATAACTTAGTGTTCAAATGATGGTAATTCCAAAACTTTTCTCAAATTCGTAAATTGATGGTAATTTTAAATTTTTGTTGGTGATTTGTTAAATTATTGGTGGTAACTTATGGTCTAGCGGATGGTAATTTATGTGACTTTCGTCTGGCAGTTTATTAAAAATCAATATGTTACCCTATATTTTTTAGTTGTATTTTTAAATTTCTCAAGTTACATAACATAATTTAGTGGTAAATGTTATGAATAGAAGACTAAATATTTCTAAGATTATTCTAGAAAATAAAAGAAAAAGTGAGTGTTTTCTAAGATTAAAAGTAACTAGGTGCTCTATAATCAATCCCAATTTCAATTAATTAAGATGTAGTAAGATTTGGACCGTCCAAGCTACCAGCCCAGGCTCTACTAGCATGGTCTGTACTCTAGTCCGACCTAAGGTAACATAGTTGGGCCAACACATGTTCATTTGACAGACCCAAATTTTCAGAATCGCATCGTACGCACACTGGAATGTGTTTGTCAAGGCTTTCTCCTCAGTTTTACGATATATAAGATTGGCATGCATACATAAGAAACATATTATTTAAATAATATTTAATAGAATTGGACTATAGTTGCTCCTATTAGATAGACATGGTATTACTATTTCTATTAGAGAAAAATATAATTTAATTTCAGTAAATATTACTTAAATAATATTCCTTCTAGATATATCATATATGTATCGGATTTATATTGCGGCACGGAGGGAGTAGTACCGAAGGCAGTATTGTAGCAAAACATTGCGCTGAATTTACTGCACGAAATAATCGTAGAGAGCACTATAGCATTAGATCCAGATTCTTCTTGCGAATCAGGAGACTGAGATCTAACCAAGGCAACGTATTGCGTTACTCTACCTAAATATGATTCCCAAATTTTCGTTATCTTCTGCCCAATTTTAAATTTCGAACAAATCCTAGACCCTCGTGAAGTTTTGTGTATATGATCGGTATATAATCCTAACCGCCCTGTATATAATCCTAACCACGCTGTGTTAGTTGGGACTCGAGGTGTTACGGCCCTATAAGAGACTCTGCTACCCCATGAATTCCCCCCTATTTCGTGTTGTATTGGTAGACACAACTGTGACATATTGCTAGGCAAAACATCATAGATTGGTGGTGGCATTAGCATTCTTGCTGCCATTGGCGATAAAAAAGAGAGATCTTTTTATTGTGTTCAACCAATGCTGCTGGCATGGCTTAAATTGCCATTCGTACTACTTTTGGTCCATGTTGAGTTCATTTGATTACATGGGGTACAAAATTTTGGTAGTAAATGGGGCAGAAAACATATTGGGGAATTGACAACCGGTGGTGCATGTCAGCTCTGCAATCATAGCTCATTTTCTCACCACCGATTTGCTACAAGATAATATAAACTATTCCAATTACTTATAGTTTACCTGCTTGGTATGCTTAGCACCGGACATCAACAAGTCAAATCCCACCTTTGTTTCAAGTGATTATTTATCTTAAATTCATTTTGATCTTAATTGGCGTCTTATGTCACTAGAGGCATTTAACATGGAAATTGGAGCGCACCGACACGATGCTATTGCTATCTCTGTATGCAAGATTGTATTCCTCTGTTTATGCTATGCATTTTGCTTTACTCCTTTGAACAAATGCTTGATCTAGTAGAGAAATACTAACAGTGTAGGTGACCTCACGGCTCACTTTCTTTGAGCCAATTATGGTGCTTTTATGTCGTAGTGTTCATCTGATGAACACCAGCATTGATGAAGTATAGACTATGTGCAGTTTGAAATTATTTAAAAACCAGAATACTGATTTCCTTTAGTACTTTTGTAATACCACTCAAATGCAAAAGAGAAGAGCTTTGGGGAATGAAAACAATCCAAGAAAGAATAAAAGAAATAAAGAAATGTTTTACCGTCAGAACATGTTCGACTTTAGAATGTCGAATAAATATAGCGCTCGCAGAGGTTTCCAGACCATCTGGGGTCGGCCGGCACCATCTTGCGCTTCGAGTTTTCATCATCCGGCAGAAAATTTAGCCAACGCCCTTTTACCATCTTACCGTCTATAGTAGATAAAGCCATCAAAGAGGGCGGAGCCCACCTATTGGACCAAAGGTCCATAAAGCCCACAGAGACCTGAATAGGAGTTAGGGATAAGGGAGGGCAGCCTGGTCATTGCACAAAGCCAAGAGGGAGTCTCACAACCATGCCCTTATAAGCAAGCACAATACAAGCAGCCCCTGCACAACGCTCCTTGCCCCATACTCATTTCTTTCCCCAACTAGAAGCCAAGCCAAAGAAGGCAAAGCAAGCTCCACAACCAAAGCACCCATTCCACTTTTCCTCCCTCAACTGAGCCAAACGAGAGAAAGAGGGAACAAGGAGGAGAGGAGGACCCAAGGAGCTTAGAAGGCCAGGGTGTGAGGATGGCGCCGACAACAATAGGGGACGCCGACGGCCACCGAGTCCGTGCCAAGCCGACCACAACAGCAAGAGATGAGGCCCAGCCGAACCACAACACGGCCATCCTCGTCGTCGTCCACGAACTTTGCCTTTCTCAACCCAACATTCCAATAGGCCATTCTCTTCACCTTACCTCTAATGCAACCTCATAGAGTGGCAGTGAGAACCACAGCAGGTTTAGCTTTCATGCCAATGGTGGTGAGCCTGTAACCACCATTGCACACCCTTGAGAGGGAAGACGTACTCCCCGGCGTACACCTCCCTAGAAAGTTCCATCGCGACGGCAATCCTAGGCCTTCCCAAACCATGCATGGCAGAAGAACAAGACTAGGTGATAGTAGTAATCATAACATATGCGAAAAAGGGAGAAGGTTGAACTGGTGGCATCCCTTAGGCTCACGGTGGCAGAGGATGGAGGCTAAGCTTTGGCATCGGCAGCCAGGCTAGAGGGGGGACATCGTGTAGGCATCCAGGGCTGACGGCGAGCTCCGGGCCGGCGGGCTATGGCTGTCGAGCCCGGAGGGGGCGACGGTGCTAGGTGGCAAGGGGGACGGGCGGTGGTGTAGTTGCCCGAGCCCAAGCCCGGAGGAGGTGGCGCTCCTGGTCAAGAACCCGTGAGGGGTGGTGGCCTAGATCCAGAGGCCAAGGGGAGGCAAGGCGTCGGGACTCTCGGTCGGCTATAAGCCATGGCCGGTGAGTTAGAGAGGGTGATGACGGTCTGCGCCAGAGTCAGGTGGTGGCGTAGGTGCTTGAGCCCATGGGGGGCGGCCAGAGCTTGATGGTGACGGCGTCGCTGGAGCCATGTCTGTTTGAGCGAAGAGAGAGAGAGAGAGATAGGGAGTCATGGGGAGAAGGGGAGAGGTAGGGGAGGAGACGGCCAGCATTAAGGGACAGCGGTCTTCCCTAGAGCTGGATTGGGAAGAAGGCTCAAGGCCGTTCGGCCGAACGAGAATGAAGAGAGAGAAAAGAGAGAGGATGGCAGGCCGAGTAAGAAAAGAAAGAAAAGAGAAGAGAAGGAAAAAAGAGAAAAGAAAAAAGGGGAGAAAAAAAGAAAAAAGGGGGTTTGGTACCTGCGCGTCGGGTCCTTAAACCCGAGCGTTTTTATGCCAACATCAGGTCTTGCACGTAGAGTCGATGCCATTCATTTAAGAACTTGTACCAATATTCTATTTTGAGTTAGGTTAACTGCCTATTCAGGTGGAGGTCTGGGATCGACGCCCTCTGCACGTCGCTCCGCTCCGCTCAGTTAACAGGCAAGTGCATGGTAAAGCGATAAATTCAGATAATGTTTGTTGTTAGATGAATGATGGTGCATTACTTACCATGCTATGGTGAGTTGACTATTTCTAGATACATGTTGAGGGATGATGAATAATGGTTATTAAACATGACATGTTGATATGCTCAAATGGAGAATGTGCATTGCATGCATTCATGTCATGAAAAAGAGATAATCTGTGGCATCATTGGTCCACTTTATGTGGACGCTCCATGGGAGTGGAGATTGAGGTCCTCATATGAGATGATGGGCTATTGAGGTCCTCGTATGAGCCGTTGCTGCGGCCGTACCTATTGCTGCACCTAATGCTGTTCCGGTCATACCGGAGGCAAGGATGGGCCTTCGTGAGTGGATGGCCTTGCGATTAGGTACCTTTGATGGTATGGGTACACCAATCCAAGCTGTGGATTGGCTGCACTACATGGATAGGCAATTCAAAGCGCTAGAGATGAGCTCTCCGTTGAAAGCTCTCTATGTGGCTTTTCAGTTGAAGGGTCAGGCGGACATCTGGTGGGAAGGGTTTCTTTCAACCAGGACCCCTGCCCAGGGTCCCATTACCTGGAAAATCTTTGTTGAGATGTTCAAGGCAAAGTATTATCCAGATTCTTTTGTGGAGAGCATGGAGGTCGCTCTGTTGACCTTCGTGTAGGGGAAATAACCATAGCTGAGTACAAGACGGAATTCAATAATCTGATCCACTTCATACCATCAGTCACGAGCAATGACCTTGAGAAGGCCAAAAGGTTCTGCCGAGGGCTCAACTCTAAGTTCCGGCATGTCATGGGAGCTACCGCGGCATATGACTTTAGATCCATGGTAGAGTAGGCTAGAGGGATAGAGATGGAGATGCAGCTCACTAAAGGGTTGCAACCCTCCGGTGGTCCAAACGCTTCTGTGGTGACCAGAAGAGGAGCTTCACTGAAGGGGATAAGTCATCTCAGTGGCCTGCTCCTAAGAAGTCTAAGTAGGGCCAGCGTCCCCCACATTCATCCAAGTCCAAGACTTCAAGAACGTCTTCTTCAGTGCCTCATTATTCATCGGCTATCCCAGCCTATCGTCCTGTCCTAGGATAGGGCCTAATCTATTTCAAGTGCGGTGATGGGCACCGTGTTGCTGAATGTTCTTGGTCGGGGAACTGTCGGCATTGTGGCCAGGCTAGCCATAAGATGATGGTTTGTCAATAGAACCCCACTAGCATCACCAAGTGGGAGCCAGTATCTGTATCTTCGTCAAATGCTTCACCTCGGGGGTCAGTCCAAATGATGGCGGCTGCCCTTGTGTTGTAGCCTCCTTTTTCCTGGGCTCCACCCACCAGGTATTACTGGCATCCTACACCGACACCTACGTTCCAGCACACTACACCACCTCTATTTCCAATGTTGTCACAGCTGAGCGTCGGGGCTTTCGCCACCCCGACACCACCCAGAGTCTACTCGCTCCCTATAGCTTAGTCCGTGGGTCAACCTGATGTGGTGACAGGTACCCTGTTAGTGGACTCATGTGAATCCCTTGTTCTTTTTTACTCCAGTGCTACCTATTGTTTTGTGTCCTGGGAGTTTGCTAGAAAAGTCAAGCTGAGTGTTCAACAAATTTCTTAGTTGGTTATAGTCAGTACCCCAGGGGGTTTCATTGCTAGCTCCATAGTGTGCCCTGGCTGTGTGGTTGCGATAGATGGCGAGGATTTTGTTGCTAACCTCATGGTTATCCAATTAGAGCCTTTTGATGTTATCCTTGGCATAGACTGGTTGCATCATTACCAGGCTGTGATTTCCTGCTTCTGGAGGGTAGTCACTTTGCAAGCTCCATCAGGGAAGGAGATAATCTTCCAGGGGAATGCACCCACACGTTCTCTCATTGTGTTGGCCAGCTTGTTCCCTGGCCGACGAACAATGAAGTCTGGGTTATTTCTAGCACTTGTGGAGAAGCCAAATGCGCTTTTGTGCATTGAGGATATTCCTGTGGTGTGTGAGTATCCCGATGTATTTTCCAAAGAGCTTTTGGGAATGCCACCCAAAAGAGATGTGGAGTTTAGAATTGATCTTGCTCCTAGCACATGACCTATCTCCATGTCTCCCTACTATTTGTCACGACCCTTGCAAGAGGAGTTGAAGTAGCAATTCGACAAGTTGTTGTCCAAGGGGATGATTTATCGTAGTTTGTCACCTTGGGGAGCCCCTGTCCTATTAACTGAGAAAAAGGATGAGAGTTGGTGCATGTGCATAGACTATCGTGCTCTCAATCAGGTGACCATTAAGAATAAATACCATTTGCCTTGTATCGAGGACTTGTTTGATCAATTGATCTACAATCTGGGAATAATCAGATCCGAGAGCAAGATATTGAGAAGACAGCTTTCTCCACAAGATACGGGTACTATGAGTTTACAGTTATGTCCTTTGGATTGATGAATGCCCCTACTGTCTTCATGGAGACAATGAACAATATGCTACACAAGTATCTTGATGACTTTGTAGTTGCGTTCATCGATGATATCCTGATTTATTCCAAGACGGAGAAAGAGCATGAGCAGCAACTGAGGCCGGTGCTTGAGACTCTGAGAAAAAATCAATTCTTTGCCAAGTTGAATAAGTGCAAATTCTGGATTTCTGAGGTGGGCTTTCTAGGTCATGTAATTGACCAGGAAGCATTTCAATAGATCCAGGCAAGGTTTCCACTATCGTGGATTGGAAGAGGCCATCTAATGTTAAAGAAGTGAGAAGTATTCTTGGCCTAGATGGTTATTTCTAGTGCTTCATGAAAGACTTCTCTATTATTACCAAGCCAATGTCCCAACTCACGCGGAAGGGTATGAAATTCCAGTGGACCGATGAATGTGAGCACAGCTTCAATATTTTGAAGGAAATGTTAGTAACTGCTCTTGTGCTCACACTTCGTGAGCTAAGGAAGTGTTTCACGGTCTATTTGGATGCTTCTCGAGTAGGTATGGCTTGTGTGCTCATGTAGGATGGCAAAGTGATTGCTTATGCATCAAGATAACTGAAGAAGGATGAGCAGAATTATCCTACCCATGATTTAGAGCTAGCCGTAGTAGTTTTTGCTCTAAAGATTTAGAGGCATTACTTGTATAGAGAATCCTGTGAAATTTTCACTGACCACAAGAGTCTCAAGTATATTTTCACTCAGAAGGAGCTGAATTTGAGGCAAAGAAGGTGGTTGGAGCTGATCAAGGACTATGGCCCTGTTCGGCAGGGCACAGGCTGGCCGGCTTTTGGCAACCGCTACAGTACCTAACTTTTAAAAGGAGTATTTTTTCAAGACGGGGTCTACAAGTTAAATGTAGTACACGTTAAAAGCCTAACATCTGTACCAGCCAAAATCGCAAGTGAGTATTGATCTCTCTGTAATCTGTACCGTAAACAGCCAAAATTCAAAAATTTTAGCCAAAAGCCATAAGCTGCAGCCGAAAAGAACATGCCCTATGATCTGACTCTTCAGTACCATCCGGGCAAAGCAAATGTGGTTGCTGATGCCCTTAGTCGCAAGATGACACCCTCTACTCTAGGTTGTCTCATTGCTGACTTTGAATGGATGGAAATTTCATATTGTTACGCTGGTACATCACAGGCTGAGACGCAGCTGTTGCTGGCATCAATAATTCCAGAGCAAGGAGGTGCAATAGCATAATCGGTTGCTTGAACAATTGAGGAAGCGACTTTATGAAGGGAAAACAGGGGATTTTAGCCTTGATGAGTCAGGCGCATTGCGGTTTAAAGGCCACTTTTGCGTGCCGTAAAAGGCTCAAGTCAAGAAAGATATTTTGAGGGAAGCTCATCATACCCCATACAAGGTGCATTCTGGTGAGACCAAGATGTATTGAGATCTTAAAAAGAGCTTTTGGTGGAAGAGGATGAAAGTGAATGTTGCTCAGTATGTGGCATCTTGCAAGGTTTTCTAGCAAGTGAAGGCTTAGCACAAGCGTCTCGCTGGGCTATTGCAGCCTTTGGAGATTCCTCAGTGGCCATGGGATGATATTACCATGTATTTCGTAGTTGGCTACCTTGTACCCAATGAGGTAAGGATGCGATTTGGATAGTGGTGGATCAATTCAGTAAGTCCATGCACTTTATCCCCATTCATACTACGAACTCGGCCAGTGAGTTGGCACCCATCTATGTGCAAGAAATAGTAAGGTTGCATGGTGCGCCCAAGACCATAGTTTCGGACAGAGATGCCAAATTTGTCTCCAAGTTTTGGGAGAGCTTACAAGGTGCTCTGGGCACGAAACTTCAATTTAGTACTGCTTTCCACCCACAGATGGATGGACAGTCCGAATGCACCATTCAGACACTGGAGGACATGTTGAGGTCATGTATCCTACCCTGGAAGGGTAGCTAGGAGGACTGTTGTGGCTACAGACCAAACAGAGAGAGAGTATGGTAGTGGAGAGTTAAGTGAGTAATGGCTTAGGCCTTCTCCCCATGGCCTGTACTGTATATATATATCCACATGGGAAGTGCTTTTACAATTGTACCCTTAGATACGAGTATTCCCCTCAGGGGTACTCATGTCATTACACATGTCCCGTTTTGGGGCCTTACATTCCTCTAGCAGGCCTGCTGGGCTTAGGTGAGGGCCACCCCTACAACAGGAGCCTCTCATGGTCAAGGGCTTCATGGGCCGAAGCCATGTTGCCGAGTCCTTTGGCCCCCTCCGTCCCTGCGGTCTGTGAGCTTTTTCAACGTTCGTCGAGGTGTAGTGTTCGCCCTATCGCGAAGGTGTGGCGCCGGGCGGCCTGGTGAAGTCTTCGTCATCCATCGAGTCCTGCTGTGGCGGGGTCGGGGTTGCTGTCCGGGGCGAAGGTCGAAGTCGAGGTCAGTCTTGCGACCGAGGGCCAACGTCGACGTAGGGGGCGGATTCGAGGTTGAAGTCGCCTCCGATTTGGCGGGGTCGGTGGTTGCCCGGGCCGGATCGGAGGTGTTGCGCCGGCATAGGTAGGTGTAGCGGGCCCCTAAGTCGTCGCACACGCGTCAAGTGACAGCGGACGCGCTGTGATGCTCCTTCTTCTGGCCGTCCATGTGGCGAAATATGCTTGGCGCGGCGCAGGTCTTGAAGCATCGTGGCCATTCAATTGTGGCGACGCTCTTCCGCCGGTTGGACTCCTGCCGATTGGGCTTCTGCTGGTTGGCTCCCCCGCTGATGGGGTATATATATCGTGCTGGTGCGGCATTGTACCTGCATTGTGCACTCGGATAGAAGCTGCTCCCCTAAATTGGGCCCATTCAGTGCATCCACATTCCCTAGTGGCGCTACGCAGCTTGAGGGATGTTGATGCACTGATGGAGGTCTGTTTTTCTTGGGAGCTTGGTTAGCGTCTGTTATTGGTAACTGGTCACGCTTCCTGCCTTCGTGCTGTGTTTCTGCATAAAACGGCAAGGTTTGCCCTACTCTCCTAGACAGGCCCACCTTCAATCGGGGTTTTTGATCGAGCCCATCCGCATTACTTTGAAAGAATGCTGATGCACTGAAGGTGACCTGTTTATGAGAACAAGCCAAACTTTGCGCGACGTGACCTCCGTTTTTGCCATGTGTGGGGGGTGCCGACGGGCGAGTCCTTGCGCGCGGGTCTGCTCCTCGAAGTCGAGGTCGAGGCTGAAGCTGCGGCTGTGGCCAAGTTGGTGTAGCGATCAGAGGCGGAGTTGGAGTCAGAGCCGGAGCGGGGGCATGCCTCACGCCCTAAACTCCGGCCCGAGCAGTCCGATATTACACTTCAGTTACACCCGATGTCGCACCGACCCCTGGCTTGTTTAGGGGCCAACTGCTGTCGAAGCCGGTGGGTCTCTTCTGGGGCTTCGATCGCCTAGCCAGGGTAGACACGCGAGCGCTCCATCCCCTCCGCTGGCGCCTAGCCGAAGTAGACGCGCGTGAGCGCTCCGTCCCCTACCTTCCGAAGAGGTGGCGGCGGAGCTGGCACCTAGCCGAAGTAGACGCGCGAGAGCGCTCCGTCCCCTACCTTCCGAAGAGGTGGCGGCGGAGCTGGCGCCTAGCCGAAGTAGACGCGCGAGAGCGCTCCGTCCCCTACCTTCCGAAGAGGTGGCAGTTGAGTGCATTGTGGGTAGGCCGGCGTTTGCTCGGCTTCGCCTTCTGCCTTGCCCGGAACGTCCTGCCAAGGGAAGCCAGGCTCCCAACGTGTGGGGCCGAGTCAGGGACCTAGCTAGATCCCAGAAATGCACTACACGAAAGTACTCGGGGCGGGGTGAGCTCTCGGTCTTCTCGCAGATCTGCGGTTGTCCTCCATGCAGGATGGTGCAGTCCTCCTAGCCGCGGTCGACACCAAAGAGTCGAAGCTGGAGTGGGGACATACCTCGTGCTCCAAACTCCGCCCCAGGCGGTGCGGTAGTGCGCTGCTTTCCTTGTTGCCGTGGGCGCGACCATGTGGCGGGGGGATCATGCCTTAGAGTTGGAGCGGCTTCCGGCGCCTTCGCGGTAGTGTCCCTTTGCACAGATGCTGCCAGGGTCAGGGTCGGGGCCTCGCTACCGGGGCGGAGACCCCGTTTGGACCGTTGTGGTTGATGGGTTCGAAGAACCACGCTAACACGCGCCGGAAGCTATGTCGGGTCGTGCAACCTGCATTTATTCCTTGCGCTGACCGACACGCGGTGGGACGCTAGTGGCGCGTCGTGCGGTGACAGAACACTGTACGACCACGGTCATATGTGGCCTACGTGTGCCGTCGCGACGCTTCGACTTCGAACATGGGGAGGAGAGTGGTTGCCATTCGCCATTTGCGCTTACCGATGGTGGGAAGCGAGGGGTCTTTAAATACCCCCCGTGGTACTGTGACTGCGCCTCCTCCATATGCTTTCTAGTTGTTCACGCCACCTCCTGTATTCGCTCGCCGTGTTCCTGCACTCCCTTTTTGCTGTCGAGTAGCCTGTGGATGCCAATGGCGACTTGTGACGAGCGTGCTCAGGTGGGTGGCTACGCCATCCGCCGGCGGTCCTCGCCGCTTGAGGTGACGTACACGCTCGAGGAGCGTGATCCGGCGGTGGCAGACAAGTGGTGGGCGGCGAAGAAGAGGGAAGGTCCGTACTCCGACGACCTAGGCCGCACGCTCGTGACGGAGGACACGATCCGGTTACTGTTGCGCGAGGGGAGGCTATCGGACCGCCAGGCGGTGCGACTGCCCGCCGATGATGAGACGAAGCCACGCCCTGAGAAGTCGGAGGCGATCGTCTTTGTCGCCTACTTCGAAGCAGGACTTCGCATCCCGTCCGCAGCAATTGTTGGGGACGTGCTGCGGACCTTCAAGCTGGAGTTGTCACAATTGACTCTGAACGCGGTGGCTCGCCATGCCGTGTACAGCTGGGCCCTGCGCTCGGAGGCGTGTTGGCCCAGCGCCTCCTTGTTCGCATATTTGCACGAGGCCCGGTGCCAACCAAAGGAGCGGAAGGATGGGACGCTGTCAAAGTTTGGCAGCGTCAACATCATCCTACGGGCGTCATGCGGAAGGCTCTTCCCTGCGAACTCTACCTGAGGGAAATGGGAGTCCAACTGGACGAGGCGGTGGTTCTACCACTGTGTGGCGAGTGGTAGCGGCCTTGAGTGCACAGGCTGGCCGATTGGCTTCAAGACCACGCCCAGCCTAACACTTGACCATGAGGATAGGCGAAGGGCGCGAAGACTTGCGGGGGTCACCGCCCGCTTCAATATGCGCGACCTCGCCAAGGAGTATATAATGTATGGCGCGGCATCGCTCGCCCACGATTGGCGCCATACAGCCGGGAAACGTCGGGATGATAACGTTCAACCGGCCATTTGCTCGCTGCCCGTGCCGACTGGTCCTCGTAAGCCTCGATCGTGCTTTCTCCGTTTGCCCGTATTGCATCGTGTGTCATTGTGCTTTCTGCCCCGCGCAGGAACTCGCCTGGAGGACACGGACCACGCAGCGCGCGTGTTCCTTGGGCCCTACACCGCCAGAGAGCATGGGCAACGCATAGCTGCGACTGCGGAAGCGGGACTGGGGCGGATAAACCACGTGTGCGAGGCCTTAGGGCTTCCCGTGCCGGATCGCACCTCTCCGGACCAGCAACATCAGGACGACAGTGCCGCGAGGACAAGAGCGTCATCCCGCAAGAGGGCCCGAACCACCGCGACCACGCCCTGTGCGGTGGTTGCCGCTGCTCCCGCCGGCACGGCGAGCCTGGAGTCGGATTCGGCGAAGTATGCCGACTCGGACATGGAGGGCGCGGGCATTGAGGGCGAAGGCGCCAGGGGCGAAGAGTGCGCCGCGGGTTACCGGGAGAGGGAGGTCTCGTCGCCCGCGACAGTCGCAGAGGTGAAGGTGGTGCCGGCTGACGGCACTGGTGCAGAGTCCTCGTCTGCGGCTACGGCCGCGGTGGAGCTGCCCTCCGCGGGAATATGTGGAGCGCAGTCTTCGCCAACAGCGGCGGCCGAGCCGGAGGTGCCCCCCGCGGAGGTCGTGAGGACGAAGCCCTCGGCCGCCGTCATTGCAGCTGTGGAGGCCCCTTCGGCGAATATTGTTGCTGGAGAGGCGCCTTTGGTAGCGGTTACCGAGGCGGGGCCTTCCCCTCAGGCGAAGCGGCCACGCCTGCGGTCCTAGCTTCAGCGGACTTCGCGAGGGTTTGCCGTGGCGACCGGTGTTGGGAGCTTGTGGGACTCCACGTCGGGCGCCGAAGTTCCTGTACCCTGCGTCGTCCCATCCCCTCAGGCCGCAGTGACCGCGGCGCAGGATCGGTTGGCGCTATGTCCCAACTCGGGGGTCCCTCAGCCCCGCGAGTCAACGCCATCCGTTGGGGCCGAAGTCACTGCGGCCCCACCCGGGGCTAGGGAGGTGTCCCCGCGAAGTCCCTCCTCTGCCACCGAGGGTAGGCTAAGACGGCATCGCTTTTTTTTGACGCCTCGTGACAAATGTATACTTGCTCTTGCAGCGGCACTTATCCCGGAGGAGGAGCCATCCCTTGAGCATGGGGGTCCTGGCACGGGCCCGGCAGACTTTGTCCCTCCGTCAGATGCGCTGAAGGCATGGCGCGCGATTGCAGCCGACACGGCCGCCAGCATCGGCCAGCAGGCGTTGTAGACCTATGCGTCCAGGCGCCTTGGGGACACATTGGAAGTATTGGGAGTGAGGGTAAGCGTCTATCCTTTGGATTACTTGTAGCCGTTTAGCGCTTGCTAACCCCTTCGCCGCGCAAACCCTTGTGCTGGCCCAGGCCCTGCAAGCTGCTCACGCTCGCGAGCAAGGAGCGCAACGGAGTAGGCTACAGGCCGCCGAAGGGGAGCTGCCGGGAGTTGCGGGGGCGCGCCCTGCCCAGGACGCTCGTATACGCCACCTGGAAGTGGAGTGCGCGGAGATGAGGACGCGCACTGAGGAGCTCGTCGCCGCGGCGCGAGCGTCCGCCGCCGAGGCAGTGCGGCAAGAGGCTGCTGCAGAGCGGGACGGCTTGCTGCAAAAAGTCGCTGCTTTAGAGAGGGAGAACAACGAGCTTGCTGCCTCTCTAGCGGAGCGAGATCGAGCCTTGGGCGATGCTTCGGTAGCCGCTTGGGACGCTATGCTAGCCCTGGAAGACACCCTCAAGGGGCTTATTGCCGAAGTGCCGGCGCGCTCCTTTGGGCCCGAGGACCTGTCGCGGTCGCTTCGGTGGATCAGAGACGCAGCCGGCATTGCATGCGGTGCCGCGACAACTTTTGGCAACCACTGCGCCTACGTGGCGTCGTGCCTGGTGTGCGCGCTCCTGCGACTCCGCGGCTATGATCATGTTGCCGGGCTAGCCGATCCTCGACTCGAGATGCCCGCTGGCGGCGGGGTAATGTCCGGTGCCGTGCGCGCCGCTCGCCGCGCCGTGAAGTTCTTCCATGAGCGGATATGGGAGTACTGTGGGGAGGCCGCAACCATGGTCGAGCTGCGGAATAACCTGCATGGCGAAGGAAACCTTGGCCAGTTTCTGGACGAGGTTCCGCGGCGTGACGAGGATGGCGCTGTGGCTCTGGACGACGCTGCGGACCCACAGGTGTGACGGCAGGTTGTCGTGTGTTAGCGTTCGTTGTAACCGGTGCTGTTTCTTTTCTAAATAAAGCACGAAGTTGCTCCGCCGATGTGCTGATTTTTGCCCCCTTGTTGCGAACAGTTACACAGCCAGGGCCGGCTACTAATTTTCGACCTTGCTACCCGACGGTGTCTTCGGCGCTGGCGAAGGGCCGAGGAAGCGCTGGATTTTTGGGCGGGTCAAGCGTCTACGAGCGGAGCCTCGGCACGGACGCGTGTTAAGGATGAGCCTGTCGAGTAGCGACCTCATGCGCCGGAGGTGTTCATACGCCTTTGTAATTCGCCTTTGCAAGCGTTGTAACCGAATGCAAAGAATAATCTTGGTTGGAACTTGCGAAGTGCGTCTCCGCCCCTCTGGGTACGCTGTCCCCTGGTGAACTCGGAGGGTTACTGCATCCGCCCGTACACGACAATTTGCGCATCTGGAGGGTAGGGTGGTTGAGACGGACGCGTAGTTGAAGTAGCCGCACAAGCGCTCCGTCCGTTACCCCTTCGAATTGCGATCGGTGGAGCTGGTGCCTTAGTTCAAAGTACAATCGCGAGCGATCCGTCCCCTACCCTTCGAAGTGGTGGCAGCGGAGCTGGCGCCTTAGTCGAAGTAGATGCGCTAGTGCTCTGTCCCCTACCCTTTGAAGTGGTGGCAGCGGAGCTGGCGCCTTAGTCGAAGTAGACGCGCGAGCGCTCCGTCCCCTACCCTTCGAAGTGGTGGCAGCGGAGCTGGCGCCTTAGTCGAAGTAGATGTGCTAGCGCTCCGTCCCCTACCCTTCGAAGTGGTGGCAGCGGAGCTGGTGCCTTAGTCGAAGTAGACGCGCGAGCGCTCCGTCCCCTACCCTTCGAAGTGGTGGCAGCGGAGCTGGCGCCTTAGTCGAAATAGACCCGCGAGTGCTTCGTCCCCTACCCTTCGAAGTGGTGGCATCGGAGCTGGCGCCTTAGTCGAAGTAGACGCGCGAACGCTCTGTCCCCTACCCTTCCAAGTGGTGGCAACGGAGCTGGCGCCTTAGTCGAAGTAGACGCGCGAGCGCTCCGTCCCCTACCCTTCCAAGTGGTGGCAGCGGAGCTGGCGCCTTAGTCGAAGTAGACGCGCGAGTGCTCCGTCCCTTAGGATTACGCAAGGGCAGCCTCTGGTGCCTCTCGCCCACGGGTGCGCTAGCGCGGGAGCTAGCCACTGGTGCATCACCTGGGGCGCTTTGCACTCCGTAGAGTACGCCGGGATGGCCTCCGCGTCTCTTCTTTTTTATATACTCCGAAGAGTACGCATTGGGGCAATGCCTGTGCGTGCGCGGGGTTCGCGTCTTGTTTATACTCTGTAGAGTGCGCAGGGATAGCATCCGCGTCTTTTTTATACTCCGTGGAGTGCGTGCGGAGGCGGACCTCGACGCTACGTCTTATTTAGAGTCTGTGGACTGCGCGCGGAGGCGAACCTCCGCGCGTTGTGGGCGGCGAAATTGCGTGCGGACGCGGACCTTAACGCTACATCTTATTTATACTCCGTGGAGTGCGTGCGGAGGCGGACCTCGATGCTACATCTTGTTTAAAGTCCGTGGACTGTGCGCGGAGGTGGACCTCCGCGCGTTGCGAGCGGCGAAATTGCGTGCAGAGGCGGACATCGACGCTACGTCTTATTTATACTCCGTGGAGTGCGTGCGGAGGCGGACCTCGACGCTACGTCTTGTTTAGAGTCCGTGGACTGCGCGCGGAGGCGGATCTCTACGCATTGCGGGCGGCGAAATTGCGTGCGGAGGCGGACCTCGACGCTACGTCTTATTTATACTCCGTGGAGTGCGTGCGGAGGCGGACCTCGACGCTACGTCTTGTTTAGAGTCTGTGGACTGCGCGCGGAGGCGGACTTCCGCGCATTGCGGGCGGCGAAATTGCGTGCGGAGGCGGACCTCGACGCTACGTCTTATTTATACTCCGTGGAGTGCGCGCGCGGAGGCGTCCCCCCACGCGTCTTTGTTTATACTCATGCCCGTGTTTTTCACGGAGAGTGCGCGCACGAACGCGTGCCTTTGTTTATACTCATACCCGTGTTTTTCACGAAGAGTGCGCGCGCGAACGCGTGTCTTTGTTTATACTCATACTCGTGTTTTTCATGGAGAGTGCGCGCGCGAACGCGTGTCTTTGTTTATACTCATGCCCGTGTTTTTCACGGAGAGTGCACGCACGAACGCGTGTCTTTGTTTATACTCATACCCGTGTTTTTCACAAAGAGTGCGCGCGCGAACGCGTGTCTTTGTTTATACTTCGGGAGTGCGTGCGGGGGCGGGCCTCCGCGCGTGCTCACAGTGTATCTCTATAGGCAGTAAGGAGAGTGCGACAAACGGTGAACTTTATTAAATTCCCGTTTGCGCGGGTGAGTGATTACAAAAAATGGAGGCACTAACCACTCGTTGTTGGTGCGACCGGAGCCTCTGGTAACGGGGCGATCTGCGCGGGGGTTCGCCATGCGGGTTCCCTTAGGGCATCGCAGATCCTCGCATTAGTTCCTGTCCTAGGCGTTCCGTTGAGCCTCAAGGTGTGGGCCTTTGGTACTGAGCTCAATACACCGGGCCATGTCCTGGTTGCCACAGACAGTGATAATGGCCCGCGGTCCGGGGAGCTTCATGCATAGGAAACCGTGGTGAGGCGCCGCTCTGAAGGAGTTGAGGATTGGTCACCCCAGGATGGCATTGTAGGGATACAGGATATCAACGACGTCGAAGATGGCATCTTCGCTCCGTCCATTGTCACCCTGGCCAAAGGAGACTTGCAAGCATATCTGGCCTAGAGCCCGTAGGGGTTGACCTCCGAAGCCTTACAGGGGGATTCCCGAGGAGCCCAGCCGGCTCCGGGGGATTCCCATCTGGTCAAAAGCTGCCACGAACAGGATGTTTGCGGACCTACCGCCGTCCACCAGAATGCGGCCAACGTCGCACCCTGCGATGATGGCCCGGATGACGAGGGGGTTTTGATGGGGGAATTCTACACCTTGAGCGTCGGCGGGCGTGAAAGTGATCTCGTGTTGCGCCCAGTCTGGGGGTGCCTGTGCCGGGTATGCCGCCACGTGGTGTAGCCTCCTTGCGTAGGCCTTCCGCTGCCGTGCCGAGGGAAACTCCAACAAGGAGCCTCCGGAGATGACATTGATGACCCTGCGCTGGGTTCCCTCCGGGGCTTGCAGCTGCAAGAGGCCTGCCCGAGGCTGCTGTATATGAACCTGAATTTGCAGGAGGCCCTCCTGGGGCTGCTGTCCCTGATCTTGGATCTGCATAGGGGCTTCCGAGTGTTGTTGGATGTGGGCCACGACGGGTGGACGTGCTTCCACATTCTTATCCCTGGCGACGCTTTGCCGGAGTGCCACGATGGAGATGCACGCCCGTGTGTCATGGGTGCCTTGGCCGTGGACCTCGCACCACTGCCCGTGGTGGTGGTCTTCGTATTCTCCGCGGCCTCTGTCGTCGCGGCCGGCGGGGGCGTTGTCCTCTGAGCCGCCCTCGATGTCAAATACGTATCGGGGCCTCCACGACTTCTGCTGGCCGCGTTTGGGCTTGTCGGCGGACGACTCTTTGTGCTGGACGTCCTTGCGATCGGAGGCATCCTTCGACGGCTCTGGCTTGCGCTTGCCTTTCGAGGAACCATCTTTCGACGGGTCTTCGCTCTTGGCGAGGCCTTCCTAATTAGTGTCAGAGTCGACACCCTGTCTTCGACGCGCGTCCTCTTCTGCCCTGGCGTATTCCTCCATCTTGTCGAAGAGCTTCGCCACTGTCTTGATTGGCTTTCGTGTGTTGTACTCGGCCATCGGGCCAGGGCGAAGTCCCTGTATGGCTGCATTGATGATAGTCGTTTCGTTAACGTCCTTGACTTGGCAGCGTACCTTCGCAAAGCATTTGAAGTAATCCTGTAGCTTCTCTGAAGATTTTTGCTTCACTGCGAAGAGCTGATCAGCGTCGACCCGCTCGACGTAGTTCCCCTGGAAGTTGTTATAGAGGCGGTCATGGATCTGCTCCCACGCGTAGATGGAGTTTGGCTCTATGGTAAAAACCAGGAGAGCGCCATGCCTTGCAACGCGAGGGGAGTCCCTTCGCCTTCGTAGTGTCGTCTCCACCAGCGGCTTCGATGGCGGTTTCGTATACGCGCACGAATTCTCGCGGGTCCGTGTCGCCCTTGTACGATTCGATAACACTGGGGAACTTGAAGTCTTCCGGCCACGCCGCCTGCTGCAGGCCCGCAGAGAGTGGGTACTCCGGATCCACACGTCGTAGCGGGACACGGTTGGATGTGGGGACGTCGCGACTGTCCGCCCTCTCCGGCGTGGGCTCCGACGCGATCGCTGGCGGGGTCTGTTGGCTTCGAGCCTCTTGCATGTCCCGCACGGCCCCACGGAGATCTGTTAGCTCCCGCTGGAACGCATTGAGGGCACGGTGGTGACCACTGCCTGCGCGCCCAGGCTGCCCGCCGCGTTGCCCTGGGGGACTCTGGAGCTGGTGACGAGGTCCGCACCGTCGCCGGGGCCGCTCACTACTTCGGGTGGGAAAGTGGCCGCGCCTGCATTGCCACCGTCGGGGTTGGTCGTCGGGGAGGTTACGGCGGGGTGGAGTGTCGCGGCGTCGGTGACGGCGGGGTTGGGCGTCGCGGCGGTGACGGCGGGGTTGGGCGTCGCGTTGTTGACGGTGGGGTTGGGCGTCGCGTTGGGAACGCCGGTACTTACAGTCGTCACGCCTGCATCGCCACCCGTACCTGCAGCTGCTAGAGCCGAGGCCCTGGTATTGACACGAGATTTCGCCGCTTCCGCCTTCTTCTTCACCGCCGATGGTGAAGCTTTCTTTGGTGCCATCCTCCTTCGGATCTGGAGGCTTGCTCTTGTCCTCCCCACGGACGGTGCCAACTGTTGTGGCTACAGACCAAACAGAGAGAGAGTATGGTAGTGGAGAGTTAAGTGAGTAATGGCTTAGGCCTTCTCCCCATGGCCTGTGCTGTATATATATATCCACATGGGAAGTGCTTTTACAATTGTACCCTTACATACGAGTATTCCCCTCAGGGGTACTCATGTCATTACACATGTCCCGTTTTGGGGCCTTACATTCCTCTAGCAGGCCTGCTGGGCTTAGGTGGGGGCCACCCCTACAACAAGGACCATTTGGCACTTGCAGAGTTTGCCTATAATAACAGCTACCACTCTAGTGTTCGGGTAGCACCATTCGAGATTCTGTATGGGCGTAAGTGTAGATCGCCGCTATGTTGGGATGCCATGGGTGAGAAGGCCGTTCTGGGACTAGATTGGGTCCAGCAAATAATGCAAAAAGTGACGGAGATTAGATAGAATCTATTAGCTATCCAGAGTAGGCAGAAGAGCTACGCGGATATTAGGAGATGAGACTTAGAGTTCAAAGTGGGGGATCATTTGCTCTTGAGAGTATCTCCCACTAATGGCATCATACGATTTGGTACCAAATGGAAGCTTAGCCCGAGGTACATTGGGCCATTTCCAATTCTGGCACGGATCAAAAAGCTGGCATATCGCTTGGACCTCCCTGAGTCCATGCGAGGAGTGCATAATGTGTGTTCGGTATTTCTATGTTAAGAAAGTACTTAAGGAATCCAGAGCATGAGATTGTGTTAGAACCAATGTCCATTAAGCAAGACCTCACCTTCGAGTCCCATTTAGTTCAGATTTTGGAGGAATCAGAAAAGGTGTTGAGGCATAAAACGATAAAGTATGTTAAAGTGCTTTGGATGCATCAGTCCGAGCAAGAAGCGACATGGGAGTTGGAGTCTCGCGTGCACGAGAAGTACCCAGAGTTGTTTTTCTATGGGTATGAGTTACTGTTATGTTATGTGTAGTTTGTTTTATTTTGTTCTTCCGTGTGGATTGTTGAACGCCAGAATTTGGGGTCGAATTCTGTTAAAGGGGGTAGAATGTAATACCACTCAAATGCAAAAGAAATAAAGTAATTTTTTTGCCATTAGAACCCATTTGACTTTAGAATGTCGAATAAATATAGCGCTCGCAGAGGTTCCCAGATCGTCTGGGGCCAGTCGGCACCATCTTGCACTTCGGGTTTTCGTCACCCAGGAGAAAATTTAGCCAATGCCATTTTACCATCTTACCGTCTGTAGTAGACAAAGCCATCAAAGAGGGCAGAGCCGACCTGTTGGACCAAAGGTCCATAAAGCCCACAGAGACTAAATAGGAGTTAGGGATAAGGGAGGGGCAGCCTGTTCATTGCACAAAGCCAAGAGGGAGTCTCACAACTATGCCCTTATAAGCAAGCACAGTACAAGCAGCCCCTACACAAAAGCTCTTCGTCCTATACTCATTTCTTTCCCCAACTGGAAGCCAAGCCCCATAGCTAAAGCACCAATTCCACTTTTCCTCCCTTAACCGAGCCAGCTGAGAGGAAGAGGGAACAAGGAGAGGAGGAGGCCCCAAGGAGCTCAGAAGGCCGGGGCATGAGGATGGCACCGACGACAACAGGGGACATCGACGGCCACAGAGTCCAAGCCAAGCCGACCACGGAAGCAAGAGAGGAGGCCCAACCGAACCACAACACAGTCGTCCTTGTCATCGTCCACGAACCTTGCCTTCCTCAACCCGACATTCCAGTAGGCCATTCTCTTCACCTTACCACTAATGCAACCTCATAGAGTGGCTGTGAGAACCACAGCCGGTTTGGCTTTCATGCCAATGGCGATGAGCTTGTAACCACCGTCACACGCCCTTGAGAGGGAAGACATACTCCCTAGCGTACGCCTCCCTAGCATGTTCCATCGCGAGAACGATCCTAGGCCTTCCCAAACCATGCCTGGCAGAAGAACGAGACTAGGCAATAGTAGTAATCAAAACATATTCGAAAAGGGGAGAAGGTTGAACCGGTGGCATCCCTTAGGCTCACGATGGTAGAGGCTGGAGGCCATGCTTTGGCATCGACAGCTAGGCTAGAGGGGGTACAGCGTGTAGGCGTCCAGGGCCAACGACGAGCTCCGGGCCGGCGGGTTGTGGCTGTCAAGCTTGGAGGGGCAGCGGTGCTAGGTGGCAAGGGGGGATGGACGGTAGTGCAGATGCCCAAGCCCAAGCCCGGAGGAGGCAGCGCTCCTGGTTGGGAGCGCGTTAGGGGCGGTGGCCTGGAGCCAGAGGTCGAGGGGAGGCAAGGCGCCGAGACTCCCAGCCGGCTATAAGCCATTGCCTGCGAGTTAGAGAGGGCGACGACAGCCTGGGGCCGGAGTCAGGTGGCAGCATAGGTGCTTGAGCCCATGGGAGGCGGTGAGAGCTTGATGGTGACGGTGCCGCTGAAGCCATGTCCACCTGAGCGAAGAGAAAGAGAGATAGGGAGTCGTGGGGAGAAGGGGAGAGGGCAGGGGAGGAGACAGTCGGTAGCTAGCGGCCGGCGGTGAGGGACAATGGTCTCCCCTAGATTTGGATTGGGGAGAAGGCTCAAGGCCATTCGGCCGAAAGAGAATGAAGAGAGAGAAAAGATGGAGGATGGCTGGCCGAGTAAGAAAAGAAAGAAAAGAGAAGAGAAGAAAAAAAGAAAATAAAGAGAAAATAAAAAAGGGGAGAAAAAGAAAAGAAAAAAGAGGGATTTGGTACCTGCATGTTGGGTCTTTAAACCCGGGCGTTTTTATGCCAGCATCAGGTCTTACGCGTAGAGTCGATGCCATTCATTTAAGAACATGTACCAATATTCTATTTTGAGTCAGGTTAACTGACTATTCAGGTGGAGATCCGGGATCGACGCCGTCTGCACGTCGCTCTGCTCCGCTCGGTTAACAGGCAAGTGCATGGTAAAACGGTAAATTCGGATATTGTTTGTTGTTAGATGAATGATGGTGTATTACTTACCATGCTATGGTGAGTTGATTGTTTCTAGATACATGTTGAGGGATGATGAATAATGGTTATTGAAACGTGACATGTTGATATGCTCAAATGGAGAATATGCATTGCATGCATTCATGTCATGAAAAAGAGATAGTTTGTGGCATCAACAAGTCAAATCCCTCCTTAATTGAACAAATGCCTGATCTAGTAGAGAAATACTAAGCAGTGTAGGTGACCTCATGGCTCACTGTCATCTTTGAGCCAATTATGGTGCTTTTATGTTGTAGTGTTCATCTGGTGAACACCAGCATTGATGAAGTATAGACTGTGCAGTTTGAAATTATTTAAAAAAACCAGAATACTGATTTCCTTTAGTACTTTTGGTCGAAAATACTAAGCAGTGTAGGTGACCTCATGGCTCACTGTCATCTTTGAGCCAATTATGGTGCTTTTATGTTGTAGTGTTCATCTGGTGAACACCAGCATTGATGAAGTATAGACTGTGCAGTTTGAAATTATTTAAAAAAACCAGAATACTGATTTCCTTTAGTACTTTTGGTCGATAAAGTACTAGCATGCTAGGGCAATTGTGAAGTATTAAGCGTGCAAGTGATGGTTTGAACATTGCATAAGCTATTCATCTTTTTAATGACATTTTATTCCTTATGCGTTATTATGGGATCATGTGAGCCTTACATAGGAAAATTATACCAATGCCTCTTGACTGTGCTGTTTAACCGTTTGCTGATTTTAATATCCTTGTAACAGGGTTTACCAGAAACAAATGCTTCTGGTAACACTCAGCATATCTGATGTTAAATACTTGTTTGCACCCTACAGCAAAATAAGTTCCTAGGCATTGCAGTTTTGGTAGTACTAAACATCTAATATTTTGATATCTGCAGATTCCTATGGGTCTGATGCCAGAAGGGAGGATTATGCAGCGGTGACTTTTTGAATCTCTTGTTAGGTTGGTTACCCTGCATTCTTTTTCCTTTGTAGGGTAGGATACCATTGTGGTTTGTGAAATAGGAATAACAGAAGCCTCAAGATGTACTGCACTGTCAAGGCAGTGAAGTAGACGTGATACTGTCATTGGGAACTTCATCTCTGATTGTACTGAAATCAATCTCCCCGTTAGAATTCATTGAAGGGAATCCATGGTGAGAACCGAGAAGCTTTGCTTGTTTCAGGCATTTGATAAGTATGTTGCAATGCTGAAATCTTACCATTCCTTACAAAGAAAAGAAAAACGCTGACATTTTGTCTCTGAACATAATATGATTTGCTAAAATCACATGTTGTTCTGACTTCTGAGCAGCGAGCAGAAAGAACAAGTGTACTTTAACCTCTTGAGCATAAACTTTAAAACCAGCTTTTTAACCCCTTCATCTTCTGAAACCGGATCAAGTCACCCTTTGGCTGTTTTGCTCGGCGGTTTCGCCTAGGCTCATGTTTGGGTCCATTTGTGACATAGGGGCATCCAGCGTCATGGATGGCTTCCTCCTCTCGTTCAAAGCAGAGGGGCAGAGAGAGGCCATGCCGCCGAGACCTGTACGTCCATGCCAATTTGACATCGCCTGCTTGTCCACGTCAGCCACAGTGCGCAGCCATCCCGCCTCATCGCATCTGGTCTTTCCTTCCATGTCAAAACATGCTACCAGGTCACCTCTTGAATTCCGCTCAACCAAATTTGGTTTTGATCACAGGAGCTCCTTAACGCCGTCGTCTTCTCCAAATCTGGCCAAAAACCGCCGCTACCGCCGCCATCCCTCACCACGGTGAGTTCCCCTTGGATGCCTCTCTCCTCGAGCATCCCTCCTCCCTATTCCTCCCCCCAACCTCTGATTTTGGCTCCTCTGGCCAGGTCGTTGCTGCCTCGTCGAGCTCCCTGCGCCACCATAGGCTCTTGTCACTGTACCGCCTCAGCCCTTCCCCGCCTCCAGCTTCTACCCCGGTGCGTTCCCTTCACTCCCTAGGTGCTCGTACTCACCTTCTTTTTGCCCTTCTCCGTCTTCGGCGCCGTCAACTCTCTCCTCCCCTGACTTTGGCCGCGGCACGCCACGGCGCGCCCCCCTTAGAGCTACTCGACCCGAGTTGCCACCACCCTTGTACTCGACTCAGGCCCCGCAATCCATTTTGCCGTTGCAAATCGGCGCTGTCGCCTTTCCCCACCACGCCGAGCTCACCAGAGCTTGCCATGGCTGCCTCCCTTTTCTCCCCTGTTTTGAATGAGACCAGGAAGCCATCCATTACACTCAATGCCCCTGTGTCACAAACGGAGGCAAACATGAGCCAGGTAGGCAAAATGGTCTTATTTCAATATGATTTGCTGAAATCACATGTTGTTCTGACTTCTGAGTAGTGAGCAGAAAGATTACTTGGTGCAAATTTGCAAGGACACATACTATGTTCTTTCAACTAGCAACTTTCTGATCATCCTCATTCGGCATCTCCCGCCGAGCTGTGAGCCGAAGAACCTAATGGCTTTGTAATTATGAGCTTGTCATTGATCTATAATTGAAACATTTTTATTTGAATTTTGTCAAGTTTGATGGCACAAAAACCGTGGACATGTCATGTTGGAACTAGCTTGACTTAGTACGCGAATTGATATCTGACATCTGTGCACAATATAGCTCGACCTGATTGAAGACGTGTTTCAATTTTCATAGCTGGGTTTCAGGGCTTCCAATGGGTTTAAAACGTGTTACAGGTTTTCAGGGTTTGCATGGGTTTTAGGTATCATGGTTTAGCTTTCAGATTTCTATTAGGGTTTGGAACGGTAACAGGGGTTTCAAATGGGAGGGCTTTGGAACGGTAACAGGGGTTTCAAATGGGGTTTAGGAACTATGTTAATTGGGTTTACGTTTTCAGTGTTTCCATTTGGGATTCAAATGTGCTGAAAGTTTTTAGGCCTTGCTTGAAACGTGATAATTTTGTAGAATTCAGGTGGGAATTTTCACGTGAAATTGATGCATTCCAAACAGGTCTTAATATGCAGGAATTTTGTGGAATTTATAAGAATTTCAAAGGAAACGCTTCATTTCGTATCGAAATCAGGGAAAAAATATTAGTTTTCAGGCTTCAAAGTGCAGGGCTCCTCCATGCGCCCCCACCTTTGACAAAGTGCACGGCTGCTCCATGCGCCCCACCTTCGAATCTTCGTCAAAACGCACACTCTCAGTGGTTGCAACACACATGAACACTCTCGAGCAACTTAGACATACAGAGTTCTTGCGATCAACTTAGACACTGAATTTTTCGTTGCGCAATGCCATACAACTTTTCTATTTTCTCTTCTTTATATACTACTCAATACAACAAGCGGTTACAAAACCTTGATGGTATACTAACTACACCACTAATACTTCCGTTACATGCATGCAGCCTCTAATACTTTCGTTACATACATGCAGTCACTAACTACACCACGATTCATTGACTCAGTCGTTACTTAGATGCCCAGGGACGACTTACAACCACTGTGCCTCTTCCACAACTTCTCGACCACGTTGTCTTCTACACATTCGACTATGGTAGCTACGACTACCAATCACTCGATTTACGAGTGGTTCACTGTAGCTTATGACCACTGTAGCATGTCCACTAATCACTTGACTGTAGCTACGACCACTAATCACTCGACTTATGAGTGGTTCACTATAGCACAGCCACCGTAGCACTCGGACACACCGACTGCTACAGTAAATCTTCAACCGCGCTGGAGTCTCCTTCTCTG
Source organism: Dendrocalamus latiflorus (assembly GCA_017311315.1). NCBI lineage: Eukaryota > Viridiplantae > Streptophyta > Magnoliopsida > Poales > Poaceae > Dendrocalamus > Dendrocalamus latiflorus. The sequence continues at coordinate 4,694,540 of CM029628.1, forward strand.
GGATCTTTAACTACATAGTACTCGACACACAAGCACACGACATATGAATACAAAGTACTCAACACACAAGTACTCGACATACAACTACAAAGTACTCGACACACAAGTACACGACATATGACTACATCGTACTTGACACACGAATACTCGACACCGACCAGTATCAACAACAAGATTAGTTCCAACAATCAACCCTCTAATCTTGTTATCTTTATTTGTGAGTACCTCCATGCTGATCTTCATAGAAGCGCTAGTTCTTCATCCGCCATAGCGAGATGTGCCTCTTCCTTCTTCGATTTGCGGTACTTACTAGCAAAATGCCCATGTATGCCATAGTTGAAGCATTTCACCTTCTTCCCACTGAATTTGCGTTCACCAGTGTCGGAGTTTCTGTTGTCTTCTTCGTCGTCATCATGGTTGTCTCTACGACTGCCACCCATTTTGTCGTGGCCACCACCACGATCACGATTCTTCTTCTCTTTATTGAGGCTCTCCCATTGCTTGCGGGTGAGCAACAGATGCTCACTCTGTTTTGAATCGCCGAAGCTAATCCGGATACATTCATCGTAAGCTTTGTACTACTGGACGAGATCTTTGATAGTAAGAGTCTTCAAGTCCATGCACTACTCGATGGACATAAGAGCTACATGTAGCGCACCGGGGCGGCCCAAAGAAAACTGTGAACAACGACAATTTCATCCACCGTGGTGTGACCCAACGCTCGGATGCCAAAGACAACCGACGTCACCCAACCAGTGAAATCTTCAACAGACTCCCTTTCCTCCATCTTCAGGCCCTCGAAGTCTCTCTTGAGAGTCCAAAGCTTGGCCTCGTGCATGCACTCATGCCCCATATGTGCCATCTTGATCGCCCCTCATGCCGACTTGGCCGTGTCTTTCCCGACAAAAGAAGACATGACCTGTTTCGGCACCGACTGGTAGATGGCATACAGTGCCATCTGATCCTTCTGGTACTCGACAGCACTAGGATTGATCGCCTCCCACACATTCTACACCTGAAAAGCCACTCGCATCTTCATCGCCTAGATGGTGTAGTTCGTCCGGGTGAGCTGTGGATATGACAACGTCACCGTGCTCTTCCTCTCCATGTCCTGCGAAGTGGATGGACCACCTTATAGCAAGCCTCGCACTGAAGTCGGAGACAGACTCCTTCCTTACCTCGACATCTTCTCCGACTAATGGAAATCACCAAGCTCTTCTCCGATGCATGAAGAATACCAAGGCTTCTTCTCCGACACATAGAGGTCTCCCTTCAGCTTCTTCTCTTCAACACATGGAGAATCACCAAGCTCTAATACCAATTGTTGGCCCAAACGAATCAAAACGCACACTCTCAGTGGTCACAACACACATGAACACTCTCGAGCAATTCAGATACACAGAGTTCTTACGATCAACTCAGACACACATAATTTTTCATTGCGTAATGCTTACAGCTTTTCTATTTTCTCTTCTTTATATACTACTCAATACAACAAACGGTTACAAAACCTTGACGGTGTACTAACTACACTACTAATACTTTCGTTACATACATGTAGCCTCTAATACTTCCGTTATATGCATGCAGTCACTAACTACACCACAATTCATTGATTCAGCCATTACTTGGACGCCCAGTGATGACTTACGACCACTATGCCACTTCCACGACTGCTCGACCACGTTGTCTTCCACCACAATGTCTTCGACCACGTTCAATCATGGTAGATATGACTACCGATCACTTGACTTACGAGTGGTTCACTGTAGCTATGACCACTGATCACTCGACTTCGAGTGGTTCACTCTAGCACAGCCACTGTAGCACTCGGATACACTGACTACTACAGTAACTCTTCGACTGCTACAGTGACACTACGACTGCTACAGTGAATCTTTGACCACATTGTAATTGACACACGAGTACTCTACTCCGGAGTCTCCTTCTTTGGGATGTTCGACCACAAAGTACTCGATACACGAGTACTCTACTTTGGGATCTTCGACCACACAGTACTCGACACATAAGTACATGATATATGACTACAAAGTAGTCGACACATGAGTACTCGACATACAACTACAAAGTACTCGACACACAACTACAAAGTACTTGACACACGAGTACACGACATACGACTACAATGTACTCGACACACGAGTACTCAACACCGACCACTATCAACAACAAGATTAGTTCTAACTAGTGGATGATTGCTTCGGCGTTTCTTGATTGCTTAGGCGTTGAATGGATTGGTCATCATCGTTTGCAGGTACCTAGCCAACCACAGGAGGTTAGTTCTTAATAGGTTGATTGCGTTGCCCGGCGATTGGGTCCAGGTCTCGGAGACGGCGGAGATCCAGCATGTGAGACCCCGGAGTAGAAACTCCTGGACCTCCTGTGCATTACAGTACTAGTCCCAGATCAACGCTAGTACACACAGTTCAAACAGAAAAGATGATACATTGCCAACAACGCTTTATTATCATAATCGAGATTACAGACCTCGAAGCCTTTATTACAAATGAGGTTTTAAGACCTCACACCAAACAGAAAATTACAGCGGAAGCAAAAAGAAACTAAAGCAAGACCCATCAATACGCCACAGGCAATTGACTGGGGAAACGCAACCTAGTTCTCCGGAAAGCCTTCGACGAATCCATCCACGAAGTAGTCGTAGTCCACCTCTTGAGCTTCGATCTCCTCTGAGAGTTAATTTGAAGTGTAGCACGTGAGTACATGAATGTACTCCGCAAGTCTTGGGAAAGATGCATAGATGCAGGGCTTAACAAAGGAAGGCTATATGGTTCTTTTGCGAAAATCAGCATTTTATTTCAAACTTTCCTATTATTTCAAAGCCATTTGTTAAACATCTTGTTTTCAATAATTGAAAATAGATAAATAATCTTAGTGAAGGTTAAACCACCAACACTAATATCTCAGGCTATCTGCCAACTTTCAAAACTCAGGTTAAACCACCTGATCTGGTTACACCACCAGATTTAAAACACGAGAGTTACACCACTCCCGAGTTTGCCAAATCATTTTATTTTAAAATCAAAATCAAACTTCTACCATGTGAATGCATTCCTTGCCCGCCCTTGACCGTGGGCACGGCTATTCGAATAGTTTTTACTCTGCAGAGTTTGTACACTTTACCCACAAGAGATAAATTATCTTAATGGTCAACATGCTTCCTTTGGTATGAGACCCAGATAAAATATCACAAAGCCTTTCACCTACTCCAGTATAGCTAGATACCACCCGCTAAGGTTTCACCACAACTCGAATCCACGAGTCGGAGCCCCCTCTTGCGCCGTATGAGTACAGTAAACCCTGTCCCTCACTATGAGTAACCAGTACACCCTGGCACTCAATACACCACTGGTGATATCTAAACTACACCTTTATAGGTTAGTTAGCTAGGTCGTACCCATATAGACTTGTGGTTGCACTGTTTTGCTCAGTTTGGACAAACACAAGCGTCGGCCCTTAAACGACCAGGGTGGCTCATTCACAATCCCAAAAATTCTCGTGCTAAACTGCACCAGCCAAACCTTCCATCCACCCTCGTCAATTTTTACTTTCAACTTCATTTTTATTTTGAAATTACAGTGGTAACATCCATTACCACTTTTCAAACAAATCATGAAATCCAAAACATTCATTGTCCATTTTCTCAAATGAGCATTTTTACATTTATCAGCTAAACTAAGCATTTGCTAGTATTCTAAATTTAACAAGAATAATAATAACTCATTATTGAGCCAAAAATCATCCTAAGTTGACAAGGGTACATGGTAAACAATTTCCAAAGGAAGGCATAACAAGGTTGGCATTTAACTAAATTTTCTAAATTTAAATTATCACTTTATATAACATAGCCATGCAATAATTTAAAATAACGACAAAAACTATTTTCAAAACATAGGAGCAAGATGGTCAAAGGAGACTTGCCTTCTTGCGCGAAGCTCTGCTGCGAAGCGCCGAAGTCGTACTCTCTCGAATCGTCGAAATCTACGCGAAGAACCACAACAAAAGAAACCAAAAACAAAACTCAAATAAAATCCACAATTTATAAAATATATGCTGGGAGATAGAATAGGAATTTAGATGAATTTAGAAAGTTGAATCACTTGATTCAGAGTTCGGACGGAGGAGAACGAGCGATTGGAAAATTAGCGGATCAGAAAATTCTGGAAAAAGAAACGAAAAAACAACTCTTGGTGTTTTGGCGTGGCGTCGATGAGAAAAAGCACGGGGGGTGAAGCCAACTAGCAAAATGGGTTGCTAAGGACCCGAGGCACATGTAGGAAGTGACGACACGTCAAACGGAGCACAATGACGACGTGTACGGCGACAACGACATAAGGTGTGGAGAGAAGAATAATTTTCAGGAAAGGGACAAGGAGAAGTAAGGTGAGCACGGCCTAGAACGCAGTGAGGCGAAGCTAGGAAAAATATCGACTAAGCCGAAAACTCACCGGAGGCGACGCAATCGTCGTTTGAACAACGACGGTACCGAAACACGAAAAACTCAATATCTTCGTGCTCGGTAGAGCGAATCCAAAACCGTCTGAAACGTAGCCACCTGGGATAGTTTGGCACGTTTTGACGCGAACGGATTGTTGAAAGCATTCCCGGACAGGCAGGGATGCGAAGTGCCATTTGCGGCCATGGCAAGGTTCGGAGGCGAAAATTTGTGGAGGCTTTTTGGGGAAAAGGAAGTGAGCACGGCGAATAACGCAGTGAGGCAAGTCTAAGAAAAATTATGGCATGGGCTAAGGCTCAACAGAGACGACGAATTGACGCCAGGAGTCAAAAACGGCCATTTTCGCGGAAAGCTCAATTCCTGACAATTGGCTCCACGAAAAATTAAACAAAATGGTAGAAAAATTTCTTAGAGTCTAGGACACAATATGACGCGACCAAAAATTGAAGCGCTTACCAAAAAGGGGTGTACGCGCGAAGTACGGTTTTAGTGTCTGGGCCTGACAAGGTCGACGAGGACTCGGGGGATCTTCAGGTGATGGTGATGGAAGCACGACGTAGAACGCGTCGAGGCAAACTCAACGGTACGGACGGTTCAGCCAAAGGATATCGAATGGTGGCGGAACACGACGGAGAAGACCTTTTGCGACTGTCGGTTTGACATCGGCATTCCGGACAAACGGAGAGGAGTTAACATGCAAGACTTGCGGCGAAACAAAGAGTAGAGCGTGGGGAACGTGATGCTCACCTTGGTTTTGGTCGGGGGCATGCACGGACGGCCGGTGGTGATTGCGAGGAACGACGACGCGCTATGGCCCACGGTGGCGATGGTGCTCCGGCGAAGTTCCGGTGAAGGCGAGGTGAGCACCGCGTAGAACGCGACGAGGCGAATCCGGGGATGTGCTCAAAAGTGGCGGGGCTCCACCGGACGAGGCGCAATAAGCCGAAGAACGCCGCTTGGAACACAAAAGAAAAACTTCGATTGCGCCCAAGAGAAGAGGAGTGAGGACTTGATATTTTCGGGGTTGAGTGAGGATGAGGAGGGGCTCACGGTGCTCCCTTTTATAGGGGCGGGGAAGGTCCGAGATGGGAGATCAAGAGACCATGTCCATCAATGGCATGGGTTAATTTCTCGCGAAACGGCTCATGAATGAGGTGAAAACGGTAGGGAAATGAAAGAGTTTGATTAGAGGAGTTGAATGCAATTTATTTCACGAAAAACCGTTGAGAAAATCAAAAGTTATGGAAGTTTCAAAAATGAGCCATGGCGACGCTCGCTGGCTCGGGTCTGGAAGAGCGTTACGTGAGGAAGATGGATGAATAGTGCAGGAGAGAGAAAATAATAATAAAATAATTGTTTTTCTGAAAATAAAATAAATTTGAAACAAAATTCAGAAAAAATTCCACAAAGATCCTTGGACCTCGAAAATATAAAATAAAATAATTTCAGATTTATTTGAAGTATATTTTAACCATTTAAAATATTTTTACTTTCTAAGCTTTAATTTAATTCAAATAAATTCAAAAACTCTAAAAATTTTAAAAGAGGATAGAAATGAATAGATTGGAATTTTAGATGAATTTTAGAAATTTGAATGGGCTCATTCGGAGTTAAAATGAAGAAATACGATATTTTGGAAGTTTAAAAGGAGAGAAAAAGAATAAACTGATTTTCTGGAATTATTTTTTTTTACTGAAATGACATCATCAGGGGAAATGATTTTCAGAGGAATTATATTTCTATGGAAAAGAAATTTATGATGTTAGGGTAACGTCAGCAAGGATTTCGATTTTCTGGCCAAATTATTTTTCAACAGAAAAAGGGTTTTAATCACTGACAGGTGGGACCGGCTTTCGTGGACTGGGTCCATGGACCAAAGAGAAAGCTGAGGTGGCACACGGGGACTAAGGGCATCAACGGATGACGGCGCTGCTGGGTTGGCGAGGGGTGCGCGAGAGAGAGGAGGACACGGGGAGTTAAGTGCACCTTGGCACGACACTCGGAAATTCTCGGTGGTAGCCGGCGACGAGGATGCAGGGATGGCAAAGTGAGGGCGTTTGCGGCAAGGCTCTTCGGCAGTGGACTCACTCGGTGAGGGCGGGGATGCGCGCATGGGTCTGACGAAGGTAGAGGCGACGAACGGTTATCGGTTACACCAAAGTTAAGGTCGGCGCAAGGACGAGTAAAGAGGGATATAGGCGGGGTTTAAAGTGGAGAAATGGTGGAGGTTGATTGCGGGAGTGATTAGGCTTTCAATTGTAGCAAATGCTCGACTAACGAGAAGAAACAGCCAAATTTAAGAGATCGGGTAGGGCATGAATGCTAGCGGTGGAAGGTTGAAGAAGGCAAGGAGAAAGAAGAAACTGAGAGGAGGGGTTGGGCTGGCGGCGAGAGAGAAGAGAGAGGAGGAAGGAGCAGATGGTCGGATGAATGCCACAAGGCGAAAGAGAAATCAGGGCCATCGGATTAAAACGAAGGGGTAAGTGAATGCGGGTGGCTGAGATTAAACCGGGCGAGGATGGATTGAATCAGGTAGCGACACGTGATGGCCGTGTAGAGAGGTTGAGGATTAAATTTGATTTAGATTTTGAAATAAGATTTAGATAACTCCAAATAAAACTCAGAAAATCACAAAAAATCCAAATAAAATTCAAATACTTTAAAATAATTAATTTGAAATTAAATTTTTCAGGAAGAGGATTTTTGGGATGTTACACAGCAGATCCTGGATGGGCACTGCTGGGTGGAAGGGGACAATGGGAGACACAATTGGGACTCAAGAAATGACGGGCCTGTAAGCCATTCATACTATGTCTCCCATGAATTGCCTAATTGATTATTTCTCGCAAGACACAACGGCCGCATAAATTGGCGTCTTCCGATTAAATAGAAATGTGGATTATGGCATACGGATTCTACCACGAATCGGTTTTGATCGGTAATAACATAGACTGCATTTAACTCTTACGTGTGCTTATTATAATTCTGGAGTGCATCAGCAACAATGCTATAGCTTTATGCATGTTTGTTTTCTAGTTTACACATATATTTTGCAACAGCTCCTTTGAACTAATGGATATATGACTCAAGGCTCATGGTTCTCTTTATGCCAATTTTCGTGTGCTTATGATATTATGTTCATTCCATGATATCAGCATGGATAAACTACAATTAATGTTGAATTCAGTCAGTCTGCAGTTTGATATTATCTAAATTTTGGAATACTTCATGCCATGGCACACTACGGCAAAACCAATTTCTCGACTTATATAGTCTAGGTACTGAGCATCTTAAAATTTTGACACCTGCAGGTTCCTATGGGTCTGATGCACGGGGGTCACACACGTAATCTGGCTGCCACATAGGATTGGTCGAGTCGATAAAAAGATGCCAGATGGAAGGGTTATGCCGAGATGATTTATAATGCACGAAATACGCAATGCCTAGTCCACTGGCATAGTCTGAATGCGCGGGTCAGTACCGCTCCCCCAAACAATAGTCCAATTGGTCGAGCCTCAGCTTCCTTTCTCAACTCCTCAAACAGCGCAGATGATAAGTTCCTCTCCCCCAAGCTTGGAGGAAACGATAGTGTGCGGGCCAGTCTTCTTAAATTTCTTCATGTTAACATGATTTTGATACAATGTGCAAAGATGGGAATGTATGGCGTACCACAATGAGCTTCCCATTGTTTTCAAGCTTCATAGCTAGTTCAAGAGCTGCAACGGTGTTGGCTCCTGATGATATCCCCACCTGCTAAAATTTAGGAGGTTCTATAACCGTTCAATGTGTTGGAAATATGGGCAATATTTTAATTCCAAATTTTACTAGGAGACAGACACAATAAACTAGTGATGCAAAGTTTACTACTAGCAGCAGGCTACTCATCATATTTCAGAATATACTCAAGAAAATGTAGTAACTAAGTTGTACGTGCGCGCGAACGACTTACTTGTTAGCCTGATGAAGAACAGGAAGCCGCGCAGGCTTGACGTAGTGCAGAACGTAGATGTCGCAGTGCAGTGAGCGGTCGCACAGATACGCTGCCCAGAAACCTTATTGCCGCCCCGTGCAGATACTCTCTGCGGCAACAGTTCGGAGATAGCCGCTCTCCCTCCTTCCAGGTGCACGCCGGGAAGAAAGGTCGACGAGGTTCAGAAAGCACAGCACAACAGAGCAGAAAGTAGAGGAAGAATGGAGGTGCAAAATTCTCTTCTTTTCCTGGACGTCTCCAGGCCCTTTTATGGGCGCTGCAGTTACTACTCAGTAGTAACTGCTGCGTTTTAAACAGAATTATGCACTGGTAACTGCCTCATCAAATCACAGATTAAGCAGTGTAAATTAACTTGTAACTGCCTCATTCAAATGTTTAAATCTCATTTAAAAAGAGCGAGTGAGGTGCATGGTTCAGCAAAAATAAAGATGGACTTGATCTGCCAAGTGGCGCGCCACATCACGGCACGGTCGCGTGTCACAAGTCATAATTCACGCGATTTTCACGCGAAAATACGCAAATACGCGCGCGCGTGCGTGTGTGACTAAACAGAACCATCCTCATACCATCTCTTTTTATATTCAAAGAGTGGGGAGGACTCTACCTTATAAATCGGTCTTCCTCACCCTGCCTTAGCAATATGGTACTAAACCATGCATGCTTTGGAATTAAGGAAATAGGCCAAATTAAATGGGCTAATTTCTAACAATCCCCCACCAATTCCAAAGCAACAAGTAAACATATGACAAAGATATTGTGCTGAAGTACTGTTAATATACCAGTCTTTTAATGTAAGTCCCGTACGGGTTGAACTTGCACCTAGAATGACAAGATTCACCTTCTCACAGCTGATGAATGGACTATGCCTTGAATTCACAGCTTTTCGTGATCAGATTTCACTTGAAATCTCAACTAGTACTAGGCTGCCAATGAACCTCGCCTAAATGGAGCGTTATATGGTCATGCTCCCTTATCTGCTCATGAGCTTTCTAGAGAATGCCCCGTTCTCGTAAACTGCGACCACACAGTTAAGCTCAAGTAGGTGTATTCTTTCTAGGTATCCTGCAGGCTAATACCTTTTCCTTATTTGGACAACAGAATACATTAAGGCTTTATGCCAACCTTCCATACAGTCGAAAGTACATTGTTTAATTAGGACATGGGTACAATAAATATGTACTCTCTTATTACAACATCAATTTGTTTCTCCCATTGCCTAAGTCACGGGATCTCCGATCAAGAAGGTATGGGTTACCATTGTGATGTAACTTAAATGGGCCTCATTCCCATGTCCATAGATGCAACGGAAATCGCTTTCCGTGCTAACCCCTTTGTAAAAGGGTCTGCCAGATTTTTCTCAGTGTGAATATAGTTCACAGCAATCACTCCGGAGTTTCTCAGTTTTCTGACCGATTTAAGCCTACGCTTCACATGTCTAGAGGACTTCATATTATCCTTTGTACTTGTGACTTTGGCCAACACTGTTTGATTATCACAGTACATCAGGATTGCAGGTATTGGTTTCTCAACCAATGGCAAGTCCAATAGAAGCTCTCTCAGCCATTCAGTCTCAACCGTGGCTGTGTCAAGTGCTACAAGTTCTACTTCCATAGTTGACCTCGTCAATATGGTTTGTTTGCAAGACCTCCATGAAACTACAGCACCAGCTAAAGTGAATACATAACCACTTGTAGCTTTGATCTCATCCGCATCAGAGATCCAATTAGAGTCACTGTATCCTTCTAATACAGAAGGGTGTCCAGTATAATGTATTCCAAAAGATGTTGTGCCTCTCAAGTAGCGCAACACTCTTTCAAGTGCCTCCCAATGATCATCTCCTGGGTTAGACGTAAACCGACTTAATTTGCTCACAGCAAATGAAATGGCAGGTCTTGTGGCACCAGCTAAATACATAAGTGACCCAATAATTTGTGAATATCTTAATTGATCTTTTCCTAACCCCTGGTTCTTTCGAAGCTTAATGCTCGCATCATAGGGTGTTGGTGAAACTTTACAGTTTTCAAAATCAAACCGGCTTAATATTTTCTCAGCATAATGGGATTGACTCAAAGTAATCCCATCCTTGCTTTTGATCAATTTAATATTCAGAATGACATCTGTCTCTCCCAAGTCTTTCATATCAAAACACCGAGATAAGAAAGATTTGACCTCATCAATTACGGCAGTGTTTGTTCCAAATATAAGTATGTCATCTACATATAGACATAAGATCACTCCTTGACCCCCACCATAATGATAGTACACACATTTATCAGCTTCATTCACAACAAAGCCAACAGATGTTAAAGTTTTGTCAAACTTATTGTGCCATTGTTTTGGTGCTTGTTTTAGGCCATACAAAGATTTCAATAATCTGCATACTTTATTTTCCTGTCCAGAAATCACAAAACCATCTGGTTGATCCATATAGATTTCTTCCTCCAACTCTCCATTAAGGAAAGCTGTCTTCACGTCCATTTGATGAACATGTAGACCATAGGAAGATGCTAACGCAAGGAGCACTCTGATGGTAGTTAATCTGGCGACAGGAGAATAGGTATCAAAGAAATCTTCTCCCTTTCTCTGGGTGTAACCCTTGGCCACAAGTCTTGCCTTGTACTTCTCAATAGTTCCATCAAGCCTTAGTTTCTTTTTAAAAATCCACTTGCATCCTACAGGTTTACACCCGATAGGACGATCTGTGATCTCCCAAGTCCCATTAGCCATGATAGAGTCCATCTCGCTATGGACTACCTCTTTCCAATACTCAGCATCAGGAGATCCATAAGCCTCAAAAAGAGTCTTTGGTACATCATCCACGAGGTATACAATAAAGTCATCACCAAAGGTTTTCTCAACCCTTTGTCTCTTGCTCCTGCGAGGAGCTTCTACGACTAGATTGTTATCCTCCTCAGGGATATCACATATTGGTTCAGAAATGGTGGGAAGTTCAGAAGTTTGATTATTCTCGCTTTCAATATTATCAGTTCGAACATTCTCTGTTCGAGAAGTACTGCCTGCTGTTCTCATAGGAAAGATATTCTCAAACAATGAAGCATCTCTAGACTCCATTATTGTATTAGCAATAATCTCAGGAGTTTCTGATTTAACTACTAAAAATCTATAGGCTGTGCTATTTTGAGCATATCCTACAAAATACAATCGACTGTTTTTGGTCCAAGTTTTCTCTTTTTCTGCAATGGTATATTGACTTTTGCCAAACACCCCCAAGTTCGCAAAAAATTAACATTAGGTTTTCTCCCCTTCCATCCCTCATACGGAGTAATCTCACTCTTTTTAGTGATTACTCTGTTTAGGACGAAAGTTGCTGTTAGAATAGCTTCCCCCCACCATGCCTTAGGCATACTGGCACTCTCTAACATCGCATTAACAAAGTCTGTTAGTGTCCGGTTTTTCCTCTCAGCTACCCCGTTTGATTGGGGTGAATATGGTGGTGTAAATTCATGGACCATTCCATGCTCACAACAGAATTGGGAGAATTCATGAGAGACATACTCTCCTCCACGATCAGACCTCAATCTTTTTATTTTCTTTTCTAGTTGGTTCTCAACCTCGGCCTTATAAGTTTTAAAGTAGTTTAAAGCTTCATCTTTAGTTTTCAACAAATACACGTAGCAGTAGCGTGTTGCATCATCAATAAAAGTTAGAAAATATCTTTTGCCTCCTTTTGTCAATAATCCATTCATTTCACACAAATCTGAATGAATAAGATCTAATGTTGCCAAGTTCTTTTCATCCTCTAATCCCTTAAAGGGTTTTCGAGCTTGCTTTGCTTGCACACATGACTGGCATTTTGATCCTTTGACAATTTCACATTTTGGAATTAAATCTAATCTGAACATTCTAGCAATACTATCAAAACCAATATGATAGAAACGAGAATGCCAAATATTTGCCTCACATTTATTTAAACTAGTTGCAATATTCAGATTATAACAAGACTCTAAAATGCTTAGGCGGAACAAGCCTCCGCTCTCATAGCCTTTACCAACAAATTTTCCAAACTTAGACATTACAACTTTATTTGACTCAAAAACTAGCTTATAGCCATCCCTACATAGGAGAGAACCACTAGCGAGGTTCTTCTTTATTGTAGGAGCATGCTGCATGTTTTTCAAGTGGACAATCTTCCCTGAAGTAAGCTTCAGATCCACCGTACCAAAACCAAGAACAGAAGCATGCGACCCGTTTCCCATTAGGACGGAGGAAGCCCCTGCTGCCTGATAAGAAGAAAATAAGGAAATATCAGAACATACGTGAACATTAGCTCCAGTATCAACCCACCAATTAGTGGATTGACATACTAAAAAGACAACAGGTGAATTACCATACCCTCCTGAAGTCGAGGCCTCGCCTATGGTCACGTTAACAACCTTCTTCTTAGGCTATTCACCATCTCTGATCTTGCGAAAATGACAGTCCTTCGCCATATGACCGTCTTTTCCGCACACAAAGCAGGTGATGTCCTTCAAATCCTTTTTCTCAGTTTTCTTCTTAAAGCTAGTTGTCTTGTTCGGTTTGTTGGTTTTGTACTTCTTAGCAACAGTCTTTTTCTGTATGACATTTGCATTGTTCTGGCCAGATGTACTAGGTGCATCTTTTGCTCTTGCTTTTTCTTCCACATCGAGGGCTGCAATGAGATCCTCAACAGAAATCTCTTCCCTCTTATGTTTCAAGCTAGTAGCAAAATCCCGCCAAGAGGCAGGGAGTTTAGCAATAATGCCCGCAGCCACAAACTTCGGAGGCAACACACAGCCCAGGTGCGCAATCTCACCGACTAGTAGCTGGAGGTCATGAGCTTGTCCAACTGTGGACTTAGCCTCATCCATGCTAAAGCTGAAAAATTGCTCACAAATGTAGAGCCAGCGACCTGCCTCTGCCTCTGCATATTTGAGCTCTAGTGCATCCCACAACTCTGTGGCGGACTTGTAATCCATGTACACATCATAGAGCTGATCTGCCAGAACAGTCAGAATGCAGCCAAGGGCGGTATTGTTCGCAGTCTCAAACTACATGTACTGCTCAATCGTAAATGGATACTGCAGGTAAATAATCCACCACAGCCCCAAAGACATGAGCCAAAAATTGACTCTAGTCTGCCATCTACGAAAGTTCTGACCAGAAAACCTCTCAGGTTTCATCGCATCAGAAGCACTAGCCATTGCTGTATTGAAACACAATTCACAATAGGGTTTCTGGATTGTTGGAAATATGGGCAATATTTTAATTCCAAATTTTTACTAGCAGACAAACACAATAAACTAGTGATGCAAAGTTTACTACTAGCAGCAGGCTACTCATCATATTTCAGAATATACTCAAGAAAATGTAGTAACTAAGTCGTACGTGCGTGCGATTTTCACGCGAAAATACGCGAATACGCGTGTGCGCGTGTGTGACTAAACAGAACCATCCTCATACCATCTCTTTCCATATTCAAGGAGTGGGAAGGACTCCACCTTATAAATCGGTCTTCCTCACCCTGCCTTAGCAATATGGTACTAAACCATGCATGCTTTGGAATTAAGGAAATAGGCAAAATTAAATGGGCCAATTTCTAACACAATGTATGCACAGAAATTCAATTCCCCTTTAGCCAACAATCTCATCAGAAATCAGGTGAATTCTAGATTTTGAATATTGTCTTCTTCATAACCAAATAACAAATCTTCTTTTTTTTCAAGAGAGAACTACTGATATAATACATGGATTGAAGATAGCAAAAGCAGATAGTTTTTGTCACTTACCAAAAGACCCTCCTTCAGTGCCAACTCTCGAGCCATCTTAACAACATCCTCACTTTTCACCTATAATATACCGGTTTATGTTAATTTTCCCTTGCATAGTTTTCGACAAAGAACAACTTGAGATTTTTCGACGAAATTTTCACAAACTTCAAGGCTACCATGAGTAGATTATATCATAAAAAGAGCAAGAGCAGTGATATTTTAACTAGGAGTATGCTCAATTGCAAGTTTTGGCTTGATCTGAAGCAACAATGGAACACCAAATTCTTCTCTATTTGCGCGATGTGCAAAAGAAGCACGCCTCCTACTGGAGCAGCTGGTAACCAACAAGACAACTAGTACCTGCTAGTATAAACAGAATGAGATAATTAAGAAGTCATGTAAATCAATCACATAATTTTCAAGCAGCATTAGCATGCTGCTGCATCAATCACACACAACTCTGTACCGAGTCTTTTGCAAGCAACACTCAAACCATGGGGTTATGTTCTGTGACTGATACACCACAGGCACAGTTAACCCTCTTATTTCAAGCACACACACAACCACAAACCAAACCAAGTAGATGATACGTTAGTCTTACAAGAGACGCACACAAATGGACATAGTATCAAACACACTGCTTGGTGGATGCACGCAGCATCAAACACCAATTTATTCTTCAGAAAATACACCAACTTGGCAAGCAAACACTGATCCATTCTAGCAATGGTAGCAGTAGCAAGTAGCAACACGTCCTTGCCTTACCACCACCAAATCTACATTGGTCACAAATACAAATACCACCGATTAATGGTATAGCTGGATGGATCATTGAAGACAAAATGAGCAAATAAGCAGCAGATCAAGGAGTTTAGTACACAGAGGTTATCTTGTAATTGAGATAGCTTGTATATGTATACCTCAACAGTCAGGTCGGTTCACCGAAGAACTGAGCCTCTAGGCATAGGCTTCTTGTAGTACTGTGAAGGGCGCAGGTCAAAGAGGGATGGGTCGTGGCCGACATCCTTCCCATCCCACTCCAGCTTGTCCCACCAGTCCTTCTCGCAGTCCACAACAGGGCGGCTGTCTCGATCGACAGCCGGGAGGCGCCTGAGGCCCCAGCATCCCCTGACACTGATCTTCTCGAGCATGGGTGCAGACATCTTGGCCTCGCATATCTGCTGCAACTTGGGGAGCTCATGCAAGTGGATGTGCTTCAGCTTTGGGAATTCTAGTATACCTTTGCGATCGTTGGTGGCTATTCTATTTAGAAAGTCTGGCTCCACGGGGAAGACCTGCCTGAGATCACCACAATAGACGATGTGGAGGGTCTCCAAGTTTGGAAAAAATGAGTATGGTGCAGCCCACGATAGCGGGAGGACAAATACGAGCCTCGGGCAGGAGTACAGGTGTATGCTCCGCAGCGTTGCAAAGGACCAATAGAGCCAACCACGGACTGCCCTTCCTTTGCTCCAAATGCAGTGGGCCATTGGGAGATCAGCTGCCCAAAAGGTCTCCAGTTCATCAAAGCAATGGTAATTGTAGTTGTAGTCAGTGGGGAAGACAGTGTGCAGCTTGGGGCATCTCTCGACACGACACTTCTTGAGATAATACCATCGAATTCTCTTCTCTCCTATGGACATCATGTATTCAGGGATCACAGTGGTGATAGAAGAATTGTCGTGCACATGCAACGACTCGACCTTGTTCATTACAAAGATGATAGCCTTGATGCTTTGCATGCTCTCCACATTTTTAGTGTAGCTAAATCCCTCTCCAATCTCCAGATGGTTGTCCAATGGCTTAAACTGCAGATGAGCATGGTTGTCATCACGTTCACTAGTTATATTGTCAATAGTGACATCAACGTAGATGCAATAAGTGTAGGGGATTAACAAGTTCTCTTGAGGCAACCCAATTATTTTTCCAGTGATATTAGGGCCCATCTTCTCCTTGTGGCAACTTTGTCTGTCATCTTTGCTAGTAGAAGGGCCACACATATTTAGACGGAACCTATCATCATTCCAGCAGAACTTGTCACAACTTTTTAACACCAAGGACTGAACAAACCTCACATCCGTAATAGTTGCATATGCTTGACAATGTTTCGTTTGGGCACGATGGACCAGGGAATCAATGCATAGCACCCTTAGTTGGGGCAATCCCTTTTCTGGCCATAGGATTGAGCGGAGCTTCTCACATCCCAGCAGAATCATTTGTTGGAGACATGTGACCTTCACCACCTGATCTTTGAGGTTAAGTGTTTTCACTGATGTATTTGAGAGGTCCAGCTCCTTAAGGTTCGGCAGTGACCCACGCAATCTGAAGTTCACCAATCTTGTACAACCAACCAAGGAGATACGGGATATTTTAGCTGCCTTGTTATGATCCTCTCCTGCTTCTACGTCTAAGCTGAATGATTCAAGAAATGGAGGGAGTCCTTCCGGGCCAACATGACTTAATTCAACACAACCATCTAGAACCAGTGTCTTGAGCCCTATTGCTCCTGATAAGCTTGGCAAAACTTGCATGATGCTGTTCCTAGATAGGTCAAGGAGCTCCAACTTCCCCATATCTGTGAATTCATCCATATCACCTATCTCCCAAGGGTATGTAGGCTCAATTACTCGAAGCTTGCGAAGTTTTCGCAATCGTCTCCATTCATGATTGTTGCGCCAAATCTTTCCCTTCTTTATATGTACCTCCCTAATGTTTGTAGCCATTTGCTCTATTATCTCTGGGGATAAAGCCAATTCCCAATCCGTGTAGCATATGTCTAGCACCCATAGGCTTTGAAAGAATTCCATTGTTGGTCTCTGTTGCTTCTCCTCTTGTTCTCGTGGTTGATCCTTGCAACTGTCTAATCCGAGGAACCTTAAGCTGCGGCAACAATGGAAAGGAGGTGAAGTAAAACTGAAGGTACAACGGCATAATTTGAGCACACAAAGTTTGTCCGATTGATGAAACATATCATCAGGTAATGATGCTAATGGAGGATCGGATCCAATGTCGACTGCAAGGAAAAAGGACGTTGACTCTGGAGGCACAGTTTGGACGTTGACAAGGAAAATCCAACGATTTGGAGGAGTGTGCAGCTCATCACCAAAAGGGGGTAACCTATTAGATGAGTAGCCCTCCAATCGCAACTCTTGATGCAGAGCAGTAGCAGCATCCCATGGTTCTTCGTTGTTGTCCTGGCCTGCTTGTATTATCCCATCGCAAACCCAATAGTTGGAAGCATGCATAGCCCAGTTGTAGTCCATCATGTTGCCACCCTTCGAATTCAATGCCAACAGATACAAGCAACACTCTGCAGCTATTTCAGGGGTGACGCTAGGCTCCCTAGCCTCTTCTCGTAGTAAAGCATAGGCATCTGGAAGATAATTTCTTTTCTCGCTAAAAAGATAAAGATGTGAATCATCCACATTTTTATGTAATCCTGGATTGAACCGAAGCCTTCCTCTGAAGGTCCACAACACTTTATTATAGCCAGGAACAAACCACTCATTCGGAGGAATGCCATATTTGGCTAAGTCTACTGTGTTGTCACTTCCATTGTGGAATATTACCAAACAACCTATGTCACGTAGCATTTTATAGATCTCTGTAGCCACGTCGACTATCTCTTCTCTAGAGCCCTCATCTACCCCGCTGAAATCATCGTCCTCGTCTTGCCTGTCAAAAACAGCCATTACAGGTTGAGGAAGCTTTAGTTCCTTCGCGATTGCCCTCTGGAGCGCTCTTCGACTTTTCCACCTGGAGCAATCAATGTGGATGATCTTGCCGAATTTCTCCCTCAGAGCGCGTGGAGGGTCTTGGGCTATAGCTCTAAGCACCGCAGAAGCACCCAGTCCACGCCATCCATCCCAGTAGATGGCCTTGTGTGCACTACCGCTCGTGTCCTCTAGATAAGATATTATCCGTCGTACCGCTTGCTCGACGTTGCCCGGTGTAATATACTGCATTAATGGATGGCAATTAGTTGAGGTCACTTCACACGTGCAAAGCAGTTTTTATCTTAGAGCAAGGCTAATAATACAGCCTTCAGCTGGCTGTATGGACACTTACAGCCCACTTATCAGCTCATTCATATAGTAGTTTACAGCCAGCTGAATGCTGTATGACCCACCCCTTTCTCTGACAAAGTTTCTTGGTTCTTGTGCTTCAGCTGGCTGTAAACTTACAGCCCACCTCTCTTCTCTCTCCTCCACCTCAACATACAGCCTACTAACAGCCTCTTATTATACTTGCTCTTAGTGACGTACGTTGATATTAAAAAGTGCTGGCAAAGCTAGTTTTAATCAGGAAAACTAAATTGGGCATTCATGCATGCATGTCTGCCTGCCTGCTAAATTAGGTTCGCGATTTTGTATTAAAAGTAGTGATTAAACTCAGAAAAAAAGTGCTTGGCAGTATATTGCTTTGGCGTGTCTGTTGCGTACTACGGCTAGCTAATTAATGCCCTTGCCTTCTTTCTTAATGAAGACTTGATTTCTAGTAATGTCGCTACCGATTAATTTTTGTACTTGATTTTCTTAATGAATCTTTTTGCATCAATTTTTGTTCAGTTGACTATAGACTCTATCTATGTGACTCGGTGGCATCTTCAACGTAACATTATCTTTTCAAGATCCAATACAACGCATCTCAAATGGCATGCATTTGTACTTCGAGATGATCGTACGTCGACAGTAAATAGTAACCAGATATCGCTATTTGCAATTCTTCTAAATGTGGCCCTCTTGAATTATAGTGTATTCCAAGAGTCGGTGAAAATAAGAAAACTATTCTGCTTCGTGAAAATTGCATGCAGATATATGTAGAAAAATACCTGTCGAGGCATGGCGAATTTCTTTATGACGGCCCAGCAAACACAGGAAGCTCCACAAATCTAACCCATCCGCACCTCCAGATGGATCTCCACTTGCTACCACCAAGACTCCAAGAGCGTATTAGTTATGTTCGTGCATCAACATTGTTAGTCCATATACTACTGTTTCGAAAAAACTAAGTTGCGAACAATTAACATGAGCAAGAAGAATCTTGGTACCTTAATTCGCAGCTATATATTCCGTGCTGAAGAAAGATGTGTATGTCAGGTGAAGGAGGAAGATGTGTATTGGGTAGCAACTGCAAATTTGCAAATGAGCTCACTGATTGCCTTGTGTTTGAGCTTTGCGGTGCTTTTACCAAAAGCAAGACTGCTTCTTTGCTTGCGGTTGGAGCTAAAGAACAAAGATGGGATTGTCGCCCTGGTGAAGCTACTTGATGGCTCCAAAGTGAACCCGTCCAGCACCGACGCTCTGGCTAAAGGAAAAAGGGCGAACTATTTGTATACATGACACTGTAATTAAAACTAGTGATATATATTTAGAGAAAAAAACTACTTCGAGAATGATTATATATATATATATATATATATATATATATATATATATATATATATATATATATAGTTTTATTCATCATATACCCTCCCTTTAGATGGAAATTCAGGATTTACCCTCCTGGCCCACGCGTCAGTGACTTATGATGACCCCACATGTCATTGAGGTGGGAGGGTAAATCCTGAATTTCCCAACTAAGGGGAGGGTATATGATCCAATCCCCCTATATATATATATATATATATATATATATATATATATATATATATATATATATATATATATATATATATATATATATATATATATGGGAACGTATCCAGTGCTAACAGGCTATTCGGTGCTAACATGTGAACTCTGGATTTAGACCGTCGGATGTACCTCAAACGGTCTAGATCTTTAAAGGTGGAAGCAACCAACCCACTTAAACGTTTTTGCCAAAACCACCCTACCGGTTCGGTTTCTTTTTTCCCGGCCCCGCCTCCGATCCCCACCCCCACCCCCGCGCCGTTCCGCCTGCCTCTCCTTCTCGCCTCCCTCCCCGGCGGCGCCGTTCCCTCTCCCTCTCGCCTCCCTCCCCGGCGGCGCCGCTCCCTCTCCCTCTCGCCTATTCCCCTTCCCGACCTCAGTTCTGCCGTCGCCTTCTAGGGTTTGCGCGCCGCCTCCTCGCTCCGACCTCCGCGCCTCCCGCCGTCCGTCACCCCCTCTTCGGCCTCCACCGCCTCCGGCCAAGTATCCGCTGACGCCGCGGCTCCGCCTCCGGCCTGGACTGCCTCACTCCGCCTCCGAGCGATGCCGCTACCTCAGTCTCCAGCCCGGCCCGCCTCCCTCTGCCTCCGAGCGACGCCGCCACTGTCGCCCTCCACCCTGGGCCACCTCCCTCCGCCTCCGCCATCTGCGCCACTGTGGACCGTCTCTGCGCCTGCCGCCAACACCTCCTCCTTGTCCAATCCTCTGAGGCCGCCACTGACTCCCTCGTCCGTCCCGGTCTTCGGCGTCCCCAAGTGCTCCGATTGGGTTTTGACTCCGCTCGCCAGAACTGAAGGTATGTGACCAAGTCCGATTCGATTCTTACCAGTCAATAATGTATTTGCTAATTTCTGAAATCAGTGTGATGGAGTCAGATCCAAAATTGGGGATTGGTTAGTAGATGGCAGATGGTGATAAATGGTATAATGTTGTGTTTCTTGAGAGAATACTAAACCCTGCTGAGCTATTGATTTTTTGAAGAGAAGATGCAAATAGCAACATCCAAGCACCGTGGATCCAAAATTATCAGATATTGAAGAATTTTACCGTGGCCATTAATATGTGTTTGGTTTTGAATCGTATGCTGTTGACAGGATATTAGAAGGGAATTAAAGATTGAGCAGTTTGTGATTCTTGAATCAGCACCAAAGGAAGATGAATTTATGCAAAGAGCTACAGTAAGTTAATTGTTTTTTCCTCAAAATATAATCTAATTGTTACTATTTTTGATATTTGAGCACTTCACAAATATTGCTTTGTTCTAGGTAAATGAAACCTGTCCAAAGTGCTGCAATTCTAAACTTGAATATTACACCAAGCCGCAATCCTCCCCGAGCGCCGCCGCCCTCCTACCTGGGACACCATCTATCCTGAGGATTTATCCAACTGTAGGAATTAGTTCCCTATATCGATGGATCTTGCGGCTTGAAATTTGTAAACCTGACACAATTTAGAGAATGTAGAGAATGTTAACCTTCCGTGTTTTTAGGAATGCAGAGAATGTAAACCTGACACAATTTATACATTATACAAATAATGTTTCTTGCTCGCAGCTGCTTGTATGTGTGAATAGAATTTCTGTGATGGATGTTGGGTTTCTGGAATTGGATGAATGTTTCTTGCTCACAGCTGTTTGTATGTGTGAACGAATGTACATGGTCTTACTGATATTTGGCAAGTTGTTTTCAGCCGACAATTGTATCTTTACGCGATCGTATTGGCTGTTGTATGTGAAATCAATGAATGGAAAAGGTAGAGCTAACCTAACTCTAACATGGCTGTTCCAGTTCTTATTGGCTGTTGTTTCTTCTGAAAAGCTATTTACTTTACTGTAAAAAGTGCTTCATTTTGTATGAGAAGGGAGCTCAGGAGCTAATTCTGGTAGAAGATGCCTTTGTTTGACTGACAACCTGAATGGAACAGCACAACAGTTAGGGATGCCGCGCAATGGATGTGTCAAGGTATCAAGCGTAAAAAGAAGAGATCAACAATCTGTCATTGTTGTGTCTTCAAAAAAATTCATGTGCTGCTGTTTGCTTCAAAACATTCATTGTCACCGAAGACACTCTTGGCAACAACTTACATTTCAAAGATTCAGATAGAATGTAGATAGCAAATAGTCATAAGTTTGAAATCGCTTACAGATATTCAGATAGATTACAGTTCAAGGGCTCAATCAGAGAAGTGAAGAATCATCATCATAAAACCAGCCTTTTTCAAAGTAGATACTACTAATACTGATGTTTTGATTTCAAGCCCATACACCCACATTAGCATTCCCAGAATCATCTATTCCAGTAAACCCTGCAGTTGATAAGGATCATCTATACCAGTAAACCCTGCAGTTGATTTCAAGCCCATACACCCACATTAGCATTCCCAGACACTGACAATACATGATGCTGAATGGAACTTGTGAAATGAATTCCTTGAACCTGAAAAAACAGTAGGCATTCGACAAACTAACAATATTCATTTGCATTCAATTTTTTTCAACTGATCAATGCATCATCAATCCATGCAAGCATTTCTTTTGTTTTCACTCAGATTTCTGATATCTGAACCAGCCAGCACAACAAAAACAGTCATTATTTCTCTCCATTCGACAAAAAGACAACTTGGCTAAAAGAAATTGGCAAGGAAGTATCAAATGTTGTTTTTGTAGTTCTTTAGAGACTATTCAACATTTGTTTTTTGATTGCCATTTTGCGAGATTCGTTTGGAACGCTGTGCTTTTTACTTTTGGAATTCAACCACCGACTAGTTTTTCTAATATGTTTGGTTCTTGGCTAAACGGCTTGTGTCTTCAGCGTAGAAACCAAATTTTATTAGGCGCGGCCGCGCTATGTTGGGCTTTATGGTTGAATAGAAATGACATGGTTTTTAACAAGGCTAAGTCTCCTACATATCTTCAGGTAATTTTCAGGGCGACGTACTGGATCCGACAGTGGTCACTAATGCATAAAGAAGAGGAGAGACCATCATTCAAACGCGGATGCAGAAACTTGGAGACATTGATTATGGCGGTCTTCAAAAAGTTTGGGTGGAGCTTTTGGAATCGAATTGAAGCCTAGCTCGGTTTCTTTTCCTTTTTTTTAGTAGCTGTTCGTCCTGGTTGGGCTGAACTTTGTTGCTTTTACTTCCTTGTCCTTGGTTGTAAGAGTTTGAGCCTTATGGCTTTGGTTTGTTCTTAACTCTCAGCTGTGTACCATCCCCGGATGGTAGAGGCTGGAACTTAGTTCCATTATCTAAAAAAAAACCAGCCATCACAAGACAAACAATCAATCCCAGGCACTTTCATTTGCACACACAATTCAATTCACATCACAGATTACACAATTTGATGGTTCAATTCACACAAAGAATGCAATTTTTTTGCAAAATCACAGCACAATTAAAGCACAAATCAACCTCACAAGCACAAATGAACCTCACAATTCCTCAATACGAAACATTCCTCAAACCCTAGCTAGTGGTGGAGGGGGGTGGCGGCGGCACTCCCTGGTGCGCTGTGACGGCAGGGGGGATGCCGTGCAGTGGGGGAGGGAGGCGGCACCACTGCCGACGAAGGGAGGAGCGAAGGGCTGCGCCATGGTGGAGGGCGACGGCGCCGTCGGCCAAAACCCTAGCCTAGGAGGGCAGCGGCGGCTCAGTGGTGGAGGGGGAGGTGGCGATGCAGGTATGGAGGCGGTGGGTTGGAGGCGGCGCCGAGAGAGCCAGGGGGACAGTGGGGGGCTGTGGAGGGCGGCGCCGGGGGAAGCCGGGGGGCGGCGCCAGGGGAGGCTGGGGAGAGCCAAGGGGAGCGGCGCCAGGGAATCCGGGGAGGGAGCCGGGGGGCGGCGCCGGGGAGGGGGGGGACGGCGCCGGGGACGAGGGAGGCGAGAGGCTGGGGAGGAGCAGATCGAATCGGCGCGGTGGCCGGGGATGGAGGACGGGAGGGCGGCGACGAGGCTGGGGAGAGCCGAGGGGTGCGGCGCCAGGGGAATCCGGGGCCGGGGGGGCGCCTGGGACGAGGGAGGCGAGAGGCTGGGGAGGAGCAGATCGAGCGCGGTGGCCGGGGATGGAAGACGGGAGGGCGGCGACGAGGCTAATCGAGATGGGAGGCGGGGAAAAAAGAAACCGAACCGGTAGGGTGGTTTTGGCAAAAACGTTTAAGTGGATTGGTTGCTTCCACCTTTAAAGATCTAGACCGTTTGAGGTACATCCGACGGTCTAAATCCAGAGTTCACATGTTAGCACCGAATAGCCTGTTAGCACTGGATACGTTCCCTATATATATATATATATATATACCCATCACACAACACATAGTATTATCCGTGTTATGGTGTCCTGATAGCAACTTGTCACACCATGAAGCACATGGTATGTCTCAAGATTTACATGACACTGACATATAGATATATACCGGCAATGATCATTCAAAATATTGGCAATGGAGTAATTAACAGCGTACTCCGATGGTTACCACACTTTCTGTGGCGACCAAATTGATCTCCACAAATTAGGCAAAGTTTGGCTATGCAATTAACGTCTATGACAAGTAGGCTAGAGAGTAAAAAATTACGACATGACACAAACTATGGCTCGAACCAAACGATCAAATCAAGCTTCCCTAAATGTTTAGATTTGGTCATTTGTCATGAGTCACTTTCAAAAGCACCTTGGATCCCAAATTTGCATACACAAAACTCTCCACGCTTCGGCACTAGAGATGCTTTTTTTAAGCACCTGGACCCTCATAGGCCTAATATGTCGATACATTTAAAAAATAGAACAAAAGTTTATTACAAGTATCTCAAAAGTTATAATGAAGACCCTGAATGATGAGAAATTGCACGTAGCACCTTGGTTCAATTTGTTGGAAGGTGATTGGTGGAGCACAGGCATGTCCACGATGAATGAATCCACCGGAGTTGTACCACGACTCAAGTGTGGAAGCAAGCGGCGCCTCATCCAAGGATGCCCCTGGAAGATTGAAGCTGGAAGTTGCTGGTTAGGGTTGTTTGAAGCCCTCCTGTTGGTGAGAACTGTTCTGAGGTGCTTGGATCCCGTTGAAAGCAGCAATAGATGTAATCTAGTTATTGATCCAGTGGCTGGTGGAAGGAGAAATTGGCGTCGAGAAGGAGGAAGAACACATATCTTAACCTAAAATTGGCATTAAGCCTACAACCTTATTAGAATTGAACCAATGATAGATCAAAATGGACCAAAAGGGGAGCTATGGAGAGGTTCCCCCCTCCCGCTTGTCGTCGAGCTCGCAGGAATTATATGCAGCAACAGTTGGCATGCGTGGCCCCTTTAAAAATCTAACCTTCTGTACTAAAAATATATGTGATAAAGTGCACCAAATTTGAAGAAACACATACCATAATTTGCACGAACAAGAAGTACAATTGGAACTCACCCAAATACTGTCAATAGATTGGAATCAGTGAAAACGGTAAACCAGACTAAACCGCTAATGAAGCGGTGATAAAACGGTCAAATTTCAAGACACCGCCTCTGTCGGCCAGAATGGTTTTATTAGAACCGGCCGATTCCCACCTCTTTTACGAACGTGGTATGATATAATTCTCTCTTATCAATCGATCAACGGGAGAAAAATAAATAAATTATTTTAGTCAGCCATATTGGACTTGTACAGGTCGTAAGAAGAAAAGAATGGGAACACTAAAAATCTCACCCCGGAGACCGTGCGTGGGTGTTAGTTTTAATTTGAAAAACTAAATTGCGCATTCATGCATACATGCCTGCTCATTAGTAGTGATTAAACTGAGAAAAAAAATACTTGGCAGTGTTGATACAGAGGAGACCAGGGTTAACAGAAAGAACTGTATGCTCTTACAAGGAGTATGTTTCTTAGAAGTTTCAAACTGTGCGATTAACTGGAGACACTGCATGACTCGGCGGAGTGGCTAATTTTAAAGCTGCACAACTCAGCGTTGACATATATTTAAACATTCACTTTTTAAAGCATAATATGTCTATATACTTCTTTTATACATAAAAAATGGTATATAGCAAAAATAAAGAACTCCGATAAAAATTTTTCAATCAAATTGTATTGGAGTGTCTTAGAATTAATATTTAAGTATACTAAAAGTGACAAATAAGTATAACACGTTCGTTTAAGTGGTATATTGGAAGTGAGAATATGTACTTCGGAGAGTATGAAAAGGCTTTATACATACATACATACATACATACATACATACATACATACATACATACATATATATATATATATATATATATATATATATATATATATATATATATATATATATATATATATATATATATATATATATATATATATATATATATATATGATTCAAATACTCATCGCACAACACATATAGTATTATTCCTGTTAGGGTGTCCTGATAGCATCCTGTCACACCATGAAGCACATGGTCTGTCTCAAGATTTACATGACACTGATATTCAGATATATACCGACAATATTCATTAAAGAAATCGGCAATGGAGTAATTAACAGCGTACTCGGATGGTTACCACACTTTCTGTGGTGACCAAATCGATCTCCACAAGTTAGGTAAAGTTTGGCTACGCAATTAACGTCTATGACAAGTAGGCTAGAGAGTAAAAAATTATGGCATGACACAAACTATGGTTCGAACCAAACGATCAAGTCAAGCTTCTCTAAATGTTTAGATTTGGTCATTTGTCATGAGTCATTTTCAGAGCACCTTGGATCTCAAATTTGCATACACAAAACTCTCCACGCTTCGGCACTAGAGGTTTTTTTTAAGCACCTGGACCCTCATAAGTCTAATATGTAGATACATTTTTTAGAAAATAACACAAAAGTTTATTACAGGTATCTCACAAGTTACAATGAAGACCTTGAATGATGAGTAGCTCCTTGGTTCAATTTGTTGGAAGGTGACTGGTGGAGCACAGGTATGTCGACGATGAATGAATCCCCGGAGTTGTACCACGACTCAAGTGTGGAAGCAAGCGGCACCTCAGCCAAGAATGCCCCTGGAAGATTGAAGCTGGAAGTTGCTGGTTAGGGTTGTTTGAAGCCCTCTTGTTGGTGAGAACTGTTCTGAAGTGCTTGGATCTCGTTGACAGCGGCAATAGATGTAATCTAGTCATTGATCCAGTGGCTGGTGTAAGGACAAATTGCCGTCGAGAAGGAGGAAGAATACATATCTTAACCTAAAATTGGCATTAAGCCTACAACCTTATTAGAATTGAACCAATGATAGATCAAAATGGACCAAAAGGGAAGCTATGGAGAGGTGCCCCCTCCCGCCACTACTACAGGACAGGGCTATGGTAACACAACCTAGTAACACATGAAGAATTATGTTACAGAGAAATATCACAGTAGCACAAAATATGTGTTGCACAGAAAGGTTGTAACACATCCAGCATCGAGTGTGAAACAATGTTACAGGCAGTACTACAGTAACACATAATATGTGTTACTAAGGCTGATTAGCATGTCACTACAGATGAAACTTAGTATCTTTAGAATGGGAATAACTACTCATCTTGATTTTTTATTCAGTTGTAAACTAGATATGTTTAAAAGCATTATGTGGCACCTAAAGTTATCTAAGATTTGAGAGCTAAAAAATGTATGTTATGTTAAAGTTTCTACAAGAGTTTGATCAAAAAAATTTCCATGGAGAGAACATACATATTCATAGACAGTTATATATTTGTATCAGAAGCTGCAATAGTATCAAACTTGATGGAACAAGCCATACACAAAACAGTAAAATCAGGTTCTGCTGAGTTGTGAGCTAAACAAAAAACAAGGAAAAGCCAAAATAAATAACAAAACTATTTTATCATCAAAACTATATAGGATAGCTCTGCTGAATTTTTAGGTAAACCGATGCAGGATGCAGAGTAATCTTCGATGAGACACACTAGGCAGGTATGTGCTATGCTACCACCAACCAGCAGTGGTGATTTTAAAGACATTTTCATATATACAAATGGTGTAACTATCCTAATGGCAAAAAATGGCAGAACAAGACATAACTGCCAGAGCGCATACTATTTCATAGTCAAGTTTGTTTAATAAATTAATTATCTAGAAATATTGTGAGAAAGAAATCTTCTAGAGGCTGACCTGAAGGATTTTTTTGTCACATTCACAGGTGACATCTGCATAATATATATATATATATATATATATATATATATATATATATATATATATATATATATATATATATATATATATATATATATATATATATATATATATATGTATGAATGGAGAAACCCAAACTGCTAATCTAATTGAGTTCAGCTCCAATAGGAAGGTATATAGTCCAAACCTTAATTTACAACATATTTTCATGTAAATCATTTAGTATACAGCATGCATATTTATGAAATGTCTTTGTGTTTAACAAGTTCAAATCTTAAAATGTACAGCATAGAACTTAAACCTGACAATCAAAACTATTCCCAAATCTCCAGACGATTCCCAAAACAAGTAAATCATCCGGTTATTTTTACTAGCATCGAACAGTGCGAATATTTTTGGCGCCCATGAAAATTTTTGGCGCCCGGCGTGAAAACGGCATATATGTGACTACTCGATTCCCAAATCTATTCATTATCTCATTGAACTTTTCCCCTCCCCACAATCTCCAGACTACGCCGCTGCTCTCCAGACTACGCCGCCGCTCTCTCTCGGCACTGCTATGCTCTCTCCAGTCTCCACCGCGCCGCGCGATGCCGACTTCGGGCAGCCATGGCGACTGACCCACGGACCGAGTGGCGAGTGGCGACGCGCCCAGTTCACTAACCCTAGCGAAGGCTGCGGTGGTCGAAAAATCCAGATCGCATCGTCTTCGTCTCCTCCTTCGCCTTCGCCGCCTTCAGACTTCGGTCCTCCTTCGCCGGAGACGCCCTCCTCCGCCGCCGCCTTAGACCCTCACGGCCTTACCTGAGATCCCATCCACGGCCTCACCTGAGAACCCAGCAATCCTTGTGCCCTAGGCCCCCCCCCCTCGATCTCGCCGTCTCCCCGCCGCCGGCGCCGCTCGCCGGAGACGCCCTCCTCCGCCGCCGCCTTAGACCCTCACGGCCTCACCTGAGATCCCATCCACGGCCTCACCTGAGAACCCAGCAATCCTTGTGCCCTAGGCCCCCCCCCCCCCCTCGATCTCGCCGTCTCCCCGCCGCCGGCGCCGCTCGCCGGAGACGCCCTCCTCCGCCGCCGGCGCCGCTCGCCGGAGACGCCCTCAAATCTCAGAACACGGCCTAGGAACATTGTCAGGTCAGTCTCTAATGTGAATTTTTTATTCCCCTGTTTGGCATGGCTTTAAGTTGGAACATCCTTCCCCTTTCCATTACACAGTGATTAGATGATTTAGTATTTTATCTCTGTTTAGTGAAGTGATGTGGGTTATAAACAAACTGTTTTTCGGTTTAACTTTTGCTACACTTGCTTCAGTGTGCGAGAAAGATATAAATAGCTTCATTTCCCCCTTTTTCTGCTACATAGTGGTGCAAATTGGTGATTGTTGTGTAGTTAAGAAACTTGAGGTATGTTCTAATTGAAATTTTGCTATACACTCCAAAACTCTCGTTATGCAAAAAGAGATAAGTAGTGTTGTTTTCTTTTGTAGCAGAAGAACCAAAAGACTGCTCTCCAATTTAGGAACTGCACAGTTGGGTGTACATTTGGGTTACAATTTCGGTATGTATGTATCAATTTTCTGATATGTAACTTCGTTGATTCGGGTTTTTCTTTCAGTCAGATTCGGCCGCTGTGAAAGTACCTGAACTTGAGTTGAAACTCACAAGTGGAGCGTTGGGTGGTATTGTCACAACTGTTGAAGGTTTAATTGTGAAAATATGCGAGGGTAGGTTCACCTCGCCTTTTTACTCATTCTCCCTCTGTTTGTGACGCCAAAATGGACTGCAATGAGGCAGACGAATTCAAGTCATAACTACATAGAGTGCACTTAGCAGAAAATTTTCAGCTCTAGTATCTTCCTTATTGGTGTGAGATGGAAGTATCTGGAAGCCACCTCGCATGTTTTTCTCATAGCTTAAGAGGAAGCTTTGTTATTCAGCGCGGTTGTTACTTTAGAAGAAGCTTCTTTATTCAACAAAAATCTGTTCAACTTTTACCAGTATGAAGCAAATTCTGATGTGCTGAAAATGCATGTCGGGACCCCGGATTTCCGAACCCGGACCCTCTGTGTATTACCGCACTAGTCCCAGATCAAAGCTAGTGCACACAGTCAAACAGTGATGATTCGTAACCAACAACGCTTTATTACAATAATTGAGAGTACAGACCGAAAGGTCTCTTATTACAACTGAGGTTTCAAGACCTCACACACACACACACAAAACACAGCGGAAGCAGAAATAAATCCAGTGAAGACCCATCAATACGCCACAGGCAATTGACTGGGGAAGCGCGACCTAGAACTCCGGGAAGCCTTCATCGAATCCACACGCGAAGTAGTCGTAGTCTGCCTCCTGAGCTTCGTATTCTTCTGAGATTTATTTTTGAGAGCAACGCGTGAGTACATAAAGTACTCCGCAAGTCTTGGGAAAAATGCATAGATGCAAGGCTTAACAAAGGAAGGCCATATGGTTCTTTTGCACAAAGCAACATTTTAAAATTCAATTACTACTAATTATTTTCGAAGGCATTATTTTAATGAAGTAATGTTTTAACAGAATTAACTTTCTAGCGAAGGTTCCAACTACCGACACTAGCTAACCAATTACCATTGGTCAAGTTTTAAACTGCGGGTTCCATCCACCCTCTCTGGCTCCATCCGCCAGGATTCCCTTCCGAGAGTTCCCTCCACCCTCGGAATACAAAACTTTTGATTTTAAATCCAAAACCAGAAATCTACCATGTGAATGCATTCCTTGCCCGCCCTTGACCGTGGGCACGGCTATTCGAATAGTTTTACACTCTGCAGAGGTTGTACAACTTTACCCACAAGAGATAAATTATCTTAATAGTCAACATGCTTCCTTCGGCATGAGACCCAGATAAAATATCACAAAGCCTTTCACCTACTCCAGTATAGCTAGAGACCACCCGCTGAGGTTTCACCGCAGAAGGGTTAAATCCGCCCAATCTGAAGCCCCCTCTTGCGCCATATGAGTACAGTAAACCCTGTCCCTCACTATGAGTAACCAGTACACCCTGGCACTCAATACACCACTGGTGATATCTAAACTACACCTTTATAGGTTAGTTAGCTAGGTCGTACCCATATAGACTTGTGGTTGTACGGTTAATGCTCAGTTTGGACAAACACAAGCGTCGGTCCTTAATTGACTAGGGTGGAACATACACTTAACAAGTTCTCGTGCTTACTGCACCAACCCAAACAACCATCCACCCTAATCTAAACCAACTTTCACATTTTTATTTTATTTTAAAATCACCGTGACAACTCCAATTGCCACTTCACTTTCAAACACAAGGGTTCAATAATAAATCATAATTTCCCATTTTCAAGATTTTCCAAAGTTATTAGATAGCAAGACTAAGCATTAAGCTACCCATCTACTATTCACAAAGGTTAATAGTAATCTCATTATTAAGACAAAGGAAGTTCTAGGGTGACAAGGTACATGGCAATCAATGTCAAATGAAGGCATAACAAAGTTGGAATAACTAATTCCTAAAGACTTGAATTAGTGACTTTATGTAAATAGCAATGCACATAATTTAAAATATTTTAAAAACATTTCAAAAGCATAGGCTCAAAATGATCAAAGGAGACTTGCCTTCTTGTGCACTGGTTGGTCCCTCTTGCTGCGGTTCGACAAACTCTTCGGCGACGTCGGGTTCTACGCGCGAAACGACAAAACAAACAAAATAAATTCAAATAAAATTCAAATGAACTCCAAAAACTGCAAACCCAGAACCAAAAGATAGATCTCAATTTTAGATGAATTTAGGAAAAAGATTCGGGTCAATTGGAGTTCGGACGAAGGAGAACGAATGATCTAAAGTTTGCCGGGGCGAGAAAATGCTGGAAATTCACAGATGTTACTGTTCATCCGAGAACAGTACTTTTGGCGAGAAGGCTAGCGCTGGCGAGAGGAGCATGGAAGATGAATCTAACTAGCAAAATGGGTTGCTAGGGACCTAAGGCACACATAGGAAGCGACGGCACGCCAAACGGAGTACGGTGACGGCACGGGCGGTTACAACGACATGGGTAGAAGAGAGGAATAAAACCCGGGCATAGGACATGGAGAAGTAGGGTGAGCACGGGCTAGAACGCGGCTTGGCGAAGCTAGAAAAATTGTTGGCTCGGCCAAAGACCCACCGGAGATGTCGCAAACGGCGTTTGAACGACATCGGGAAGGAAAAGGAAAAACTTAATATCTTCATGCTCGGTGAACGAAATCTAAAACTATTTAGAGGGTAGCTACCTGGGATGGTTTGGCACAAAGTGACGCGAACGGATTGGTGAAAACATCACCGGGTAGATGGGGGACACGAGATGCCATTGACGGCCATGGCGAGGTTCGGAGGCGAAAATTTGTGGAGGCTTTCTGGGGAAAAGGGAGTGAGCACGGCGTAGAACGCGATGAGACAAGTCTAAAAAAAAATTACGGCAAGGGATAAAGCTTACCGGAGGCGACGAATCGACGTCGGGAAGCGCTCTTGACCTAGATTGGGGAAAACTCGATTCCGAGAGATTGGCTGCACCAAAACCAAATTAACTTGGCAAGAAGGTAGATGGCATATGATGGCACAATGTGACGCGAAAGGATCACAGAAAAACTCACCGAATAGCTCGAGACGCGACGAGCAAACTCGGGACCGAAGGGCCTCGATGCCGACGGCGTCCTGAGCTTTGAGGGACTTGCCACGGCTTGGGATGAGTTTAGAGGGGTCAAGGGGTCCTATTTATAGGCTTGGAAGGGGTAGAAACCGGCTCCAATTCGCGGATTTCGGTTTAGAGTCCGTTTTAGAAAATTGGAGATAAAAGGCAAACGGATGAACGAAACGGAAAGAGGCCGGTTGGGATGGATTCCTTGCGTGATTTGGCACAACTTTCCTTTTGGGAAGACATTGAGATAAGGTCCGATTTGAAAGTTATGAAGAGAGAGAAAATCGGAAGGAACTGTACAGAGAGAGCAGATCGATCGAGCCTCTGCCGCGCGGAGACGATGGATGAACAGTACCCCGCGGGTACTGTTCATTCTCTCTCCTGTTTTTTTTTTTTTTTTTTTTTGGAAATTTCAAATTGAGCTCAAACAAACTCCGAAAAATCCCAGAAAATACAGAAAAATTCCTTGTGACACAAGGAACACAAATAAAATACTTTTGGCAAATGTTAATATTTAATTTAATCATATTAAATATTTTTATTTAATAAAAATTCCAATTAAGCTTTAATTAATTCCGAAAAAATTCAAATGGTGAATTTTATTTTTAAAAGCTTCAAAAAGGCTCTGAAAATCAGGATGTTACAAATCTACCCCCCTTAGAAAGAATCTCGTCCCCGAGATTCGGACGGACTAGGAAAAAGAAAGGAGAAGGAAACTCGGCCCTTAGGTCCTCTTCATGCTCCCAAGTTGCTTGACTTCGAATGGTTGCTCTTCTGCACTTTGTGGAACTTTATGGTCATGCTTCTTGCGTGACGTTCATCTTCCTTCATTATTCTATCTTGTTGTTTGATGCTCTGAAGTATTCCTTTAATTGAGAAATATGGAAGAGAACAAATTGGATTGGTACATCTTTAGTCGCCTGTAAGCTCTAGGTTAACTTCAATTGCCCTTATCATATCGATTAATTCAGGATTCCACCAAAAAAAAAGCTTAACTTCCGCAAGTGTTCATCCGAGAAGGACATAATTATTTCAACTCTTCAAAAATTCTTGATTCCAAAATCATATACCACAAATGCATCTTATTGATTTCGACAAGTAATCTCATTAACTTTTACTCTCTGCTCTAATTTGAATCGACGTCAAACCATAGAATATTTCCAACAAGAATCCAATAACATTGTAGTTTGTGATTTCCACCAATTATTTTATGATCATTATCTAATCCAACAGATCCATGACTCTGATAAAATAATATAAAATTAATCCAACCTTTTAGTAATCATCAATCAATTTTAAGATCATCTAAGCCATAATTTAATATTCATTAATCCACCAACATCATTCTCTTCATAATCATCATTTTGGTTCCACCAAATTTGAATGAACTCAATTAATTCTTATCGGACAATCTCTCAATTAATTCTCATTGGACTATCTATCTCCCATAATTAATTTAAATCCTCCAGGTTATCCATTTGAACATCCTTAAATGATCTAGTTAATCCCATTAGTTAAAATCCAATTATCTAGCAATGATCTATTAAATCCACTAAATTCAAATTGTCATATCAAAGTCCACTTTGCAATGATAAAATTAATCCACCAAGATATCTAAGGGTATTATCTTCTGGAATTCCACTAGTATCCACTCATCATCAATAGGTCCACCAAACTCTGATAATCAAGTAACTCCACAAAATTCATCTACTCTTCATGATTCAACCAAATCACCCAAAATGGAGTTTATGATAATTCAACATCTTAATCTTTTAATCGCTCCCTTTACTTGATCAATCTCTTAATACCAATTCTCCAACAATCACAAATAATCCCTTCAACAAAAATCTTGTTTTGCATCCAATTGCTCCTTTCAATCCTAGATAATAAATCCAAGGTATCAAATTTAGACACTTCCTATGATCTAATTAGTTCCACCAAGTTTACTACTGTACTCATTCTCCATGATCTATTTAATCCACAAGTATTACTTTCTTCACATTTATTCATAATCAATTGATATCTACAAATATGCCTTTTATCTCAATCCTCTCAAATATTATTCAATCTTGTCAATTATAAATCCAAAATATATCACCCTAGCAACAATTCTCCAAATTACCTAACTTGACATGCACTGATTATGACAGCTTTCCTGACAAGAGTACTTCCCATAAATTTGTTATCTTCCATATACTCTAGGTCTCCAAGGATTCTCCAAACTTGGATTGCGGTGAAAGAATTGGAGCTTGCACTATTTCGGTCACTAGGGTTAGCAAAAGATAAGAGGGAAATAGCACAGATAAGAGATCAGGGGAACGACTAAACACCATCCCAAACAAACACACAAGAGAGAAACAAACAACAACTAGGAGAAGCTAAGCTTGAAATCAAAATAGTTTTTTTTAAGGATAACTGTACTACAAGTATACAAAGACTTGGTACAGTCCACCTAACACACAAGCAAGTAATATATAAGCGTTCTAAAATCGTAGGACTTTACTTGGGTACTACAACTGAAGAACTAGTCCTCGCTCTTCATGATGACGAGCTTCTCCAAGTGCTTCTTAGACGCAGCCTTACTGGGCCATCTATAGAAATTACCAAGGGAAGGGGGTACAATTACCATTCCAAAAAGGAAATAAGCAGATAGATAAGGAAGAATACCATGACGAAGGTAAGGATAGAAAGACAAGAAAAGACAAGAATAGCACAAACTTAAATTTTTATTTTATAAAATAAATTTTGAAGTTTTTCTAATAACGACCATTCTAACTAGGTCACGTCCTACAGTCAAATTGGCTCTGATACCACCTCTGTCGGGACCCCGGATTTCCGAACCCGGACCCTCTGTGTATTACCGCACTAGTCCCAGATCAAAGCTAGTGCACACAGTCAAACAGTGATGATTCGTAACCAACAACGCTTTATTACAATAATTGAGAGTACAGACCGAAAGGTCTCTTATTACAACTGAGGTTTCAAGACCTCACACACACACACACAAAACACAGCGGAAGCAGAAATAAATCCAGTGAAGACCCATCAATACGCCACAGGCAATTGACTGGGGAAGCGCGACCTAGAACTCCGGGAAGCCTTCATCGAATCCACACGCGAAGTAGTCGTAGTCTGCCTCCTGAGCTTCGTATTCTTCTGAGATTTATTTTTGAGAGCAACGCGTGAGTACATAAAGTACTCCGCAAGTCTTGGGAAAAATGCATAGATGCAAGGCTTAACAAAGGAAGGCCATATGGTTCTTTTGCACAAAGCAACATTTTAAAATTCAATTACTACTAATTATTTTCGAAGGCATTATTTTAATGAAGTAATGTTTTAACAGAATTAACTTTCTAGCGAAGGTTCCAACTACCGACACTAGCTAACCAATTACCATTGGTCAAGTTTTAAACTGCGGGTTCCATCCACCCTCTCTGGCTCCATCCGCCAGGATTCCCTTCCGAGAGTTCCCTCCACCCTCGGAATACAAAACTTTTGATTTTAAATCCAAAACCAGAAATCTACCATGTGAATGCATTCCTTGCCCGCCCTTGACCGTGGGCACGGCTATTCGAATAGTTTTACACTCTGCAGAGGTTGTACAACTTTACCCACAAGAGATAAATTATCTTAATAGTCAACATGCTTCCTTCGGCATGAGACCCAGATAAAATATCACAAAGCCTTTCACCTACTCCAGTATAGCTAGAGACCACCCGCTGAGGTTTCACCGCAGAAGGGTTAAATCCGCCCAATCTGAAGCCCCCTCTTGCGCCATATGAGTACAGTAAACCCTGTCCCTCACTATGAGTAACCAGTACACCCTGGCACTCAATACACCACTGGTGATATCTAAACTACACCTTTATAGGTTAGTTAGCTAGGTCGTACCCATATAGACTTGTGGTTGTACGGTTAATGCTCAGTTTGGACAAACACAAGCGTCGGTCCTTAATTGACTAGGGTGGAACATACACTTAACAAGTTCTCGTGCTTACTGCACCAACCCAAACAACCATCCACCCTAATCTAAACCAACTTTCACATTTTTATTTTATTTTAAAATCACCGTGACAACTCCAATTGCCACTTCACTTTCAAACACAAGGGTTCAATAATAAATCATAATTTCCCATTTTCAAGATTTTCCAAAGTTATTAGATAGCAAGACTAAGCATTAAGCTACCCATCTACTATTCACAAAGGTTAATAGTAATCTCATTATTAAGACAAAGGAAGTTCTAGGGTGACAAGGTACATGGCAATCAATGTCAAATGAAGGCATAACAAAGTTGGAATAACTAATTCCTAAAGACTTGAATTAGTGACTTTATGTAAATAGCAATGCACATAATTTAAAATATTTTAAAAACATTTCAAAAGCATAGGCTCAAAATGATCAAAGGAGACTTGCCTTCTTGTGCACTGGTTGGTCCCTCTTGCTGCGGTTCGACAAACTCTTCGGCGACGTCGGGTTCTACGCGCGAAACGACAAAACAAACAAAATAAATTCAAATAAAATTCAAATGAACTCCAAAAACTGCAAACCCAGAACCAAAAGATAGATCTCAATTTTAGATGAATTTAGGAAAAAGATTCGGGTCAATTGGAGTTCGGACGAAGGAGAACGAATGATCTAAAGTTTGCCGGGGCGAGAAAATGCTGGAAATTCACAGATGTTACTGTTCATCCGAGAACAGTACTTTTGGCGAGAAGGCTAGCGCTGGCGAGAGGAGCATGGAAGATGAATCTAACTAGCAAAATGGGTTGCTAGGGACCTAAGGCACACATAGGAAGCGACGGCACGCCAAACGGAGTACGGTGACGGCACGGGCGGTTACAACGACATGGGTAGAAGAGAGGAATAAAACCCGGGCATAGGACATGGAGAAGTAGGGTGAGCACGGGCTAGAACGCGGCTTGGCGAAGCTAGAAAAATTGTTGGCTCGGCCAAAGACCCACCGGAGATGTCGCAAACGGCGTTTGAACGACATCGGGAAGGAAAAGGAAAAACTTAATATCTTCATGCTCGGTGAACGAAATCTAAAACTATTTAGAGGGTAGCTACCTGGGATGGTTTGGCACAAAGTGACGCGAACGGATTGGTGAAAACATCACCGGGTAGATGGGGGACACGAGATGCCATTGACGGCCATGGCGAGGTTCGGAGGCGAAAATTTGTGGAGGCTTTCTGGGGAAAAGGGAGTGAGCACGGCGTAGAACGCGATGAGACAAGTCTAAAAAAAAATTACGGCAAGGGATAAAGCTTACCGGAGGCGACGAATCGACGTCGGGAAGCGCTCTTGACCTAGATTGGGGAAAACTCGATTCCGAGAGATTGGCTGCACCAAAACCAAATTAACTTGGCAAGAAGGTAGATGGCATATGATGGCACAATGTGACGCGAAAGGATCACAGAAAAACTCACCGAATAGCTCGAGACGCGACGAGCAAACTCGGGACCGAAGGGCCTCGATGCCGACGGCGTCCTGAGCTTTGAGGGACTTGCCACGGCTTGGGATGAGTTTAGAGGGGTCAAGGGGTCCTATTTATAGGCTTGGAAGGGGTAGAAACCGGCTCCAATTCGCGGATTTCGGTTTAGAGTCCGTTTTAGAAAATTGGAGATAAAAGGCAAACGGATGAACGAAACGGAAAGAGGCCGGTTGGGATGGATTCCTTGCGTGATTTGGCACAACTTTCCTTTTGGGAAGACATTGAGATAAGGTCCGATTTGAAAGTTATGAAGAGAGAGAAAATCGGAAGGAACTGTACAGAGAGAGCAGATCGATCGAGCCTCTGCCGCGCGGAGACGATGGATGAACAGTACCCCGCGGGTACTGTTCATTCTCTCTCCTGTTTTTTTTTTTTTTTTTTTTTGGAAATTTCAAATTGAGCTCAAACAAACTCCGAAAAATCCCAGAAAATACAGAAAAATTCCTTGTGACACAAGGAACACAAATAAAATACTTTTGGCAAATGTTAATATTTAATTTAATCATATTAAATATTTTTATTTAATAAAAATTCCAATTAAGCTTTAATTAATTCCGAAAAAATTCAAATGGTGAATTTTATTTTTAAAAGCTTCAAAAAGGCTCTGAAAATCAGGATGTTACAA